>CM042252.1:43482461-44082461 GCA_023566225.1 Romanogobio albipinnatus | reverse complement strand
ATTTTAATTTAAGTTTGAATTTACTAAAACTAAAGCTGAAATAAATATAAATCTAAGCAGATTTTTTTTAAATATCAAAAGCACATGTAAAAAACCGACAAACTTAAAATAAAATTAAATAAAACTATAATAATATTACTTAAATAATACTATAATAAATATATATGAATACTATATAGTATATAATGATAATAAAATAACACTGCATCACTCTTATTCACACTTTTAGAAAAGTTGTATGTATTAAATCCATGTTTCCCTTTCAGTCGGTCACGTTCGACGTACGTCGGAACTGACTGACGAATTGGGATCCGATCTCAGAGACCAATCTACTTCGAGTGTGTTAAAAACGAGCCAATGGAGATTGGCATGCGATCCACGCATTCCACGCTCCACCCCGCAGTGCAGGTATAAATAAGGAAGTGGAATGCTAGATCATTGCTTTCTACTTCGGAGCCGAACAGTGAATGTTTCCTGTTTCTACGAAGAGTGTAAACGACGAGTCTCGTGAGAGGAACGACTGCTGCTTCCAGTGCGGGTGTGACGGCGCGTCTCAGCGGGTGGTCAGTCGGCGCGTCAGTCGTTTCAACAGAGATCAAAGAGTTGGTTCGCTGGGCATTTCCGATTTTGAATGCACACACAGGCTTGCACCTTTGTACTGTGTGGTGCCGCGGTCATCTCCCTGAGTGCTTCAGCACATAAAAAGAGCAGTTTTCCTTTCTAAAAGAGCAACACGGTTTGACCCTGTGTCTTTTTCAAGATGTCATTCAAACCGTGTGTTTCTGGATGCGGTCGATTTCTGTCCCCAGTTGACGGTCATGTTCGTTGTCTCACGTGTTTGGGCGTTCAGCACGCTGAGGCAGCGTTCGTGAATGACTCATGTTCCCACTGCGGGAACATGACCATCGCAGTTTTACGGTCCAGACTCCAATACCTCGAAAGGGGTGGAGTGCCATTGCGTATCCCCCGATCTAGTGGCCCTCCCGCTGCAAAGCAGAGGGCTGCTACTTTGGCTGATAACTTTGGTGGCAACCTGAGGGTTACTGTGAGGGCATCCCTGACGGGTCAAACAGCTCCTCGTGCCCCTCCCCCCTCCGCTGCGCCGGTGGAGTTTCCGGAAGAGCGCGCTGGCCCCTCTCCAGGGGCTCCAGTCGTTACTTTCGGCGCCAAACTTTCAGCCCGTGGTCCGACGCTTCATTTCTCCGGGCCGGGTGCCCTTAGAACAAGTGTCCAGGCATGCTGTGCTCTTCACGGATGCCTCCTCCACGGGCTGGGGGGCCACGTACAACAGGCATGCAGTTTCAGGTCTGTGGACGGGACCTCAATTGCACTGGCATATCAATTGCCTCAAGTTGTTAGCAGTACACTTGGCACTGCGCCGCCTCAAGGGGCCATTACGTGTACATGTACTGGTCCGTACGGACAACACTGCGGCTGTTGCGTAAATCAACCGCCAGGGTGGTCTGCGCTCCCGTTGCATGTTCCAACTCGCCCGCCACCTCCTCCTTTGGAGTCAGAAGCATCTGAGGTCGCTTCGTGCCATTTATATCCCAGGTGCGCTCAACCGGACAGCTGACGAGCTCTCACGGCAGCCGACACCTCCGGGAGAGTGGCGACTCCATCCCCAGGCGGTCCAGCTGATATGGGACCTCTTCTGAGCCGCAAAGGTAGACCTGTTTGCCTCTCCAGACTCGACCCATTGCCAGTGGTACTATTCCCTGACCGGAGGCACCCTCAGCATGGATACACTGGCGCACAGCTGGCCCCGGGACCTGTGCAAATATGCGTTTCCCCCAGTGAGCCTTCTTGCACAGACCCTGTGCAAGGTCAGGGAGGACAAGGAGCAGGCCTTGTTAGTTGCGCCCTACTGGCCCAACCGGACCTGGTTCCCAGAACTAACTCTCCTCGCGACAGCCCCTCCTTGGCCGATTCCCCTGAGGGCCAGCGCCCTGGCGTTTTGGTAGGGATCCCAATTCGTCGGTCAGTTCCGACGTACGTTGAACGTGACTGACTGAAAGGAGGGAACAGAGACGTACATCCCGTCGCCAGTTGCTGCGCTTCCGCTAGGGGGCCGAGTCACTAGTTCGGCTCCTCAGCAGAAAAAAGCAATGATCTAGCATTCCACTTCCTTATTTATACCCGCACCGCGATGTTATTCACGATGCTGCCCACTTACGTGCTAAGCTTCCATTTACTATAAACACATTTCCTGTTTGTTCATAAACACTGAGAGTCATGTATTAGTGATTGACAGCATGCCAGCATTCATGTCAAGTCAGAATGATCAAATTTATGAGATTAAACAAACACGGCCAATTTGCAACTGAATCATCAATGGAAAACTTGCCTGAAACGAATTGGTCTGGATCATAATAGTAAATTATAAAAGATTATAATTGTGAATGTCATGATACATTGTTTTGTGTGTAAATGCATTTGTGCTTATATACGCATATAATATTTATACAATGTCATATATGTGTTTCCATTGCAGCACAAATGCATTTACACTGGAATCACAGGATACAATGTATCATGACATTCACAATCATAATTTATAACTTATTATGTCCTTGTTCTATATCACAACAGTGAGAAAAAGTAAAGCAAAAGTTACTTTCCATAAAAAGTGACAATGCAACACTGTTATTAACTATGGTATGTGTTATTAGTGTAATGCATTTATTTTAAACATGAATATTAAAGGGTCATAAAACCCTGAACCCAATTTTCTGAGGTTTTAACAGAGGTATGCGTGTTGAACATCATTGAACACAATGTTAGCATCTGTTAGATTTAATTGAAACTGGTTAATTTTGTAGCTTTTTTTCTATTTTCGTCTTCCAACTACATCGTGTCCACATCCCAGGTTGTGACGTGGCAGCGCACTATAATACTCAATGAGACTGAGTTTTCTTATCCTATGAGAAGACACTGTCTCTTAATTATTCATGACAGCACGTGGGTCTTTCCAATGACAGAAGTGTCAATCTGTGAGTTTGCGTAGTAGAGGCATTCATGGTCATGGGTCGTAAGTGTTTTTTTTTTCTTGGTGTAAAAGTTTGGGTGTGTTGCATGGCTTTCCCCACGATGCTGCCAGGGCTAGACTCTGGCTGCGGGCGGTTGGTTGGCCAACAACTACCGACACATCAAATCTTTTTGTGTGTAGCAAGCATTTTTCTTGAGAAGGCTACGAGAACTGGAGAAAGGTGGATTTTGGCCTTGTTCAGTGATGGGCTACTGCAAACCATTCTCACTCACAAGGCGTCAAAATCTGAAGCATGGTCAAGTGCCTTCCACATCACAATGAAGACGCTAAAGGTACCCCTAGGCGTCATTTTTCGACATGCAGGTGCTCCATTGATTTCAATGAGAAACCTTTGACGTCATACACAGACGCTTTGGGCATGGGAATGTTATCGTCATGGGGAAATTATATATTGGGTTATGATTTTGCCATTATGACATGTTCCCAACCCCATCCCATAACCTACCCATTTGTGTATTATATGATATAAAACACAGGATATAACAGGCAGATACGACTGCAGGGACCATTTATTCAAAAAGTACAGATATTCCAAGTGTTT
Source organism: Romanogobio albipinnatus (assembly GCA_023566225.1). Classification (NCBI taxonomy): domain Eukaryota; kingdom Metazoa; phylum Chordata; class Actinopteri; order Cypriniformes; family Gobionidae; genus Romanogobio; species Romanogobio albipinnatus. Next base: position 44,078,871 of record CM042252.1, on the reverse strand, counting down.
CAAGACCAAATGATTGATTTGTGTGAAGAAAATCCGCCAAAGATCATGCACACATTCAAATTTAAAAATTTGCCCCCGAAAAAACGTTACGTCAGATTTCATAGTGAAATCAATAGAGTACCCTTTGCGTCCATATAGTGACGCCTAGGGGTACCTTCACTGAATGCGTTTATATGCACATTCTTAAGCGTGATTATGCTTAATAAGCCGACAATGAACAAGGTCATGTAAATGCGGTAACCCATTTTCTTTTATCGGAGTAAGGTCATAAACGGCTTACGCATAAACCGTTCGGAACAGATCGTTTTTTGCCTCTTATCCCGATTTTGCGCTGCATGTAAAAGCATTAACCTGCTTTCTGTCGAGTGTGCACCCAGAAAATTGTAAAAATGTGTTCTCATCTCTCGTCCAGACCTCTGGAAACTCCATGTCTGGTCCCTGGACGGGACGCAGAGGTGCCATCCACGCCTATTTAAGTTGCATTTTTCAAAAAGATTGTGAGGTGGACTTGAGCTGAAAATTCACTTAAGGATTCTAGAGATCATAAACTTTTTGATTCACTTTGACACCCTCCTTCACACGTCATTATTTCTTACAGGCACTCAGGCCAACGTCCTCCAGGAAGCCAATGTGCCCATCATCAGTGACACGGTGTGCAATGGTCCTGATTATTATGACAACCAGGTCACCACCACCATGTTCTGTGCCGGTTACGAGAAGGGAGGAACCGACTCCTGCCAGGTACATTATCTGCCAGTCAGCTATGACATCATCAGTCTGTCAGTGGTTTTCAATCAGCGGTTTCGCTAAATTCCGTTTTATTGCATGGGCGCTCCTTATTTACACCACCTGATTCAGATCATCAGCTTATTAGGTGAGAGCTCTGTGAACTGAACTTATGCTACATCCCAATTTGCCTACTTATACTATGCCCTAAAAGTATGTACTGTTTTTGTGAAATAAAAAAATAAAAACACTTTTGAGTGTGTATCAGAAGAGTAGATAAGCTTTGGGACAGATTACTTCGTCTTTAACTGACAGCGCTGGTGTTTAGTTACATGCATCCTGTCACCGGTCTCGCACATCTGCCATGTTTGTAGTCTTTTAAACACTTTTTATTTGTGTTTGTAGTTCTAAACCTCGACCAACTCGCAAACTGAAAGAGTTGTCGGAAGCTTAGTGAAGGTGACGTTGAATTCGTGGGACTGTTGTGTAGTTCGTTTTAACTTTTACCTCTGGCAACTGCATTTAGGCTTCAAAATGAATAAAAGTTTTTACACAAAAAAGTAAACACTTTGTTGAGGGAACCATGTGACAGTTGTACAGTGTCCAGGTATCTTTGGAATACTCATTTCAATATACTACGATTTGTGACACACTAATTCTAGTTTCAAGTACTATTTAGAATGGATAGTATGTGAATTGGGACACAGCATAAGTGCGTCAGATAAGAGAGAAATAAAAAACATGCAGAGCGGTGGATCCCCAGGACTGGACACAGCCACTAGAGGGAGACATTCATAACTAATGTGCAAGTGGCTGTGTGGAATTGTGAACTTGTATGAGAGCAGTTATGGTATCGTCTCTCATGGGGGACAGCGGTGGTCCTCTGTAAAAGACCAGCCTTGGCCACTAACTGAAATAAAATAAGTTGAATTACAAAAACTAAAACTGAAATAAATCTAAATAGAAATATTAAACAAAAAACTAACCAAAATGACAAGCAATTACTAAAACTGGAAAAAGACTAAATAAATAAAAAGCTATTTAAAATACTATAATAGTACTAAAATAAAGGTAACAACTTACAGAGTACACTTTACAATAAGGTTGTATTAGTTAACATGAACTAACCTCTGTTCAGCATTAGTTAATCTTTGTTAATGTTAACTCACACATATATTAATGCATCTATTCACGTTAAAAGTGCAATTAGTTAACATTAGTTAATACATTCGTTAACATGAACTATGCCTGTAGCTTAACAGTGTAGGTTAACTTACTGTACATATTTACATTAGTTTACGTAGCAGTTGACACACACTAAGGATGAACATTTCTAACTCAACATCTTACTCTAAAGGTAAAAATGCTATTGTGTACTTTATCAACATTATTTAATAAGCCATTGATTTTGGGCTGTTGGTAAACTTAATTCTACAGTGGAATCCATCTGAACATCAGCAGATAGGTTGTTCATGTTTATATGCACTTTACTATCATTACTTACATTCATCAAAGCATTTATTAATGGAATCTGTGAACCTTATTGTGTACACTATTTCAACATTAAAGGAAATGTATGTAAGATTGTGGCCAAAACTGGTACTGCAATCACTTTCAAATTACTGTAGAGCGGTGTATCCCCTCTCCTCCCCCCTGACTCGAGGTTGCCAGATAAGCTGCAGGATCCAGCAGGAACGTAGGCTGGCAATGGCAAGTGACGAGTCCTTCACAGCAAGTTTTTTTTTCATTGTCACAACGTTTTTCTGATTCATAACGAGGTCTTTTAGGTTTCGTAAAGTTTTATTTTTTATCCAAAAAGTTTGTAGCTGCAGCTGTGGTAACTAGAGCAGAGCTGGCAACCCGGATGCCGAAACACTACTGACTTCGTGATTGGTAGATGGGTGAAGGGTGGCGCTTCAGGCCAAAACACAACATGTCAACATCAACATCAGTTGAGGGCTGCAACTTCACTTTTAAATGACAATATCCTGGCCAGACTACTGTTGTCAGTGATATAAGTATTTGAAATTAACATGATTTCTTAATGTCTAGTGACATATCAGGGGGATTTTATGATTAATTGAAATACATTTCTTACATACAGTTCCTTTAACTGATGTGTTACTAACATTTGTAGACTATTATTAACATGACTTACCATTAACGAGGCATGTATTAAAGGGATAGTTCACCCTGAAATGAAAATAAAGCCATCTTTTATTCAACCTTCTGTTGTTCCAGTGCCCTATGTCATTCTATCTTTTTCGGACCTCAAAAGCAGAAATTTAAAAAATAGTCCTGCACGCGCTCCTTCCTATAATGGCAGTGAATAGCGACCAGGCTAAAATTTTACAAAATGATACAAAAGTATCACGCAATGATACAGTGAGATGCGCGCCACATATGGAAAGTGTTCAGGAGGCATACTATAAGGTTTTTTGAGAAATAAACCGTATAATTATTCAGCCAAAACACTGAGCTCGGCCGTTACTCTGCGCTCTACTCTCATGCTTACTATAACTCGCACTGTTGTCATGGTACCCAGGATAAGCACACACACGCACCATTTTGAGAAATCAGGCTCAGTAGAAACTAACGCGACTCCAGTCTTTTCTATAAGGTATATGATAAGAAAAAATAGGCCTACTGGTAAACCTCCTGAAGTGAATGTTGTGTACCGGTTGTTATGACAACATGGCGTGAACGGCTGCTGACGGCACGCACTCTCACAGGAATGCGCACAGAGTAACGGCCGAGCTCAGTGTTTTGACTGAATAATACGGTTTCTTTCTCACAAAACCTTATAGTATTCCTCCTGAACACTTTCCATATATGGCGCGCGTCTCACTGTATCATTGCGTGATACTTTTGTAATGTTTTAGCCATTTTTACCTTTAGAGTAAGATGGTGAGTTAGAAATGTTCATCCTTAGTGTGTGTCAACTGCTACGTAAACTAATGTAAATATGTACAGTAAGATAACCTTACAAAAACAGCAAAGCTACAGGCATTGTTCATGGTTAGTTCAACTAATTGCATTGTTAACGTGAATAGATGCGAGTTAACGTTAACAAAGATTAACTAATGCTGAACAGAGGTGTTGTTCATGGTTAGTTCATGTTAACTAATACAACCTTATGGTAAAGTGTTACCCTTTACGATAAGGCCTATTTGTTAACATTAGTAAATACAATAACTAACATTAACAATGAGCAATACATTTGTAGTATTTATTAATCTTTGTTACCATTAGTTAAAACCTAGTTCACCCAAAATTTGGTCTAAAACATATGGTTTTAGAAAACTACCTGCTTCCATCTATTGATATGACATATCATCTCTCATATGATGTCAGGGGGACAGTGGTGGTCCTTTTGTAGCAGCGGATGTACTTTCTAAGACCAGCCGCTATCGTTTGCTGGGGGTGGTAAGCTGGGGCACAGGCTGCGCCATGGCCAAGAAGCCCGGCGTTTACACCCGTGTGTCACGCTTTCTGCCCTGGATTTCTACAGCGATGAGGGTGAGTGATGCAGGACGACTGGCACACTTTCATTAGCTTATATATCATTAAAACAAACTTCTCTCTCACATTTACCTCCACAGATGTATGAGAACTCCCCAGGAGTGCACAAAATGGCACGTGCGGTTACACCCTAGTCATTTAGAGTGGAAAATGTTTTAAATGAGACTGAAATATTGCCTGTTGAGGTCAGATTGGTTGCTCGGATCTGTGGCTGAGATCAGACGTCTGATGTGGATCAGATGTTCTGTGGTAATCAACCTGTCTCAAGGACAAATATCTTTTGCAATATCTGACTCAAGGAGGTCAAGAACCATTACTGATGCTGGCAATTACCATAAAAATATGTTTTTGTTTTTAAACTCTGTCTCCAGAGTAATAATAAGATACGATATGGTAATCAAATTGACAATTTTGACCAACACACACACACACACACACACACACACACACACACACACACACACACACACACACACACACACACACACACACACACACACACTAGTTGCCAAACGTGATGTCTGGAGGGGATATTTGTTTTAATGACCCTAAAAGTTTGATTATACCTTCAATATGAGGAAAATATTTAATACTTTTAAATTATAAATATGAGGAAAGAAAAAAAAATGCTAAACTTGGTTAAGGTATTTATCTGGCAAAATTATTTGGCCAATTACAGCTACATGTTTAACAGAGAAAAACAACAACAAGCTAACAGGAAAAAACAAACATTGACTACTAGATAATCAATTATTCATATTTCATTGGTTCTCTCTTGTTTTTGCCTGCACTCATAATTTCTTTGTATGACAGCCTGGCCAAAAATTATGTCCGCACAATTGCCGTTACCAAAAATCAAACAAGTACTCCAAACACAACTATGCAATATGCTTACAAAATTACAACACACACACAGCAGACTATATACAAAAATATAAATGAAATAATAAATATTTTGTAAAACATTCAAGGATATTTTTATCCTAGTTTATTTGCAGGTTTGTACAGAGTGTTTGGTACCAAGACAAATTAAATATATGGTCATGTTCAGCTGTAGTCAGATTAAAACAATTATTCTTAATCTTAATTTAAGTAATACAATGCTGTACAAACAGACATATGTACACTCTAAAAAAAAGGTTCTATATGGCACCAAAAATGGTTCTTGGCTCGTAATCATTGGAGGATCTTTTTAAGTGCTATATAGCACCAATTTTGGTGCTTCAGTGGTTCTTCACCGGTTCTTTGACTAAGGTGCTATATAGCACCGCTACCATATACAGAACATGTTAAGATATGGTGCTATATAGCACCAAAAGTGGTTCCTCTATGATTACGACGAAGAACCATTTTTGGTGCCATATAGAACCTTTTTTTTTTTAGAGTGTACTCCAGACAGCAAGAAAAATACCACAATCCTAAATCTGATGAGGACTTTATTTCAATCTACAGTATTTATCTCAATTTTGTTTACCAGTGGCACAGGTACATTAAAAGTATATGCTACATAATAATAAGGCATACAAGTCAAATCTTTACATGAATTTATAAATAGGATTTACTGAATAATACAGGCCTCTGTTAAGTGTGCCATGTACTTAAATAGGTTTTGTAAATTTAAATGGCCAACACAGTGACATTTGAAAATGTTTCATGAAACCTTCATGTATTTTATTTTATTTTCTTTATCTTCTTTTCTGTGTTGAACACTGATAAGATCCAAACCAAAGACTGGTTTAGAGAGCAGTATGAATAAACTCATTTCTGTGGCGGTCAGTATTGTTGCTTATATTGATGTACATATATGAATAGCTTTACTATGCAATGCACTGTTTAATTCAAGTTTGTCTAATTTTATGTTAAGCTGCTATATTGTTATCCAGATTTTGTACCATAACCTTCTGAATAACACATGTTAGTAATTTAGTAGCCTGTCGAATAGACAATAAAAGTAAAACAAGATAATTTAACTCTTATTCTATATGCTTATTGTTCTGTTTTTATGTTCATGAATGTAGCTGATATGAATATATGTACAATACAGAAATTCTAACTTGACATACAGTAATCTGACTGCTTTTTCTTTTCAACTAAATCTACAGTAAATGTTGCCCTTTAATATATGCCTTTTAAATACTGAAATAAAGACATAATTTTTTAAATAAAAAAACAGTAAACATGTGTGGTTACCTTTGTGCTTTAGAAACTTGATATAAAAGCATCAGCATTTTTTAAATATATAAATTATATTTATAAATATACACTGCTGTTCAAAAGTTTGGGGTTGGTAAATTCTTTTTATGTTTTTGAAAGAAGCTCACCAATGCTGCTTTTATTTGAAATCTTTTGTAACATTATAAATGTCTTAAATGTCACTTTTGATCAATTGAATGTGTCCTTGCTGAATAAAAGTAGAGTATACCATTTATTTAATATTGTTAAATATGTTAAAGTTAATGTGTATCCTTAGCTGTGTATTAATTCTGACACAAAAACATCTCATGTATCAAGTGCATGTGTGTATGTTTATTAGTATTATACACTCTTAAAAAAAAAGGTTCTATATGGCACCAAAAATGGTTCTTGGATCGTAATCATAGGGGAATCTTTTTTAGTGATATATAGCACCAATTTTGGTGCTTCGGTGGTTCTTCAGCGGTTCTTCACCGGTTCTTTGACTAAGGTGCTATATAGCACCTCTGAAGAACCACTGAAGCACCAAAATTGAAAAAAGGTTCCCCTATGATTACGAGCCAAGAACCATTTTTGGTGCCATATAGAACCTTTTTTTTTTTAGAGTGTATGTATTATTATTTCACATGGCTATATCAGATTATAATGTGTATTTATTCAATGGCTATAATATGCCTGGGATTGTGCAATCATGTTAAAGCGATAGTTCACCCAAAAATGAAAATTAGCCCATGATTTACCCACCCTCAAGTCATCCTGGGTGTATATGACATTCTTCTTTCAGACGAATACAATCGGAGTTATATTAAAAAAGTCCTGGCTCTTCCTTTATAATGGCACTGAATTGTTGCCTCGTTTATGAAGTCCATAAAAGTGCATCTATCCATCATATAACTGCTCCACACGGCTCCAGGGGGTAAATAAAGGCCTTCTGAAGTGAAGTGGCGCGTTTGTGTAAGAAAAATATCCATATTTAAAACTTTATAGACTAAAATAACTAACTTCCAGCGGAAAACCGTACGCAATTCGACTTGTGCTAAAAGAGTAACCCCTGACGCGACGTACAGGAGCCTCACAAGCTTTGACGCCTCTTGTGGATAGGGCTGGGCAACAAACTCAAGCCCCTCTTCTCTAATATCGAAATCCTCCACCATTGCTCTTTAAAAATTCTCGTTTTAGACTCCAATTCATGAACGGTGTTTTGTTTTACTCCATCCTCTCCGCTTCTGCGTTCGTCAATACGCATGCGTCAAGGGTTCAAGGGTTGATCTTTTGTCATAAATCGATGCGTATAGCAATCCGCCGGAAGTTAGTTATTTTCGTCTATAAAGTTTTAAATATGGATATTTTTCTTACACAAATGCACCAATTCGCTTCAGAAGGCCTTTATTAACCCCCCGGAGCTGTGTGGAGCTGTTGTATGATGGATAGATGCACTTTTATGGACTTCATAAACGAGGCAACAATTCACTGCCATTATAAAGCTTGGATTAGCCAGGACTTTTTTTATATAACTCCTGTCTGACATAAGAATGTCATATACACCTAGGATGACTTGACGGTGAGTAAATCATGGGCTAATTTTCTTTTTTGGGTAACTGAACCCTTTAACAGCTCTACTTTTCACCTTTTTCATTCTAAATTTCTTATTCTTATATTCTTCTGTTTATTATAGGTTTGTGCAAATGAATGCAACACGTATCAAATCTGAATGCATGCCAGACAACTCTTTCATTCATAAAAGCTTAGCATCCTGAAGGTTGGGTGGAAAAAATGTGTCTTTATGGCTGATGTAAATTTACATCTTCACTGTTTTGGCAGTAAAATGCCTTATACTCAAATGGTAATGCCAGGAGAAAGGGAAAGCATAAAGAAATCAGTGCTAAGCAGAGTAAAGAGAGTGACGCGCTCTGTTGTAAAGGTTGGAAAAGGGTATGCCCCAGCCCAGCCTAAAACTCTCTTGGAAGATTTCCTTGCAAATGAGCATCCTCCGTCATCCACAGTGTTTTCATCACAGTCTCTACTGAGAACGAGCACTGCTATCATCCGCTCCGCTACTGAGCTATCGCCCGAGGGACTACGCCAGCAGAAAGGGCTTTTCGTGGCCCTGTGACAACTGATGAAATGGGAAGGATGAAGATACAAACCGCTGTCCACCTGATGAAGCTTCTGATCTTAGTGCTGCAGTTTGCTTCACTTACAAACGGTGTGTTTTCATATTTCATTCTAATGCTTATGAAAGATGGGTGCTTGGATAGTTCAAGAACCTTGACTTTTAAACTCGAAAGTTGAAAAGCTGTAATGGAACAATGCGAATAGCAGATGGTAAAGAAGGATTTTTCAAACCTTTGTATTGTTTAATGGTGTTGTCGCAATTGTATTGTCGAAATGAGAGTATTTTAAAATGTTCCCTTTAATTTGATCTTTTATGTTGATTTTGTTGACTTCACTGGCTATTTTGTGTATACACTCTCAAAAACAACAGTTCCAAAAGGGGGTTTTCACAAAGAACTACCATTTTTGGTTCCCTAAAGAACCTTTTAGTGAACAGTTCTTAAAATAACCATTTTTAAAACTATAAAGAACCTTTTGTGGAATGGAAAGATTCCATGGATGTCAAAGTTTCCTCATGGAACCATTGACGCCAATAAAGAAACTTTATTTTTAAGAGTGTAGGTGTGGCCATTAGAATAGGCAAAAAGTTAATCATTTCTTAGTCAAATTAGCAAAGCACTTCTGCTTATGCTGTGATCTGTTGTTTCTCTCCTCAGCATATTCAACCATTGTACTTCCACAAAACGTGACCTCGGAGACCGGGAAAACAGTCACCTCTGAATGTGGTTACAGTGGCCTGCTGCCAACTCAAAGCATTCGATTATACATCATGGGTTCAAAGGTCAATGATTCAGTGCATTGTCCAGGAGACAAAACCAAATACTTACCCGCTCAGGTGAAGAACTGACTTATTATTCGATTATTGTGATGCACATTCTGTACACAAGCAAAAGTTTGGACACTCCTACTAAATCTTTATTTTGACTATTTTCAACATTGTATAATAATGGTGTCGTCAAAACTAAGAAACAACACAAATGCTGAGATCAACAATCAAAACTTGCTTTAAAAGTAGCCCCTCTTTGCCTAGATTAGCCTACAGTGCTGCACATTCATGTGGTGCATTCTGGGACGCTTTTAAATTTGGCCCAAAACTTTTTTATTTCTACAATAACTTGGATAACAGGTTTAAATGAGTGAGGTTGACAAAAGCAGCCAACACTACAATTTGTACAATAATAAAAAAAGAAATGTGATTATTTACTTTACTTTCCACAATGCTGTAGAAAGTGTCCAAATGATGTCACTTCCTGGGTTACACAAATGTATTAAATGTGTTGTTTTTAATTGTAATGCTTAATAACTATATATAAAAATAAGAAATGGCGTATATTTTATGTACACCCCTTATGGAAGCTTGTTTCCGCACGGAAAAATAATTATTTTGCAATTGCGAGAAAAGTCATTGTAAGGAGACCCTAAAGGAACATGGTGGGGGGAAAAAAAGAGATGGGAGATTAAATGATGTCAATGATTTTGCATTCTTGCAAATTTAGGGACTCTGTAGAATTACGAGATATAAACTTGCAATTGCAAGTTATAAAGTCCAATTTTAAGAAAAGTCAGCTCACAATTCTGACATTTTCTTGCAATTGCTAGTTTATGGAGTCCCTAATGTATAAAGTGAAAGAATATTTTTCAATGCTTTCTCGCAAATATTTCGCATTCCCCAAGAAACTTTCGCTCGCAAAACGTGTTGCGTTCCCCCGAAGAACTTTGCATTCGCTCAAAAAACGTTTTGCATTCCTCCGAGAATCTTTGCGTTCGCTTGCAGAATGCTTTGCGTTACCCAGAGAAACGTTGCGTTCACTCGTAAAACCAACACGGTGTATTCGTCACATATTGACACTTGGTCAGTTCCCTTCGGCGTCACTTTTTAATGCACAGTGTACCCCTTTAGTGTCGTTTTTCAATGCGCAGTACTCCATTGATTTCAATGAGAAACCTTTGGCGTCATATACAGACGCGTTGGGCATGGTTATCGTCATAATGATACTATATATTGGGTTATGATTTTGCCATATGACATGGAGTGTGATTCTCAATTTAATAAGCCAGCATAATTTTATTTACATTTATATTCTTTTTTTATTTATGCTATTCTGACACATTTTGAACACGTAACCCAACCCCGTCCCTAAACCTAACCATTTGTGTATTATAAAATACAGGATATAACAGGCAGATACGACTGCAGCCACAATTTATTCAAAAAGTGCAAATATTCAAAGTGTTTCGAGGCCAAACGATTGATTTGTGTGAAGAAAATCCCCAAAAGCGATCAGCGTCCATCCGCCGAAGATCATGAAAACATTTTAAAAATTGCCGCCCGAAGAAACGTTACGTCAGCTTTGACAGCATTGGCTGTCATATGTCTCGTGACCAATTGCGTCATTACGTCAGCTTTGATTGTAAAATGCCATTGGCTCTCGTGTGTCGTGACCGAACACGCCATGTTAAGGAGTCGTGTGTATCATTTGAATGAGTATAACTGAGTGGAGTGTGTGTGTTCACGGAGCGGCGGGTTGGATCATCATTTCAGCGATTAAAACATTAAAATCAACTCTGTTCTTCACATAAAGATATCAAATGACTTCAGAAGACTTGGAATGCAACATGAGTTAATACTTTTATACTGTTTTTGGCCCGTTTTTGCAATAAATACCTGTGACTGTACTTTTATTTGCCTGTTACACGTTCTATATTGTTTAGAAGTGGGTGGGTTTACGGTAGGAGTGGGGTTAGTTGCTCCAAAATATAAAAGTCGCCTATAAATATTCATAAAATCATGTCTACTTTTACAAATTCAAAGAATTAAATGTGTCTTGATCTGACGCATTAGGCAAACAACTGAAATCAATGGAGTACCTTGTGCGTCGGAAAACGGCACTAAAGGGGTACCCTGTGCGTTAAAAAGTGATGCCCAAGGGGTCCTGACCAAGCGTCAATATGTGACGAAAAGGAGTGAGACCGTGTCGAGAAACATTGCATTCGCTCGCAAAGCGTTTTGCGTTCCCCAGAGAAACTATGTCTTCGCTTCCAAAGCATTTTGAGCTCTTTGCAAGCAAATGCAAAGTTTCTTGGCGGATCGCAAAAGTTTTCACAAGAGAACACAAAAGGCATTGACAAATATTTTTTCTTCCATCTAGTTTTTTTCCCTTCACCATGTCCCTTTCGGTGCTCCGTAATATGTTGTAATTCTGGGGGAAACAATTACGAGATGTAAACTGGTATAGAAAGTCAGAATTGTTGCAATAAAAAGTCGCAATTACATTTCAAATTGTTTTATTCAGTGGCAGATAGCCTCTACAGCCCCTAAATGATCATAAATCCTTCTCCTTTCCTCAGTCAATGAAAGCGTACTGTTATAAAAAGGCCGGTGGAGATGTAGCTGCTTGGGAAGTCTCAGGAACATCAGAAGATGACAACGGCACTGTTTTTTTGTGCAGGGCGAGCGGTGCTGATGATAAAGTCGGAACCCTTTATGTATACGGTAGGTTACTAGCAATTTAAAGTGTGTGTATGAGTAAACAGACAATTGCCTTCATGTCTCTCTCTGTGTGTCTCTCAGCAAATGATTCTTACTATGCGAAGCTCATCGGATACGTGATTGGAGGATTCTTAGGCGGCCTCATTACCATCATTGTGGCTTATGTCCTGTTGAAAAGATCCGAGAGAGTGCAGCAATGTTTCAGTAAGTTTCTCGTTGCTCATGTCATTTGCACATTCGGTTTTATATGTTTGACTAATTTACGTTGAGACATGTTAAGTTACAAACAGGTTGTTTCTAAACTTTGGTCTCATTTTTCTTCGTTTTTAGGGTCGGTGGGTGGAATCCAAGATGACATGCAAACGTCGCAAACAAAGCAATACTGAAACCCCTCTCATGCTTCTTACAAACAAATGTGGATTTGAAGGGTTTGTAATAATATAGCACAAATATCATAATATATGTAATATACAACATACTTTTATCTTGTACAACATACAATTATCTTCTATACCATAGATTTGCAAAAAGGGCCTTTGTTTCTGCAGGTTTCAATATTGTCCAATAGGGGGCGTCTTCATTATTCTGTTCACAGCATTCATTTTCTAATAGGACATGTTCCTGGTTCAACATCCTTTTTTTGGTCATGAAGGAACATTATTTTAATAGCTGTGTTCCTATTTCTAACACTAACCTTGGCCTTAAAACAAAGAGATATTGATCCAGGTATATGGTGTTTTTGGCTAATCCACTTTAAGCATCAAGCAACTCAACCTTTCCATAAAGTTTCTCTTACAAATACAAAAATCTGATTATTTAATAATGGATCTTCTGTTCAATAAGTAGTCAAGTACTCTATGTCATTGTCATACCTATACTGTTTACGACATGCGCTCTTTTTAGTTGGTTTTTATTTATTTATTATTGAATGTAAATGTCACAGCTTTGACCGATTTAAGTTGTTAATTACATACGTTTTATAGTGCTTAAAGAGGCTAAGTGACAACATTTTCAGGACACAAACTGAGCCTTTTGGATTGTACTGAGTAGATCAATAGTAGATGGGTCAATATTGACACAGGTGGTTCTCTGCACCCTGGAACGACTGTGCTTCTATTCTGCTACGTTTTCCATTGTAGATATCAGTCCATGAGCATTTTAGTTTAGTTCCTAAAGATTCTCTCAGAAACGCCGAATTTGAGCCTGTTTTGAAGCTTTGGGTATTTGCATATGTGCTCCAGCACACGCACAAGAGTTCACATTATAGCACACAACAACATCTCTCTATCTGGTTTAGGTTACAGTCAGATTTAAATGTAATGCTAGATGATATTTTCAGAATGTGCTCATAACAATTAAAAATGTAAACATTATTGATAATGTAGATGAAAAGAATTCTCAATTCTGCATTCGAATCAGATTACAGTCAAATATAAAACATTTTATATTGTTATTTTTATCTACATTTTTGTTTGAATTTTAATGCTTACTGTTCTCTTGAGAATGACATCACTTTCTTGTCAGAGACTCTGATGCTGTTTGCATAAAATAATGATAGTCATTTCTAAATTAACCTATCATCTTCTATTCAGATTTGTGTAATATATATTCCGCTAACCTCATCAAAACCCAGTAGCATTATTGAGACTTTTACACTGTTTTATCAGCATGTACTTTTCATAAAGGTGATTATCATGTATAGAGATGTTTGTTTGGGGTCAGTCTGACCCCAGTGAGAATACATTTTAGAATAATACAATAAAACAAACTGAAACCAACAAGTGGCAGATGTGTAGTGTATTTCTACAGTGTGTACAATGTGTCTAGAGTGTGTCAATCAAATAAATTGGCACATGATAATTGCATTTACTCATGTTTCTAAGACTCCCAACATGTTTGTTTTTTTCAATGTTTGAAGAAAAGAAAAGTTAAAATTTAGTTTATAGTCAGTTTTCAATTATTAATTAAAAAATTATTATTATTATTATTGTTTTGATGGTCTTCAAGACATCATCACAGCACAAATACTAATGAAAGAGTCACGCAAGCGGTGGATTCACTGACAGTTTTTCCACGTGAAATCTTTCAGATGACTGCGTTTGCTGGAGATGCCCTGGAGAGCAGCTCCTCCCTGCCTGCCTGCACACTCTTAAATACTGTGGTTAGGAAATATAATTTGTTCTGTAATGCTGCAGTAGGGCAGTTTTTTGTTCTTATTGTGTGTGATTGTAATGGGTACTGTAAAAAAATCCACCTATTGCAGGAGTTTATGAGAGATGAGATGGAAACCTACATAATTTTGCTGTCGTTTTCTTTGCAGTGATTAAGATGATTCTTCAAGTGCACACCCTAAAAATTGACATTACTTGCACTTGTTTGGTTCGAGAAATTTTAGAATGTGAACTTCTGCAAATGTGCTCATCTCGCTATAATCAAAATAGAATGCACTGAACAATCATGAAAAACATTGTTTAAATAAACTCCTATATATACACACTATATTGGCAAAAGTTTTGGGACGCCTGCCTTTACATATGGACTGATGATATTCCAGACAATATTCAAAAGGAATTGCAAATCGTATTTGCAATTGCATTTCCAATTTGTGCACACATATGTTGTGGCATAATGGAAAAACAAATGAGTGATTTGCAATTGCTTTAGGAGTTTCTTTTCCGTGTATGTAACATGTCTGCCAAATTTCAAATGGAAATGCAAAGTCCGTTTGCAATTGCATTTACAATGACTTACGAGTTATAACGCTGCCATTTTGGAATAGAAATAAAAAATAAATAAAAAAATCACCCATTTCACTTCCTCCACGTCCTGCCACAACCTTCACAAAATTCACATGGAATCGCAATCCCCTTTGCACTTGCATTACCGATGCCTAACACAGTCAGTCAGTCTTGAGGGTGGGGTTTATTGATATAGTCGGAAAGTATGCCATGCCCTCAAGTGGTGGAAAAGCACCGTTTTCATCGTTATCCATTCCTTTAAGGAAAACGGGGAGACATATCCAATAAATGTGTCTATTTTTGCATCAAAAACATTGCTGTGTAGTTTTTTGCACTTATAACAAATCCAAAAACCTGGAACTAAGTTTTTATCACCTGCCAACCAAACAAAAAGAAACCAGAAGTAACAGTATTTTTAACACAATTTACTTATCTGTACACCGCTGTTTTCACTGTCCTAAAAACGGCTGATGAGTTCCTTGTTCTATGAAGTCCCTCCTTCAGAAATACATAACGAGTTCTGATTGTGCCAGCGGTTCCCGTGTTGTGATTTGACCGCAGCTTAGCGAACGTGGCACAGTTCCTGTGTTGTGATTCGACAGCAGCTTAGCGCACGTGGAAAGGTCACGCCTCTTAACGGGAGATATATGCGCTTAATGATCTCTACAGCGTCCCTGGGAAAGCCAAACAAAGGTGATTTGACTCCGGGATGAAAATAACAGCGTCTCGACGACATGGCGACAAACACACTCAAACGCACCACTTCCTTTTCTCCACGCGACACGTCCTCTTCTCCACGTGGGACAGCAACAAGACCACGCCCCCTTTTTTCACGTAATCTTGTGGGCGGAGGTTAGTCTGTTCTACTGACGTCATTTATGAAGGAAGTACCAGGATGTAGTCCAAGCCAGCCGTTCGCTGTAGGCTTTGAAAGGGAACTTCTGTTAAATAAAATATCTCGCTTGGCATTGAACTTTGAGCTTTATAATTTTACAGGTATTATTTATGCTCTAACAGCAACTACACACTAACTAAAGTTTGAACAATGGGATCACGAAGAACGGGACCTTTAAGATACATCTGTGGAACCCCACAACTAAGCAGCATGTGTATGTCTGAAAATGTATGCATTAGATGTCAAAATAAAGATACAAATATAGTTTAATGAATATGAATGCATTAAAAAAATAATGCTGAAATGAAGCAGAATTCAGAGCATCCTCCTATGAAACGAACATGAACTGTGATTGAATGTCACTACTAATGTATTTTTGTTTTTTGTTTTTACTTTTGATTATTTGGATCGTGAACACAGAGTCATATAGACAACACCCTACTCAGATCATGTCAAGTTTCTACAGATTCTCTGATTTTAACTCAAGATAGTTCCCTGTGGCAGCTGGAACTATGATGATCATTTTCTGATATGCCGACTGCAGACATGGCAGTTTTCTTTTTGCTTCATTTTTTTCTGGTTGCCAGGTAAACATAGTCAATTCTGGATTTTTGACTTTGTTTGAATTTAAGTAAAAAAAATAAAATAAAAAAAGGCCTGTTTTTATTGCAAAAATAGCCAAATTCCCCGTTTTCCGCCACTTGAGGGTGTGGCATACTTCCCGACTATATCAATAAACCCCGCCCTCAAGACTGACTGACTGTGTTAGGCATTGGAAATGCAAGTGCAAAGGGGATTGCGATTACATTTATATTTTGTGAGGGTTGTGGCAGGACGCGGAGGAAGTAAAATAGCATATCTGTGATTTTCTATTGCAATTAGAAACTGATGTTTGACGAGAAAGCCTGGCTCGCAGTCTCTGCTCTAAATCATCCCAAAGGTGTTCTATCGGGTTGAGGTCAGGACTCTGTGCAGGCCAGTCAAGTTCCTCCACACCAAACTTGCTCATCCATGTCTTTATGGACCGCTTTGTGCACTGGTGCGCAGTAATGTTGGAACAGGAAGGGACCATCGCCAAACTGTTCCCACAAAGTTGGGAGCATGAAATTGTCCAAAATGTCTTGGTATGATGAAGCATTAAGAGTTCCTTTAACTGGAACTAAGGAGCCAAGCCCAACCCCATGAAAAACAACCCCACACTATAATATCCCCTCAACCAAACTTTACACATGGCACAATGCAATCTAGCAAGTACAGTTCTCCTGGCAACCGCCAAACCCAGACTCGCCAGACCGAGAAGCGTGATTCGTCACTCCAGAGAACACATCTCCACTGTTCTAGAGTCCAGTGATGGCGTGCTTTACACGACTGCATCTGACGCTTCGCATTGCTCTTGGTGATGTAAGGCTTGGATGCAGCTGCTCAGCCATGGAAACCCATTCAACAAAGCTCTCTACACACTGTTCTTGAGCTAATCTGAAGGCCACTAAAGTTTGGATGTCTCTAGCTACTGTCTCTGGAGAAAGTTGGCGAATTCTGCGCACTGTGAGAAGACACTACTCTGTGATTTTGCGTGGCCTACCACTTTTTGGCTGAGATGCTGTTGTTCCCAATTGCTTCCACTTTGTTATAACGCCACTAACAGTTGACCGTGGAATATTTAGTAGTGAGGAAATTTTACGAGCACAGGTGGCAACCTATCACGGTACCACACTTGAATTCACTGAGCTCCTGAGCGTGACCCATTCTTTCACAAATGTTTGTAGAAGCATCTGCATGCCTAGGTGCAACGATGTATTGCCTTCCCCTGCAAACCTAAACCAGTGGTATGCCAAAGACCCCACATGCCCTCTATGCCCAAGTCCAGCAACACTGAAGCATATCTTAGTGGGATGCAAGACCAGCCTCACCCAAGGCCGTTATACCTGGCGGCGCAACCAGGTGCTAAAGTGCCTAGCAGCAGTGCTGGAAAGTTGACGGACAAGTGTGAATGGCCTTCCTCTACCATCATCCCGGTGGCAGCTGACAGCATTTGTTCAGGAGGGCAAGGGTCAAGCCAGCCTCACCATCACAAGACCAGACACTGGACAGCTGGGTGGAGCACGGGACTGGAAGCTGATGGCAGACTTGGAAAAGAAACTCTGCTTCCCAGCTGAGATCGCAGTTACCAACCAGCGACCAGACCTCGTTCTGTGGTCAGCCTCACTCAAGCTTGTGTACATCATTAACCCCTGGGAGGGTGCAGTGGAAGAGGCCTATGAACGGAAAAGGCTGAGGTACGCTGAGCTTGCAGCCGATGCGCAACAACATGGCTGAAAAGCGGTATGTGCGCCCAGTGGAAGTAGGCTGCAGAGGGTCCATAGCCACCTCAACATCTAGGCTACTCAAGGAGATGGGAGTGCATGTGAAGGCCCATCGGCAGGCAGTCAAAGACCTCTCCAGGGCCACTGAAAAGGGGAGCCAGTGGCTGTGGATGAAAAGAATGGACCCCATCTGGGCCTTCAAGTGAGTTGATGGCACCTAGGGAGTGAACCTGGGATTCACTGCTGAACCCTCTGGAGGTGTCGTGGGTCCATCAGCGAAACACCGAAGAAAGGACGGTGCCCACTTGATAACCCAAAGGGTGCAATCACTCATTCGACCATCCCACGGAGTCTCATCGGTGCCACAAATATGCGTATAATAAGGGATATTATCATCTAGTCCTATACAACAGACCTGATATAATAGTACCCATTAACCCATTAAGTACCCATATTGTAAAAAGATGTATACATTATATAATTTAAAAAAAATCATACTATGTTTAATTTAATTGGAGTCCCCCACCCCCACTAAATGCCCATAGTGTCACATTACTGTTGATTGTAGGGTAAAGGACATTAGCTTTAATACCTCTAGTAAAGAACGTTTAAAGGACACTGATTTGTCAGTGTACTCATGTTGGCCTCCATCTTAAACAACTTTTAAGCTGTGTGTAATTCATCAACACACAGGTCATGTTTTGGGCTAAACAGTGGATACAATGACGTGATGCACACACCCAAAATGCATCGATCTGATATGCTGTGCTTTGTTTATGTGTATACAGTGAGGAGGGGTTATCTTTAAAGGTTATAGAAAAGACAGAAAGGTTGTGAGTTTAGCCTACCGGAGGAGCCTCATCCAACATCTACCGCCTCGGAGAGCCATCAGTTCCTCTGCTAAGGTAAGATGATGGTCATTTTATATAATGAACTGTGCAAAATGTGACATGTGAATGATGCAATGAAGAACTCCCTCCTGTAATATTATTGATTTAGCTTGAATGCCAGTGAGAATCTTTAGAAAATTCTCATTAATGTTTGATTTATTGCGTTTATGATTAAATACAAAATCCATGCTCTAAGTTATTAATTGAATTAAAAATAAACAATAATTAGGTAAAGATTCTCTTCTCAGAATCAGGTTGAAAGTTGAAGGTGACCCATTTTAGATATGTGGACATTTAAATAATGATTTTACATTAAATTTGTGTACATGTTCCCTGGAACACTTAAAAATAAAGGTTCTTTGGGCTGACTGGACAATCCAGTAGGTGATAAGATAACTGAATCAGTCTGATTCAAGAATGATCTGAATCAACTGATTCATAGAAAAGACTCAAAATAACAATTTGCTCATATTAAACACTGTTGTGACATTGCTATGAAGTCATTCTCTCCCAGAATCAAGTCGAAAGCTGAAGGTGACCTCAAGGCATTTTAGATTTGTGGACATTTCGAGAATTATTTTAAATGAAATGTGTGTAAATAACTCTCAAAATTAAAGGTTCTTTATTGGCATTGATGGTTCCATGAAGAACCTCCATAGAACCTTCCCACTGCTAAAAAGTTCTTTATAGTGCAAAAAAGGTTCTTTAGATTTTTAAAATGTTCTTTACACTAAGATACTAAATTCTTCTTTTAAGAGCTGTGCACTGAAAGGTCCTTTTGGAACCTCAATTTTTAAGAGTAAAGGCTAAATTCAGCCTTTATTCAGCCTAAAGTCATATATTATGTTTTAATGTATAATCGTAGTAATTTTTAGCCTTTAAGATGCATTAATGCAACATGTGTGATCAAGAAAGCGCTGAATTACTGATCCAAAGCACTCCAAGATGATTCCATAACCAGAGAAGGTGGGAGGGCAAATTTTCCAAAACACCTCCAGGCGTTCAAGGGTATACCAGCAGTGTCCTGGAACGCGCTGCATCCCGACTGTGTTGACCCGTCGTTTCTATGTTTACTTTTAAAACACGAGAGCTGTTTTCTCTCAGCTGCGTTTACAGCTGGAGTTTCTTAACAAACATTCTTCGTCTCATAAGTCTGCGTCTCAGCGCTGACCTGCACATGGGAAAGAAACATTAGATCTAATTATAAGTGCTGCAAGTAGCTGACTTTGTTAGTGATGTATACTGAAAAATTATTTCAAAATAAATCATTATGTGTTTTACCTTAAGTTCTTAAAGTGTTTCTGTAAAATACTTTGTCATTTACTCACTCTCATGATGTTCAAACCAGTATGACTTTTTCCAAGGAACATAAACGTTGGCCATTATTTTCAATATAATGAAGCTGAATGGGCGCTGAAAAAAGCACCATAAAAGCATCATAAAGTCCATTCAACATAGGCACTGTCTTCTGAAGTCTTATCAAAGCTTTGTGTAGGAAACAGACCTAAATTTAAGTCGTCATTCACTTGTACATCTACCACTCCAGTGAATCAGTCCATTTCAACAATAATCTGAATCAAATGATTCATAGAAAAGACTCAAAAGAACAAGTCGCCCACATGTTAAACTTCTGACATTGCAATAAAGTCATGCCTGTATCAGAGAGCTAGTGCAGCTTCAGACTTGCACAAGTTCGATGGATCACTTTTATGATTAGTTTATGGTGCTTTTTGGCATTTTAAAACCCATCATTTACTCATTAAATTGCTTTTAGAATGACATAAGGGTGAGTAAATTATAGGTTTTATTTTTTGGGTTGGAAAATCCCTTTTGGAGCAAACAATATGATGTCTCATTTATTGTGTGTGTGTGTGTCCTTGATCAGGAGAGGTAAAAATGAAGCAGCTCACAGAACTAGTTCTCCTCACAGGTAAGTCATGACTATTTATGTACACAGTAAAGGTCACTGACAGATCTGTGCCCTTGGGCCTGAAGGTCAAACATTCAAAAGAGACTTTCCATCCACATTTATACTTGGACTTAATGATTTGACGGGAGAAAAATAGCTTTTAGTAAATTATGTTTAAAAATACAGTATTTTATAGCATTAAGTCCTCGTTGCATATACACAATATATTCTATGATTTTGTTTTTAACTTAATTTTAATATACAATTTTAAAGGATTGCAATGTTTCAGTGTATAACCTTTGTCCAAGTCAAAAGTTTCCCAAATGTCTGATATTTTATTAGCTTGTTAATGTCACTAATTATTTCCTTTTTTGTGTATATGTGTGATTTGTCACAAATCTTTATTTTAATCTTTAGTCTTCTTGGCACTCTTCAGTCAAGCCGAAGCAAGTAAGGCAGAAGTGTTTCTTTCTTATATCACTATTCAACTTTTGAGCCTATCAGTCTTATGCAATGAGAACATTTCTGGCAGCATTTTTCAAGAGCGATCTAACTTTTCTCCTCTCTTTTGCCTTTGCAGATCCTTTTGTTTACAGTAAGTATTCTGAGGCAGATGCTCATGATTCCCTAATAATAAAAACTTAATAAATATAATATATTTTCATCATCGTTTAAGCTATATTAAACAGTCTTAAAGTTGGCTAGCTGCTGACTGCTGCTCTTTTTAGACTATGAGGCGCTGAGGATCGGGGGCTTGGTCTTCACAGGCCTGCTTGTAGCAGGAGGGGTTACAGTTTTGTGTTGTAAGTAGCTCTGAATTTTTACACATGCATTTTCTACCTAACACAAACCTTATGTTTGACATTATATGCTCACAGAAATAGTAACAGATTGTTCTCTTCACAGGGGGGCAGTGCAAACCAAAAAGAAAGTAGGTCACCTGATCTCAGCATCAAATACACATACATTTGTACATCTCGGTAAAATGATGTACATTTTGAAATCAAAATGTAATATTAAATGGAAAAAAAAACATTTAAAATGTACCTCATCTCTTTGACAGGGAGGAAGAAGATGCAAGCAAAATCTAAGGATCAGGGACTTCATCTGCTTAAACTTTCCATTGGATTTTTGATTGAGTAGAAGACTGTTTTTCGGTCTAGAAACTTCAAATGGCTAACTAGCTCCACTTCCCACTTGTACTTAAATTTCAATGTAATTTTTCCATTGTTTCAACATTTTTCAACCATTTAATTTATTCAATATACACAGTTCCTGCCCCCAAAAACTGAGCTGCTGTCATTTTGAATTTGTAGAATTATTCTATACATTTTCAGTAATCTCTCCAAGTGGCGCTTTAATAAAGATTCTCAGTTATGGGCCTGCAAAAATGCATTTGGAGTCTTTTTTTTTTTATGCCGGAGGTCATTTTTGCTTTTATACTGGCCTTGTGCAAGATGAGCTCAAATGTCTTTTTTCTAGTAGGTGGTCTGGATAACTTTTATAATATGTGGAATCAAATGCTGAATTGCATTATTGAAGCATAGGGGGAATGTTAAGATAGTAACATGGTTTCTATGGTTTCATGAAGAACCTTTAACATCCATGGAACCTTTGCACAAAAGGTTCTTAATGGTGGAAAATGGTTCTTTAAATTATTCAAATGTTCTTCACCAAAAAAAATATATATATTCTTCTGACATCGCTGCAAAAACACCCTTTTGGAACATTATTTTAAAGGGCGTGTACACTGTAAATAATCCATAGAAAAATGTATAATGTCCTGGCAGAAAAATACTATTTCCATCAACACTAAAACACAACGCAATGTGTTTTTTTAGAGCCTGTTTGAATCATTGTGTCCACCCAGCAGAATCAATTCAGCCTGAACGTGCACGACAAACAAAAAACTATCAAGAGTTGCTCTGCCAGAGAAAGGATCCTTCATTCAAAACTCAACCCACTCAGGACTGAGCCAACCTGTTGAGCGGATTGTGTAGGGTGTTGGTTTCAGTCGGTCTAGATCAGATCTTTACATGTGTTAAGGGTGGTTCCTCCACAAACACGTTTCAAACTTCAACGTTTCAGTTTCTTTCTCCTTGATAAAGGTGAGTAATCAATTCTGGACACCATTTTAATGTTTGTATACTGAAACATACGTTACGTCTGATGGATTTAGTCAAGTTCATTGTAATAAAATAGGATCATTATGCATTCAGAAACTTTTTGTCGACATACTTGTTGTTTAATGTGGGATCTTTGCATCCTTTGACATATTTTCCAGCTCTTAGTCAGTTTGAGACTTTATAGAAGAAAAAAGTATGTTTGTAAAACTAAAAATTACCTACAAGTCTGAGACCACTACTAAAAATTGACTTGTTTTTGCATTTTGCATTTAATTTTGCAAATTATAATCATAACAATATAAGTGAAATGTCGATTTGAAAAACATGAATTTGGTATTTGGTTCCTCCCCCTTTTGCTTTAATGACAGCGACAGTGGAGTTGCATAAGTAAAATATGATGATCATGTTCGCCAGCATGGTTTGAGAATGATACAAAGAGCATCTTGTGCTTCTATTAAAGCAAGAACATCTGACCGTCTGTACAAAAGAGGTCACATGGTCAGTTTGTGACAAAACAAAAAAAAATATAGGGCTCGTCAAGGTGGTCTCAGACTCATTGTATGAGTTAGTTTTCCTCCAGTGATTTGTAAACTGGAATGTCATGCAGCTTCACTCTGGACAGCAGCTGCGTCCTGGATCACTGCAACTTTTAAAGATCACAGGCACATAAATTCTTTGTTGAACATACCAGCCTTTAAATAATCCCTTCATCATTGAATATTATTTGAACAAAATCCAGTTGTTTCATATGACAGAAACCTACTGGTGCTGCAACAAGTAGGAATTTTACAATTTACAATGTGTATAATCATTGGTATTATTTTAGGTTTTTTTTGGACATCTTTAGTGTTGCTACTGTACATTTGATTCATTTAGTTTAGTGAGAGAACGTAACAAATTTATATTTGTGAACATCTGAATAAGGAACAAGGGGGCTAAATCATGAGCTGGCTGTGAATATGGAAAATTGGATGAAGTCCAGTCCTTCACGGAGTAAACAAGTTTAACGTGGTGTTTAAAGTTGGAGATGCATCATGAAGCCCACCATCTGTCTCAAAACAGGTCTTGTTTGGTTAAACTCTTAGCTTATATCAGCGTTCCAGTTTTCCCTCACAAAGTAAGGACAAATGTAGTGTGAAAGGGTTAGGTTTAGATGCTCATGGCCATATTTTCAGAATGTTGTTTTTATTGAACGATCTGCTCATAGAAAACAGACGTTTGTTAGCTGAATGGAGCACAAAGACAGCACTCCATGAACCACTGGAAAGGGCGTGATTGTGGTTTTTGGACAGTGATTCATTTCAGCAGAATGTCTCATTCCTTCCTGCGTCACTCTGGAGCTTCAGCAAAGAGCTTGAGAGCACTGTGAACTTCAATACAAACCTAGTTATATATTGAGGACTTTTCTTGAGTGGTTTGTCTGTAAAAAAAACTGTTGAACTACATGGTTTTACTTCATCTCCTGTGTTACTAAAGGGCATCTGTCGGCGTGTTTGTGCTGGAGTGTATAATCATACAATACTTCAAAGTTCACAGCCTGTTCACAGGGGTGGAATTTTGTTCCTAATATAGCTGCAGTCTGGATTCCTGTGTACATGGCCTGCATCCTTTGTGTGCCATGTGATTGTGTCAAGTTCTCTTATATGGAGTGAGAGGTGTTTGGAAAAAGTAGGTGAGACTAAATGAGGCTCACTCACACACTTATACAAATAAGTAGTGTGTATTGCTTTCTTTCACTTTTTCCTATCCGTGGTAAGCATGGTCATTTTAATGCATGTAATTTCACCACTATTATATGCCCATGTGTCTTTTTATTTATATGCCTATTTGTCTTTTGATTGCCTAATATATATATATATATATATATAAAAGATATAGATACAGTGTGGAAAATAAGTATTTGAACACCCTGCTATTTTGCAAGTTCTCCCATTATGTCTCTCACAGTGGACATGTGGACATGCAAGTTCTCCCATTATGTCTCTCACAATGGACATGTGGACATGCAAGTTCTCCCATTATGTCTCTCACAATGGACATGCACCTACGATGACAATTTCAGACCCCTCCATGATTTCCAAGTGGGAGAACTTGCAAAATAGCAGGGTGTTCAAATACTTATTTTCCTCACTGTATATAGATATAGATAGAGAGTAAGATTTGTCAGCTCATATATATAGGGGTCTTGAGATTAACACTCGCCAACCCACCAAATGCGAGTGGATTTCAGCAGTGGTGTGTAGCCTACTGCAGTCACTCCTACTAGCACTTTGGCAGATTGTTTTATATATAATGTATATATTTTTCAATGGTAGTCTTTTAAAGAGGCGTCTGAAATAATAAACTAAGTGCAATGTAGAGTTGTCAAAAATATCGCTGTTTCGGTACATATTGATACTGAAATACTTTCTATAATAATTTTCCACTGAATATATACATGATACTAGCTGTGCTTTCTCGCGCTCTCATCTCTCATCAACAGCGAGTTGACACACAAACCCGCCTCCCCTCATTCACTCCATTTATTTGTTCCGGATAAATATGGTTGGCGTTACAGGGTTTGAATTTCCATGGGATCCATCTGGAGGACATGGCTCTGCAGTGAGTAGCCTCTCCATAAAGCCGCCTCTCAGTACTAAATTAAGTAATTCTTCGCTGAAAAAAAAAGTAAAAAAATGGCTAAATATTAAGTTGTCTTTTAATGGTCTTAAAGGATTAGTTCACTTTACAATGAACATTTCCTGATAATTTACTCACCCTCATCTCATCCAAGATGTCTATGTCTGTCTTTTTTCAGTCGAAAAAAAATTTAGTTGAGGAAAACATTCCAGGATTTTTTTCCACATACTGGACTTCAATGGCAACAAAATGTTGAAGGTCCAAATCAATGCAGTTTCAAAGGGCTTCAGAGGCTCTGTGCGATCCCAGCTGAGGAATAGATCTTATCTAGTGAAACGATAAGTGATTTTCAAGAAAAAAATAAACATTTATATACTTAACAACCTAAATTACTCATCTTGCGCTGCTCTGTGACGCGCCACCGATTGCGCAATCACTTCAGAAAGGTCACGCAAGACGTAGGCGGAAGTACCGCTCCAAGCAAACGTGTGAAGACTAATACAAACGCCCTTTACAAAAAAAAAAACCTTCAAAACAATCAGACATCGTTGTTTAACCTTTTTTTGCTAAAGAATGTTTGTATTAGTCTTCGCACGAGCACTTTGTAAACACGGGGCGGTACTTCTGGCTACATCTAGTGTGACCTTTCCGACGTGATTACGCAATCGCTGGCACGTCGCAGAGCAGCGCAAGATGAGCAATTTAGGTTAAAAAGTTTTATTTTTATTTATTTTTTTTATTACAAATGGTTTTGCTTGATAAGACCCTATTCCTCAGCTGGGATCGCGCAGAGCCTTTGAAGCCCTTCCTTTGAAACTGCATTGATTTGGATCTTCAACATTTTGGGTGCCATTGAAGACCATTGTGTGGAGAAAAATCCTGAAATGTTTTCCTCAGAAAACTTAATTTCTTTTCCACTGAAGAAAGAAAGACATGAACATCTTGGATGGCATGGGAGTGAGTAAATTATCAGGAAATTTTAATTTTGAAGTGAACTAATCCTTTAACAATTTTAATCACAAATCACTGGTCAGGAAATTAGCAAGAATTGCACAAATACTGTAGATACTAGCATGGAATAACCAACTTGCACACAGCTTTTTACAGGAAGAAGAGTCAGTGTTGTTCCACTCAATGTTAATGGCTTCAAACAGTTTATGTGTAGTTAAAAAATGTCTCCCAAGTTATTTGAGTTCAATATGAGACCAAATATTAATTATATGGTTCAAAACTGGACCCTGACCAGGCCAAAACATGAGCCTGATGGGTTTGTTCTCAAGCCACTTCTTGGTTCGCTTTGCAGTTTGGGCAGGAGCATTGTCTTGTTGAAAAATGGCATCTGGATCATTCCTCATTTGTGGTTAGGCCTGTCACGATAACTACTTTTTGTTTTGCGATATATCGTCCAAGAAATAATTGCGATAAACGGTATTATTATCATTTTAAGACTATTTTATGCCACTGAATATATAATCCTAATATAACAGCATAATGATGCAAGTAGACCTACACACTTTCAAATGACAGCCTTTTAATTCTTTAGATCATGGAAATTAAGGGTAAAAAATATATTATCCTAAATAATTTTTTTTTATAAATAGTAAGTAAACATTTTAATTTGTGAAACACCCGGCTTTAACACTCGTCATTCTGCGTTGACATTTATATGTGCACTGGAACAGGGGATTGCGGCTTTGAAATCGAGTCCATTTGGGCTTATTCTTCCAAACTGTCAGTGGTTGTCAGGAAAACACTATAACGCCTCAAATGGTGCCTATTTTTCACCTGTCGATAACCGCTCTGTGTATGAGGGAACTGCCCGAGAACCACTTTCGCCTCAGTCACGGAAAACATACAAGATGACAGCACAATCGAGTAAAATGTTGGTGACATTCATTATCATGTAAACATAACGGACGAATTTAATTGAAAACATTATTGAGGTCATGTACATATATTGTGCGATATATCGCATATATTGATTATTGCGACAGGCCTATTTGTGGGAAGCATGCCATTCTGCAATATTCTCCTGTATTCCAAAGCATTAAATGACTTTTCATAGTGAAGTAGCTCACAAAAACCAGCAGCTATAGAAAAAAAAAAAAGTCTCCCCACACTATGACACACTTCCTCCTTGCTTTACTGTGGTAGAGATGCATTTATTACTATATTTCTCAGCAGATTTGCAACTCGTGCTTCCTTTTGATTAATGACTCCACACACAACTTCCTATCTGCCAAAATATTATGCAAGTAGTGCATTTGCTTAAATTTTGCTAATTTCCTGACCAATCATTTGTGGTTAAAACGATTAAATGTTAGTGTTTAGCCACATTGGGCATGGCACATTTTTGTGCATATGTATATGTTTACTGCGGATAGGAAATAGAGAACGCAATTACATTAGAACCCAAAAAAGATGACAATGCGTGTGTGGCACTGCCTGCCAGGCCAGACGCTACTTCAATTACGGAACATACTTCACCTCAAGCACAGCTGTTGCTCCCAATAATTACTAGATTGATCAAATTAGTTCAGAGAAGGAGGCATGTCCATCAACTGGACTGGAGATTGATCAAATCTCTGCTGCTCACGCAAGCATTTTTGGGTTAGATGCAATGTTTATAAACCCTAAATAACCTCAAAATCTTTTTTTAATCATTCAGCGTTTAGCTACAGTATACAGCCTCAATACATGTGCAGAACTGTAAATAACTGCCTTTAGTCAAGAAACCAGTAGTAGACATAAATATAAAGTAGTGACCTAAATATAAAAACTGTAATTAGGAGAGAGAAGTGTAGGACTGAGTTTACTAATTTGGGTTTGCTAGTAAACTATCATCCAGACAGAGCCATAACAGCACTCTTTTTAACTCACCGCCATGATGCTATGGGTTGCCAGGATGTTGCAGGATGTGACTGCAAAGGTGTTTATGAATTATTTTTAGCAGGTTACCATGTGGTTGCTACATCTCTGGCCTAGGGTGTTCTGGGTGGTTGGCTCCTCGTGGCTACCTATAAGTCAAAAGCACACAATCATGAGTTAGATCACTTAAGGATAGTAAAACACCCCTTTACACTTCAAAAACAATATCCGTTCTACCTCAATGAAAGAAAAAATATGTTAATGGGGTAAGATATTCTTGTTTTCCCTTTGAAATAAGGTAATTTTTCTTACCCCATGCACTGACAAATATGTTTAAGCATAAAATACATTTTGATGTTTTAATTTTATGTTTATCAGAAATCCTGACTTTATTGCTAAAAAGTCATTTTGTGTCTCAAGTTAATGTTTCAATATTGTAAAAATACTGAATAAAAAAAGTCTCACACACTTTGAGTAGCACAAAATTGTGCCGGGCGAGTTTTACAGCAAAATGTACAGGTAATCCTCCTAAGGTTAGGGGTTTGTTAAAATCACAAAACTACGACAAATTGCAAGCAAACAATACAGGTATTCAGACTAAAGTACTGACTTGCTCAGACACAGATTGAGCAATATTCCTTGTCTATCTTGTTTAAATTCCTCATTTCCTGAATGAGGATTTAATATTGCATATGAGGAGCAAAAAGGGTAGAGAGACATTATTGTTACTAGAATGAATGGACTATGGCAACGGCAAAAAAAGAAACAAGTTGAAACATTGAAAGAGGGAAGGTTGGTTTGTAATGTGAGATGAGGAAGTGATGTTGGACACAATTCCTCATTCTTTCCCATGACTCACACACTGGCAAGCCAACGTGACCGTACCAGATCACAGGACTTTCATTATCTTCGTGCACCCTGGGTGATTCTGCTGGCAGGAGGGTGCCAAAATGTCCAGACTGTAAAGCCTTAAACAAGAACATTGAGATGAAATGTTCTCTCCTTTTCTCTCAGTTCTTTGTACAGTAACATGATGAGCTTTAAGAAGATTGTGAAATTCTTAGAAACAGCTTCCCTTGCCAGATTCTTGCCAGAATTATTGCACTGCTTGGTACTGACAAAATAACCATTTGCTGTTTTACATGTAGAAAACATTACATAAAGTTATGAGCATACTACAAAAGTAGCCCATGATTTAGTATTTATCTCCAGGAAAAGAAAAACTTTAAAATGAGTTGTTAAAAAATGAAATTTCCATCAGTAATCAGTTTTTATATATTGTTTGTTCCCGACATAAATCTTATTTTTAAGCAAGTATACTCGAAATCGTGCTATTGCAAGTAATATTTCTTTTAAACAACAGTTAAATAAACAAGAACATTGAGTAACTTACATATATTTGTCATACCAACGAAACTAGTTTCAAACTAATCCAAACAGCACGTGGCGTTACCTGAATGAATCATTGTTTCGAATGAATCGGTTCAGAATGATTCAGTGTTCGACATCGGCCGGATTCAACTGATCGGCGAGAGTAGCCGCGTGCAGACGGGGAGGAGCTGCAAACGGAGACGTGAAGTCGGACACTTTCTGCTTCCCGTAGTGACGCTCGTGCTGTGTTTGCATACTTTATCAGCTGAAGTGAAATAAATGCAATATTTGGCAATACACAGATGTTTCAGAGACATTATTGTCGTGTAATACTTTATGTACTGCTTAATACAGCGTGTGTATGTACAAGAATAAAGTTCAATATATAATCCTACACTATCAATGAAGTGGGGTTTACGTTTTTAATCAGTTTTATTTTGATAAACATGACAATATAACATTGCGACTACATGAAAGGAGGTTTTACTGTTATAAAAAACAGATTTGTGCGCATTAGTGGAGCTGAAGGTTTCAGAATAAACACGAAACACATGTGATCGCTGTCATGCGGTGAATCTGGCCAATCGTGGAACAGCTGTGTCGTCATCAGAGTCCGTGCAGCCTCGTGCAGCCGCTCTGTAGAAACTGCACCGGCTGTAGGCCTATCAGCCGACTGCTCTCGAATCGCTCTCGCGGCACTTTGTTGACATACGTCACAGTCACGTGGCGTCGGCGCTGCCTCAAGTCGGACAAAATTTCTAACCAGCATGCACTGCTTCAAGTCAGCCGCCAGTCGAACAAGCCTAATAATACCCAATTTACGGTCACATGTCGCCCCTCATTGGTTTAGAACCACGAATGCCCAAACGGTCTGTCTCAAACGAGAAAACACGGACAAGGGATACAAAAAGCCTTCCAAGCTGTTCGAAGCTGTAGCTTCTGGTTGTAAAACCGCCCAGATTAACGCCGCGTTCCAGGCAACCCGTAACCCGTGTTTTTCCAACCTTCTACCCGTGAAAGTGCACTGGAACAGCAGTCAAACCCGTGACTTCCCACCCTCGTACTAGATCGACGTACTCCCAGTTACGAGATCTGACGTCTCATAGCCCGCGAAGCAACAATGGCAACCCCTATGGATGCGGTGTTTATGAAAGTCGTACATTAAAAAACAAATATAAGGTATTGCTCTAGCGTTATTTATCCGCAAATGTTATGCATTATCAGCAGCTTTTCTAGTGTTAGCTAGTTTTCAGGCCATGGAGTGCAAGAATAAATGAATACCAAATACATTTCCAAATATGCAAATAATGTAAAATATAACAGCTTCTGTTGCCTTATGCACCTTTTTCTCCTCCGTTTCCCTCAAATAAGCATGGTGTAATATTACCTACAGGTTCTCTTACGAGAGGTTCTCTCGTATTGCGTAAGTTCCTTACGCTACGGGAAAGTATTCTTTCTTCGAGATTTCTGAAAAACCCAAAATTATCCTTAATTTTGTAACATTGTCAACGCAGTGCGGCAGCCTGGCAGACCATAGCAGGCTATTCCAGCGTGCTATTGGCTGCTCTGCTGGCAACTGCAGCAGCCTATCGGTGAGCCCGCGTGACGTGGCGACCAATGAGGGCGCTTCGCGCCCACCTGGCTTCATTTGCCTACAGGTGGGGCGTGGCCACGTGTATATAAGCAGGGCTCACGGGCTGCATATTCGATTTTCTTTTCTTCAGCGAAGCCCTTCGCATCGCTGGATCTGGAACCCGCCGCCGTGATCGTGCAGACGAGCAAGCAGAGGACAGCGCCTGGAGAAGCCGGCAGCATCGCGCCACCTTCAGCCATCCGTGCCTGCTCTGCTATCCGGCAGCATTATATCCTTTCATTGCACGTGTTCTCGCCGTTGCGTCACACGTTTCATAAAAGAGCACGAGCGTTTTTATCAAAACGCCTCGTTCCACCTGCGGCTCGTGCCACGTGCAGCTCAGCACCAGAGACCGCCATGTGTCTGCGCTCTCTGTCTGGGCCGTGACCACGCCGCCGCCGCACTCCTCGCGGGCGAATGCCCCGAGTGTGAGGAACTCTCTATGTCGACCCTGCGGGCTCGACTCGAGCAGTTTTATGACGACATCACTCCGCTGTTCCCCCCCTCTGTTCAAGCCGCGCCACCGCGCCGCTTACAAGAGATGGTTGAAATGAACGGTCTCGGAGCGAGCCTCCTCCCCCTCTGTTCAAGCCGCGCCGCTTACAAGGGATGGTAGGAATGAACGGTCTCGGAGCGAGCCTTCTCCCCCTCTATTCAAGCCGCGCCACCGCGCCGCTTTCAAGGGATGGTAGGAATGAACGGTCTCGGAGCGAGCCTCCTCCCCCTCTGTTCAAGCCGCGCCACCGCGCCGCTTGCAAGGGATGGTAGAAATGAACGGTCTCGGAGCGAGCCTCCTCCCCCCTCTGTTCATGCCGCGCTGATGCGCCGCTTATATACAAGGGATGGCAGAAATGCACGGTCCTGCAGCTCTCTTTACGTTACAAGAGAGCTGTTCCACCCTCGCGCACATTTTTTCAGTCCCCTCATGAGTTCAGGCGACTGGAATTGTTCATATTGCTGTACACGAGCCTGTTAAGACACGCACGCCAGCAAACATACGCCGTCATAAGACATGACGCTGACATATGCTCTCCAACGAACCCACACTCCCCCCTCTTGGACCGCGCAGATTGCGCCGTTCACAAGGAATGTGCGCGCGCCGCACTCACCGGGAAATTAACAGAGGGTGTTTTCGTCCCGCTGTGGCCGGACGAACCGCCATTCTCTAGCATTTCTCAGCCCCCTCTCCAGTTCAGGCGGCTGGAAATACTATTATATTTACTAATTACTATTGCAGTAACGAGCCTGTCTTTTATGCACGCACGACTGCCAACAAGCACGAGGACGTACTGCTGTATGCTCGCGCTAACTGAACGCTATTGTGTCCCTCCCGGTAGCACAGTGGCAAAATCAGCGGCTGAAACGCCGGAGACCCGAGTTCGAGCCCAGCTCTCGCGGCAGATAAAAATGTTTTACTGTCCGCTTCCCCGGGCTCGCGGCCAGCTTTTCTTACATACAGAAAGCTAACTCGCACCACGTGGTGCTCGAGTATTTTTGGACGTCTATACATAACGAGAGAAAAGACGGTTAAGTCCCGCTGCGGCCGGACCACCGTTAAAACTCTGTTTTTCCTGTCAGTCCCCACTCCTGTGGCTACTGCAGATGTTTTCCACGCAGCCTACGAGCCGGCGAACTCGCCCTCTCGCCTGTTTCCAACTGTAGCCCCTCCAAAGTCCTCCTAGCAGAGGGGGGAAGCGACGGTTAAGTCCCGCCGTGGTCGGACCACCGTCAAAACTCTTCTTCCTGTCAGCCCCCACTCCTGTGGCTGCTGCAGATGGCTCTCACGCAGCAAACGAGCCGGCAAAACTGCCCTCTCGCCTGTCTACAACCGCCGTTTTTATGACGAACCAGAGAAATCACGAAGTTGCCTTTTTTTCTGGTTGCACGGCTCACGCCGTATGTGTTTTCAAATGCAGTAAACGTGCCCACTTTTGTGTTCACCCCTGCACCCAAGCACCACAAATCCCGTGTCTCTCACTCACATAAAGCGGCCACCGGCCGCTCGAGTGCTAGAGTTAGGTCACGTGTCCGCTTATTTGCGCCCACGCCTAATCACCACACGCGCTGTCACACAGCCACTCTTAACCGGTCATGTTCCACGCGTAAGAGTTGTGCCCGCTCAAACGCGCTCACACATTTTCGCGAACATTCTGCCCCCGGCGCCATGCGCCGCGCCACACACCATTTGTTCTCCGCCCAAGGTGGCCGGAACGACGAGTGTAAGGCCACACACAAGCCACTCCCTGCTCGAAGCGGCAGAGATACAGTGTGTAGGGCGGCCAGCCATCGCGAGCGATCGGCTGGCCCACAGCACAGAGAGCGCGCGCACCGCGCCCGCCCCTCCTTTACAGGCCGTCGAACCCGCAAAGCGCGCCGTTTCGAGCCCGGAGGCCGTTCCAGGTGTATCAGAATGGGTGCTGAAAACAGTGAAGCACGGCTACACTCTGCAGTTCGCTCGCCGCCCTCCGCGCTTCTGTGCGCGTACGGAGACTAGAGTGAGCGAGGAAGTAGCACATCTACTTCGAGCGGAGATAGCCACACTGCTGTGCGAAGGGGCTATAGAACCGGTTCCCCATTCTATGAGCGAGTCAGGCTTTTACAGCCGGTATTTTCTCGTGCCAAAAAGGGTTGGGTCGCTCAGACCGATTCTGGATCTGAGGCGTCTGAACAAAGCTCTTATGAGAAGATCGTTCAAGATGCTCACGACCAAGCAGATCCTCGCGCATATTCGCCCGAGAGACTGGCTAATCTCCCTAGATTTGAAAGACGCATATTTTCAAATCAAGATAACGCCGCGTCACAGGCCATTCTTACGATTCGCCTTCGACGGCCAGGCTTATCAATACACCGTCCTTCCGTTCGGCCTGTCACTAGCACTCCGTACATTTACGAAGTGCATGGACGCGGCCCTCGCTCCCCTGAGAAGTCGAGGGATGCGAGTGTTGAACTATCTGGACGATTGGCTCATCCTGGCGCAGTCAGAGGCCGAGCTCCTCGCCCACAGGGCAATGCTGCTCAGCCATCTGGACAGCCTGGGGCTCACGGTCAATTGGACCAAGAGCTCATTAGTGCCCACGCAATCAACCTCATTTCTGGGTTTGAATCTGGACACTGTGGCAATGTCAGCCCGCCTGTCACCCCAACGCGCGCGCCAAGTTCGGCGCATGGATGCGTACTTCCGGCCGGGCAAAATCGCACCTCTCAAGCTCTTTCAGAGGATGCTGGGACGTATGGCCTCAGCTGCAGCTGTGCTCCAGCTGGGCTTAATGCGCATGCGCCCGCCGCAATGCTGGTTAAACGCCCGAGTGCCTCACAGAGCCTGGGCGTCCGGAGGCTTCAGGATCAGAGTGACTCAGGGATGCGTTTCAGCCCTAGAGCCCTGGTTAGTAGCCGACTGGTACCAGCGGGGAGTGACGATGGGAGCCATCTCACACCGCAAGGTCATCTCGACGGACGCCTCCACCACGGGTTGGGGCGCCGTTTTCGAGGGCAGATCGGCCTCGGGCCTCTGGTCGAGCGGGGAAAAGCTCCTACACATAAACTGTTTGGAGATGATAGCGGTAGAGAACGCGCTCAAGCAGTTTCTCCCGCTTATACGAGGACACCATGTGTTGGTCCGGTCGGACAATACCAATACCAATATAGTGGTGCCCTATGTGAACCGGCAGGGCGGTGTCAGGTCCAGGTGTCTGGGCAATCTGACAGAACGCCTGCTCGTGTGGGCACACAGCTCGCTGCGCTCGCTGAGAGCTGCGCACGTACCGGGCCACCTCAATGTGGGCCCGGACAAGCTGTCCAGGGGCCTCATTCTCCCAGGAGAATGGTCCCTGCACCCTCAGACAGTCCAGCTGGTATGGCGCCTATTCGGCAGAGCGGAGCTCGACCTCTTTGCAACAAAAGAGAACGCCCGCTGCCCGAGGTTTCTGTCCAAAAGCGAGGATGCGCTGTCCCAACCTTGGCCCAGCCTCCCGCTGTATGCTTTCCCGCCGATTTCCCTATTGCCCCAGGTCATAGCGAAAATCAGGGAGACGCGCCGCCTGGTGCTCCTTATAGCGCCGCGCTAGGAGAACCAGATTTGGTACCCAGAGCTGGTGAAGCTGTCGCACTCACCCCCCTGGCCAGTTCCGCTGAGAGCAGACCTCCTCTCTCAAGCAGGAGGGTCAGTTTGGCATCCCCATCCAGAGCGTTGGTCTCTGCATGTATGGGTGACCAACGGATACCCGTTGACCTGCCCGAAGGGGTTATGAACACGATTTCACACTCTAGAGCCCCCTCGACGAGGCGGTTATATAGTTCTAAGTGGTCGGTGTTCACTGAGTGGTGTGTTTCCAAGGGATTGGACCCACAGCAATGTGGGGTCCAGCGGGTGCTCTCCTTCCTCCAAGAGCTTTTGGAACTGGGCAGGTCCCCTTCCACGCTCAAAGTGTATGTGGCGGCTATAGCAGCGTTCGCTCAGACGACGCTAGGTAGCACGCTAGGAAGGAACGAGCTCATCATCCGTTTCCTCAGAGGAGCCAGACGGATGAATCCCCCGCGGCCCCCATCGGTTCCTATATGGGATCTGGCCTTGGTCCTAGAGGCCCTGAAGGCCCATCCTTTTGAACCGCTCGAGACTGTGGAACCAAGGTTCCTTTCGCTAAAAAACGCGTTCCTGATAGCTCTGGCTTCAGTGAAACGCGTGGGGGATCTACACGCGCTCTCAGTGAGCCCGACGTGTATGGAGTTCGGTCCTAATGACTCTAAGGTCATTCTCAGACCGAGGCATGGTTATGTCCCCAAAGCGATTGGCACTCCCTTCAGGGCGCAGATTATCTCCCTCTCGGCTCTGCCAGCATCCGACGAGGGGGACGGTGGCAATATCCTCTGCCCTGTCAGGGCATTGAGGGTTTATGTCACACGCTCCGCCGCCTTCAGGCGTTCTGAGCAGCTATTTGTTTCGTTTGGTGGGCGCACTAAAGGTCTCGCCTCCTCGAAACAGACCCTTTCCAGGTGGATAGTGGACGCGATTGCAACTGCATACGCTTCCAAACACCTGCAGTGCCCGCTAGGTGTCAGAGCACACTCCACCAGAGGCATGGCCTCTTCGTGGGCTTGGGCCAGAGGGATTTCCATCCACGATATCTGTATGGCGGCAGGCTGGGCCTCCCCGTCTACGTTCGTGAGATTTTACAATCTGGAAGTTCCTGCCTTACAGGCGAAAGTGTTACCAGTTCAATAGGGCTGTTGGTCCTGCCCAGTGATTCTGCGCAGACATAGCTCACATACTGGTAGTAAGTTCGGTACTAGGCTCATGTTAATTTGAAGGAGACCGGCGGTGCCGTTTCCTCATTTACGAGACGAGCTGTTGTGAGTTTGAAGGTGACCGGCGGTGCCGTTACCTCACTCATATAACAAAATATTGTGAATTTGAAGGCGACCGGCGTTGCCGTTCCCTCATTCATGAGACAAGGTGTGGTGAATTTGAAGGAGACCGGCAGGTGCCGTTCCCTCATTCATGGGACAGGGTGTTGTAACCACCCGTTGTAACCACCCGTCAGTTCGAATGAAGTGTCTGTAGATGTGGTGGCCCGTTTTCCTTACCGGCCACCCTGCCCGAGCAGTGTTATGGTCCCCGGTTCCCTGGGATACATATGCTGTACGCGAGGCGCGCACGGCGTTGACAATATGTTCCCGTAGCGTAAGGAACTTACGCAATACGAGAGAACCTCTCGTAAGAGAACGATACTCGGTTACTTAACGTAACCTCGGTTCTCTCTAGAAGAGGGAACGAGTATTGCGTTCCTTGCCGTGCGCCCCGCGGGCTTTTACGCTTCAGAACTACGAAAACCGAATATGCAGCCCGTGAGCCCTGCTTATATACACGTGGCCACGCCCCACCTGTAGGCAAATGAAGCCAGGTGGGCGCGAAGCGCCCTCATTGGTCGCCACGTCACGCGGGCTCACCGATAGGCTGCTGCAGTTGCCAGCAGAGCAGCCAATAGCACGCTGGAATAGCCTGCTATGGTCTGCCAGGCTGCCGCACTGCGTTGACAATGTTACAAAATTAAGGATAATTTTGGGTTTTTCAGAAATCTCGAAGAAAGAATACTTTCCCGTAGCGTAAGGAACTTACGCAATACTCGTTCCCTCTTCTAGAGAGAACCGAGGTTACGTTAAGTAACCGAGTATCGTTTTTAATACTCTGGTAATATTTTAATGTTGTGTTTGCTAAAGCCTTCATATTGTTGTATTGTGTTAGTTTAGCAAAATCATCTGCTGAAGTCTATTGCAGATAGAAGATATTCAGGTATGCGTCTAACTTGCTCTTGAGTGTCACGGGCCAGTGTTTTCACCGTTCCAATATGGTGGTTTTATGTTTATATATCTATGATTTCGACACTAAACATTATTATTTTTTTATTTTTTTTACATATTAAAACTGTCACTTGTCGCCATCTACTGAGGAAACTATCTAACTTGCAGAAAAGATGACTAATAAAATTGCCACAAAAAGCTCAGATTGAAAGTTTCTAGTCACCACCTCTGCCAAGCAACTAAAAGGACAAAAAATATGTAAATTTTGTAGTATATTTCGAAATGTAGCCGACATTCAAGATCTGAATTCTTCTCAGTCGTATTTATGAGTTAATTATGACAGAATAAGAGCACTATTCCTTTAATGGACACGTGAAATCACCATCAGACTAGCACCTGTTTGCAAATTTTGTGTTCTACAGAAGCTAATTTGACTTGATTTACATAAACAAATTGATCAGGCACCCATGCTCAAGAACATAAAATGAAGTGGGCCTTATAAATACATGTAATCCATGTTCATGGCACACAAAAAAATGTGGCATGCGTGTTTACATGAAGAAGGAAATGAGAATTCATGTACAAGATAATAGGGTATAAAAACAGACACAAATGATGTATTAAACCTCTTTGGAGACTCTTTGAAAAGCTCTAGATTAACTGCTGCCTTATTCGCTGCTCACTCTGGCAAAGGCTTCTCTAATCAAAGGGCTGAAATACTGGACTTTATTTTGTCTCAGCACATCTCTGGTGAACCCATTATTTTCCCCTTCTCTGCCACCATGGTTGGAAGCTGAAGGTGGAGGGTGTTACATCATCTCGTGCTAGTATAGGGATGGGCACAGCATTCCCTCTGGTCTCTCGGAGACGAAATGGAAAATCCCTGCTAAGCTCTGGATTGGTGCTCCAGCGTGTTTCCACAGTGCTGTAGTTACGGTGCAGACGTAAATATGCATTTACCAGATCACGTAAACCCCCAGCGCAAAGGTCGTCTTTAATATGAAGGGGTTTCGCGTCTTGATGTGTGTTTCCTAGCAGCTGTTTTGTTGGTGTATGAACGTTTGGTTGCTGAGATATTCCAGGCTGTTGTTGACATTTGATCCAGGTCTGCTTTGTGATCTCAAGAGCTGCGATTTGTTGCTCCAGTATGTTTAATCAGATCAGATGCATTGGCAATGATTGTGATCATTTGTTTTAACCCCATTTTTGTTGATGTGAAGCTGGCAGAGGACAATAATTCTGGCATTTATGTTATATTTAGAGCATAAGTGGATTGCAAAGCGTAATGGGAATGTGCTCTGATGTACGCAGCAGATACATGATATGCTTTCCAACACTAACTGTATTATTACACTTGTTTTAATGTAAAAATCCTCCGGTCATATTAACAATCCATTTGACTTTACTGCAATCTGACTTATGTCTGAGAGAAAATGGATAATCAATGAGAAAATATAGGGAGGGACTTTGAAGATGATTGGATCATAAAGTCAGGTGGCTGGAGGGAAGAAAAAAGTAAAAGGGTTTGGTGACAGCAGTGAAATGAAATTTTTATTAAAAGACAATTATATATATATATTTGATACGCTAATATTGATGAAATATGCACAATAAAGCCTGAAGGGGTTAGTGCACCCACAAATGAATATTCTATCATGAACTATCCATTTAAGAAAGTAAATTAGTGATAATTTTATGTATAGCAGATGCATCTTTATTATGTTTCATTTTTCATGGCAAACCTAATTTCGTATTGCAGGTTACAACCACACTGTCATGATGAAGACTTTGGCACTAGTTTTCTTGACACGTGAGTATCAAACTGACATGAGCGTTTTCTGTAGCCTTTATGTTTAAAAAAATGTGCTTTGTTTTAGAGAAATTATTATAGGTGCATTTATCTATGTAGACCACAAGTAACTATAGATAATAAACACACACACGTGACCGTACAATCTTTGGATGTTATGTTGCTAATATACTGTATTACTTTTTTAGTTTTTTCCCTTGTGTTGGCGGAAGGTCAGCAAACAAGTAAGAGATCTCACTTTTCATTTCTTTGTTTCTGTTTTCATCCATGTGATAAAATATTTTAACACAATGTTACATAGAGTAATTAATGCCCACCACCCCCCCCCCCCCCCTTTTTTTTTTTGCAGCAGAGGAAGACCCCTTCTCTTTTGGTTAGTTGCACACATCTTTTAGTTTAGAGTTAATCAAACTAGAGTTTGAGATCATCTCACATTTTCTTTAACTGTCATTCATTCTGTCTCTCACCAGATTATCACAGACTTCGGGTCGGAGGTCTGATCTTGGCAGCAGTTCTGTGTCTGATTGGCATCACTATTCTCTTAAGTGAGTTTGTCAACTCAATTTTACGGATAACAAATTTTAATTTGACCAACGTTCAGACAAGGTTTAAGATATATAGGCCTATCTTTTTGATAGCCTAGTTAAACCATTAGATGGCGACAAACAAGATTGCCAGGTCTGCGCAAAAAAACTGTTTGTTTGGGGACAATTTGAAAGCAGCCCAATTTACCTATCGGTAAGCCCCGCCCCCCTTAGTTACTGTTGCTAACTCGGACAAACAAACAGAGTTGCTAACAGCTGTCAGTGTGAAACCCTTATCCCAAGAAGGTTTTGGACACAGAATGTAGCGTACCCCCTCCGATTGATGGCCAAACTTTACTGATGGTTTATGAAGTTTATTACATCGTTTTTCACAGCATAAGAAGTGCGCATTAACGTCTCATTCACACACTCTCTCTCTCTCCGTTGCATTATCATTAACATACACAGCAAATTATACAAAAACACTCACAGTAAACAAACATATACAGACCGTATGCCTTTTCGGGGGTGCTAATAAACTGTAAACTTTGTATCTGCAAAACAACTCCAATAAACTGCTAACGTTAGCTCTCCCTTTCACTACCCGTAGACTATAATACCCATTAAATAGGAGTCCCTCCTTAGTAAGACAGATAATGCAGACCTTAAACATATCTAACAGAAATATAAAAAATATATTTTATAATATATAACGTGACAAATCTGTGACATGTAGATCTTTGTTTATGTGTTTTTGACCAACACTGTTAATGTTACATGACATGAGAACAGTTAGTTATTTTGGTTTGTATGTTAGCAGGGACTCACTAACTTTAATAGTAACTTAATGTCCTCAGTTTCAGAGACTGCTGGGACTCATGGCAGCAGCAGCCAACGTGATACCTTTTGGCCTGCTGCACATGAGACCCCTACAGTGGTGGCTGAGGGCCAAGGGGTTTTCCCCGAGGGGAAATCCGTTTCGTATGATCAGGGTAACGCGCAAGTGCCTTCGTTCCCTCGTCATATGGCGGAAACCTTGGTTCCTGTCCCAGGGGCCAGTGTTGGGAGCGTCATGTTGCCGGAGAGCCGTTTCAACAGACGCTTCCCTCACGGGCTGGGGCGCGGTTATGGACGGCCGCTTTGCGAGAGGTCTGTGGGAGACCCGGCATTCTTCATGGCACATCAACTGCCTGGAGATGTTGGCGGTCAACAAAGCTCTCAGGAGCTTTTACCCGGACCTCCGCGGCCACCGCGACAACCTCAGTTGTCGTGTATCTCAACCACCAGGGGGGTTTGAGGTCGCGCCCTCTATGCAGACTGGCACATCAAATCCTCCTGTGGTCCCAGGGGAAATTAACGTCTCTCAGAGCAATGTATATCCCCGGGGACCAGAACCAGGGAGCAGACGTCCTGTCGAGGCAGGTGCTGAGGCCCGGGGAATGGCGGCTCCACCCAGAGGTGGTGGAGACCATGTGCGAGAGATTCGGCCCAGTGGAAGTGGACCTGTTCGCGTCTCGAGAGATGTCCCACTGTCCACTGTGGTTCTCTCTCAGGGATCCAGCCCCGTTAGGGCTGGATGCCATGGTGCAGACGATCGCTCTGCTCCCGGGAGTTCTGGAGCGGGTCCGCCGGGAGGGCATCAGCCTGCTCTTAGTAGCACCCCGGTGGCCCACTCGAGCATGGTTCTTGGACATTATAGCTCTGCTAGACGGCTCTCCATGGCAGATCCCTCTGAGGAGGGATATACCCAAGGTGCCATCTCAGGTGGCTCGGTCTTTGGTTCTTCAGGCTTTCCATCCTCCTCCCCACCTGACGGCGGAAGAGGGGAGACTTCACCTGCTCTGTCCTGTCAGAGCACTTAAAATCTATTTGTAGAAGTCTTCCCAATGGAGAAGGTCAGACCAATTGTTGGTGTGCTTTGGCTCACCCAAGAGAGGGCTGCCTGCGTCTACTCAGACGATCAGCAACTGGATCGTCCAGGCTATAGCCACAGCTTATAGGGTGCGCAATCTGCCTTCTGTCGGTGTGGCATAGTGGGTATTAACGTTCCCAAAGTGTCATCACACGATGACGCAGTGCGAGTTCCCTCGAAGGGGAACGTCTCGGGTTATGTATATAACCCTTGTTCCCCGAGAAGGGAACGAGACACTGCGTCTCGTCACCACACCTATCACGGTCAGAGCGCTCGCTTCATCGCGGGAAAGCTGCCGTGTGTTTGCATCAGCGTCCCTTTGTATCTTCTGGGTATGCCGTCATCTACTACGTCATGACGCACCACCAATCAGATTGACTTGATTTCATTCATACTTCAGATGCGTAACGCTGAGGGCGTTCCCAAAGTGTCATCACACGATGACGCAGTGTCTCGTTCCCTTCTCGGGGAACAAGGGTTATATACATAACCCGAGACGTTTTGTGTATCGGTCATTAAAGGGGCGGTCATTATTTTATGCATTCTGACTTATTTACACTGTTAAAAAGTTGGATGCTCATGCTAAACATGGCCAAAATGTAAAAAAATGAGTTGGACGTATGACTGAGTACTTCTGTGCCAGATACACAGTTAGGACACAGGATTTTACACAGGATGTAGTTTGTTTGCAGTTCTGCAAGTGTGTTTGTTTGTTCCGGATCACGAGTCGAAACTGCATCAAATGTATGTGTTTTGTTCGCGTAAGTGCATATAAAGTAAACAACATTACATTATATGCACTGCATGTCTCTCCCCGAGTTTGGCTGTTTTCAGAAAGAGACGGTACAGCTAATTCAGTAAAAACCGTGATTCATTCAGGAACAAAATAAGCAATATCTATATTACTAATGCTGAATTAGGAACCACATACTAGCATACTACTTGGCCACACTTTATATTAGGTGTCTTTAATATAAAAATATTTCATTGTTATGTACAATGTACTTATTGGGCCCTATTTTAACAATCTAAGTGCATGGTCTGAAGCGCACGGCGCAGGAACACTTAGAGCATGTCCAAATCCACTTTTGCTAGTTTAACGACGGGAAAAATGGTCTGCGTGCCCTGTGAATGGTCTAAAAGGGTTGTCTCTA
Organism: Romanogobio albipinnatus; assembly: GCA_023566225.1. Classification (NCBI taxonomy): domain Eukaryota; kingdom Metazoa; phylum Chordata; class Actinopteri; order Cypriniformes; family Gobionidae; genus Romanogobio; species Romanogobio albipinnatus. The sequence goes on along the minus strand of CM042252.1, from coordinate 44,035,779 downwards.
TTCTCTTAATGAGTAGTGGGTGTTTTTTGGGTGTAACGTGCAATAAACCAATCAGAGTGTCATCTCCCATTCCCTTTAAAAGCCAGTTGCGCTTGCATCATGGCAGATTGCTATTTACATGATGGAATTTGGGAATGGAAAGACTGAACCAAACCCTAACCGTAACTCCATGGTAAGTTCAAGTAGTTAATATTACTCAGTACTTACTCGAGTAAGTACAATGCAACTACGTACAAGTACAATGTAAAAACGTGTACACAATAAGTGTGCATTGTATCAAATGATTAATTTAAAGTACATAGTAGTTAAAGAGACTCAATATATAAAGTGGCGCCTACTAATTTTACAATCTAATTCTTTGGCAGAAATAGTAAGAGTATTATGTTTTACGGTTCTGAATTCAGCATGAGTTATTGAATCAGTCACCCGATAACCAAATCTTTCAGAAACAAAACACCACTACTACATTGCAGTGGTTCTGTTTTAGTGATTTTGTTTAGAACTGTTTAAGTATTTTTATTTTAATTGGCAATAACATATCTAAAATGTAAGTTACTCAATATTAACTTACATTAACAATATTAACAATATAAAGTAAGTTTTAATATTAATTATTTAAACTGTCTAATTAGTAACTGAGGCTTGGATGCATATTTTGAGCTAGCAGCAGATCATGAATCCGTGGTATATAAAATCATTTACATAGTCCGCTGAACTGACAGTATTCAGACGTGCTGATATACAGCCACAACACTCTTGCTTGTGTACTTTTTTTCCCTTTGGATTTTGACATTAAATGTGACCTGGACATATTTTTGATTCACCCAGCAACCTGTTTAAAACATCCTTTGCCATTTATTACAGGTGGCCACTGCAGATGCAAATTCAACCAGGACAAAAGGTATAACATGAATAATATACTAGTTATAATAGTTTCACATTGTGCTGTTTTACTTGTATGTACATCAACGTATATACATTGACTAGCTCTAAAAGTGCAGTTCTCTTTTGACAGGAGGAGGACAGGAAGTAACGCTCAAGCGATGCTCAATGACACAGGTATGACCGCCCTCATCCCCTTGTGCAACCAGTAACATGAAGCCAGTGCTAACCTGGTATAAATCAGTACTCTCCCCCACAAGTTCCTTTATGAAACACGCCACTTATAAACCTGTGTGGTCTGAAGGCTGTGTGTTCCACGCATGAAATCCATCTGCTAACCATTGCTGTGCCAGTGCCCCTGTGATGCAGAGGGATACAGTGCATGGGTCTGTGCTCAGGGGTGGGCCCGTATGGCCTGTCTCCACAACACCCGTCACATGGTTTCCAGGATGAGTCATAATATCTCCCTGGGGAATATTTACTCTCCATGATCCCTGAGGGTGGGGTTGGGGAAACAGAATACAAAGATGTGCTATGTAAATGTTTTATTCAGTATCTAATTGTCTATAGTGAACAATAAAATAATTAGAATTGAATTTCAATTATTTAAAGGGGTCATGAGTGTCAAATTTCCTTGATCTTTTGAGATGAAATAGTTAATTGTACAAATATATATACCAAATGTGTTAATCAAAATACAAAAAAGCTGTAATATTGTGAAATATTAAAATGTAAAATAACTGTTTTCTATTTGAATATATTTTAAAATGTAATGTATTCCTATGATGCAAAGCTGAATTTTGAGCATCACTACTCCAGTCTTCAGTGTCACATGATCCTTCAGAAATCATTCTCATGATTTTTTGCTCAAGAAACAATTGATTATTATCCATGTTGAAAGCAGTTTCTTTCAGATTATTTGATGACTATAGAACGTTCAAAAGAACAGTATATCCCTGAAATCGAAAGCTTTTGTAATATTGTACTACCGTTCAAAAGTTTTGGAGGGGGGTGATTTATTCAGCAAGGATGCATTAAATTGATCAAGTTACAGTATAGACATTTATAATGTTGCAAAAGTTTTATATTTCAGATAAATGCTGTTCTGTAGAACTTTCTATTAATTAAATAATCCTGAAAAAAATGGTACACAACTGTTGATAATAATAAATGTTTCTTCAGCAACAAATCGGCATATTAGAATGATTTCTGAAGGATCATGTGACTCTAAAGCCTGGAGAAATGATGCTGAAAATTCAGCTTTGAATCGCAGAAATAAATTGTATATAAAATATTTCACAATAATGTATTTTGGATCAAATAAATTCAGCCTTGGTGAGCAGAAGAGACTTTAAAAACAATCAAAATAGTACAGTTTACAAACTTTTGACTGGTCGTATATATATATATATATATAATTATACACAGTACACACATATATATTATGTAACACAAACTTTTATTTTGGATGCGAATAATCGATTGCCCAGCACTAATTATAAGTTGATAAGTTGACCATTTTTCTCAGACCTCCAGGTAAATGGGTTTCCCCTGTTCCTCAGTGTAAGAGACTGATCTATAGATAAATATCCTGAACATGTAAAATCAGTTAAATATTTAAATGTGATATTCATCTTTAATACTTCTCTGTTTAACAGCAAGGGCCAGTGAATGCTAAAAACCTGCTGACCTGAACCAATCAGAGGAGACGGTCTCCCTTCCTTTATCCCATGTGCTGATTTATCAGAGGAATCATTTCTCTTTAAGACGAGGAACCTGCTACAAAGGTTTTCTGTGTTTTCACTGCTTATCTGCTCCAGATCATAGAGGAGGAAGGTGAAAATTCATATACCATTTTGTTTTGTTTTATATGCAAGATGTATCTTTGTAATGTCACTTAATATAAATCGATTACCAACAAATTAATGTAAATTGTTTTTTTTATCCTGTCAGTAATTGTATTAAATTATGTTGGATGTAGGTATGAAAGGGAAGGCTTTCAGTGTCAGTGTCCTGATTCAGTCTCATGTGGAAACCTTTAACCAAATATTACTGTAAGTTTTAGTGAGTCCATCCAATATTACACCGTTGCATTCTGTGTGAGTTAGTTTACTGTTCAGACTTGCTTTGCAATTGGATAAGAAATTCTTGAATAAGAAAAGATCATGCTATCAAGGAAAAACAAACTTCATCATATTTACATTGTGATATTGTCATGTGATTGATATTATTTTCATTTCCAGCCTATACATCACAAACATGATGGTTGTATTATGAGTTTGTCTGTTTATCTGTTGTGTGAACATTTGTCAGTATCATTCAAACACAAACACTAAAATAAACTAAAAGATACTAAAACTTAAAGCACCTGTATCAATGTTTTCTGTTCTCTGTCTCCAGCTGACTGACACCCTACTGTTTCTCAAAGCCTTTAGATGAGATTTGTGTGGATTAAGACAAGCATTAGACAATTTAGCCTGACCTGTTATTTATCACGTCCAGGTCATGCATGTGAAATGTTTTAAATAAATTATTAAATTGAAGCTAGATAAAAATAAAAAAACTGAAAATGATATGTGATTTGAAAAATAATGGTGGATATACAGTAAACGGCTACAGAGACCTTTGCAATCAGAATGGTTGAAAATTTACTCAACAACGCCCTCTACTCACTGACATTTGGCATTACATAGGAACTATTATACAACTGTCAGTCCTGATTGCAGTGTGGAATACAGTTTTACTTCCATTCATTCCAGACTAGCAGGGCGATGATAATATATGTTATTGTCCGTCAAAAAGACAGAACAATAACATACACACACATATATTAAGGTGACCAGATTTCTGTAATGGAAACCGGGGGCATTTCCTATTTGAGTGGTCAAAATATCACTAAAATCTAATTTGTTATTATCTTTTAATTAAAAAACACTTTGTTGTTGTTGTGGGCTCCCTATATTATTATTAACATTAAAGACAGCATGAAATCAAATTTTACAATTCGTATTTTTATATTTAATATTGTAGTGTTTACTATAAACGATTTATCTGTGCACTTAATTTTTAAAAATTAATTTACCCTTATAATCTTTAATCAAATACGTTAACCTTCCCTCCCCCCTCGAAACGACTTCTCTTCCAATTAGCAATATGGTGGTTAGATGCATTTTTGGTTGCGCTCCTCAGGTCCTCTTTCCCTAAACAACCTACTCTGCGTGCCTGCTCGCTCGAATTCCTGCATTTCGAAGAAGGAGGAATAACAGCGAATTCACGTCTGTGTTCAAGGCATTTCACGGAAGAATGTTTTAAGAATTTGATTCGATATATAAAATGGGTTTAGTCCAAGTACTGCATTTGACAGACACGGCTGTCCCATCGGTGTACACAGTCGGAACGTCAACGAATGTGAAGGTTAGTAAAACTAATTAACTTACTAACTAGAAAGAATCGTGTAACGTTTTAGATGGATGTTCTGAAATGCCTGTGTGTTTTATTCGTCTGATAGCCACTTACACGAGATGTTGTAATCCAGTGTCCCGCCAAAACTATGACCAGCATTGGTGTACAAGCTACATTCTCTACTCCAAAGCCGAAACGGCGGACTAAAGGCAAAGTTATATTCTACTTGTGTATTTTTGATATTAGGAGCAAATAGCTATCTACTTGTATTTCATTGATTTTTTGAATGCTGGTTATTGCGCTGGTAAATTACTAGATTTAGTAAAGAAGTCGAGATGCTCTCGAGGGTGAACTTGACCATCAGCCGCGTCTTGGTCCCTCTCTTGGTTCGTGGCCGGCAGAGGTTCGTATAAATATGGGGTGATTCCTTCCGGAAAATGTAGCTGCCCGTCCTCGTTCTCATCCTCAGGCTCCTCAATAAAAAATGCTGCATGTGAGGTTACCGGCGGTGAGTCTGGTGAAGAATAATCCTCCACAACTGAGTACAAACTGGCATTCAGATCTGCCTCCCTTTTGTTAGCAAAGCCCAACTTCCAACGATCAAATCAAATATTGAAGGACGAAATAAAGCCCCGCCCTACATTTTTTCTAATTTCAGAAGCCGTTTCACTCAGATATACACACAATAAGGTCACAATAAGGAGAAAAAGGACTATCTGGACTTCTGTTTCACGCCGACTTTTTGCGGGTGGGATGGGTGGGACATGTCACCACCACTTTTTGCCAGGGTCATTGTGCGTTCACACCGGACGCGATTCGCGCGAGTGATTTACATGTTAAGTCAATATAGAGACGCGAAATGGCATTCTGCGGCGTGATTCACGCGAATGACGCGAATTGAGTGTTTTGAACGCTCAAGTTGAAAAATCTGAACTTTGGCGGATATTTTGCGCCGCGTTAACCAATCACGAGCTTGCTCTAATAGTGACGCATTTACAAGCGGAGGCAGAAATCCGAACAACAATGGAGGACAAGATAATCGTGGCCGTATGTGGATACCCGGAGCTGTATGATACATCATCCTATCACTACAGGAACAGGAATAAAAAGGATCTTGCTTGGAAGAAAGTGAGTTACCCTCTCAACAAAATCTATGTCAGCCATTTCACAACGAGACTGGAGCAGAAAAAAGAGCCAGAGCCAGCGGCAAATGTGAGAAGGACTAGCCGAGGAAAGGCGGGTCTCGCCGGGTAAACGAGCGCGGAATGCCACTGATCGCCTGAATCTCACAACTCCGAAAACGCCAGATAAAATGCTCAAATAGGCACTCTTTTTATAAATTAACCACAGATTTGAGCTCTAAACAACTATATTATCGCCTGAAAAAGTCTTTGAACTACGTTTTGTCACACATTAATAGTAGTATTTTTTACAAAAAAGACGTCAAGTGACCGAGCTGGCTCATATAGGCTCATATAGGGCAGAAGCCCATGACGCGAATTCGCGTCTGTCTGTTGTCACACGCGAATTTCACGCGCGGTTCGCGCGAATGAAGCGAGTAAACTCAAAATGTTCAAGCGTCCACCTTCGCGCGAATCGCGTCCGGTGTGAACGCCACATCACTATTGTCTCTACTTTTTGAAACATCTCGTGGCACGGATGAACCTACCCATTATATACAAAATCTCTCCAGTTAACTAGCAGATCATCATTTCATTCGTTTATTAAATAAGAGGCGATCTGGTGCTTGTTGCCGCTGTTATAAGTGGCGCGGATTTCTCTTGTGGCTCGTGCACGGCACACTGTGTGCAGTCTTTAATCTATCACTTACCACCGTTGAAGATACTTTCTATTTGTTCCGATAAAATCACAAAAAAAATGCTTGATGTACAATCGCTGATGATATTCGGTTTTGATGAGAAAAAAAAACCTATACAAGGGCAGATTAGAACCCAGAACCTCTGACACGCTCAACAAAAAATGTACCATTAGACAATACAAACTAATTTCCAGAATCTATGCATTTATTCACGTGAAAAAACTCGGCAATATCAATAGATGCAAGAATGAAACTATCACATTAAACATGAGTTCTATATCAATAAAGCCCAATGCAATTTCTGTATATTATAATATTTATATCTGAGATAGCATTGTATTAGCAATGCTATATCATACCACCTACCACCAGGTCACACACACCTGTCCCACCCACTTTTAAAACAGAGCTGTGCACATGTATTTGTTGCAAGTGTAATTGTTTAGGTTTTTGTATAGTTAAGTAATCTATTGGTAATCACTGCTTTGTGACTGCGACAAAACAAAAAAACAATCACGCACCCTGTTGAGGCTCTGTTATAAAGCACATTTTTTACTTTAATTTAACATGAATAGTTAGTATTTTACTACCTTGAAAGCGATAACGATGTTTCTTTTGATATTTGACGACAATGGCGCTCTGCTCTCGGTTACATTCTTCATGAAGTAGTAGCGGTGCGCAAACAAGTAGAGTCAGCGCATCTCAGCGCCATCTGCTGGGGAAAATAATCACTACACAATTGCTCCTATAACTAGCAGGCAGCTGTATGTCGGTTGGGCGCTTTTTTGCAATATATCTGCGGGTTGTTTTGAACGAGCTGTAAAACAGGGACATTTCCGGGGATAGCTCCAGTCGGGGACAGAACACCCAAAACCAGGACTGTCCCTGGAAAACGGGGACACCTGGTCACCCTAACATATATATATACACATATATACATACATATATATACACATATATACATACATATATATACACATATATACATACATATATATACACATATATACATACATATATATACACATATATACATACATATATATACACATATTATATATATATATATATATATATATATATACATATATACATATACACATATATACATATATACATATATACATGTGTGTGTGTGTGTGTGTGTGTGTGTTATTTTTTTGAGGGACAATAACATATATTAACATTGCTTTGTGTGTGACAATGAGACTTTACTTGCTGAATTTCTGACAACGTTAAAGAAGCGAATTCATTCTCTACTGATGGCTCACGATGAAAACACTTCTACAAGGCATTGAGTAGGTGCAGTCTGAAACACTGTGTGGCGCTATGGCAGCTGCTCAGCTCTCTTAAATCTGAGACAATGCTACGTCTGAAGAGGGACCCTTTTGTGGGAATCAGCAAAGAATACAAACATCCTCTGCGGGAGGAACACAAGAGACTGCTCACCAGCTTCTTCACTAAGTCCAGCGCTGATGCCTTCCTGCATGCCTGCCAACTTTTCAAAAAACCTTGGAGTGAGATTTTGTCAGGGGAGATCAAAATTATGCCACACACGCAGCCACACAAGTTGGTGGCTCAGATATCAAAGAATTGGAATTAATTTGATGTTGTACCCATGTATACCCTGCATTCTGGTGGTTTGTGGGAAGGCCCAAAGCCGTTGATATGGGCAGCCTACTGGAGATGGACAATATTGGTTACATTCTGTGAAGCAGACATAGTGAAGCAGACATATTGTTGTGCCTAAATGACTTATTAATAGACCAGTGTTTAAGGTTGATTAGGTTGATTGATATTTTGATTAGAATGGTATTAGCTAACGCGTCATGTATTGTGCTAGTTTAGCAATTATAATGTTTGGATCTACACAAAAACCCCTATTTTTACACAGCAGTGTTGTAAATGGTTGTTAACTGTTGGATTGATAAGCTATGTGCATTCAAATTCTGTAGAATAATAATGTATCTAGAATATTATATAACCATATTTTAAATAAATGTACAATTTATAATTTTGACTCCTAATTTAAGATTTCCCCTGTTCTTAAAAATTGTTTAAATTCAGTTATGTGATGTTTTTTTATAAAACGATTGCAAAACAGGGTGATTTTTGAGAATTTAAGCTTTCAAATAATACCTATAATGATTAGGCATACTTAAAACTTGGTTTGAATAAATAGTCTATATTGATGTTTATTAAACACATAAGCTAATTTATTACTCATTTTATAATGTATTTATTTTGATGGCTGATTGGTTTATGGTTTATGATTTATTTCCAATTAACTTGTCTATAATAAGTTCACGGTTTTCATTAAAAGCTGAGCAATGTGTCTGTAGGATTCTCTGATGATAATATTAACGATGTTAAAATAATGTTAAGACCAATTTTTTTTGCAGAAAAAGCATATGCAGAATTATCTACCATTAATGATAAACTAAATCCTATAAAATCCTCTGCTTCAGTCTATTGCAGATATAGATAATCATACATGCATGCGTATAACTACGGTTGCAGATGCACAGGCAACATTTGAATGTTCACAAAGCGCGTTCACGACTGGCTTTGACAGTTCGAAATCGTACAGCGGCCCATAGAAACAGTCGCTAGTGAGGAATCTACTTATACATATCTATGGACAGCAGCACATAGGGTTCAGTGGCACTCGGGGAGTTTGAAAAGAATGAACGAGTCTCGGTCCAAGATTATTTTTTTTATTTTTTTTGCGTGAAACATTGGATGTGTGGCGTGAGTGTGAAAGCAGGCAAAACCGTGTGTCACACGGTGAAAGCGTGAAAGTTGGCAGCTCTGCTTCCTGGTGTATGACCTATTTTGGATTTACGAGACGTGTGTGTCTGTGTGAGTGACATTAAAGACATTGAGGTCTCTTAAATGCAAAATAGGTCGCACACGCACACACATACGTGACCACATGTGTGACCTCAATGTATTTCTGAAGTGTCTACCATTTCCCATGCTACGAATAGCAGAGGTTATGTGCAGTTAACAGTCAGTAAATGATTGGTTCGTTACTATAAGCCTGAAAGATGCATGCTACCACATTCTAATTGTGGCACATCACAAAAGGTTCATAGTTTTGGAGTGACATACCAATTCAAAGTTTTTCCTTTCAGGTTAGCGCTGGCTCCCAGAACTTTTACCCAATGTGTGCGAGTTGTGCTACACCCTTTACAGCACTAAGGCATGCATATTCTTCCTTATCACAACACCTCATGTGCGAGGGAAGAAAAGGTTGTGTCACAAAGAGTCTCGGAGCCAAATGCAAGTTCACAATGTTTATTTAGAAGGGATAAAGAGAGGGTTAGACAAAGCACAAAAGTCACAATCAACAGAAGAGACCACACGCGGCTTCCAACGATGTAATCCACTCTGGTCGGTGACCAGAGAGAGAAATCCTCATACGACAGATGACTGACGATATCATCCATACACTGGACAGAAGGCAAAAGAACGCCCGACAGAAAAGGCAGCTCACTGTAACCTGGATGAGACTGGATCTCGCCTAAAAACAAAGCGCACCAGTCACACCGGACAAACAGGGCAGAGTTCCCTCAAGGGCAAGTTGACGTACATCCACAGGCGTGTGAACTCCGGGCATTGACAAGCATCCAGATCAGTCGCGGCTCCAGAGATTTTCTGTTGCAGGTGCTATGGGGAAGCTCAACACTTAAGAGAAGGTGCTTTGAATTTTGCGGCGTCATTATGGCATTATGGAGTCGCATTGGACCACCCTGGTATAAATTAATGCGTACACGCCCGCATTAACTATATTCGTTCCGCAACTATAGACGCATACATACATAATAATCTAATATAATATAATAGGCCTGCCAATAAAAACCTATGAAAATATTTTACACAATTATGTCACAGTCGATCCCTGAATACAACACAGCAGCAACAGAAGGCAACAGACACACGCTTCGGCCTAAAATGCTCAGATCACGAAATCACACAGCCAGTTACCAACACACTAGTCTAATGATGAATCAGCAATGTTCCTATTGTTGGAGCATCATATCTGTAACTATGAAGAGCCAAGATGTGTGCTTCAACCCCCAAATTAATTACATTTTTAACAGCCAACAGAGGGGGAAATCAAGCACTTACCATCAGTGTTGGGAGTAACGGCGTTTAAGTATAACGGCGTTAATTTTTCAGTAACGGAGTAATCTAATTAATTACTTTTCCCAATGTTGCAACGCCGTTAGCGTTACTGAGAAAAAAAATGCGGCGTTACTATAATTGAGCTCACTGAAGCGGTTTTCATCCGAACAGGCTCTCTGTCAGTCGGACCTGTGCGCGTGTGTGTGTGTGTGTGTGTGTGTGTGCGCGCGCGGTACACATAACTGATGATGATTGGTGGGTGGGAGACAAGGTTGAGGTTGATAGGTTGAGTCCACACACACACACCTATGACGCACAGTCGCACACGCATATGCACAGTCAGCGATGGCAAGTCCAACGACTTCAAAGGTAGCTTTCGCAAACTGGAAGTATAAGCTACTCTTCCCTCGTTGAGGTGAAAGGTAAGAATGTTTATGTGACGTGCAACTTATGCCCAGGAAGAAAGAGCCTCTCCACGTCGGTGGCCAGTCATTCTAATCTAATGAAGCCTCACATCATCACAGCCACAAAATGAGCGGCTAAAAACCCAGGCGATAACGTGAGCTCCACTACCAAAGGAGTAGTAAAGTACTGATAATATTTACACTATAGTAGGTCTACTGATAATATTTACAATATATTGAATTTGATAGGTGTCTCTCACATTGTCCCACAGCAACATTACAATAGTGTACATTAATGTACAATGTTAAGTGTCTAATTCATTCATTTAACATATTTAAATTGGGGGCATCCAAGTTATTTGACATATTTGAACTTTTGACAAAAAAAAAGTAACGCAGTAATTACTTTCCCTGGTAATTAGTTACTTTTATAATGATGTAACTCAGTTACTAACTCAGTTACTATTTGTAAGAAGTAACTAGTAACTATAATTACTTTTTTAAAGTAACGTGCCCAACACTGCTTACCATAGATGTCTTCACAACAAAACGTCTGTTGCTGTGATTGGGTGCGAAGGAATCAATGACCTGAATGAATACTGATCCATCCAACTTTTGTTAAAACTTCTCTGCTGATTCCCAAATTGCCGTGTGGGGTATTTTTGAAGGACTGGCCTTCTTGGGCCCTCTTGAGGATGGTTGCTAATATCACCTGCAGCACAAACCGTAACGTTAGCATCCTCAATGGAAACTGCTGCCGCCGATTCTCCGTCTTCAAGTTCATCCCCAGGATTTTCTTGTTCCTGAAGCTCTGTGACGACGAGTGTTGTGTCTGCACCTTCACAGTCTCGTTTCTCGTTTCAGGATGTGACTCAGACCGTGGACGTTTAGGGAGCAAAAAACGATCCATTTTGGTGTAATGTTATTTTACTTTGCTAAAACTCGCAATCAAAAACAAGCTGAAATGAGTTAAGGTCAGAGGTTCGCGGGCGCCGAGCCCATTGGCCAAAGAAGATCACCTGTTTGGGCCTCATGTTATTTTAGACGAATATATAATTAAATTATTATTTAATCCCTATTTTAAAAACATGAAAAAGAATATTCAAACATGACATTAAAATATAAATAAAAAATTACAGACATTTCTTGGGGGTGCTGGGCAGGTGCTATGGCTATTATAGGGGGAGCTGCAGCACCACCTAGGGAATAGGGAAGGAGTAGGTGGGAACTGGCGACCGTTCAACATAACTTTAATAATAAAATAAACACAAAGAAACCTAATGAAAGTAAAGCGGCAGGCCCTCAGGGACAGCTGCAGCTTAAACTAAAACCAAACAACAAGTCCTAGTCCTAGTCCTCTCTCGTCCTGCACTGTCACTCCTCCTTTTAATCTTTTTGGAGCTATTCCGTGGGACTCGAGACCTGTATGTCAAGCAGGTGTTGTTCATTAATATTCGCTCTGTTCTCACGGCTCTTGGCCCCGCACTTCTTTTTACCGCAGTGAATTATTTGTGTATTTACTAGCAATTTCTGAGTGAAAACTGTTTCTACAACAAATTTAGTTTCAGTGCAGAGAGGATTGTAAACCACTGAAAAAGTGTAAAGGTTACTGCCACAGTGTTGCCTCTGAAATAGGCCATTTCAGTTCTTCACCTCAACACATTACGGTTCACACTGTTTACCATAAAAGGCTAAGGTACTGAGAAAAGACTCAAAATATTTGTTCGGAAAAACATAGAGCCATATCTAAAGAAGAAAGGTGATCAGTCATGGCCCAGGTTTCAATTCCACTATATCCTCAGGGTGGTAATGCTGGAAATCCTCATACAGTCCATCCCGACAGCGTCCAGCTTCATGCCCAGGTCCTGGATCACCACAATCAGCCTGTGGTCATTGTTCAACCCCCTGTGTACCAGACCCACGCTCCACTGGCTGACCCAGTGCCGGATTACATGTGTTACTCCAAATTATCTTCGTGCTGCTGCATCTGTCTGGGAGCTGCTGCTGTTTATTACTCTAGGGCTGTAAGTATTCATTTAGTTACCTTTCAATGTATCCTTCTTTCCCCCTTTTATTGCAGGACGATTTTTCATATTATGGAAACATAAATGCAAGATTCAAATAAGATATATTCATAACACTGTTCAAAAGTTTGTAAGATTATAAAGTCTGTAAGATTTTTGAAAGATGTTTTTGAAAGAAGTCTCTTATGCTCACCAAGGCTACAATTCTTTTTAAATACAGTACATTTCTTCCTATCATCAGTATTACAGTTTTTCCCAGTCACATTTGTCACATTTCTGTAAACATTTCGTACAAACAGCACCATTGTAGATTGCCTGCAAAAGCATATTTCCTGGCTCATCTCCTACATCAGCGACAGAAAATATTATATCACCATACAAGGCTATAAAACTGCCACTGCTCCACTTTCACAGGCTCAGGGCTCAGTTCATGGTCCACTTCTGTTTATCATTTATATACATCCACTTGGTAACATCATACGCAGTCATGGACTTCAGTTTCATTGCTATGCTGATGAAATTCAAATTTACCTCACCACCAGCTCTGATAGGCCAACCTTGCCTGACTCACTTAATGCATGTATCAGGGATATCAAGCATTGGATGTCCTTGAATTTCCTTAAACTAAATAATAACAAAACATTTCAGTGATTTAACATTTTACTGATTATTGGCTCTGCAACCTCAGTAAAAAGGACTGACCTGTCCTTTGAAATTGATGGGGATTATGTTAGGCCTTCCTCATCTGTCCGTAATCTTGGTGTCTTATTTGACTCATCTCTATCTTTTGCATCCCACATTTCTTCTGTTGTTAAAAACTCTTTTTTCCATCTTCGTAATATTGCACGTCTCCGATCTTCTCTCTCTCAGGCTGATGCTGAAATCTTAATTCATGCATTAATCACATCCCGTCTGGATTATTGCAATGCCCTATTTCTTGGTCTTCCTAAAAAAACTCATTGCACGGTCGCAGTATGTTCAAAACTCAGCAGTTAGAGTTCTCACCTCAACCAGGCACTCTGCTCACATAACTCCTCTACTGCATGATCTTCACTGGCTACCTGTGGCATCACATGTTCATTTTAAAGTCTTACTTCTAACATTTAAGGCATTAAATGATCTTGCACCTCCATATCTGTCTGACTTACTCCACCACTACTCTTCTGCTCGGTCCCTCAGATCATCTGAGCTTGGTCTTTTGTCCATTCCTCGTTTTCAGTTGTCCACTGTAGGTGGTAGGTCATTTAGTGTTAATGCTCCTAAATTATGGAATTCACTTCCCCTTCCTCTATGAAATACCTCATGTCTGTCTACCTTCAAGACCCAGCTAAAGACATATCTATTTAATTTTTAGATTTTGGATAATGTGGCTTATAAGACCTGTGCTTGTATTGTATATGTGGTTGTGTTAATGTACTATTGTGTATATGAAAAATGTACTGTCTAACACTATGTAAAGTGGCCCTGAGCTGTGGAAAGGTGCTATATAAATAACATTTCTGCTTCTTCGTCTTCTTATTCTTCTTCTTCTTCATATAAGTCTCTCCTTAGTTGATCTCTCAAAAGTATTTATGTCAATGAACATACAGTATCAGTGCCATCAGAATAAGTCCTTGTGTCATTGTTCATGAACAAGAAAGTCAAAATACTTAGCCACGTTGTCAATATAACAGTGTACTCAGTAAGTATTTCCAGACGTAAACTATGGTGACATTTTGATACAAAAGTGCGCAAGACTGCACTTTTTCTGTATGGCATATATACATTTCAACAATACAAATTTAAAATGTGAAAATCAGTTTATTGACAGGATATAGTTATGATTTTACAGGTGGCCGACAAAAAATTATAGTAGTACAATGTCCGATACAGAACAGAAAAAGACAACATAATGTGAGTAAAACATGTTTTCTATATGTGATAGTATTGCATTGTTACAGAGAGTATTGATTATGTGTACATGTCTAACTGAACATAACTTAGCACTCTGTCAAAGGCTGGGGAATCCTTTATTTGTGGCGTTTTTGGTTCACTACTTCCTTGATGTGCGTTGTTCACTCTCTTGACTTGATATTTGAAGGGCGCACGCCTGGATGAGAGATGAATCATTGTGTTTGTTTGATAAAGACATTTTGCGAGCCCTGGCTGTGGGCGATTCATTCCAGTTGCCGTTTCCCACACGCTTTCACTGACAGTGGAGCAGAAGCTCATTAAATATGCAAATCTTATCCAATCCTAGCCGTGGGCGTTTACTTCCTAGTCTTCAGTGCAGCACACCCATAAAAACTGAGCGTTTCTTGAGAGAGCCTCAAAACCAGGGCAGAAAATAGCCTATTACTTATTCATTATGATGTTTTTGAATGTAAAAACCACGCAAACGCAATAAGTTGACCTCAGCCAACAGTATAAAAAAAATGAAAAAGCCAGTTCATGACCCCTTTAAAATACAAAATCCATAACATGTTTTTCAGCCTGTACAATGAGTGGTTGACATTTGCGATTTTTCCTTACTTTCACAGACTCGCAAAGCTAATGGTGCTGGACGGAGGGCAGAAGCAGAGAGAAACTCTCAAACTGCACTGATCCTGAACCACATTGCTGTTGTTGTGGGCTCCTTCATCCTTATACTATATTTGCTCAACCAATATTACTTCAAAGAAAGTTATCCATGAAGCGATCTTTGCACATTTACCCCATCTACTTTTTATGAAAATTTGGTAGTTTGGTATATTTGTACTCTCACATGCAATGTTTTCATAATATTGACTAAATGATTGTTTAATTAGTTTATGTTCTGTTTGCAAATCTGGATTGTTTCATCGCTGCATAAAACATTATACTGTGTTTATATTTGAAAAAAATTGCAATAATTTGCATTTAAACTAAACAAGGAAAGTTTCAATTGACAAATTAAAGGTATTATGAAGTTCCCATTCAGTCGGTCACTTTTGACGCCACGTCGGAGTACCGACGAATAGGAATCTTGCTCGCGAGAGCCAATCTACTTTGCATGTAACTAAACGGTGGGTACGCCGGTGGTCCCTATGGTCCCGCTTGCACGGTCTCTGCGAGCCTGGCTAGAGCTCCCCAGTCCGTCTCGCTGGCCCATTCGGACCATCAGGCTCGGCTATGCGATTCAGTTCGCCCGAGTTGGATTCGGTCGAACGGATAACGCGCCTCACAGAGGAGCGTGTCCAGTCGATGCTGAACTGCCTGAACACGTTTCAAGGCAGGATGGCGGTTCCACTGAAACAGTTTCAGAGGCTCCTGGGGCATATGGCAGCCGCTGCGGCAGCACCACCGCTCGGCCTACTTCATATGAGACCGCTTCAGCATTGGCTACACGGCCAAGTCCCGAGATGGGCGTGGCAACGTGGCACTCACCGGGTGAGCATCCCACCGGCCTGCCGCCAGTCCTTCAGCGTCCCTTCTCTAGGGCACGCTTTCCCAGTGTTATCCAATAATCACTGAGCGGGTCATGCGGAACAGCAGTGATGGACTTCCCGCTGTGTCTCATTTATACCCGCACGGCGTGGCATGAGCACCTGGTGCAATCGTTGCATGCCAATGTGCATTGGCTCATTTAGTTACACTCGAAGTAGATTGGCTCTCGCGGGCAAGATTCCTATTCGTCGGGACTCCGACGTGGCGTCTCCATTCCCTCCTTCAGGGAACGAGGGTTACATACGTAACCGAGACATTACATGTTGTATTTCATTTTTACTTAAATGCTTAAAAAACTACTTGACAAGTTTTTGATGGTCATTAAAGAAAATCTCTACATTGTTCATAATAATTTTCTCTCAAATTTCAAAAATCTATGTCTGACCAGAGAATAACAGATATTGTGTTTGTCCTTTACAAAGAGCTGGAACGAACAAATTGATCGTCAATGGAATTAACTCAAGGTAATTCTGAATAATGCTATAAAGTGTACATTTCGACTCAATAATTTACCACAGCAGTGATTATATGTAGAACCTAGAGGTCTTAGCTACGCTTTCACGTGCCTTTTGGAAGATCCCACTTCCCACTTTTGAAGACATATTATTAGTATTAGTATTTGTTTTTTAAGCTTGTTAATAATAATGGAATTTTTAATATATATATTATTATATTTATTAGTAATAATGGAATGTTTCATGTAAAAAGCAATTTTTGACAATAGGCAGAGCAAGATGTTCCTATTTACTATAGCTTACTTTAAGTAAATTAAAACTTATTGCACTGCCTCAGTAAAGATTCAGGAAAACAAAAACGGTGTGTTTTTGCCAAGCGGCAGCCTCCCCCAGTTTCTCTTGAAGCCAATATGGAAGTGACTTAAAGCTGCAGTCCGTAACTTTTTCTGGTTAAAAATGATCCAAAATCAATTTTTGAGCAAGTACACAACAAGCCAGTATTCAAAACTATCTCCTTACCTTAGCCGCATTCACAACGGTAAGCTTGTAATAATGTGTTATAATTAGAGTGTTAGCCTAGAAATCTAGACGCACCCTAGCCGCAGACAATTTATTTTGCCGCAAGTGTAGTCTAGCAACTCTCGGTAGACCTGAGAGCTGGAAAAACCAAAGTCTGGTCAGGCCAATCACAGTGTGTGTAGAGTCGGTGGGCGGGCTTAACATAATGACGTCACGGCAGAGTTGTTGAGGTTCTGCGTGCTACTCGGAAACAAAGAAGCTGACGAACAGCGGTCTTTTGAATCGGCTTTGGCCGCGACTCTGGAAGACTTGGAGGTAAGCTTTTCTTTGAGAAAAGAACAAAGAACAGCACTGAAGTCATTCTTAAGAAAAGAAGATATGTTCGAAGTTTTGCCGACCGGATACGGCGAAAGTCTATCAACTAAGGTTAGCTCGGCTTCACCTTCTTCTTTGCTCTGGTTGGTTGTGGCGCTCATGGCGCTATCCAATTGCGTGCAGAGGGATTTTGAAAGACAACCGTTTATCCCGCCACTCGGATTGAGCCCTGTCAATGGTGAGTTTCCAGACCCAACATCTTGATGTGGGTCTGGCTTGTCAGGCTAGTGGTATGGTGGATTTCCGCTGGAAATTCAAGCATGTCTTTGTGTCATTACATCACGTCTGTATACATAAAAAAAGAGTCCGGCTAGTAGTAGTAACGCGTGTGAGGAGCGGACTGCATGTTCTTTAGCGGATAATTTAGGCTATAGCCTTTTCTCACAGCACCTGGAGTAATTTAAATGTATCATGTTGATGGCGGATTGCAATCCAGAAAGGCCCAAATTACATCATCAGTGACAACATGTAGTCAAAAGCAAAAGAATAAACTGTACAGAAATTGAAATCTACAGGTAACGCTAATAAACACTAAATACAAGTAGTCATGCAATGCTAATGCTAATGCTAAAGCTGATGCTAAAAATTGTTCAACAATTTTTGATCAAAGTATTACAGTAATAATAATGTGCACGATTTCATGTTATATGAGCAATCATTAGATTTAATTACCGTTGGTAGCGTGATTTATTGTAATGGTTTGTTCCCAAAAGTGGCAGACAGGTTACTTACTTGTTCAGATGACATTTTCCGGTGAAAATTCTTATTTAGGTTATACTCCAAGACTTAGAATCTGTCATTCTGAAGTACAGTTTCCACACCGGTGCGGTGTCTGACAGCAAAGCCGCACATACTCCTCAAAACATTAGATTCATCCACGCTGAGGAGCCGCGCCGACGCACAACTCACGTACAGATGATAACTCTGCAAATAACTGCAATGGCCGGTTTCACACAGAGATGGCGACACAGAGGCAAAACTTACGGACTGCAGCTTTAAACTGCAATTCATCATGCATCATTCATTTACATTATATAAAGCCTTAAAGTTCTGCATAATTAAGGGCACTTTGAGTGACAGGTGGATTGTATGCTGTCTGTTAGTCATCACGTCACCTCAGCTCCAGCCATGTCCTGCCTCTTTGTCCATTTTCAGTTATCCGGGAGTGACGCAGATGGCAAGATGGCAACGGCCGACTTTACGCTTCAAAAACTCTATTCAGAAACCTACGGGTGACATCACGGACACTACTATGGTTTAATGCTCACCTCAAAATAGTTGCAATTTTAACAGGCTATAAAACATGATCTGTAGGGTATTTTGAGCTAAAACTCTACATACACACTCTGGGGACATCAGAGACTTATTTTACATCTTGTAAAAAGGGGCATAATAGGACCCCTTTAATATAATTTAAACGGATGAGTTATAAAAACAAATATCATCCCCACATTGTTGTCATGAAGGGCAAAAATAGCTATATAGAGTAAAACCACTTTTTGTACCAGGCTGTAAACATATTTTTTTTCTGCTATAAATTTGGGCATTTTAATATGGGGGGTCTATGGGATTGATTCTCTTTTGGAGGCGGTTTCTAGCAGGCAGTCGATGAATTGCAGTTTAAGTCACTTCCGTGTTGGTTTCAAGAGAGAGAACGGAAGGTTGCCACTTGTTTCCGATGCACGCTGCAAAAGTGAAATAATGATAACAAATCATATTTTTCATATCTTTACTTTACACTGTACAAATGCCCTTAAACCGTATTTGTGTGGATTGAGACGTGTATATCATGTGTATATTAATAGTCGATTGTTTACATTTAGTCACGTGTCTGTAGCACTTACGTCCTCCAATGCACTTACTTGACCAGTTCTAAGTTCGAAAGGAGTGTCAAGTCAAGTCACCTTCATATATACTGTGTGTATCACTATAATTTGCTGAAAGACCAAAAGTAAAAGTATTATTATTATTAAAAGCATGATTATTACACACAGTGAAGATCCCAAGAGAGTTATTTGCTGTCACGATCACAAATGTGAGTGCCCGTGGTTACCACCAGAGGGCACTCCATCCTGGACTGTCATTTCATCTGAGGACTACATTTCCCATATCACTCACTACCCGGACTTCCTTCCTGATTACATCCACCTGCACTCCCTTACCTTGTTAGCTCACACTTTATAAGCCTGGTCATGTCTGTCATTCATTGCAAAGTCTTGTTTTGTTCACACTTTATAAGCCTGGTCATGTCTGTCATTCATTGCAAAGTCTTGTTTTGAGTCTTGTTCACGCTGCATTTCTGAGCATTTTCCCTGGTTTCTTGCCTCTTGGTTTTGGATTTCTTGCCTGTTCTGTGGATTACCTGTTTGCCTCTCTCCTGTCTTGTTTGCCTGATTGGACTGATTACCTGTTATGACCTCTTGCCTGTTTGTTGACTACGAGTGTGGATTACCCTTTTTAAAAAAAGCTGCATTTAGATAGTGATGGGCAGACCGAGGCTTCGTGAAGCACAGAAGCAGTTGAAGCAAATGTGCCACATTGTTTCGAAGCTTCGAATCAATCCGACACCCGTCTCTACGGCGACATCTAGTGGTCACTTGCATGTGTTGATCTGAAATGCCATGTAAAAAAAAATATATATATATATATTTTTTAACATCTGTCTGACAACTACATGATCTTGGTTGTGTAACCTGTAGCCTCCTCATTGTGAATAACTATAGTTTTTTTTTTTTGTGGTCATGAAAATGTAACATTAATAAAATAAATAAAGCCACAATGTGTCACATGTGTTACATAACATTTTTATTCAAAAATATTATTTGCTCTGCTAGCTGACTTCTTTTTTTACATATAATTTCTCCAGCCTTTAAAAAAAATCCTCTCACATGGGACACTTGTTGTCCTCTGCACCCTCCAAAATGCCAGGATGAGTGCTCCTCAAATGGTGCATCAAGGCTAGCTGCCTATCAAAATACACACATCTCACAATTATTTGGTGTTTCCAAATGGAAATGCTCCCACACCACAGATGTACGGCATCTCTTGTAATGGACAATAACAAAGATAACTTCCTGATTAACAACATCCTCATGCTGGGAAAATTTTATATACACAAATGCAAGTTCTTAAAGGTGAAACCACGATTTTATTAATTTCATAATGAGTTTAACTCTTATACAAAAGCCCTCAAAGTTATGAAAATGCAATCAGTCTTTTTCCATTATAGAAGAAAATTATCTTCAAACAAAACCATAGCACCTTTAATGTTTTTTGTTTCTTTTATTTTGATTTGCCTGATATATTTTTCTACTGTTGCCTACTTTCAAGCACGTGATCTGTATTTTGTAATACAAAAATGCTCTGCTATTGCCATGCTGTTTGTAAATGATTATTTGTTCAGCAATAAAAAAAAATATACGGCATCTCTTATGTGGAGCCTCCATTTTATCTATTCTATTAATATATCTATCTATAAATCTCACTTATATCACAAAATCACTGCTATCACAAAATCTCTCTCCTCTCACAAAAACCCACGAGGTGAAGATGTCAGGGATTCTGAAACTTAGGACCCAGATGCAGGGTGAACAATGAAGACTTTATTAACACGACTCTAGACAGGGCACAACAAGGAAGTGACAAGGTGTGAGTTCAAACAGCAGGGCAGGGGACAGACACCACGATGACAGGCAGGGAGGACGACCACTGAGACCAGTCCAGGGAGACCATGAGCTTGCGGATGGCTTTGGAAGCAACACCAGGCAGGGCGATGGTGGGAAAACCCGGACAGGAACGCCAGGAACCTGAGACTTGATGTCCTCTCCCAGAATCAGCTCCAGTCTTGACTGCCCGGGATTAAGCGACAGTGGCCAAGGGAGACTCAGGACACAGGGCAGGAACCAACACAAGACACACACACACGACAAGACAACAAAAGATAAACAAGAGCGAAAAATAAAACCTAGGAATAGGGAAACTGCAACTAAGTATATGAAATCTAAAAAGGAAAACAAAAGAGATATAATAAACTATAACAAACAAGAGGAGCTAGATAAATACTAGAAATGAAAGACTGGAACTAGAATCAAAGAAAAGTAAAAAACCAAACAGCAACTATGCAGGAAACTAGAGAGAGAAAAATAAGATCACTAAACTAGAGAGAAAACAAAACCAAAGCTAGAGAAAACCAAAAAGTAAGGCTTGGGGAAAACAAAGCTAATAACTATAACTATGGCAAGAGTAACAGCAATCACAAGGACAAGATAAGCCAGACAACGAATGCACACAAACGCAACGAACCAGCAAGGACATGAGGGAAAGAAGCACAATATAAAGGGACCAGAACACATGAGGGTCAGGTGAGCACAATTAGTGAAACAAGGACTAGACAACGACTAAACAAGGGGGCGTGGAAAAGGGAAACAAGGAGGCAGGACAAGAAGAACACACAAACAAAGACACAGCCATGTGCTCAAGCACAAGACAAACAAAGAAACATTAAAAAAGGACAAAACAGACAAGACTGTCAGGGCAGGATCCTGACAGTACCCTCCCCCCAACGGACGCCTCCTGGCGTCCACACTGGGCAAAGGAAAAAGAGGTGGCAACAATTGGGAGGGTGGGCGGGGAACAAAACTGGGAGTACCAGGGCAGACAGGAAACCCGGGGGGCAGAACTGGGGAAGAAAATAATCCAGGAGAGTAGTTAGGGACTGACCAGGGAGGTGCTGACTTCGGGAACCCATAAGGACCAGGTAAAAGGGAGGGTGGGATGGGAGGGGTAGGGACAAAACTACGGGTCCTCCTGGGAACATGGGTTTGCTCTAATGAGTGGGGTTTGAAGATGACCTTGGTGTCAGAAACAGTCTTAGGGAAAAGTTCTTGATTGGGGAAAGATTTAGGGAAGAACTCAGGGGCCATGACTGCATTGGCAAGGCAGGTGGATCCTTGGGGAACCGACTCAGAAAACAACTTAACATTCCTCAAGACTTCAGGGACAGACACGGGACTTGACTCGTGTGCGCCCTCCTGGGCAGCACTGGCGTGCTCGGGGACAGGCTCGTGAGCGCCCTCCTGGGCAGAACTGGAGTGCTCGGGGACAGGCTCGTGAGCGCCCTCCTGGGCAGCACTGGCGAGTTCGGGGACTGGCTCGTTTGCGCCCTCCTGGGCAGCACTGGCGTGCTCGGGGACAGGCTCGTGAGCGCCCTCCTGGGCAGCACTGGCGAGTTCGGGGACTGGCTCGTGTGCGCCCTCCTGGGCAGCACTGGCGTGCTCGGGGACAGGCTCGTGAGCGCCCTCCTGGGCAGCACTGGCGTGCTCGGGGACAGGCTCGTGAGCGCCCTCCTGGGCAGCACTGGCGAGTTCGGGGACTGGCTCGTGTGCGCCCTCCTGGGCAGCACTGGCGTGCTCGGGGACAGGCTCGTGAGCGCCCTCCTGGGCAGCACTGGCGAGTTCGGGGACTGGCTCGTGTGCGCCCTCCTGGGCAGCACTGGCGTGCTCGTGGGCTGGAGCCTGCACTGGACTGTGCTCTGGGATGACTGCAGGAGCGCACTCGACCGGCTCTGGGACGACTGCAGTGGGTTCTGGGATGCCTGCAGTAGAGCGCTTGGCGGGTTCTGGGATGCCTGCAGTAGAGCGCTTGGCGTGCTCAGGAATGGCTGGAGCCGACACTGGACTGGGCTCAGGAATGGCTGGAGCCGACACTGGACTGGGCTCAGGAATGGCTGGAGCCGACACTGGACTGGGCTCAGGAATGGCTGGAGCCGACACTGGACTGGGCTCAGGAATGGCTGGAGCCGACACTGGACTGGGCTCAGGAATGGCTGGAGCCGACACTGGACTGGGCTCAGGAATGGCTGGAGCCGACACTGGACTGGGCTCAGGAATGGCTGGAGCCGACACTGGACTGGGCTCAGGAATGGCTGGAGCCGACACTGGACTGGGCTCAGGAATGGCTGGAGCCGACACTGGACTGGGCTCAGGAATGGCTGGAGCCGACACTGGACTGGGCTCAGGAATGGCTGGAGCCGACACTGGACTTGGCACAGGGGCTGGAGCTGGAGCCGACACTGGACTTGGCACAGGGGCTGGAGCTGGAGCCGACACTGGACTTGGCACAGGGGCTGGAGCTGGAGCCGACACTGGACTTGGCACAGGGGCTGGAGCTGGAGCCGACACTGGACTTGGCACAGGGGCTGGAGCTGGAGCCGACACTGGACTTGGCACAGGGGCTGGAGCTGGAGCCGACACTGGACTTGGCACAGGGGCTGGAGCTGGAGCCGACACTGGACTTGGCACAGGGGCTGGAGCTGGAGCCGACACTGGACTTGGCACAGGGGCTGGAGCTGGAGCCGACACTGGACTTGGCACAGGGGCTGGAGCCTCTTGATTCAGGCCCTCCTGGACCAACAGGTTAGGGGCCTCTAGAAGAGCATCGGACTTGCCAACATTGGCCTTCCTTTTCCTCCGCTTCTGAGGGCATGACAATCTTGACTCGACTGGCTCTGGACTGGCAGGAGCTGCCTCGACTGGCTCTGGACTGGCAGGAGCTGCCTCGACTGGCTCTGGACTGGCAGGAGCTGCCTCGACTGGCTCTGGACTGGCAGGAGCTGCCTCGACTGGCTCTGGACTGGCAGGAGCTGCCTCGACTGGCTCTGGACTGGCAGGAGCTGCCTCGACTGGCTCTGGACTGGCAGGAGCTGCCTCTGGACTGGCAGGAGCTGACTCGACTGGCTCTGGACTGGCAGGAGCTGACTCGACTGGCTCTGGACTGGCAGGAGCTGACTCGACTGGCTCTGGAACGGCTGGAACTGTCTTGGTGGAAACAGAGACTGATGCAGCCGTCCGAGCCGCCCTTCTCCTTCTCAACCTTCTTTTCTCAGTAGGATTAAACAGAGGTTCAATGGCTTGACTCGATGAAGGAGGAAGAGTGAGGTCATCACTACAGACAGGCTCTGATGGTGTCAGGATCTGCCAATCCCCGCGATGATGCAGGTAATTGGAGAAGTTCCAGAAGTCCAGGACCCGAAGTTGTTCCATCTCCCACTGTGGTAGAGGGTCATCCAGACAGATGTTAAAAACATCCTTGAGGGCTGCATCATCGTACTCAAGACCCTTAGCCATAGTCCAGAAGAACTGGGCAAAGGACCGCACCTCCCGGCCCTGTTGGCGAAGAGATGCCACTCCCCGCTGGAGCGCCACCCTCTCCTGAGCAGTTGCTGGGGGAACGATACGGAAGCTCATCCTGCTGGGTCCAAACTTGGCTGGTTCGTTCTGTCAGGGATTCTGAAACTTAGGACCCAGATGCAGGGTGAACAATGAAGACTTTATTAACACGACTCTAGACAGGGCACAACAAGGAAGTGACAAGGTGTGAGTTCAAACAGCAGGGCAGGGGACAGACACCACGATGACAGGCAGGGAGGACGACCACTGAGACCAGTCCAGGGAGACCATGAGCTTGCGGATGGCTTTGGAAGCAACACCAGGCAGGGCGATGGTGGGAAAACCCGGACAGGAACGCCAGGAACCTGAGACTTGATGTCCTCTCCCAGAATCAGCTCCAGTCTTGACTGCCCGGGATTAAGCGACAGTGGCCAAGGGAGACTCAGGACACAGGGCAGGAACCAACACAAGACACACACACACGACAAGACAACAAAAGATAAACAAGAGCGAAAAATAAAACCTAGGAATAGGGAAACTGCAACTAAGTATATGAAATCTAAAAAGGAAAACAAAAGAGATATAATAAACTATAACAAACAAGAGGAGCTAGATAAATACTAGAAATGAAAGACTGGAACTAGAATCAAAGAAAAGTAAAAAACCAAACAGCAACTATGCAGGAAACTAGAGAGAGAAAAATAAGATCACTAAACTAGAGAGAAAACAAAACCAAAGCTAGAGAAAACCAAAAAGTAAGGCTTGGGGAAAACAAAGCTAATAACTATAACTATGGCAAGAGTAACAGCAATCACAAGGACAAGATAAGCCAGACAACGAATGCACACAAACGCAACGAACCAGCAAGGACATGAGGGAAAGAAGCACAATATAAAGGGACCAGAACACATGAGGGTCAGGTGAGCACAATTAGTGAAACAAGGACTAGACAACGACTAAACAAGGGGGCGTGGAAAAGGGAAACAAGGAGGCAGGACAAGAAGAACACACAAACAAAGACACAGCCATGTGCTCAAGCACAAGACAAACAAAGAAACATTAAAAAAGGACAAAACAGACAAGACTGTCAGGGCAGGATCCTGACAGAAGATGGATTTACTTCACTTTTAAACTGTAGTGAATTAGGTTTATCCAGATGTGTGACTGTGTGGTTTGTCCCCGCCCCCTTTAATCAACTCAGTTTCGGCAGGCGCCACCTGATGAAACACTTCGAAGCTTCATTTAGGCATAGTCACGTGACATGGGTGTTTCGAATCACAGTTCGGAGCAGTGTTTCGAATAATCTGTGCTTCGGGATCTCGACAAAGCCCCGAAACGTCTGTTTCGCGTCAGCCATATACATTTATATCCTCAACCTTCTGTTTCAGAACAGTACGTTACAGAAGACTTCGCCACGCCATGGATCCAGCAGTTCGTCTCATGCGTCTCCGATAAGTAGAACGCAGTATTGAGGACTATGAGGCTGAGTTTTTTGGAACTCACCCCTCAAGTGGGCTTTGAGGAGGTCTCTATTAGATACTTTTTTTCAAGGAGGACTGAGTGAACACTATATTCGGTGATGCCACTCAATGGCTTTGAATGGACTCTGGAGAGTTTCATTGACTGCGCCCTACTTCTCAGTGGCTCCGGGTTTACTGTGGGTGTTGTGGAGGAACGTGACACGTCTCCAGTCAAAATGGCCGCTGTCCAGAGCCCAGTGACGTCCCCTGTCTTCGTCCAGAGCCCAGACGGCTCCAGCCACTGACCAGTGTCCAGAGACGGCTCCAGCCACTGACCAGCGTCCAGAGAGGACTCAGCCTCCTTCCATCACGAGTCCAGAGAGGACTCCGTCTCCTGTCTTGGTTTGTTCACACTGCATTTCTGAGTGTTTCCATGGTTTCTTGTCTCTTGGTTTTGGATTTCTTCCACATCTAAATTTTTTAGTTGGCCAAATTGAATTTCTATTAATTAAATTGCATCAATTCACAGAAATTCAATTTGGCCAACTGAAAAATTTAGATGTGATCGGTCACTAGAAAATTTGGTAACACTTTAGAATAATGGTCATTAGTTCAAATTAGTTAACTACATTAGTTAACATGAACTAATAATGAACTGCACTTATAAAGGATTTATTTATCTTTGTTAATGTTAATTTCAACATTTACTAATGCATTATTATTATTTACATATATATAACATGAACAAACCATGAACAGCTGGATTTATATTAACTAACGTTAACAAAGATGAACAAATACAGTTGCTCATGGTTAGTTAATACATTAAATAATGTTAACTAAAGACCATTATTCTAAAGTGTTACCGAAAATTTTCAATTGGAGACCAGATTTTTTTTTTTTACAGTGCTGTTATGACCTCTTGCCTGTTCGTTGACTACGAGTGTGGATTACCCTTTAAAATAAAGTTGCATTTGGATCCTCAACCTTCTTTCTCAGAGCAGTACGTTACATTTGCTATATAGGTCAGGTTCTTCTACCTGAATTAATCTTAGACCCACAACCCATTGTGTTTTTCCATGTTTCTTGTAAGTGCATGCATCAGGTGCATGCTTTCGGAAAGTCCTCCAGTGAAAACCACAATGCTGAAGGGGTTTTATGATGCTGAGCTCAAATCAGAATGGTCATATGCATAGCTCTCTGTAATCTTCATAACAATTTACAACATTGAGACTCAATAGAAGTTCTATAATGCAAACTTTTCATCTAACATTCTGAATAATTATGAAGACATTGATTTTCTCTATACTGTGAAAATGAGCTAAAAATAAAAATAAAAGGAAATACAAAAGGTTGGTCTTAATTAGATTTAGATGGCCAGTGCTGGTCTTTTACTGGCACACGCTGCCTAACTACAGCCTAACTAAATCCACATTGGATTTTGATTTTCAGTCCTAAAATGTGATAAAACTTAAGGTGTTTCTGTATAAGCACTCTTGTTCACAGCATTGTTTGTGGTTACAGGTCTGATTTTTCCGGTAACCTGTCTTTCACCCTGTAAAACAAGTGGTTGCATGACATTTGCAAATGTACCACTTTCACAGACTCGCAAAGCTAACGGCGCTGGAAAGAGGGCAGAAGCAGAGAGATTTTTTTCTTTTCTTTTAATTGTTGAAATAAATGCTTCAAAACAAGTTTTTGGTGATGGTTCATTTAAAGAAAAAACAAAAAAACAAAACTATAGTATATGCTCATTTTCTCTCAAATCTCTAAAATCTATGTCTGACCACAGATTTTGTGAAAAATAAAAAGGAAACTTTTTTTGTTTGTTTTTTACAAAGAGCTGGAATAATCCAATTGTTCATCAATGGAATGGACTGAAAATAATTCAGAATAATGCTAGAAAGGGTACATTTCAATATTTCACTCAATAATTCAGCCCAGCCATATACAACCTAGAGTTCAGGGTTTTTATGTTACTTTCACATGCCTTTTGAAAGATCCCACTTCCCACTTTTAAAGACATAATTATTAATATTTTACTTTCTTGGAAGCTTGTTAGCACAAATTAATTTATTTTATTTTAACTCTATACCAGTGTTTATATATTTCTCACTGGCCAGAGACTAGAAAGTGTTAATAAATTAACTTTGCCCCAGAGTTTAACATTTACTGAGTGATAAAAGAAATACGGTGTAACAGAACACACTTACTTTTAGAATAATAGCAGTTACAATGTTAATGTGAGATGTTCTCCTAATTGTTGACACACCTATACAATTTTAATACAATTCTTGTTGGTCCAAAGCTAATTATTTGTTAAATAAAAAATACATTAAAAAAAAATTAAAATAACAATGCACTTTTCAATTTCATTCTTTAATAAGACGTAAAGCTTTTTGGTGTGGGGAAAAATGTCCTCACATTCAGTGGTTTCAGTAAACAAAATGTTCTCACAAAAATTAAAACATGATACTGTCAAAGTAAAACATAAAACAAACAAAAATACATATTCTCGTTTGGTCCGTATTTGAATGTCATAAGGTTTATAATGCTTACGTTTATCAGCTTAAACAGCATCCCATTCACTTTTGTAGAACCACAGTTATTAGTTGTTTCTCACTCCATTGAAAGAAAGATAATCTGACTGCTACTTTAGTTATAGCTTTTTTATTGGCTTTGGTACTTTTTCACAAGTAAGGTGGACATTTTCAAAACTCATAGTAAAAAAAATCCAAACTGATCACAATTGTAACGCTGCTAGTAATTCTTTCAAAACCTGATGTAACAACCCGATCTCATGGCAATTCGTACATATTTTACGAGGTGGCTAATTCGTACGAATCTGTACGACCTCAGTCGTACGAATTCATACGATTTTTGCTAAATCGTACGTATTTGACGAGTTGCCAAATTCGTACGAATTTGTACGAATGACCTACCTCAAACCCCGCCCCTAAACCTAACCGTCACTGGGGATTAGACAAAACGTACAAATTCGTACGAGTGAGGTCGTACAAATTCGTACGAATTAGCCAACTCGTAAAAATACATACGAATTGGTTGTGAGATAGCGTTGGATGTAATGCTTTCACTTTCATTCAGTTGCACATATTTTCATTCCATATAATCATTGTTTCAAACACAAGATTATTGTCATGTGTAATGAGAACATTTGGTTTAATCTTCTTTCAATTTAGTACTTTCAACAGCCAACAATGCAAGATACATGTTTCAAATCACCCTTGTTGCTGAATTATCTACAGTAACACAGGCTACAGATGACACATAAGAAAATACGCTTACAGTACCTAACTTATGTAATTGAATCTATAATGTTTGTAATAGTATCTATTCAGTGTGTTATCAAAAGGTGTGATGAAGTTACGACACAGCCATGAGGTTCTGGGCTAGAGTTTGCTGCCAATACAGTAAATGTTATCAATGTACAATATGACTCAATCTACTGTAGTTGAGCATTATTAAGGGTACAGTAATGTGGTAGTCTCTACCATGGTAATCTGTTTACAGTATCACATGGCATATACTGTAATATAAAATGCTGTATTTGATGCCATCTGTCTCCCTTATATACTCTATTCTGCTCTATGTTCACCCACATACACACTCACACCCACATGTCTGGTTTGTCCCCATAATGTAGAGTTTACTAGGCCACACACACGCACACACTTTGAACATAGTAGTTATAATCTAGATAAATCGCTTAGAAAATGACTTAGATAAATCGCTTATAATGTAAAAATAATTAATTACATATGGTTATCCATATCGGAAATTACAAACAAAGTAGAAACTATTTCTATAGAATCAATATCTAAAGAAATCTATAGGTGTACCAAATGATTCATTGATTAACCATTAACGAGAAGAGATGCAAATCAAAAGTTTTATAGTAAGAGCTTTATGAAAGGCAGTTACTGTGAATGAAACATTTATAAAGATGAAACACTTATTGTGTGCAGTGAAAAGGATACTTTGTGGTTTTGTGTATTGTACTAACACAATTGAAAATATGCTGAAATGTTTTTAAAAAATGCACTTTTGATATGTTGTGAGTTTTGAAAATGTACACCTTTCTTGTGAAAATAGTACCAAAGCGAATAAAAAAACTGCAACATGAACTAAGAATGAACAATACTTCTACAGCACTTATTAATTTTAGTTCATGTTAATTTCAACATTTACATTAAAATCATTACAAGTTGTATTTGTTAACATTGTTACTTAATGCACTGTGAACTAACATGAACAAACAATTAACACCTGTATTTTATTAACTAACATTAACAAAGATTAATACATACTATATTGCTCGTGTTAGTTAACACATTAACTAATGTTAACAAATGTCCTTATTGTAAAGTGTTTATGCAAACTTTTTATAACATGGGAAAATAGAGGTGTTGCATTGTGTTTTGTGTAGGAGGGAATACAGTTAAGGAAAAAAAAAAAAACCAGTGAAATGGAAAATAAAAACACTTTGACAACATATCAGAGAGGATGAAAGTGGAATTTGCCTAATATGCCTATACAGGGCCGTGCAGAGAGTTCTTCAGGGGCAGGGGCTCAAATGTAAAAAAGGGGCAATATGTAAATATATATATATATCCTTATGCTCATCAAGCCTGCATTTATTTAATCAAAAATACAGAAAAAAAACAGTAGCCTAATATTGTGAAATATTATTACATTATGTTCTTTTTAACTTTTTATTAATCAAAGAATCTTGAAAAGAGTATCACAGTTTCCATCATTGACATTAAATCCTCATATTAGAATGATTTCTGAATGATCATGTGACACTGAAGAGTGGAGCAATGATGCTGAAAATCCAGCTGTGATCACAGGAATAAATTATATTTTAAATTATTTAAAAAAAAACATTATTTTAATAATATTTCACAATATTGCTGTTTTTTATCAAATAAATGCAGGCTTGATGAACATAAAAGAGACTTCTTTCAGAATGCTGCATAATATTAAAAAATGGTAATATAATAAAGTCCTTTCACGTATTTCGCCAGCCTACACTTCACATAATAGGCCTGTAGGTGCCGGTGGCACTTGGGTTTTGTTAACTTTGATAGTTTCATGAAATAGTAAACGGTGTATCAATATACATAAATACAAGTGAATTTAACACTACTTACCAATAATGCGACTTTTGCTGCTGCATGGTTTTGTGGAGGGATTTGTTTGTTGTCAGTTAAAATCCATTTTGTCAGTGATGCAATTTATAAAATGAGACAAACCGCAGGAAATCGTTCCACAAACGTTAGTTCGTCTGTCCATGTAATTTTCAACCGATTTATGAATAAGAACAGAAAATTACTGCTCCACTTCACATTGCCCAATGGAATTTGAACTTGCTTTGCCAGATCACGATTGGTTGGTGTATATACATGACAAACGGGCATTGGTGAATTGTGTAATACTTTAAAATATATTAAAGCTGCGAGCAGCGATGACGGGCTCAAGCCGGTGGCACCGCCACGGCGGTGGCATCAGCTTAACTGTGCATGGCAGGCAATATGCATTTAAACAGGAGAGCATTTTAAAAATCACTCGAATATGCCACATTTACTGCAGCAGCTGGTGCCATTATGACCATAAGCCACACCCATGATGTAATTTAAATATAGATGAATTGTAATGTCATAGGATCACATATAGGACCACATCTAAGAGATCAATTACATTTAAATTAATTTCATGTCAGATGATGTCAAAGGTCAAATCGTAATGAGTTCAGAATACCATTCAAATGCTGATGTTGAATTATCATCATCAAGAGAGAAAGGCACACACACAAACTCACAGGGTGAGAGAGGGACCCCACACACACACACACCCAGGCTGAGCCTGAGAGGACTGAGAGAGAGGCACTCTGCACATTGAACAAGATTCACAAGATTTTAACAACAAAAATAAATAAAATCTAAATGGTGGGAGAAAGTTTTTTTCATTTCACTCTCTGAAAAAATTATTTTGAATATATTTGAAATCAATATGTGTGGTCCAATATAAAAAATAAATTACAAAATTAATAAATTAATAAATGGAGTCAAATCACAGAAACAGCAAAGATGATTTTAATATCAGTGTCAGGTAAGAGTAAGATGCGTGTCTACATTTTATGGAAGTTTATTATAAATAGCCACTTTTATAAAATCATGTGAAATTTATGTTTTAATACATTTATATAATATCAGTGTGCTGTGTAGTGTGCATAGTTTATCCTATGACATTAATGTGCATCATACGTTATCTTGGCAAACACATCACATGACGTTTTTATTTCAAGTGATAGTTATTTGTGATAGCCTGTATGAAAGGGTTAAATTATCATCATCAAAAGAGAAAGTCACACACCCACCCACCCACACACACACACACACACACACACACACACACACACACACACACACACACACACACACACACACACACACACACACAGACACACACACACACACACACACACACACACACACACACACACAGTGAGAAAGTGAGAGTGAGGGGGGGAGGGGAAGGAAAGGCAGAGGACATTGCATAGACTTAATGGTTTTTATACTGTACAAACTGTACATTCTATCCCCCTACACTACCCCTACTCCTAAACCTAGCATCACAGAAAACATTCTGCATTTTTACATTTTGAATAAAACATTGTTTAGAATGTTTTTAAAGCTAGACAGTGAATTAAAGTATTTTTGAAAGTGACACACTTCCTGCTGCCAGTTGGTGGCCTGGCCACACACACACACACACACACACACACACACACACACACACACACACACACACACACACACACACACACACACACACACACACACACAAACACTCACACACACACACGCACACACGCACAGACAAACCCCTTAGAGAGAAAGAGAGATGGGATTTTTTTATATCCTGCTTCAAAACTAATACAATGCTGCCATCTTGTGTTCATTGAGGGGCAGCACAGACACAGAATAGATTATTTAAAAAAATATTTTAAATAAATAAATATATTGATCTGAAAAGTAGTATAGTCATTTTAAATAAATCCAAGTTCAATTACTGAACATACAATCTTAATTTATTGAAATCAAAAAATGATTTTACAAGATATGAGAGAATTTCTATTCCCCTTTTTTGTCCTTATTTAATCCCTCGCCATGGCAACACCGTTTGAGATATCCAATATTCGTTCGCATTTTAGCATCTTCTGTATCTTTGTTTCATGTTGACCGAGTTTGGTGGAGATTGAATAAATCGCCTACGAGGAGAACGTAAAAACTCAGACCCTGAATTATACAATTATTCACCTTCAAACCAAAATATCGGACTTCCTGTTGGTCGGAGCTAATGACTGTAAATTAGAAAGTTGTCCGGCTCGAAGAGAACAATATATGTACCGAGTTTGGTGACTGAAGATAAAACTAACCCCCCCACTTTTGTCAAAAGGTGGCGCTATAGAGCCCCTCATCCCTGCCCGTTTCTGAGGCTTTGCCAATGTGTACTGACTGACATCTCTGATGTGTGTGTTGAGTTTCAAGCAGTTTCAAGCATGCTAAGAGTCTCAAAAACAGCCAAAAACATTATTAAACTTTGACACGTTGCCATGGCAACAGTATTTGAAATTTCAGAAATCAATTTCATACGTCTCTATCTGTCATGTTTTCACATTATACTGATGAAGTTTGAAATAAATCGTGTGAAAATAAGATGGTGATTCAAAGCATTTTTGAAAGTGACACACTTCCTGCTGCCAGTTGGTGGCGCTATAACTTTGACTCACAAAAGTCATATCCATGTGATCGGCTTCTTACAACGAACACACAGCTGAAGTTTCATCTAAATCAGTCAATGTTTGACGATTGTTTGATGGCCGCAGATTCTGACGTATCTGCAAAGTTTCAAGAGTTTTTGAGTATGGTAAGGGCCCCAAAAGTGCCCATTTAGTCGATAAAATAATAATAATAATAATAATAAGAAACCGAGGAAGAACAATAGGGCTCTGCGCCCTTTCAGGCTTGAGCCCTAATAATATATAGATTTGTAATTAAATCAACACATTAGCTCTGATTATGGATAAAAAAGAAAATATTGGTTTACTTTTTTCCCGTAAGGCCACACACTCTCTGAAAGGACCATATTTGGCTCGAGAGACGTTTCCGAACAGTGGAAAATCAGCAGTCAATCAAAACGCACGCAACCCATAGCAACGCGTTATGGCAACGCCTCAACAGAAATTGTCTGACTTTTGAGCCGTTCGCTACTATTGTATACATTGTCATGTTATAATAATCACATTTATTTAGTTTTATTGACCACGATATTATCATTGATATTTGTCTGAGAGGGGCACTTTTGATTCATTTTGAAAAAGGGCAGGGGCTCGAGCACCCAAAGACCCCCCCCCCCCCCCCCCCCCCCCCCTTAGAGCTGGTTCACCACCTCACTGTCATAAGGAAACCTGCCATCATCCTCCACTTTCTCCATTAACGTCACAAAGGAAGTGGAGCGTGTTGTGGTCTTTCCAAAGAAATCAGCTTGAAAAGATTTTTCAACTTTTAGAAGGGAGACTTTTGACTAATTGCGATTTCTGCTGTGTACTTACCTACAATGAAAAAAATGTTGGTCTCGACTTCCAATGTCAAATGTAAATGTTCAATGTAAAATCCGTCTTGCACTACAACTATTCAAAATGGGCAATAAATAACACACACTGTAAAAAAAGGTTGTAAGGCTGTAAAAGTTGTAAAAAAAAGAACACTGGAGTGCATTTCACCAGAAAATAGTATTCTTTCTACTTCAAAATGTCAATTCAGTGTGTTACTTCTAACATTCTTTGTAATTATTTATGAAATTTACTAGCAATTTCTGAGTGATCATTGTTTCTACACCAGATTTTGTTTCAGTGCAGAGGATTGTGAGTGTAAATGTTACTGCCACAGTGTTGCCTCTGCAGTTACTGTAGATGTATGTGTAGAAAACACAGTAGGAAAAAAATAGGCCGTTTCAGTTCTTTACCACAACCAATCAACATTCATACGGTTCAGCATAAAAGGCCAAGGTACTGAGAATATTTGATCGGCAAAATATAGAGCCACCTTCCGAAGGAAGGTGATCAGTCATGGCCCAGGCTTCATCTCCACTATATCCTCAGGGTGGTAATGCTGGAAATCCTTATGCAGTCCATCCCGACAGCGTCCAGCTTCATGCCCAGGTCCTGGATCACCACAATCAGCCTGTGGTCATTGTTCAACCCCCTGTGTACCAGCCCCGTGCTCCGCTGGCTGACCCTGTGCCGGATTACATGTGTTACTCCATATTTACCACGCTGTGCTGCTGTATCTGTCTGGGAGCTGCTGCCTGTCATTACTCTAAGGCTGTAAGTATTCATTTAGTTACCCAGGCCATGAATGTTTGATGAATAAATTTTTTAATTTTTTGCAGGAAGATTTTTCATATTATGCAAGATTCAAATAAGATACATTCATACTACAGTTCAAAAGTTCGGGGTCTGTAAGATTTTTTTACTGTTTTGGAAATAATTCTCTAATGCACACCAAGGCTGCATTTTTTTTAAATACAAAACGTTTTTCATTATCATCAGTATTGAAACCAATATTTTATTTTGGTTTAAACAATCATTTCAGAATTCTTTACAGTTTTTCTCAATCGCTTTGGCTCAATTCTCAAATGAGACTTTTTTTCTCAAAACAATAAATTCAGATTTCTGAACAATTAGCTTCTTGTTCTCATCAGATTTGAATGTCTTATTTGTGCAAATTTCATTTCTTTTGGCACATGTGTGCAAAAGAGTTAGTACAATTGTCTACAATTTGCACAATGACTAAATGCACATGGCTTGTTGATCAAAACTGATGAGTTGATTCTCAGCGAAACTGTCAAACTCTTCACAATTTATAAACATTCTTTCATCGTGTGAGCCTGAGCCATCACATGCAAAATCATCCATTCAGTTATCAAAATCTGTCAGACATGTTATATTCTAAAAAATATTTATGACATGGAATGTTTGTTAAATTGCATTACACGCACACATTTCACGAGTTCACACTTACATATAATTTATGGAGAGTAAATTTAAATGCGTATTTGGCGCGCTCTCCGGGGGGAGGGCTTCGAGCTCAGAATTTGGCCCGAACCCAGAGTACCCCCTGTGTAAGTGGTTAGAACTGTGTTGGATGTAAGCTGGACATTTTTGTCATGGAAGAGCAATAGGAAGATATGTAAGAATATATGTATGTGTTAGGAAAAACACAATAGAGTGTGTAAAAAAATTATATATATATATATATATATGATGATATATATGTACTGTATAAATACAAATCTTAATTTTCTTTTCGTGTACTACAATATCGACTTTTCCCAGTCAATTTTTCACTTGTGAGATGGTGGTCCAGTGGGTTAAACTATGGAACTGATATGCAGAAGGTTGTTGGTTCGATCCCAGTGGTCACCACCAGTGTGTCCTTGAGCAAGGCACTT
Organism: Romanogobio albipinnatus; assembly: GCA_023566225.1. Taxonomy (NCBI): domain Eukaryota; kingdom Metazoa; phylum Chordata; class Actinopteri; order Cypriniformes; family Gobionidae; genus Romanogobio; species Romanogobio albipinnatus. Next base: position 43,999,159 of record CM042252.1, on the reverse strand, counting down.
TACTCCATGTTGCTCCAGGGGGATTGTCCCTGTAATAAGTGCACTGTAAGTCGCTTTGGATAAAAGCGTCTGATAAATGTAAATGTCAATTTTTACCTGCTATCTGTATTTACAGTAAAAAAGCTTAGTGTGATCCACAAGAGCAATCAGCTAGACAAAATGGACATTATTGTATAGAACAGAAAGCAGTTCATGTCAACAGAAAAGGAAATAAAAAAACATAAAATTTGTATATAATTTGCATCCATTTCCATTTTGCAGACATGCAATGTTGTGCCAATTGAACTTATAGTTTAGAGAACGTTGAGATGAAAAATGTGCCAAAGCGATTGAGAAAAACTGTAAAGAATATTAAGTTCAAAAGAACAGCATTTATTTGAAATATAAATCTTTTTTAGCATTATAAATGTCTTTACTGTCCCTTTTTAATGTGTCAACAATTGAATGTGTCCTTGCAGATAGAAAGTAATTCAATTAAAGTAACGAATTAGTAATGCATTACACCCATCACTGTTGAGACACTGTAAACATTTTAATCTGAAATTCTGAATCTGAAAATCTGAATAATCTGACATTACTCTGTGACAATTGAGCAAATATTTGCAAAGGACATGACTGTGTGCTTGTTATTGATGTGGGTCTTGTTATGTAGCTTAATTTGCATTGCCCAAAACAAATTTCTCTTACTGTAAAAGGGACAAATAAAGTATAACCAATATACTGTACGTGTTTGGCGAATACGCCATCTAAAAAACAGATGGTCTTCTTGATTAGTTTTAGATGGGCAGTGCTGGTCTCTTACTGGCACACACTGCTTAACCACCGAGTCAGTAAAAGAGAATTCTCCATCCGAAAATGTGATAAAACTTAAGCTGTTTCTTTTGCTCTAAGCACTCAGACCAGGTTGTGTGGTTTGTGGTTACAGGTCTGATTTCCCAGTAACATGTTTTTCAGCCTGTTCAATGAGTGGTTGACATTTGCAATTTTACCTTTACTTTCACAGACTAGCAAAGCTAACGTTGCTGGACGGAGGGCAGAAGCAGCGAGCAACTCTCAAACTGCACTGATCCTGAACCACGTCGGTGTTGTTGTGGGCGCCATCCTCCTGACACTATATTTCCTCAACAAATATTACTTTGATGGAAAATATACAAGTTACTAAAGTTACACCCCATACTTTTTAGGCAAATTTGGCTAAATGCAATGCAACGTTTCACATGCACTGTTTTCATAATATTGACTGAATTATTGAGTGATTAGTTTTTGTTCTGTTTGCAGATCTGGATAGTTTCATCACTGCATAAAACATATTATACTATATATGCAAAAATCAACATTTTTCAATATTTTTTTTTAAATTACAATAATTTGCTTTTAATAAAAAACGATGAACATTTAAAATTAAATGTATTATGAAGTTATATTTAATTTTTTAATTGTTGAAAAGAAATTCTTGTCCATTACTCCATTACTCCTGTGTTGTGAGTTTGTGTGGTATTTACGATGATGTCACGGCAGTAGAGGCAGCGCCGCGCAACTAAAACAATCAGTCTATAACCCCACCCATTTTGAAGCGGTACTAAACTGCAGTGGAAAAACAAACCGAGCCAAAGTAAAACGAGCCAAGCAGTGCTCTGCCGTGCTGGGTTGTACCAAGCAGTGGAAAAGCGCCATAAAATGCATGTTTGAGCTGTGCATGTTTTAACTGAAAGCAACTTACACTGGCATATCTTAAAATATGTCAGTGCCGTTGCTTTGTCTCAAGATTCACACCTGGGGGGTATTCCAGAAAGCAGGTTATGTGACATGCCTGGGTATGTTTAAGAGTAAGTCAGCGGATAACCTCAACTTTCCGTTCCAAAAACGGAGGCAACTTTCAGGGTATGTAAGTAACCATGGCAACTCACTCTCTGAACATAACTGACTCCAGAGCAGCTCATGTTCCAGGGTTAGTTTGCTTAAAGCATGAAATCAAATTTTACAATTCGTATTTTTAGGGGTTCAAGCCTGAAAGGCTGAAACCCTATTGTAATTGTTAATTTTCCCATGATGCATCATTCTCCATCTAAAACTGATCGGGCAGACCAAACCGTAAGTCGTAGAGACATGAAACTTTCAGGGCTGGTAGTATTCACAACGACTACCAGCGTCACCGAGGCACGCCCCGACCGGCCTGACGGGGGCGCTACAGCAATCAAAAGTACAAAATGGCTCATAACTCCTAAACCCTTAGGCGTGGACTCAAGTGTCTTATATCCTTGGAATCATTGGCTCAAGTCGGACATCATGCATGCCTCGGATTGGCTCATCACCCTAGGAAAAATTACGGGTATTTTGGCTTTTTCCAAAAACCTACGTTTGCAAACTAGTCCTAGGTTTTTGGCCCGACCGGAACCAAACCAGTGCAGCAATATTCTCTGGAGTCTGAATGTCAAAAGTTATCAAAAAGAAGTGCAAATTTGGGTTCACGGTCCCTAAGGGCCGCCAAAACACTTGAGGTAAGAGGAGCCACTTTTACTTCACTGGCCATAACTCGTCAACGGAACGAGATATTTTCACCAAACTCAGCACGCCTATGTACGAGCTCATTCTGTGGCTGCGTGAAAAAGGACGCAGCGACTGGCAACTTGGTGGCGCTATAAAGTTTAAAAAGGGGTCAAAATGGTGTATTTCAATGGAAAATCCCATTATATTCAATTCAATTCAATTCAAATTTATTTGTATAGCGCTTTTCACAATACCCATTGTTTCAAAGCAGCTTTACAAAAAGTGCATTTCATAGATGAACAGTAAAAATGTTAGAAAGACAATGTTAAAGAATAATGTTCGAAAAAGTTAATCAGTCGTGTATTAATTTAGGCCATAACAACGCTGGCGTTGAGTCGTCTCTTCACAGGCGTGGAGTCGTCTCATCACAGGTGTTGGGGCATCCGAAGTCTTCATGAGAGGCTGGATACAAACTGGAGCTGACGAACTATTTACCTCGGGACTAGTGTCCCGAGATAACAACAGAAAAGCAGATGGGAAATAATTAGCGTAGCTGCTGTTCAGAATATTATATTAATGCTTTGGTTCCGATTTAACTGTAGTATAAAAGGTAATTATAATGTGAATGCTTGGCTAAAGAGATGCGTCTTTAATCTAGTTTTAAACTGGGACAGCGAGTCTGAACCTCGGACAATATCAGGAAGACTATTCCAGAGTTTAGGAGCCAAATGTGAAAAAGCCCTCCCTCCTTTAGTGGACTTAGATATCCTAGGAATGACCAGAAGCCTAGAGTTTAGTGACCTTAAAGAGCGCGATGGATTGTAGGGCGATAGAAGATCCGTTAGATACACTGGAGCTAAACCATTTAGGGCTTTATAGGTCAGTAGCAATACTTTGTAATTGATACGGAACTTAATAGGTAACCAGTGTAGAGATGATAAAATTGGTGTTATATGATCATATTTTCTTGACCTAGTAAGAACTCTAGCTGCTGCGTTTTGGACTAACTGTATATATATTTTTTATATGGCTGAAAGCGGCCCTCTTCCGGCCTGATTTGCATACACCTTCACCAAATCGGGCATGCACATGCGTCACGTGATCCCAAAGAAGCTTGCAAACTGTTATGGCCATTAATGGTGGTTTAACTCTTATAAAGGTGAAAAAATGCTCTATATGATCCTATGCAAAATGACCATTAAATGACTGAAAAAGGGTCTGCTCTGCGCAAAACTTCACCAAATTAGCTGAGCACGTGTGCCATATTATTCTAAAGAAGCGTGCAAACTTTTGTGGAGATCGGGCCACCAGTAGAGGTACTACAGTTTAAAATGTTTTTAAAAAAAACACACAGCATTTCCATGATAAATGAGCTGAAAATGCGAATATCGACCTTTGACCTCTCCGACGCGCATGTCAAAATGCTTGATAAAGTTTTTGTAACCAGCAGCTCAAAAATCAAGCTCTGAGACCCTATACTTTATTTTTTATAGGCTTTTTAAGGCCCTTATTATGCCCTCTGTTATTAGGGGTTCAAGCCTGAAAGGCTGAAACCCTATTATAATTGTTAATTTTCCCATGATGCATCATTCTCCATCTAAAACTGATCAGGCAGACCAAACCGTAAGTCGTAGAGACATGAAACTTTCAGGGCTGGTAGTACTCACAACGACTACCAGCGTCACCGAGGCACGCCCCGACCGGCCTGACGGGGGTGCTACAGCAAAGTACAAAATGGCTCATAACTCCTAAACCGTTAGGCGTGGACTCAAGTGTACTTCAGGCGCAAATTTTGAGAAATTTTGAGTTTTTTGAAAAACCTACTTTTGCCAACTACTCCCACATTTTTTCCCTGATCAGAACCAAACCACTGTAGGTATGTTCTTTGGAGAGAGACTATTAATAATTATGAAAAAAAAAAAAAAATTCTAATCATAGTCGCTAAGGGGATCCAATATGTTCAACGTGTCAGGGGCCACTTTAACTAAAATGACTATAACTTCTGAACGGAACAAGATATTTTCACTAAACTCGGGTCACATGTCTATGAGCTCAAACTTCAATTACTTAAAAAAAATTCGATGATTGGCCACTTGGTGGCGCTGTAAGAAGAAAAATTGTCATGAAAATGGCTATAACCACACCCAACCATTAGTCTGATAATTATTGGCATGCAGTATCTTTGTCCAGGGTGCCATGATAGTCTGAGAAGATTGGTGTATCTAAGAAAACTCAGTTTGCATATCGGCACAATGCCTTGAAGGAGCCTAAGAAGTTTCAAGCCAATGTTTTTCACAAAAGTCACCTCCTTAGACTCCTAAATCCTTGCCGAGTCCAACGATACCAAACATGGCAGGTTTTTCTTTATGGTTTGTGTAACAGTGTATTTAGCCTTTCAAAACTTTTGCTATTATCTTCGAAACTGCTAGTCCAATTGAGACAAAATCATCACAGGAAATTTGATAACATAGGTCAATAGCTAAACAACAATGTCCAAATGTCAAAACTATGATAGGAAGTGAAATCCAATCAATGACGCCAAGGGTCATTTTTATACTCTCATAAATATACTGTAAGTGTCTATAATAACGGGGTGTCCAATCCTGCTCCTGGAGGGCCACTGTCCTGCAGAGTTTAGCTCCAACTCCAATTCAACAGGTCTTATTAGGCATACTAGAAACTTTCAGACAGGAGTGTTGAGGCAACTTGGAGGTAGACTCTGCAGGACAGTGGCCCTCGAGGACCGATTTTGGACACCCCTGGTCTATAACCTCAAAATTAAGTGAGATATTTATAACAAATTTGACACATATGTATGGACACACTCTGAGGACACTTTAAAAAGTAGTGGAGATTGGGCAAGACGTGGTGCTATAACTGCCAAAAAACTTTTAAAAATGTTCATTAAAAAAGTATTCCTTGGTAAATTGGCTGTAAATTATCTTTTTTCATCTATGATCTAAGTTTATTTATTTCTTTGGATCCCCATTAGCCAATACCTAGGCAGTGGTTACTCTTCCTGAGGTCCGAAGGTGGACGCTTGAACATTTTGAGTTTACTTGCTTCATTCGCGCGTGAAATTCGCGTGTGACAACTACACAACAGACGCGAATTTGCGTCATGGGAGGGGCTTCTATATGAGCCAGCTCGTCTCGGTCACTTGACGTCTTTTTTGTAAAAAATACTACTATTAATGTGTGACAAAACGTAGTTTAAAGACTTTTTCAGGCGATAATATAGTTGCTCAAATCTGTGGTTAATTTATAAAAAGAGTGCCTATTTGAGCATTTTATCTTGCGTTTTCGGAGTTGTGAGATCCAGGGGATCAGTGACATTCCACGCTCGTTTACCCGGGGAGACCTGCCTTTCCTCGGCTAGTCCTTCTCACATTTGCCGCTGGCTCTGGCTCTTTTTTTCTGCTCCTGTCTCGTTGTGAAATGGCTCACTTGGCTCACAATGGCTCACAATAACTCACTTTCTTCCAAGCAAGATCCTTTTTATTCCTTTATTCCTTTTATTCCTGTTCCTGTAGTGATAGGACGATGTATCATACAGCTCCGGGTATCCACATACGGCCACGATTATCTTGTCCTCCATTGTTGTTGGGATTTCTGCCTCCGCTTGTAAATGCGTCACTACTAGAGCAAGCTCGTGATTGGTTAACGCGGCGCGAAATATCCGCCAGAGTTCAGATTTTTCAACTTGAGCGATTCGCGCGAATCGCGTGTTCAAAACGTTCAATTCGCGTCATTCGCGCGAATCTCGCCGCCGAATGCCATTTCGCGTCTCTGCATTGACTTAACATGTAAATCACTCGCGCGAATCGCGTCCGGTGTGAACGAACCTTTATAAGGGAGAGCTGAGAAAAAGGTTTTACAGAAATAAAGCCATAAAAGGCTTAAAATAAGTGAAATCTGTAGCATAAACCAGCGAAACGTGAGGAAATATGCTCAGTAACATATGTAGAAAAGATTTAGAGAGAAAATACATTTATTTAAGAGATAGATCGAGTTTTTCTCCACAACTGAGTGTAAATTTCAAATCTGCCTCCATTTTGTTAGCAACGCCCAACTTCCAACGATCAAATCAATTCCCAAAGGACGAAATCAAGCCTCGCCCTACATTTTTTCCTAATTTCAGAAGCCGTTTCACTCGGATATTCACAATAAGGAGAAAAAGACGATCTCAACTTCCGTTTCACATCGACTTTAAGAGGTATTCAGATGTGTTTTATATAATTAATATAGTTATTAATATAACAAATGTGTTTCAGTTATATAATATACAATATTATATATTAATTCTAAAGAATTAGAATAAAAATAAATTAAAAATAAGCTTAAATGTTAATGCAATTCAAATATATTTATTATTTATTTTATTGGCATCTCACATGGATCTGTATTCAATTAATTAGCATCAAACAAACAATATAATCCTTATTCTCAGTGAATAAAGATTACTTATGAAAAGAAAACATTGAAAAAAATGATTGCACAACCACCAAATAAGTGGTGATGTGCACTAAGTAGGTTATGTAACTCGCCATTAAACAAAAGAAGAAGAGGAAGTAGAATGGCGCGCTTTTTCTTAGCGTCTGTTTCCATGATGAATCATCGATTCGTTGCTCTGTTGAGAATGTCTTGTGTGTTAACCGGGAACATACTCGGAGTTGTCTGAACTTACTCCCGGACTAGTTTTTGGAACCAGCATACATCGAGTAAGCAAGATTTGGGTTAATCAACCGAGAGTTCACGGTATATGTGACGGTAAGTTAACCTTGCTTTCTGGAATGCCCCCCAGTAATGTTTTTTTCCTCTAAGGCACGTTTATAAAAGCTACTTAGATGACCTAGATCACATCACATTTATGTATATATGCTTTATACATTATAGATTGTTTCAAAGCAGCTTTACAGTAATAACAGGAAAATAATGACAAACAGAGTTAAATCCAGCTGGGTGGTATTCCAGAAAGCAAGGTTAGCTTACCGTCACATATACCTTGAACTTACGGTTGATTAACCCAAACCTTGCTCAGCTACTCGAGGTAGGCCTATGCGTGTTCCAAAAATGCATCCGGGAATAAGTTCAGCCAACCCAGAGTATGTTAAAGGAACATGGCAACTTTTTGGGACTTAAGCTTATTCACTGTATCCCCCTGAGTTCGATAAGTCCATACATATCATTCTCATCTCTGTGTGTGCCATAACTCTGTCTGATGCACACACCGCTAGCCTAGCTTAGCACAAAGACTGGGGGTAAATGGCTCCAGCTAGCCTACTGCCTACTTCAAATCAACAGAGTGACGAGTCACTTTGGAAACGGACAAGTGCGCCATACTATTTCCTGCTTCTTTTGTTTAATTGAACTATTTTTTTCAATTTTTCGTTTAATAAGTAATCTTTATTCACTTAGAATAAGGATTATATTGTTTGTTTGATGCTAATTAATTGAACACAGATCCATGTGTGAGATGAAAATAAAATAAATAATAAATATATTTAATTAACATTTAAACATGACCTTGTTGTAATAGTGCCTTAGAATTAATATATAATATTGTATATTATAACTGTAACTATATAACATATTTAGTTATTTATAAATTAATATAACTCTATATTATATTACACACATATGAATACCTCTTAAGCAAGCTAACTCTGGAACATGAGCTGCTCTGGAGCAGGTTATGTTCAGAGAGTGTGTTGCTATTGCTACTTACATACCCTGAAAGTTACCTGGAACTGAAAGCTGAGGTTATTAGCTTACTTACTCTTAAACATAGCATGGCACATAACCTGCTTTCTGGAATACCCCCCTTGTAGAGCAGCTCTAAATGTTCCACTATTTGTATTCTAAGGTGGTTCTTTCTCTAGCCTTCCTCTTGGTGTGTCAATCGGAACACAGGAGAGGATCAGGGCAGTCAGATTCAATCAAAGGGGTTTATTGAACACTGTATTGAAGATGTTTATGAAAATGGTACATGAGTGGGATGTTGAGAGATTCTGTGGGTGTGTGGTTCTACAATAAAACATAAATAAAAAAAATAGCAGCATAATATGACTTGACTGTTATATCAAAATAAATTGCAATACATCACACTTTACAATGTTATAGTATACACTCACCTAAAGGATTATTAGTGTAGGAATTGTGGGTGCAGACACATAGATGAATGAATCTTCAAAATGATTCGATCAGAAATGATCCCACACAAAGCCCCATTCAACCCGACCCCAGGAAATCGACCATCTATCACCAGAGAGACGTAGGCTCCATCTTGCCCCGGAGCTACTACTTTTATGAATAATTACTTGATTGCCTATGAACTTTTGACCAAAACTTAGACAAAGAGAACAAAAGACTCGGTGTGATCACAAGACAAAGAAACAAACCAATCTCTGTCTTTGCAATGACCGGTAAATGCACTCCATGTGACACAGCTAAAACTCCAAGCAAACTCAAAGAAACTGTGTTGCATATGAACTGCATCAAATCATTGATTATTGGACTTGCATTCAAATAGCCTTCGACATAGCTTATTAGTGTGTCTACAACTGATACACGTGACTATTATGCATGTATATCACTCCCAATTCATGCAATTATGTAACTATTGAATGAGTGGACGAAAAGGCACCGTTTTTGATATCTCTTTGTTCGTATGGGTATAATCCAACTGATGAGCTGAATTAAATCTTTATAGAATGGATCATGTCCTTATAGTAGGAAATTAGGTCTAAATTTACTCTCTGCTTAAGAGCAGGAAACTTAATTACCATAGATAACCCAATTTTATGGGAGGGGTGGAAACACAGTCACCCCTGAACCCTAATTGGCCAGAACCCATCCAGGGGCAAATATTTAAGTTTTAATCTCAGAACACGGACGAAGAGTCTCAGTTGACCAAGTTGAGTTGAGTTCCAGCAGTTGATGCTCACAGGAGAGCTCTGCCCAGTCGGGAGCTGTTCGCAGTGCAGTTCCAGAATCCACCAACGATCAGACGATCGTGGCAGACCAAGATCAGAGAAAATGGGTTAACAGATTTCATTCAGGCCATCTGCTCTTCTCTCACTTTCCTTTCTTTTACTTAAAGTTTATTTACTTTCCGTTAAGTCTCGTGTTCTGTTAAGTGTCGCCGCAAAGTATCTCAACGAGTCTCCAACAGCGCGCTTCTACTTCAAACAACGCCCACAAGACTTCCATCCAGCCGCCAACACGCCACGTGATTGGCTTCCCAAGACGTCGATCAAAAGACACGACCAGACCTTCAGCGAATCAAAGACCCGGGAAAACCACTCTCCAGCCAGGGAGTCCCCTGTCAGAGACGCGCGAGACACCAACGCAAGTAATACCTCTAGATTCCAAGCTGAACTGGTGCACTGAGATCAAATTTAATAACCCCGCCTAAGAAACGATAGGAGGATAGATTAATGATCGATGGTTTCTTCAGGTCATGTGTCATAAATGCATATATTGCTTGGGATTTCATCATTTCTCTCTCTTAAAACTCATTCTTTCCTCACTTCCTTCCTTTCTGCAACGCTTGTGAATGTGAGAGTGTGTGTGTTTATGTTAGATTTAGTTTGATGTGTTAGAGTAATCAATAAAGTTCCGTTTGTATTCAAAGATAACTGTTCTTGTGTTATGTGCTTACGAATTTAATGTCTTGAACTGCCGATCTAAGTTACCTGGCTGTTAAATAGTGTTTCACTATTGTTCGGATATTAATATCCGCTGCAGAGTTGATATTTACGGCCCGTTCAAATGAACGCTGGAAGAGTCACTTGCTCGGCTGTAAAATCAGAATTCCCTATGAATTCATTAATTCATTTGAGCTAAATAGACCTGTTTCCCTTTAACAGAGTCCCTTTTAAGTTCTTACATATCGGTGGACGAATAAGTTATGGTGTAAACATTAATTCTGAATTATTTATAATGTAATTCGAGTCACATACATTTTAATTCAATTCCCCTTTGAGTTATTATTTGATCTGATTCATAATCCCTACATTAGGAACACCTGTTCAATTTCTCATTAATGCAATTATCTAATCAAGCAATCACATGGCAGTTGCTTCAATGCATTTAGGGGTGTGGTCCTGGTCAAGACAATCTCCTGAATTCCAAACTGAATGTCAGAATGGGAAAGAAAGGTGATATAAGCAATTTTGAGCGTGGGATGGCAGTTGGTGCCAGGCGGGCCGGTATGAGTATTTCACAATCTGCTCAGTTACTGGGATTTTCATGCACAACCATTTCTAGGGTTATAAAGAATGGTGTGAAAAGGGAAAAACATCCAGTATGCGGCAGTCCTGTGGGCGAAAATGCCTTGTTGATGCTAGAGGTCAGAGGAGAATGGGCGACTGATTCAAGCTGATAGAAGAGCAACTTTGACTGAAATAACCACTCGTTACAACCGAGGTATGCAGCAAAGCATTTGTGAAGCCACAACACGCACAACCTTGAGGCGGATGGGCTACAACAGCAGAAGACCCCACCGGGTACCACTCATCTCTACTACAAATAGGAAAAAGAGGCTACAATTTGCACGAGCTTACCAAAACTGGACAGTTGAAGACTGGAAAAATGTTGCCTGGTCTGATGAGTCTCGATTTCTGTTGAGAATTTGGCGTAAACAGAATGAGAACATGGATCCATCATGCCTTGTTACCACTGTGCAGGCTGGTGGTGGTGGTGTAATGGTGTGGGGGATGTTCCCTTTCAGTCGGTCACGTTCGACGTACGTCGGAACTGACCGACGAATTGGGATCTGATTTCAGAGACCAATCTACTTCGAGTGTTTTAAAACGAGCCAATGAAGATTGGCATGCGATTCACGCATTCCACGCACCGCCCCGCAGCGCGGGTATAAATAAGGAAATGGAATGGCTGATCATTGCTTTCTACTTCGGAGACGAACAGTGAATGTTTCCTGTTTCCTACGAAGAGTGTTCGAGTCTCGTGAGAGGACTGCTTCTGCCAGTGCGGGTGTGACGGCGCGTTCAGCGAGTGGCTGCTTCAACGGACATCAAAGGGTTGGTTCGCTGGGCGTTTCCGTTTTGAGTGCACACACAGGCTTGCACTATTGTACTGTGTGGTGCCGCGGTCATCTCCCTGAGTGCTTCAGCACATAAAAGAGCAGTTTCCTGTCTAAAAGAGCAACACGGTTTGACCCTGCGTCTTTTTCAAGATGTCATTCAAACCGTGTGTTTCTGGATGCGGTTGTTTCCTGTCCTCATTTGACGGCCACGATCTCTCTCACATATAAACATGTGAGATTGCGTTCGTGGGTGATCCATGGTCTCGCAGGAGCGTCGACGAGCTGTTCGTCTCAAGCCTTTCTCGTAAGGGCTTGAGTGTTCAGCGCGCCGTGTGCCGTCGGGCGCCGGCTGACAGCGGGGGTTGCCACTCGGCGCTAGAGATGCACGGTCGAGACTATGAAACCTCAAACGGGGTTGAGTCCCTTTGCCTATTCCCCGATTTAGTTTCTTTTTCTTGCAAAAGCAGAGAAGAACTACTTTGGTTAATAAGCCTTGGTGACCTGAGGATTACAGTGGTGCTTCCCCACCGGGTATGTCTCCGTGGGCCCCCACTCCTCTATCGCATCACAAGCATGCTGAGACTGTGTTTGTGGGTGGTTCATGTTATCTCATGAGAACATGACCACGTCGGTGCGGGGTTCGTCTTGCCTTTTCATAGGGCTTGAACGCTCAGCGCACCGTGTGCCGTCGAGTTTGACGGCCACGTTCACTGTCTCACATGCCTGCTGGCAGCCTACAGATGGGATTGCTGGTCCTTTTAAAAAACAAGGGGACCTAGTGTTTCATTTGAGGCTCTGGCAGAGGACAGATGTCAATTGCTGCATCGGAGAGAGGGCTGTTATGCGCTGGAAATGATGAGGCTGAGTTCCCACTATAATAGTGTGTGTGCTCTTGCTGAATCAGATTCATTGTTGACAGCCATGCTTTCCCGGGTGGCTGAGGCATAGTGCAACGCGTAAAATCGCCTTGCCTACCCCTGAGCCTTTTTCCCCGGATGGGCATTGGAAAAATTAACAGTTGGAACTGTTTGGTGTCAAAAATATGGAACACTAAAAGGGCCAAAACCTGTATAAATTTTTCCCTCTCTCACAACCCTCTGTCCTGCATGCACGAGGGTAGTCCCGACCCAGGGGTTATGCAGGAACTGCGTGCGGCGGTGGACCTCGCTCTCCGGGCGACGGAAGTCACTGCACGCTCCCTGGGTCAGGCGATGTCCACACTAGTGGTCCAGGAACCTGGGGCTAAACCTGGCAGATATGCGTGAGTCCGACTAAGTTCGGTTCCTCATTGCCCCTGTCTGTCAGGCTGGCCCCCTCGGCGATGCCGGAACTGCTGGGCAGAGTTCTCGACGGGCCAGAAGCAGACAGAGGCGGTTTAAAAAAAAAAGAAAAAAGAAAAACCATCCTAATTCGAAAGGGCGCCTCTACCTGCTTGTCGCCGAGGGCACCCCCCTGCGTCCACCTCCACCCCTGCGAAATCCAGGCGGCGGGGTGCTGGACGTAAGGGAGGCGCCCAACCCGCTCAGGGCTTTGCTAGTCTACAAGCAAGCATAAGGGCAAGCGGCCCTGAGACGGGCAGCCCAGGGAGAACAGGAGCTGCTCTGAGGGAGTGGGTGTCCGCACCCCTCCCCCACCCCCCCGGAGGAGGACTGGGGGGCCCCGACTGGTGTCTTACTCTGCCGCTGGCTCTCCGGAGTCCAGCGGTACCCACATTCAGAGCAGTTTCCTCTCTCCCGGGCCCCAAGAGGGCCAGGATGGCAGTGTGCGACGCCTCCGGGCCTTCTCACTCCTTTCCTCCCCTCCCCCCGTCACGGGGCAGCAGTGTGGGCACCGAGAACGCCCGGGCCTTCTCACCCACACTCTGTCCCACCCTGGAATTCTCAGACAACACTCCGGGCCGCCTCCGGGCCTCCCGAGTCAGGTCTGTCTATTCCGCCTCGGTGCCCCACCCCGGGTACGTCTGTGGTGCTGTTGGTCCCGCTTGTGCGGTCTCTGGGGGCTTGGCTATAGCTCCCCAGACCGTCTCGCTGGCTCATCCGTACCATCAGACTCGGCTACGCGATTCAGTTCACTCACCGGCCTCCCCAGTACAAGGGCATCCTCTTCGCCTCCGTGCGAAGCAGCGATACTCAGGTCTTGCGGTCAGAGATCGATGTCCTACTGGCGAAGGACGCGGTCGAGCCGGTTCCTCCAGCCGATATGAAGATGGGGCTCTACAGACCCTACTTCATTGTACCCAAGAAAGGTGGTGGGTTACAGCCAATCTTGGACCTGCGTATCCTGAATCGGGCCCTGCACAAGCTCCCGTTCCGGACGCTAACGCAGAAACGCATTTTCAAATGCATCCGTCCCCAAGATTGGTTCGCAGCGATCGACCTGAAGGATGTGTACTTTCATGTCTCTTCCTTCCTCGACACAGACCGTTCCTACGATTTGTGTTCGAGGGGAAGGCATATCAGTACAAGTCCTGCCCTTCGGGCTGTCCCTGTTGCCTCGCGTCTTCACGGAAGTCGCAGAGGCAGCCATTGTTCCGCTCAGAGAACGCGGCGTTCGCTTCCTCAACTTTCTCAACGACTGGCTCATTCTCGCCAGTCTTGGGAGCAGTTGTGCGAACACAGGGACATGGTGCTCAGTCACCTCAGCCTGTTGGGCCTTCGGGTCAACCGAGAGAAGAGCAAACTCTGTCCCACACAGAGGATCTCTTATCTCGGTATGGAGCTGGATTCGGTCAGCCAGACTGCGTGCCTTACGGAAGAGCGGGTCCAGTCGGTGTTGAACTGCTTGAATTCGTTCAAGAGCTAGCTAGCCCCGTGTCTTTCCCTTGACAGAGCCCGCTCTGTCGTCTCTGGGCGTGTTCTTTCCCCCCTGGAACCAGGCTGGAACCACCCCAGAGACTGCCATATGTTGCACTACCCTGCTAGGTTAGTCCTTATGTGTATTCCGCCACCAAGCCTTCTACTGAAGGACGTGGCTCCGCAGTGTACCGTCTCCAAGACGGGCACGCTTCCCAGCGTTCCATTAGTCACTCTGGGTGGGTCTTGCAGAAACAGCAGTGACTGACCTCCCTGCTTGGAGCCCTGACTTCCGTACCATTTAAGACGGTCCAGTGCGCTCACGCAGGACGCTGGAAGGGCCAGCGCCCTGGCGTTTTGGTAGAGATCCCAATTCGTCGGTCAGTTCCGACGTACGTCGAACGTGACCGACTGAAAGGGAATGTCTCGGTTATGTATGTAACCCTCGTTCCCTGAAGGAGGGAACGGAGACGTACGTCCCGTCGCCAGGTGCTGTGCTTCCGCTGGGAGGCCGAGTCACGAGTTCGGCTCCTCAGCAGAAAAAGCAATGATCAGGCATTCCACTTCCTTATTTATACCCGCACTGCGGGGCGGTGCGTGGAATGCGTGAATCGCATGCCAATCTTCATTGGCTCGTTTTAAAACACTCGAAGTAGATTGGTCTCTGAAATCAGATCCCAATTCGTCAGCCAGTTCTGACGTACGTCTCCGTTCCCTCCTTCAGGGAACGAGGGTTACATACGTAACCGAGACGTTTTCTTGGCACACTTTAGGCCCCTTAGTGCCAATTGGGCATTGTTTAAATGCCACGGCCTACCTAAACATTGTTTCTGACCATGTCCATCCCTTTATGACCACTTTGTACCCATCCTCTGATGGCTACTTCCAGCAGGATAATGCACCATATCACAAAGCTCAAATAATTTCAAATTGGTTTCTTGAACATGACAATGAGTTCACTGTACTAAAATGACCCCCACAGTCACCATATTTCAACCAAATAGAGCATCTTTGGAAAGTGGTGGAATGGGAGCTTCGTGCCCTGGATGTGCATCCCACAAATCTCCATCAACTGCAAGATGCTATCCTATCAATATGGGCCAACATTTCTAAAGAATGCTTTCAGCACCTTGTTGAATCAATGCCACGTAGAATTAAGGCAGTTCTGAATGTGAAAGGGGCTCAAACAGTATTAGTATAGTGTTCCTAATAATCCTTTAGGTGAGTGTACATAATTACAGTATAGATTATCAACTTCCAGTGGAAGAATACAATGCAATATGACGTTGTCATCATTTATGGAAACATAATCACACACGATTGAAATAAAACAGGAGTGAGGACTCATGTGCAGATTAAGTGAATTTATTTTAACAAAAAGAAACATAAACACAAAACAAAACCCACGATGGTGCAAACACAATCAAAGTAATAACTATGAACACAAAACATACCAAAAAGGAAATCAAGGGGGGGGGGGGGGAAAGAGACGTAGACATGACAACGATCCGACTGAAAACACAAAGGAACTTATAAAGGGGACAAATCAGGCAGGTAATGAGGAAACAACAGGTGGTGCAAATGAAACCAATAATGAGATAACAAGGGGGCCACCCTTGTTATCTCATTATTGGTTTCATTTGCCTCAGACAGAGACCGTAGCACATGGCCCAAAATAACAAAACACCACATGTGCTACATGAAACAGGAAAGGCATGTGACAAACTTGACATAAATAATTCTCAGCATAGCAGCATATATAGACACACACAATATAGTGACATTAATAAACATATACAGAACAGGGTGAATATATAAATCAATATTATAACTGTAAACATGGCACGTGAGCTTAGCTTTAACACTGTTCATTCTGACTAACTCGATAAAAGTGTACAAATACCAAATTCACTCAAAATCAAATATTATGCTTAAAGGCCCATTAGCCCATGATTTACTCACCTTCAAGTCATTCTAGGTGTATATGACATTCTTCTTTCAGATGAATGCAATCAGAGTTATATTAAACTCTGTTATATATATATATATATATATATATATATATATATATATATATATATATATATATATATATATATATATATATATATATATATATATATATATATATATATATATATATATATATATATATATATATATATATATAATCAGTGTGCCAAATACCCGTCAATATTCGGGTTAGGTTGTTGCCGATTGTTGCACAATAGCGATCTAATTGTTTTTTTTTTACAAAACTACAATTTAAAAATATTTATTTAACACTGAACATTTTTGGCATTCCAGCAGACATTATACAAACAAAGCACAATATAACAAAAAGTTAAATACAAATATTTTTATTTGGCCATTTTATCTTATCTTTGGCCTATTGTGCCTACAGGTATCATATTCAAATCATAATCAAATTTTGTTTGTTTGTTCATGAGAGGTTTTGCAAGCCTGTATAACTCAGCACTGAATAGAAACTCTGGCTGTTTGAGCAGTGAGTGGAGTCTGACTAACTTAAAACATATTGGCCATTGCGTACAAAAGATCAACAACTATGTCACGTTGTAAATGGGTACATTTGACGTTCTACAGACACAAATATGTACTGGAGCATTTACCAATATATTATTACAATATCAACTGAGGGTGCTCTTGCTTGCATTTGACATGTGCTGCATTGCTGCATTTAGAAGCGTGCGTGCCTTTCTCACACAAGCTGGTTGCTATATTTGATTGTGTCATCAAAAACCTCATTGTTCGGTAAATTTTATTCGGTCTTTCATTTATTCTTAATTTCGGTTGCCGAACAATCGGTGCATACCTAATATTAGTGAATAAATGTTTTGATATTTTTTTGACAAAATTGAGGTTAATGGGGTCTCATGGGTTAATCGGGGGGGGGGGTCAGGGTTAATTCATACCCTGTATACAATATATTGGGCTCAGGAGGAGGACGAGGAAACAAACAGGAAATAAAGCAAAGTCCAAAACAAGGAAAACAGAGTCCAAAGGAACAAAAAACAGTCCATGGGGGCGTGGAAGGAGGGAGGAGCCAACGGGGAGCCAGGAGCAGGAGAAGCCAGGTGGTGTGTCAGAAACCAGCCAGGAGGAGGCCCCAGGGCGGAGTCGATGGTGTGAGGAGCCATGGAGGAGACGACTGGGAGGTAGACGACACCCTGGGGACGACCAACGGAGAAGGTGCCAGAGATGGAGCCGACGAGCCGATGAGCCCCCGCGAAGCTGATGGTCCAGGAGACCGAGGTGGCACCGCAGCGACGAGCACCCGAGGTGGAACTGGAGGGGCGGAGGACAAAGGCGGAGCTGAAGGGAAGGCGGAGCCAGACGAAGCCGCAGGTGAAGGCAGGTCGACGACTGACCAAGGCGGAGCCGGAGAGACGAAGGAGCCCGGAGAAGCCGTATGGCCACTGGTTCAGACAGGGGAACCTCAGGGCTGGACAGAGCTGGTGGCCTGAAGACACTAGGCATGTCCACACAGCATGTGGGTGGAGCAGAGGGGCAGAAGGGCAGCAGCGAAGGGCGCACTGAGGAATGGACCAACTGAGGAGGTGGGAGAGGAAGGCTGGGCGGGAATTCCTGAAACTCTGGAGATACTGGGGACGCTGGAGACTCGGAAAACACATGAGATACAGGGGGTACAGGAAAAACCTCTCCATAAAAGTCCATCAGGTCCACCTCAAAAACTGTCCTCAGCTTTTCCATGTAGCTGCCAGCGACTTCCTGCAACTCATCCACTGCCGCAGTGTTGTGGGCGGGGCTTTCCTCCCAGCCCTCGAACTCCACAATAACTCCCTCCGCGATGTACGGCGTTGCCGGCTCACGCACCTGGTCAGACCTTGTTGGTGGTCCGGGCTCCGCGGCGATGACACACTCCGTCCTTGTCCTCGGTACGGGCTCGTCTCTCGCGGGTGGCTGGTCCCCACGGTCTGCGGGGGGCTCATGCAACTTCTCCGTTGCATCACTCGCTGGTGGTGGTTGGCTGGTCTCTGGCAGTGGTGGAGTGGGACTGGTAACGTGGTCCTCCTCAGACAGTGCATACATGTAACAGCGTCATTGTCGCTCCAGTTGCATATTTTTTGTAAGTTGAATACGGAAGGCGGTCCGCCGGAAGCTATATATTTTACTCTATAACATGTTGAATGTGGATATTTTTCTTACAAAACCCATCGCAAAAAAGATCATAGTCAATAAGTCTAAATAACAAGAAAAAATATATAAACAATGTTTTGTTTGTGTGTTCAGATATGTACAAAAATGTAATTCAAAGACTAGTGTACTCATATAGCTTCTTCATACCTACCATTACTGAGCAGATGCTTGTCTCAATTTAAACAAACAAATTTTGTTCCCATAAATGATGTGGCATTTTGTTATTGAGAAAGAGGTGTGGAAGTGGAACTATACAATGTCCCAATTTCACTATTTCGGTAACACATTACAATAAGGTTGTATTAGTTAACATTAGTTAATGCATTAGTTAACACGAACAACACCTCTATTCAGCATTAGTTAATCTTTGTTAACGTTAGTTAATAAAATCCAGCTGTTCATGGTTTATTCATGTTAGTTCACAGTGCATTAACTAACAAGATTTTAATAATGCATTAGTAAATGTTAAAATTAACATTAACAAAAATAAATAAATGCTTTATAAGTGCAGTTCATTATTAGTTCATGTTAACTAATGTAGTTAACTAATTTTAACTAATGAAACCTTATTGTAAAGTGTTACCAAAGACACCAAATGAGTTTGATGATTCATAAGGAAATGAAACCATTACATGACCTAACATGCAAATCTTTATGATATAACATTTGTAAGTAAAATATTTAAATACAACATTTTTAAACCCAAATAGCCCCCAACAACCTGCACTTGTAATCTTGTTAGGCCAGATAAATTCTGCAATAGTTATAAAAGATTGACAAGTGTTGCACCTGCAATCAATACTGTGTGTGTGTTACTGTAGATGAGGGTGAATCGTCACGCCTGTTGACATTAGTTGACACTCCTCCTACAATTCGATTCAAATAAATCGTCATGTGACCATAAGGAACAAAGTCTGTGACACAGAGTCCACAGAGGTGTGCCACCTCTCTGTAAAGTACAAAGAAAATAAGACGGTGCAAGTTTACTAAACAGAACAATGGAGCCCCAAGAAAACTGGAATGCATCGGATAAATCCAAGTTGCTGCAGCCTGGGCCACCACCATACCAGGGCCATCCTGGATACCCTCCTCCAGGGAACTTTCAGAGCACCTCTGGGTATCAAGGCCAGCAATATGGAACTTCAGAACCATACAGCCAAGGGCCATATCCAGGTCATCCTGCTGTCAACGTGCAACCAGCAATTTATTTGACCAACACTCCATTGGCCTATCCACTGCCAGATTACCTGGGCTATTCCATCTTTACCCTGTTGTGCTGCTGCTTACCTCTGGGCATTGTTGCTCTAGTTTACTCTTGCAATGTAAGTATTAGTTAATGTATACCTTTCTTAACCCTGAGCACTAAATTTACTTTGTATCTTGTGTTTATTGCCTTTTTAAGATGAATCGGTTATTGTACTTCTTATTTGTAAGTTGCTAAAAAATGAATGAAGAGTTGCTAAATGAATTAATGAATGTAAATCTTTTCCGCTAAAATCACTTTAATTTAAAGGGAATATTCACCCATATATCTTTTTCTTTTAACGATGGTCACATTTGGATTTTTGGATGAACTTCCCCTTTAAAGGCTACATGTACAAGACTTTGTTGAGTTAAAAAAGAGAGATCATTGTCAATAAATCTAAATACAAGAAACATATATACAATGTTTTTTTTAGTGTTAAAAAAATAATAATGTAATTCAAAGACTTGTGATTACATGACATTCAAAACAAAATAATTTTACTTATGTAGCTTCCTCATACCTACCATTACTGAGCAGACAGCAAACAAATGTTGTTCCCATTAATCATGTGACGTTTTGTTATTGAGACAAACCCAGTCCATGACTTCCCCTGTGAAAGTTTTTGCTGGGGTGAGGTCCTTAATTTCGAGTAAATAAATAAAACTAGGACAGGGACAAATAATGATGATATTATTGAATTTAAAGCAAATGCAGTTAACAAATGTAATAATGCACTTTTGTCACACAGAAATGCACTTGACAGTAAAGAAATGATTTTGAGCTAGGATGCATTAAAGTGAATTTACTGCTATTAAATTCTGTCATCATTTTTATCACCCTCAAGTTGTTCCAAACCTGTTTGGCAACCATTGAATTTAAACACGCGTATTTTGTTACCATAAATTATGTGGCGTTTTGTTATTGAAAAAGAGGTGTGTTACTGCACAACATTCCAATTTTACTATTGAAATATAATCACTATACTAAAGTGCACTTTTGTTGTCCTGCAATATATTATAGTTAATTCATACAGTACAAATTAAAGACACCAAAGGAATTCGATGGTTCATAAAAAGGAAATGCAATAGATGATGCTATAGATAAAGGAAAATGAAACCATTATAGTATCTATCTTGCAAATTGATGATCGTCCTACTTGAAACTGGCTCTCGGTTTAAAGATGCATGTTTCCACATCTCGATTCATGAGCAACCATGTGAAACTGTTATATTGACACGTCATTGCTTTGCTACAATGTAAACACTTTAAGCACTCTCTCTTGCTTAGAGAAAACTCAGAATGGGTAGTTCTGAAAAACACAAGTGGCATAACTGACATTATGTTTCATTTTTATTTTTCACAGACTCAGAATGCCAACATGTCTGGACAACAACAACTAGCAGAGAAAAACTCCAAAATGGCGCTCACTGTTAACCATGTGGCTCTTGGTATTGGCATTGCCCTCATTGTGGTGTATATCATCGTTGTGGTGGTTGTCAATGGTCATAATAAAAGACCATAATTGTTACAGATATCATAAATAAAGGTGCCAGGAAAGGGGTTTTCACAGTGATGCCATAGAAGAACCATTTTTGGTTCCCTGAAGAACCGTTTTGGAAAAGAACCCTTTTTTTTCGAATCATTTTATAGTCTAAAGAACCTTTCTGCGCTACAAAGAACCTTTTGTGCAATGGAAAGGTTTTTGGATATTAAAGGTTCTTCATGGAACCATACACCTCGCTTAAGAACCATTTAAGAACCTTTATTTTTAAGAGTGTAGCTAGACACATGAGGGCTTTCATGTGTCAAAAATAATAACAAAATAATAAAAATATATAATTTCATAACCACATTGTGATGTTTTTTAGACTACAAACTAATGTGCAGTTTTGAATGATTGACTATGTTGGATCTGTCTGGCTCATCTCTCTAATGTAAAATTATTCATGTAACTAAAACATGCTTTAAAGTTGATTATCTTATGTTTCAAAACAATGTCAAAGCAGACATATTGATGTTTGTTTTTCTTCCTGTCTTTTGATTATATTTAATTAAAACTTTCAATGACAAAAAAAGCAGTGCTCTTTTCCTTTACAATAATACATCATCATGTCGTGCAAATGTTTAATTGTGATGGACGTATTGCACAGGCTTTCGGAATTTATGAACGGCTCCATTTGTTATTCGGCAGTATAAAACTTCAGATCGGGTTTTTTAACTAGAGGTGCAGAATGCCACACAGCAACTTTTCAGCATTGCACCAAGCAAAAATCAACAGCAATCATTAAAAAAAGTAAAGATAAAGCATCTAACAAGGTCTATGCGCGTTCATTCGAATGGGTTTTTTTCCCCACGTCGTTTCCCGTGCCGAACAAGTCTATTGTGTTTAATTCAGCTCTTACTTTGATTTTGTCAAGTGAAACGGACGCTTCATCTTTTGCATCACTGTCCGACTCTGAATGCACAGTTTTTCGAATCATCAGAGACTCTAGCCACCCGAACCATGGGCTGCTCTCACTGCTGCCATCAGGCAGACGGTACCGCAGCATCAGAACACGCACCAGCCGACTCCAGAACAGCTTCTTCCCACAAGCAATCAGACTACTTAACTCCTGATCCATCAGGATCATAACACACACTGGACAGAATATCACTCCGCACAACCCACTGTAGATACACACACATTATATATACACATTTATTTATCATATAGCACCTATTGCACTTTGGATTTCAATTTTTCAATCTGTGAATAATATTTTATACTATACATTGTATATTATTATTATTATTATTATTATAGCGTAATGTATATTGTTTAGTGTATGTTTAGTGTATATTGTTTAAAGTATATGTATATTGTAAGTATGTGTATATTGTTTAAAGCTGTGAGAACTAAACTCACATTGTGCAAATTATTTATTGTTTATTGTAGAGTTTACTGTGCTGTGAGTAATTGTGTGCGCATCAGATGTGTAATCTGATGCTGCTTTAAATGTTGTACATGTCATGTCATGACTGCTATGTTGCTCGGAACTGCACCTAAGAATTTCACCTACTGTTGCACTTGTGCATATGTAGAGTGACAAATAAAGTGATTTGATTTTGATTTGATTTTGATCTGACATTTTCATTTTGTGAGATGAAATTGTCCTAACACCAGAGCACAAGCTCTTGAAGCTCCACCCTCTTTTTGAAAGGGGGCCGGAGGCACCATCTCATTTGCATTTTAAGGGATACACACAAAAACGTCTCGGTTACGTATGTAACCCTCGTTCCCTAAAGGAGGGAACGGAGACGTACATCAGAACTGACCGACGAATTGGGATCTATTTTCAGAGACCAATCTACTTCGAGTGTATAGAAACGAGCCAATAAACATTGGCATGCGGTTCACGCACCGCCCCGCAGCGCGGGTATAAAACACGGACGTGAACAACGCATACCGCTTTTACAACTGAGGAGCCGACATGTGACTCGGGCCTGCAGCTGAAGCACAGCACCTGGCGACGGGACGTACGTCTCCGTTCCCTCCTTCAGGGAACGAGGGTTACATACGTAACCGAGACGTTCCCTTTCAGTCCCTTTCCCACGAATTGGGATCCCTAGAAAAACGCCAGGGTGCTGGCCCTTCCAGCGCCCTGCTTAAGCACACTGGGTGCTCCACTTGGAGCAGCAGGCAGGGCTTAAGGCAGGGAGGTCCGACACTGCTGTTTCTGCAAGACCCACTCAGCGTGACTCTTGGATAACGCTGGGAAAGCGTGCCCATCTCGGGAGATGGTACGCTGCGGCGACACATCCTCCGGAGGAGGAGAGGTGGAGAATACTCATATGGACTAACCTATCTGGGTAGTAACTACATATGGCAGTCTCTGGGGTGGATCCAGCCTGGTTCCAGGGGGAAAGAACACACCCAGAGACGACAGAGCGGGCTCTGTCAAGGGAAAGACACGGGGCTAGCCGGTAGGGTAGCTGGTACCGTGGAGAATACACATATGGGGTCGCCGTGAGGGAACCGCTACATATGGACCCAGCCTAACACACACGTTCCACAAGCATACGGGTGCAGGCCTGGCGTCAGACGGCCGCAACGTCTGACACCGCAGGGGTGACGGAGGAGCTCGACAGGGTTCACCATTTCTGGGGAACACAACTGGAGAAGATAAACGCACGTATCCGGTCATAGGCGGGAATGGCGTAGCAAGCCGACACAGGAACGGGTACTTCGCGTCTACCGGCCGTTGGAGGCGAGTACACGGGAAGAAACCGGTTCCACACGGAGGCTATAAAATCTAGCGAACGTGTTATGTGTCGCCCAGCCCGCAGCTCTACAGATGTCTGTCAGCGAGGCGCCTTGAGCCAGCGCCCAGGAGGAAGCAACACTTCTTGTGGAGTGTGCTCGCAACCCGAACGGGCAAGGCACGTCTTGCGATTGGTACGCCAAGACGATAGCATCCACTATCCAGTGGGCTAACCTCTGCTTGGAGACAGCCTCTCCCTTCTGCTGGCCTCCGTAACAGACGAAGAGCTGCTCTGAGGTCCTAAAGCTTTGTGTCCGGTCAACGTAAGCGCGAAGAGCGCGGACGGGACATAAAGCCAGGGCTGGGTCTGCCTCCTCCGGGGGCAGCGCTTGCAGGTTCACCACCTGGTCCCGAAAGGGAGTGGTAGGAACCTTGGGCACGTATCCGGGTCGGGGTCTCAGGACGACGTGAGAGTTACCGGGCCCGAATTCTAGGCACGATTCGTTGACCGAAAATGCATGCAGGTCCCCCACCCTCTTGATTGAGGCCAATGCAGTCAGGAGAACCGTCTTCATAGACAGGATTTTTAACTCAACGGACTGCAAAGGCTCAAAAGGAGGCCCTTGAAGTGCTCCGAGCACCAGGGCTAAGTCCCAAGAGGGTAACGAGATAGAACGAGGAGGATTTAGTCTCCTCGCACCTCTGAGGAACCTGACGATTAAGTCGTGCTTCCCTCAGGACTTACCTTCAACCACATTGTGATACGCCGCTATTGCTGCGACGTACACCTTCAGGGTGGAGGGAGACAGCCTTCGCTCAAACCCATCTTGTAGGAAAGAAAGCACGACATTAATCGAACACTTTCGGGGGTCTTCTTGGAGAGAAGAACACCATTCAACGAACAGGTTCCACTTCAGAGCATAGAGGCGCCTCGTAGAGCGATGGTGTCTACCACAGCTTGTGGCAGGCCACCTAGAACCTCCGCGTCCCGTCCAGGGACCAGACATGGAGTTTCCAGAGGTCTGGACGCGGGTGCCATAGAGTGCCCCCTCCCTGAGAAAGGTCCTTCCTCAGGGGAATCGGCCAGGGTGGGGCTGACGCGAGGAGTGTGAGTTCGGCGAACCAGGTCCGGTTAGGCCAGTAGGGCGCAACAAGCAAGACCTGCTCCTCGTCCTCCCTGACCTTGCACAGAGTCTGTGCTAGAAGGCTCACTGGGGGAAACGCATACTTGCGTAGGTCCCGGGGCCAGCTGTGCGCCAGTGCATCTGTGCCGAGGGTACCCCCGTTCAGGGAATAGTACCACTGGCAATGGGACGAGTCCGGAGTGGCAAACAGGACGACCTGCGCGGCTCCGAAGAGGTCCCATATCAGCTGGACAGACCGGGGGTGGAATCGCCATTCTCCCGGAAGTGGACACTGACGAGAGAGCTTGTCGGCTGTCTGGTTCAGCGCACCAGGGATATGAATGGCACGAAGCGACCTCAGATGCTTCTGACTCCACAGGAGGAGGTGGCGGGTGAGTTGGAGCATGCGACGGGAGCGTAGACCACCCTGATGGTTGATGTACGCAACGGCCGCAGTGCTGTCCGTGCGGACCAGTACGTGCTTGTGCTGAAGCAGCTTCTTGAAGCGACTTAGCGCAAGACGTACTGCCATTAACTCCAGGCAATTGATATGCCAATGCAGCTGGGGCCCCGTCCACAGACCCGAGACTGCATGCCCGTTGTACGTGGCCCCCCAACCCGTGGCTGAGGCATCCGTGAATACCACAACATGCCTGGACACCTGTCTCTAGGGCACTCCGGCCCGTAAGAACGAGGGGTCGGACCAAGGGTTGAAGGTTTGGCGACAGTACGGAGTAACTGAGACCCGATACTGGCCGCTCTGCCACGCCCACCTCGGGACTCGGTCGTGTAGCCAGCGTTGAAACGGTCTCATATGAAGCAATCCGAGCGGCATTACCGCGGCTGCAGATGCCCCATGCCCCAGGAGCCTCTGAAAAAATTTCAGTGGGACCGCCGTCCTGCTCTTGAAAGTATTCAAGCAGTTCAACACTGACTTGACTCGTTCCTCTGTGAGGCGCGCAGTCCGGTTGACCGAATCCAGCTCCATACCGAGATAAGAGATCCTCTGCGTGGGACAGAGTTTGCTCTTCTCTCGGTTGACCCGAAGGCCCAACAGGCTGAGGTGACGGAGCACCAGGTCCCTGTGTTCGCACAACTGCTCTCGAGACTGGGCGAGAATAAGCCAGTCGTCGAGATAGTTGAGAATACGAACGCCGCGTTCTCGGAGTGGAACATGGCTGCCTCCGCGACTTTCGTGAAGACGCGGGGCGACAGGGACAGCCCGAAGGGCAGGACTTTGTACTGACATGCCCTCCCCTCGAACGCAAAACGTAGGAACGGTCTGTGTCGAGGAAGGATAGAAACATGAAAGTACGCATCCTTCAGGTCGATTGCTGCAAACCAATCTTGGGGACGGATGCATTCGAAGATGCGTTTCTGCGTTAACATTTTGAATGGAAGTCTGTGCAGGGCCCGATTCAAAATGCGCAGATCCAAGATTGGCCGTAACCCACCCCCTTTCTTGGGTACAATGAAGTAGGGGCTGTAGAACCCCGACTTCATATCGGCTGGAGGAACCGGCTCGACCGCGCCCTTCGCCAGTAGGACATCGATCTCCGCCCACAATACATGGGCATCGCTGTTCCTCACTGTGGTTAACAGGATGTCCCTGTATTTGGGGGGCCGGCGCATGAACTGAATCGCGTAGCCGAGTCTGATGGTACGGATGAGTCAGCGAGACAGCCCCGGGAGTTCTAGCCAGGCTCCCAGAGACTGCAAGCGGGACCAACGGCACCACAGACGTACCCAGGGTGAGGCAGCGAGGTGGAATGTTCAGACCTGACTCGGACGGCCCGGAGGCGACCCGAAGAAGCGTCTGAACATTCCACGGTGGGAAAGTGTAGGAGAGAAGGCCCGGGGGCGTCCTCTAGCCTCACTCTTCCCCCTGGCGAGAAGAGAGGAAGACTGGAGTGGCAAGGCCAGGGGGCGTCACGCACAACGATCTTGGCCCTCTTGGGGCCCAGGGACATAGGAGACTGCTCTTTATTGACAATGTGGGTCCCACTGAGCTCCGAGGAGCTAGTGGCAGAAGTGCTATTTTGGCCCCCCGGTCCTCCTCCGGGGGGGGAGGGGTGTGGACACCATCTCCCTCCGAGCAGATTCATCCGTCCCTGGGCTGCCCATCTCACCCTTACGTTTGCCGGCAGACTTAGCGGGGCCCTGAGTGGGTTGGGCGGCCCCCTTGCGTCCGGCGCCCTGCTTCCCGGGTGGAGGCTGCTGCTTGGGTTAGCAGGGGCGTAGGCGGACGCAGGGAGACGCCTTCGGCGACAAGCAGATGGAGGCACTGCGGCCGACGACTGATGGAGGCAGCAGCTGGTCGTCGGGGCAGGATTTTTTTTTTTTTTTTTTTAACCACCTCCATCTACTTCTGGGCCACCAAGAACTGCTGGGTAAAGTTCTCGATGGTGTCGCCGAAGAGGCCAGTCTGACAGACAGGGGCGTTGAGGAACCGAACTTTGTCGGGCTCACGCATATCTGCCAGGTTTAACCCCAGCTTCCTGGACCACTAGTGTGGACATCGCCTGACCCAGAGAGCGTGCAGTGACTTCCGTCACCCGGAGAGCGAGGTCCATCACCGCACGCAGTTCCTGCATAACCCCTGGGTCGGGACTACCCTCATGCATGCAGGACAGAGGGCAGTGAGAGAGGGAAAAAACTTATACAGATTATGGCCCTTTTGGTGTTCCATATTTTGGCACCAAATAGTTCCACACTGCTAAGTTTTTTCAATGCACATCCAGGCAGCCACCCCAGAAAGCATGGCTGTCAACTCTGAATCTGATTCAGCATGAGCACACACTATTATAGTGGGAAACTCAGCATATCATTTCCAGCGCATAACAGCCCTCTCTCCGATGCAGCAATTGACATCTGTCCTCTGCCAGAGCCCCAAATGAAATGCTAGGTCCCTCTTTTTTTTTTTTTTTTTTTTTAAAAAGGACCAGCAATCCCATCTGTAAGCTACCAGCAGGCATGTGGGACAATGAACGTGGCCGCCCGATGACGGCACACGGCGCGCTGAACACTCAAGCCCCTATTTAGAAAGAGGCACGGTGAATCAATGCGCCGACGTGGTCATGTTCTCATAAGGGAACATGAACCACCCACGAACAAAGTCTCAACATGCTTGTGATGCGATAGAGGAGTGGGGGCCCACGGGGAATGGTTACCCGGCGGGGAAGCCCCACTGTAATCCTCAGGTCACCAAGGCTTATTAACCAAAGTAGCGCTTTTCTGGTGCACCAGAAAAAGAACTAGATCTGGGAATAAGCAAAGGGACTCAACCCCGTTTGAGGCATCATAGTCTCGACCGCGCACCAGAGCGCGAGTGACGCGCTGAGTTGCCGTGGCAACCCCCGCTGTCAGTCGGCGCGCTGAACGCTCAAGCCCTTACGAGAAAGACTCGAGACAAACAACGCGCCGACGTGACCACGTTCTCCTGAGAGAACACGGATCACCCACGAACGCCTCACATGTTTATATGCGAGAGAGATCGTGGCCGTCAAATGAGGACAGGAAACAACCGCATCCAGAAACACACAGTTTGAGTGACATCTTGAAAAAGACGCAGGTCAAACTGTATGCTCTTTTAGGAATGGAAAATTGCTCTTTTAAAGTGCTGAAGTACTCAGGGAGATGGCCGCGGCTCCCCGCGGTCCGATAGTGCAAGCCCGCGGGTGAGCACTCAAAGGAAAACGCCCAGCGAACCAACACAGGAACTCTTTTTGCAGCCACTCGCTGACTCGCGCTGTCACGCCAACACCAGGAAGAGCACTTCTCCAGACCCGTTCTCTTGAACACTCTCGGCAGAAACAGTCTTGCGCAGGTAAGCAGCAAAACTATCGGCTCCGAAGTTGAAAGCGGTATGCGTTGTTCACGTCCGTGTTTTATACCCGCGCTGCGGGGCGTGAACCGCATGCCAATGTTTATTGGCTCGTTTCTATACACTCGAAGTAGATTGGTCTCTGAAAATAGATCCCAATTCGTCGGTCAGTTCCGACGTACGTCGAACGTGACCGACTGAAAGGGAACTGCACGTTTTTCCTCGCCCCCCAAAGTGGGACACTGGGGACATCAGAGACTTATGTTACATCTTTCAGAGAGGCAGGCCCAGCTGTGTTTTCATTAATCCAATTGGCTGTAGCCCTGCTTGATTTCAGACTTACTGCTCTACTATCTCCCCAGTCAGAGTGACGTAGCGTGTAGGTAGGTACATCGGCCCTATATATATATATATATATATATATATATATATATATATATCACAGGCGGGACTCTGTTGTTTGTGAAAAGAATCTGTTAGTATGTGGTGTGCTTTCCTGATCACATTGCAGCACTCCACACACTAGAGAAACAAAATGGTTAAATCTATGGTTTCTTGTCATCATGTTTGTGGTCTCTCACATTTTGAACATTTTAGTTAAAACTTTATTGTGGCCACTGGCCCCAGCTTAATACTCAACATTTTATATCTCTTGCTGATTTCAAATTAAGGTTACAGGCCAGATGTTCCAGACTTGTTCCCTTTCAGTCGGTCACGTTCGACGTACGTCGGAACTGACCGACGAATTGGGATCTGATTTCAGAGACCAATCTACTTCGAGTGTTTAAAAACGAGCCAATGAAGATTGGCATGCGATTCACGCATTCCACGCTCCGCCCCGCAGCGCGGGTATAAATAAGGAAGTGGAATGCATGATCATTGCTTTCTACTTCGGAGCCGAACAGCGAATGTCTACTGCTTCCTGTTTCTACGAAGAGTGTTTGAAGAGGACTGTTCTTACCAGTGCGGGTGTGACGGCGCGTCAGCGAGTGACTGCTTCAGACGGAGTGCAAAGAGTTGGTTCGCTGGGCGTTTCCGGTTTGAGTGCACACACAGGCTTGCACTATTGTACTGTGTGGTGCCGCGGTCATCTCCCTGAGTGCTTCAGCACGTAAAAGAGCAGTTTCCTATCTAAAAGAGCAACACGGTTTGACCCTGCGTCTTTTTCAAGATGTCATTCAAACCGTGTGTTTCTGGGTGCGGGCGATTTCTATCTCCAGTTGACGGTCACGTTCGTTGTCTCACGTGTTTGGGCGTTCAGCATGCTGAGGCAGCGTTCGTGAATGACTCATGTTCCCACTGCGGGAACATGACCATCGCAGTGCTACGGTCCAGGCTCCAATACCTCGAAAGAGGTGGGGCCCCATTGCACATCCCCCGATCTAGCGGCCCTCCCGCTGCAAAGCAGAGGGCTGCTACTTTGGCTGATGGCTTTGGTGGTGATCTAAGGGTGACGGTGAGGGCTTCCCCGATGGGTCAAATGGCTCCTCGGGCCCCTCCCCCACCCGCTGCGCCGGTGGAGCTTCCAGGAGAGCGTGCTGGCCCCTCCCACGGGGTTCCAGGCGTTACTTTTGGGGCTCCGGCTGAGGATATGTTGTCGCTTGCAGCATCGGGGGACGAGCTTATGGGCTCTGAGGATGAAGACTCGGCTGCGCTGCCCCCTTCGGGTGTGACATCGTTGCCCGAGTCTGACCCAGAGCTTACGGCTATGCTTTCCCGGGCCGCCGCGAGTGTCGGGCTCGAGTGGAACCCTCCACCGTGTCCCGAACCCTCGCGGTTGGACGATTGGTATCTCGGGACGGCCCGTGCTGGTTCTCAGCGCCCCGCCCCAGTACCTTTCTTCCCGGAAGTGCATCAGGAGATCACGAAGTCGTGGATAGCGCCTTACAACGCTAGAAACCGATCGACTGACTCCTCCGTCCTCACTACCCTCGACGGTGGTGTGGCTAAGGGATACGTGGGAATCCCCTCAGTCGAGCGGTCTGTGGCGATGCAACTGTGTCCCAAGACCGCTGCGGACTGGCGGGGTGCCCCGCGTCTCCCCTCCCGGGCATGTAAGTTCTCGTCCGGGCTAACGGGCAAGGCTTACACTGCTTGCGGAGAGGCTGCATCATCTCTGCATGCCATGGCGCTCCTGCAGGTCCACCAGGCCAAGGCGCTCAAGGAATTGCACGAGGGTAGTTCCGACCAGGGTGTTATGCAGGAACTGCGTGCGGCGACGGACCTCGCTCTCCGAGCGACGAAAGTCACTGCACGCTCCCTGGGTCGGGCGATGTCCACCTTAGTGGTCCAGGAACGCCACCTGTGGCTGAACCTGGCAGACATGCGTGACTCGGACAAGGTTCGGTTTCTCAACGCCCCTGTCTGTCAGGCCGGCCTCTTCGGCGACGCCATCGAGAGCTTCGCCCAGCAGTTCTCGTGGCCCAGAAGCAGACGGAGGCCATTAAGAACATCCTACCTCGACGACCCGCTGCTGCCTCCACCCCGTCGTCGCAGGTAGCACCTCCGCCTGCTCGTCGCCGAGGGCGTCCCCCTGCGTCCGCCTCCGCCCCTGCGAAACCCAAGCAGCAGCCTCCATCGGGGAAGCAGGGTGCCGGACGTAAGGGTGGCGCCCAACCCGCTCAGGGAGCCGCTAAGCCTGGTGGCAAGCGTAAGGGTAAGCGGCCCTGAGACGGGCAGCCCAGGGAGGACGGGAGCTGCTCTCGGGGAGATGATGTCCGCATCCCTCCCCCACCCCCCGGAGGAGGACCGGGGGGCTTCTACTGGTTTAACATCTCTGCCGCTGGCTCTCCGGAGTACAGCGGTACCCACCTTCTCAATAAAAGAGCAGTTTCTACCCTCTCTGGGCCCCAAGAGGGCCAGGTTGGAAGTGTGCGACGCCTCCGGGCCTCCCCATTTCTTTCCTCCCCTCCCCCCGCCACGGGACAGCAGTGTGGGCACCGAGAACGCCCCCGGGCCTTCTCACCCATACTCTGTCCCACCCTGGAATTCTCAGACAACACTCCGGGCCGCCTCCGGGCCTCCCGAGTCGGGTCTGTCTATTCCACCTCGCCAACCCACCCCAGGTACGTCTGTGGTGCCGTTGATCCCGCTTGCACGGTCCTTGGGAGCTTGGCTTCAGCTCCCTGGACTGTCTCGCTGGCTCATCCGTACCATCAGACTTGGCTACGCGATTCAGTTCGCTCGCCGGCCTCCCAAGTACAGGGGCATCCTCTTCACCTCCGTGCGAAGCAGCGATGCTCAGGTCTTGCGGTCAGAGATCGATGTCCTGCTGGCGAAGGACGCGGTCGAGCCGGTTCCTCCAGCCGATATGAAGAGGGGGTTCTACAACCCCTACTTCATTGTACCCAAGAAAGGGGGTGGGTTAAGGCCAATCTTGGACCTGCGTATCCTGAATCGGGCCCTGCACAAGCTCCCGTTCCGGATGTTAACGCAGAAACGCATTTTCGAGTGCATCCGTCCCCAAGATTGGTTCGTGGCGATCGACCTGAAGGACGCGTACTTTCATGTCTCTATCCTTCCTCGACACAGACCGTTCCTACGCTTTGCGTTCGAGGGGAGGGCATATCAGTACAAAGTCTTGCCCTTCGGGCTGTCCCTGTCGCCTCGCGTCTTCACGAAAGTCGTAGAGGCAGCCATTGTTCCGCTCAGAGAACACGGCGTTCGCATCCTCAACTATCTCGACGACTGGCTCATCCTCGCCCAGTCTCGGGAACAGTTGTGCGAACACAGGGACATGGTGCTCAGTCACCTCAGCCTGTTGGGTCTTCGGGTCAACCGAGAGAAGAGCAAACTCTGTCCCACACAGAGGATCTCTTATCTCGGTATGGAGCTGGATTCGGTCAGCCAGACTGCGCGCCTTACGGAAGAGCGGGTCCAGTCGGTGTTGAACTGCTTGAATTCGTTCAAGAGCAGGACAGCGGTCCCACTGAAATCTTTTCAGAGGCTCCTGGGGCATATGGCATCTGCAGCCGCGGTAACGCCGCTCGGATTGCTTCATATGAAACCGCTTCAACACTGGCTCCATGGCCGAGTCCCGAGGTGGGCGTGGCACAGCGGCCAGTACCGGGTCCCAGTGACTCCTTACTGCCGTCGAACCTTCAGCCCGTGGACCGACGCTTCGTTTCTCCGGGCCGGGGTGCCCTTAGAACAAGTGTCCAGGCATTCTGTACTCTTCACGGATGCCTCCTCCACGGGCTGGGGGGCCACGTACAACGGGCATGCAGTTGCAGGTCTTTGGACGGGACCTCAATTGCATTGGCATATCAATTGCCTCGAGTTGTTAGCGGTACACTTGGCACTGCGCCGCCTCAAGGGGCCGCTACGTGGCAAGCATGTACTGGTCCGTACGGACAGCACTGCAGCCGTTGCGTACATCAACCGTCAGGGTGGTCCACGCTCCCGTTGCATGCTCCAACTCGCCCGCCACCTCCTCCTTTGGAGTCAGAAGCATTTGAGGTCGCTTCGGGCCATTCATGTCCCAGGTGCGCTCAACCGGACAGCCGACGAGCTCTCACGGCAGCCTGCACCTCCGGGAGAGTGGCGACTCCATCCCCAGGCGGTCCAGCTGATATGGGACCTCTTCGGAGCCGCACAGGTAGACCTGTTTGCATCTCCGGACTCGACCCATTGCCGGTGGTACTATTCCCTGACCGTGGGCACCCTCGGCATGGATGCACTGGCGCACAGCTGGCCCCGGGACCTGCGCAAATATGCGTTTCCCCCAGTGAGCCTTCTTGCACAGACCCTGTGCAAGGTCAGGGAGGACGAGGAGCAGGTCTTGTTAGTTGCGCCCTATTGGCCCAACCGGACCTGGTTCCCAGAACTAACTCTCCTCGCGACAGCCCCTCCCTGGCCGATTCCCCTGAGGAAGGACCTTCTTTCTCAGGGACGGGGCACTCTATGGCACCCGCGTCCAGACCTCTGGAAACTCCATGTCTGGTCCCTGGGCGGGACGCGGAGGTTCTAGGTGGTCTACCACAGGCAGTGGTGGACACCATCTCTTCTGCTAGAGCCCCCTCTACGAGGCGCCTCTACGCGTTGAAGTGGAACCTGTTCGTTGAATGGTGCTCTTCCCACCGGGAAGACCCCCGAAAGGGGCTGGAGCGAAGGCTGTCTCCCTCCACCCTCAAAGTGTACGTCGCTTCAATAGCGGCGTATCACGATGCAGTCGAAGGTAAGTCCTTAGGAAAGCACGACCTAATCGTCAGGTTCCTCAGAGGTGCGAGGAGGCTAAATCCTCCTCGTCCAAACTCGTTACCCTCTTGGGACTTGGCTCTAGTGCTCAGAGCACTTCAGAGCCCTCCCTTTGAGCCTTTGCAGTCTGTGGAGCTTAAAATCCTGTCAATGAAGACAGTGCTTCTGACGGCATTGGCCTCGATTAAGAGGGTAGGGGACCTGCATGCACTTTCGGTCAACGAATCGTGCCTAGAATTCGGGCCGGACAACTCTCACGTTGTCCTGAGACCCCGGCCTGGATATGTGCCCAAGGTTCCTACCACTCCCTTCCGGGACCAGGTAGTGAACCTGCAAGCGCTGCCTTCGGAGGAGGCAGACCCAGCCCTGGCTTTGTTATGTCCCGTCCGCGCTCTTCGCGCTTACGTTGACCGGACTCAAAGCTTTCGGACCTCAGAGCAACTCTTCGTCTGTTACGGAGGCCAGCAGAAGGGAAAGGCTGTCTCCAAGCAGAGGTTGGCCCACTGGATAGTGGATGCCATCGTCTTGGGTTACCAGTCCCAAGACGTACCTTGCCCGTTCGGGGTGCGAGCACACTCAACAAGGAGTGTTGCTTCATCCTGGGCGCTGGCTCAAGGTGCCTCGCTGACAGATATTTGTAGAGCTGCGGGCTGGGCGACACCTAACACGTTCGCTAGATTCTATAGCCTCCGTGTAGAGCCGGTATCTTCCCGCATCCTCGCCCCCAGGGGCCAGTAGCGCTAAGTGCCCGTTCTAAGTGTCGGCTTGCAACGCCACTCCCGCCCTCTGGGCCGGATACGTGCGTCCATTTTCTCCAGTTGTGTTCCCCGGAAACGGCTAACCCTGTCGAGCTCCTCCGTCACCCCCTGCGGTGCCAGACGTTGCGGCCGTCTGACGCCAGGCCTGCACCCGTATGCTTGTGTAACGTGTGTGTAGGCTGGGTTCCATATGTAGCGGTCCCCTAACGGCTACCCCATATGTGTATTCTTCCACGGTATCTGCTACCCTACTTGGCTAGCCCCGTGTCTTTTCCTTGACAGAGCCCGCTCTGTCGTCTCTGGGCGTGTTCTTTCCCCCCTGGAACCAGGCTGGAACCACCCCAGAGACTGCCATATGTTGCACTACCCTGCCAGGTTAGTCCTTATGTGTATTCCGCCACCAAGCCTTCTACTGAAGGACGTGGCTCCGCAGCGTACCGTCTCCAAGACGGGCACGCTTTCCCAGCGTTATCCAATAGTCACACTGGGTGGGTCTTGCAGAAACAGCAGTGACTGACCTCCCTGCTTGGAGCCCTGACTTCCGTACCATCTAAGACGGTCCAGTGCGCTCAAGCAGGACGCTGGAAGGGCCAGCGCCCTGGCGTTTTGGTAGAGATCCCAATTCGTCGGTCAGTTCCGACGTACGTCGAACGTGACCGACTGAAAGGGAACGTCTCGGTTACGTATGTAACCCTCGTTCCCTGAAGGAGGGAACGGAGACGTACGTCCCGTCGCCAGGTGCTGTGCTTCCGCTGGGAGGCCGAGTCACGAGTTCGGCTCCTCAGCAGAAAAAAGCAATGATCATGCATTCCACTTCCTTATTTATACCCGCGCTGCGGGGCGGAGCGTGGAATGCGTGAATCGCATGCCAATCTTCATTGGCTCGTTTTTAAACACTCGAAGTAGATTGGTCTCTGAAATCAGATCCCAATTCGTCGGTCAGTTCCGACGTACGTCTCCGTTCCCTCCTTCAGGGAACGAGGGTTACATACGTAACCGAGACGTTTTTTTGCATGAGGCACGTAAAGACTAATTTAACCTCAGAATTTTCCATGCTAACATCTCCAGAGATATTATACCAGAAGGTGTCCTTAAATATAACCATAAATAATTGAACAAACACATTTAATATTTATTTATTTATTTGTTTGGTATACTTTTTGTTTTGAATTCACATTAATGAGCATGAGAAATGAGTCAGCAGCCTATTTGTAGTCTATCTGGCAAGTGTATTCATGTAATTAAAACACATGCATGCAGAAAAATGACATCATGACAATACTGATAGACTGATGAAACGCTGTGTTGTGAGAACATACAAATTAAATATTTCAAATAAAGTTTTGGTCATAGCCTGGTAACTGTCAGTGTTCCGTTATAGTGGGACACTCGGCATGCTTTAATTATTGCCCTTTTTCCCTGTAACATATATTAGTAATCATCATAAATTAAGTATCATTTGAGAAATTAAAACAGTGAAAACCAAATTAACGGTGGAAACGGTGCT
Source organism: Romanogobio albipinnatus (assembly GCA_023566225.1). Lineage (NCBI taxonomy): Eukaryota > Metazoa > Chordata > Actinopteri > Cypriniformes > Gobionidae > Romanogobio > Romanogobio albipinnatus. The sequence goes on along the minus strand of CM042252.1, from coordinate 43,962,758 downwards.
TTAGCAGGCATCTTTTTTGGAATCAACTTCAAATTTGGAACACATGGCTTTGATTTTTCTTGCAATTTCAGTGTCCAAATTATTTTGTAAAATATATATTTTGTTTTTAGTTCAGTAAATTTACTTTTTATTCATACGCTTTGTTAAGATTGTTTTATTCAATTAATTATAAGTATTTTTTCTTCTAAAACGGAGGAAGGTTTAGTTTATAATCTTGTTTTGAATCTAGATGTGGACTGCTTACAGGAGAGATGAGGAAGATTCACTGTCAAGGGTCTAAACATATGCTCAGTTTTGTGATGAAATAAAAATGATACTTTAAACTAACTCAATTCAATTATGGACAATGGATCTACACAACCAACTCAGTTTTTATTAACATTAAAGGTTTATTTTTAATCTATGCAAAATATGTTGCTTCATTTAACAAGTTTTTACTACTACTTTCAGTTACAGTTTTTACTACTACTTATAGTATAGTACTAGTACTAGTTATAGCAAAGTGATTCAATTGAATTGGGACCTCTTTTTTTTTGTCTAATCTAACTGATCCTCCTGATTATTCATGTCTCTCATGCTCAATGTGAGACACAAGATGGCTGCAACAGTCATGGGAAGAAGGGAACTGTGCCAAAGCCCCTCCCTACTACTAACTCACCACCTCATTTGCTGTTCCCTTCATCGCCAAGGTATATGAGTGTCTGAACCACAGTACAGCAATACATACGTCTCTGCAGAGCACAAGGTAAAGGAAATTGCAATTAAATTATCTGAAAAATGGATCCCAGCAATCAGCTCACAGGTGCCTGGAATTCATCTGAGAAATCAGGAATGCTGCAGCCTGCACCACAACCACCAGCATACCAGGATTATCCTGTTGAATACCCTCCTTCCTTTCCAAGCCAGCCAGTCCCCCAGGGCCCCTATGCCCAAGGGCCATATCCAGGACAACCCGTGGTATGCAGCCTACAATTTTTGTGACCGCCGCTCCACTGGCCAATCCAGAGCCAGAATACCTGTGCTATTCCATCTTTAACCTGGTGTGCTGCTGCTTACCTCTGGGCATCGCTGCACTGGTTTTCTCCTTGTCTGTAAGTATTAGTCCATGTAATTTACTTTTATTTATGAACTGTTTTTTAAATTACTTTAGTCATTATATAAGCATAATTAAACATAACATTAGATTAAAAATTAAATCCACAAAATAAGGTTCATGCGATAGAGAAGTCAAAATATTTAGGCATATCTTTACCATGGTTTACTTTTTAGTGTTAGGTATTGTAAAATATCAAATATATAAAGATAATCATCAAGTTCATAATTATAGGCATGCATTATTTATTTATCATAACCCTTTAAGGCACGCAAAGAAAAAACTATGGCAAAATGATTATTAATTATTTATACTGTATGAAAAAGTGCATATCATATATTATGAGCCTCTATAAATGTTTATATGTTAATTAATGGGGGGAAATCGTAATTTTGCATTGTGGTTTGGAGAATGTATGGAAGGATCTGCACTGACAAGTCGAGCCACGGTTGAATAATCCGCCATCTCTTTAGTGTGTATCCTTTGGAAGCACTAGTCTCTGTTGCGTTCAGTTTTTTTTGTTTATCATTATTTTTATTTATTTATTTTCTCTGTTGCGTGCTGTGCTTTCTTCCGGAAACAATGGACCATATGAGATTCCAAGTCACAGTTCATCACTTAGCACAGCGTTCGTGGCTTGACTTGTCGAGACTGTTTTCCAAGATGGCTCCTGTCTGTATACGTGTAATGTACTGTCTTTATAAAGTATCTTCTTATTAAACTGTTTGTACACTTACAAAGTTCTCAATGCTTTGGTTTGCATGTAGGGACCCTCATTATGCTACCGTGTTAGTGTGAGGCTATTTTGAGCCTTGTTAGTGGTATTAACTAGCGATTTCATTTTACTTATTCTATGCCCCATAGACTAGCGTTATAAGCTAATCTGTTTTTAGAGATAAAACTCTTTACATTTGATTTTCATGAAAACGCATCCCAGAGAACGATCTACTCGTGACCATGTGTTAATTACCCCTAGGTTCATTTTTAACCAGAGTTGTCCTTTAAACCATGCGGCTTGTGGCGACACATTGATGTCTTAAGACACGAAATGATGAAACCGTATTTATGTTGTTATTTTTTTTACCTCTTATCAGACGAATGTCATCTAGTATTCTCAGCGCCATAACTTCCGGCGAATAAGGTCAAAATACTGGCGTGATCAAAGATATATACGTAGATGCCTCATTCGACCGATCCGCACAGGCATGAGGAATTGATGTATATGTCTATGATCGTGCCGGAATTTTGCATGTATTTTGACCTTATTCGCCAGAAGTGATGGCGCGGGGACGGCTGATGCAGAGCCATAGAAAAAAATGAAATACATTTTTAAATATGGATATTTTTCTTACACAAACGCATCGATTCGCTTCAGAAGGCCTTTTTTATGGACTTCAAAAACAGAGCAACTATTACTGCTATTATAATGCTTGGATTAGCCAGAACATTTTTAATATAACTCAGATTTTATTAATCTGAAAGAAGAATGTCATATACACCTCGGATGACTTGAGGGTGAGTAAATCATGGGCTAATTTTCATTTTTGGGTGAACTATCCCTTTAACTTGGCAAAACATAAAACAAAGACTTTGGGCAGTTTAACTGCTCAGGACAAACAAGAGACTCAAGAACAACCATCACAAAACAAAAAAACAGCCATGGATCATCCAGGGAACAACACACAGCATTGAGAATTAATGGTTCATAAACTTTTGAATGGGGCCATTTTAATGGACTATATGTAAACATGTAAAATATCTTATTCAGGACAGTACTAAATAAAAAAAAAACACGCATTTTGTATGATCTCTTTTATTTAGTTCAAATGATTCACATTTTCAGATTCAAGTGGTTCACATACTTTTACATGCCACTGTTTATATATATATATATATATATATATATATATATATATATATATATATATATATATATATATATATATATATATATATATATATATATATATATGATGACATGTTGGTGTGACTTTTTTGTTATGCGTGTTAAAGTAAATAAATACCTTAAACAACTTGAAACCTTCAATCAAATGGAAATGAAACCTTGTATGTTGAACTGAAAGAAAACCTAAATGGAGTTTCCATCTAGGAAACTCAGAATGAGAACAGAAGTGGTTAACATTATGTTTCACATATGTTTTTACAGACACGAAATGCCAACCACTCAGGACAGCAAGCATTAGCTGAGAAGAACTCCAAAACGGCACGCATCCTGAATCATGTTGGAATCGCTATTGGGCTTGTTTTCATTGTATTGATTATTGTCTTAAAGGTTGTGGCTTTTAAGAATAGATAACCGCTATCAGAGCTGTAATAATTGGATGCAGAGAACAAACTCCGCATTTAAAATGTTATTTGCTCAATGTGTCATTGTACTTAAAACATACACTGATTATGATATGTTTAAAACAATGAATGATTGACCAATTCAATTTCATGATGAAAAACAGTACTTTTTATACACTCGTCTGTCTGTTAAGCTTTTCTTTATACAGTACACATTTTTAAAGAAACTGTTATGGGTAGATTTAGAGGTAGGAATGGGATTAACGGCTCAAATTTTTAATACTACAATGTTACTAAAATAAAAAAGTTTCCTACACATTTCTGTCTATTACATTGAATATATTCTTTTAATATTCTCTATAAAATGATTATGTTTGGGTTTGGGGTTAAGGGATCAACATTTTTTTTATTTTGACTTATTTTCAGTTTTTTTCTACATTAAAATGTTGTCAATACATCCATATTGTATATTTCACCATCTACAAACGTACTTGTACGTTTTGTACCTGTAAATGTTACTTATTAATACCTACATATTAAAGGTGGGGTAAGTGGTATTTCAAAACTGCTTTAGAAAAGTGTACCAAAACAAACTTATAGCCAATCATCTACTAATGATGGTGAGAGCGCTCATTATTCAAAAGACACGACACAGGACGGACATTAGCCAAGCGACGACAGAAAGAGAGAGATGGCAGATAAAAAAAAAAAGAAGAAGGCTTACGATCAGGCAAGAAGTATCAGCTTTCCAGCGCTGGAGAGAACTCAAGGAGTGAAGGCTGAGGTTGCTTTATTTCTTCTCGATAGACGAGTAACATTGATTTTGTTTTGTTTCACAGAACTAATATATGATGGCTTTTGCATGAATATGCTCATGTGTCATGTTTGCTTTCCTGTCCATTTGCGATCGTATTGTCGTTCACTTCAGCTATGATAATTAACCATTCATTTCCACACCGTATAAGCCTGGAGCATCTAAACCTCCTCCACTGTCTGTTTCAAGCGTCAGCTCCCAAAGTGTATCCGAAAATTAAGATAATATACTCTTAATATATGTTTGTTTCTTTTGGTTCCTCTTTTCGTGATCACTATAACCCTCTACTCTTGTCATAATTGTAATATGTTCGTAATATGTTATATGTTCGACTTTTTCACTGAACATTCGACCTGAATTCCAATAGTAACACACATTGCTTTCACTTATTGATGACATCATACCCTTGGGCGGATGGCTCAGCACATTCTGCCATAGTTGTTGCCTGGGTTACGTATGTGTGAGGCTGAGCTATCAAAATAGGGCGTGTTTGTTTTGGTGATTTGAAATCAACATCGGTTACCAGAAAGCACTTACCCCACCTTTAATGAAACCAGGTTGATCTATTTTTTCAGGGGCTTTTCGTCTGAGGAGGCAAGGTAGGCAGTGCTTCCTCAAAAGAAATGGATGAGAAAATAATCCACAGTACAAAAATTGCAGAGAAGAGGCGAGGACTCCAGAGCAGAAGAAAGGGTGGTTTATTGAAATATAAAAAATAAAACAAACACAAAAAACCCACGTGGGGGAAAACCAAACAGACAGTAAAACATACAAGGAACCGGGAGAACAAAACGCCAGGCAGGGAACAACCGACAGGAACAAAAGACAACAATCCCGCACAGGACAACAAACACAAGGAGACTATGGCCCTGTCCCAAATGGCACCCTAAACCCTCACTGTCTTTCTCTGAGTCCACACTTTCAAGACGTAATGCTGCTTTGACTGCCGGGAAGAAGTCCGCTACATCAGTGTTTCTCAACCAGTGGGTCGTAGATCATTCTATATGGGGGTCGCGAGACTTTCTCTGTGTTCTCATATTTTCAAATGTCATATGTTGAATCATTATTGCCTGGAACTGTCTAACGCTGTTTCTAAACTGTCCTATTACAATAATTTATCACTGCCGCGAACGGCTCCTATTGGACAAGGTCCTACTCTCTTGACGTAAGCGGTTTACCCCGTTGCTTGGTAACAACAGCGAGCAATGTCAGACCTGTTATACTGTACACAGCCACGGCCTGTTAGCTTGAGAAAATGCATCGGTTTTTTAAAAGAAAACAAGCAGAAGATTCGGAAACTCCTTCCACTTCAAAAACAGCAAAATGTAAACAACGCAAGAACAACCCAGACTATGTTAAATATGGATTTACTGCGTCTGATGGCAGCCTGCAGCTTGCTTTTCGCAAAACAGACCTGAATTCCTTCTGGATTCAAACCAGACACGAATATCCAGAACTCGCAGATCGTGCAACAAAGTTTCTCTTGCCATTCAGCACCACCTATCTTAGCGAGTCTGGATTTTCAACAGTGACTGCAACGAAAACAAAAAGCAGGTATAGTCTGACAACAGCTAGTTTGAGTATAACACTACGAGTGGCCCTTTCCCCAATTCCACCGCGTCTGGATACATTGTTTCAGAGCGGCAGTCTCAAATTTCACATTAATGTGAGTACAAATAAATAAATCAGTTTGCCTCATAGTCTAATTATTGAAAAAGTGTGTGTTTTTGTGAAATTAATGGTAACACTTTACAATAAGGTTCATTAGTTAACATTATTTAACTACATTAGTTAACATGAACTAATAATGAACTGCACTTATAAAGCATTTATTTATATTTGTTCATGTAAATTTCAATATTTACTAATGCATTATTAAAATCTTGTTAACATTAGTTAATGCACTGTGAACTAACATGAACAAACCTTGAACAGCTGTATTTTTATAAACTAATGTTAACAAAGATTAACTGATGCTGAACAAAGGTGTTGTTCATGGTTAGTTCATGTTAACTAATTTATTAACTAATGTTAACTAATACAACCTTATTGTACAGTGTTACCAAATTAATTATAATAAGCAAACGGTGTAACCTAGGTCTAAAATGTAAGTTATTTATTTATTTCCAGCCTTAGTGGGTCGTATGACTGGCATACAAAAAAAAAGTGGGTCGCAGTAGGCAAAAGCTTGAGAAACCCTGCGCTACATAGCCCGCACCAGTGCGGGCTCGGCAGAAGCTCGCGAGCATCCTTCCGAGACCTAAAATGACAAATGGGACACCCTGCAGACCGCCCTTAACGGACACGCGCACGCAGCGGCCATTGTAAGTCCACAAGACCGAAAGTGCACATGAAGTGTGCCATTTGGGACAGGCCCTATAAAGGTAACAAACAAGGCAGGTGATGAGGGAGAACAGGTGGGACAAAACAATCAATAATAAGGTAACAAGAGGGGCGGGATCAAGACAATAGACAAGAGAGCACATGGCACAAGGAACAAGTGACAAAACCATGTGCTCATACAAAACATGACTAAAGGCTTGTTCGACTTCATGCAGCGATGCGCAGACCGATCGGTGGATGACTTGAAGCAGTGCATGCCGGTTAGAAATTTTGTCCGACTTGAGGCAGTGCCGACGCCAGGCGACTGTGACGTATGGCATCAAAGTAACGTGAGAGCGATTCGAGAGCAGTCGGCAAATCCGGTGCAGTTTCTCTATAGCGGCTGCACTGCACGAGCTCTGATGCAGACACAGCTGTTCCACGATTGGCCAGATTCACCACATGACAGCGATCACTTGCGTTTCGTGTTTATTCTAAAACCTTCAGCTCCACAAATCTTTTTTTTTATAACAGTAAAACCTCCTTTAATGTAGTCCAGTGTTATATTGTCATGTTTATCAAAATAAAACGTAGATCCCCACTTCATTGATAGTGTAGGCTTATATGTTGAACTTTATTCTTGTACAAACACACGCTGTATTAAGCAGTACATAAAGTATTACATGACAATAATGTCTCTGAAACATCTGTGTATTGACATATTGCATTCATTTCACTTCAGCTGTTATAAAGTATGCAAACACAGCGCAAGCGTCACTACGGGAAGCAGAAAGTGTAATTCTGCCGCAGCCGATGTCGAACACACCTAAACACAAGCACATGGCCAGCAATGACAAATACCAGAGAGGTGCTCACACAAAACAAGACAAACCCGGGAGTGTCAGAGTTCTGTCATAAAACTAAGAATATACTGAACAGAAGTGACAGAACCCTGACAAAAATAAAACAACGGGGGAAAAAATAACAATAAAAAGTGTGTAAATCACGAATTTGACACTGTCTGACAGCGACACCAGTGGTTAAAATTGTCTCTCCCTAAGCTCATTGAAAGTAGTGTGCCTGGATTTGGAGGGAGGGGGGCTGGGTGGTTAATGTATAATGAATGGGGAAAAGTCCCAGGAGAGGATGCTGTTAATCAGACTGTACATTCATGTCACTATATGTGTTTAATGTGTCTTCAAGGTGGAAGCTCTTTTAAGAAAGTTTTGATGTTGACAATGTGAGGATAAAATAATAGTTCTTACATTCTAGCAGAAGGGTTTGACTATAACCCTATAAACCAAGATGTACAATGCAAGTTTTTACCACATTTGCGCAGGAAGTGATGCGTCTGACAGTTAACACTACAGTAACCTGAGAACATCAGACAAGCAAACAACCAAACCCACAAAGACGGGCAGTTTGTTCCCAGTGATCAACTAACTTCAACATAAGTAAAAGTGTTTGTCAAATACAAATACATTTGACGAACTGGAACCTGATAGGAGGAATGGGGAAACTCCATATTTTGATAAAAAAATAAGATGAGGAAAGATTAAAAAAACAAGTTAAAAAACGTGCTCAGTCAGCAGTCATGGTATTTCATTTTCCTGAACTCATACATGTTGATTCCACCAGGTGGCGTCTGCACTCTGCAGTCAAGCTGGAGAAGTTACAGTAAACAGTAAATCTGTGCCAAAATTCTTGCCACTCCTCCCCCTTACAGTACAGCACAACCCAACTGCCAGTCACCAAAAGAGGAACTTAAGACACGCAACAGGTCCATCTTCATCTCACTACACGCCAGAGACAGAAAGATTGTTCTTATTACTTTAAGGGTGCAGGAAAAAACGCAATAAAAGAGAAACATGAATCCCAAAAAGTCTTCAACACTGCAGGACCCTCCGGAGTACTCCAGTGTTATATTCCCTTCCTCTGAGACCTATCCCAGCACTTCAGGTCAACTTGCGCAGCAGTATGGACTTCCAGAGGCACCTGGCCTGTGCACCCAAGAGCCATATCCAGGGCAGACTGTGGGTAAACTAGCTTACCTTAGCTATATTAATGGTTTAACTTGGAAATATGATAACTTGGTTATTAATGTGCATAATGAAACAGAAATACATAGCAAACGTTATCCAGAAAACCTGATTACATTCAGGAGAGTGATAATACGAAATAAGTAACGGTAACTTCATAGAGTTAAATTAACTCTATGAAGTTACCATTATCGCTGCAAACATTGGCTTAGTAATTGAATAGGTTATGGTAAAACCCTTAAATTTGTTTAATCTCGTTCCTTATGTGAAATCTCCTAAATCATGGAGAGAAAAAAACAACACCCAAACTTGCATACGGTCTTTGCACTCGACCACTTGTCTACCTAAATAACCTGTATTTTACCCAAGTATTCAAGTGGGCATGAAGTGTGTGTAAAACTTTTGACTACCGAAAGGCCACACTTAAATATAAATTGTGTTGAATTTTTAAGTTTATCTGAGAAGTTGTATTAGTTGGCTCAGGTGTGTTTATAAACGAATGCAAACAGCAGATGTTTTATATTGACACTCCATCAGTGCAACGCCAAACTAGAAATGACCGGAATGATTACACTGTAAACTGAGATTGAATATCCATTAGCAAACCCTTTTTTTGAGCACTCAGATGCAGATCAGTTAGCCTAAATTAAAGGTTTCCTGCATCCGTCATGATTTAATGGCCGATGGCCTGACAAGAAGTTTAAGAACATTAACATTCATTGGCATTTATTGCAATAAATAAAATGAAATTTTTAAAACCTATAAACTTTATATGTTGTTGTGACTTGATTTTAATAAATAAACATCATTTGGTTGATTGTTAAAGTAAACAGTGTTTCTTTAAAGGACTAGTTCACTTTAAAATTAAAACTTCCTGATATTTTACTCACCCCCATCTCATCCAAGATGTTTGTGTCTTTCTTTCTTCAGTTGAAAAGAAATGACTTTTTTTTTTAGGTAAAACATTCCAGAATTTTTCTCCACATCATAGACTTCCATGGCAACCAAAACTCCTCCATGTGCCATTGGCTCAAAGAAAATCCGAATGAAAACAGAATTGGTTAACATTATGTTTCATAATTGTTTTCACAGACTCGAAATGCCAACCACTCAGGACAGCAAGCATTAGCAGAGAAGAAATCCACTCGGAATCCTGCCGGCGTTGTACTTGGCCTTTTATTTGGTCTATTGTTGATTGTCTTAAGGTTTATAGTTTTTAAGAATAAATATGTCTACTCTAAATCCTAAGAGCTGTCATGGTTGGAAGCAGATTACAAAGTTCTCTGCATTTGAAATGTTATTTGCTCAATGTATGTACTTCAAGCTATATTGAATCAAAAGCTTTGATTAACCAATAAAATTTTTCATGAAAACAGTACTTTTTCTTTTTTTTCCTCTTAATTATTGAATTACATTTTCAGTGTTTAATAACAGAAAATGTTCTTAGTGCATATGAGTCTGCCATTGTATTTTATATCAAACTGTAAGACTAATATTTATATCTAAAAATATCTGTATTTAAAACTTTACAAACTGTAATCTCTAACTGTAATCTCTAACTTCCGTATTATGTAGGACTCAAGCTCAAATAAGAAATAAATACTGAAAAATATTTTATTACATTTTAGGGGTTGGCTATAACCCAGACAAGGCAAGGCACGTTTATTTATAGCACATTTCATACACAATGGTAACTCAAAGTGCTTTACATAGAAAAGGTATTAAAATAATTATAAAATAATCACAAAATATGCAAAAGAAATAAAAGTCCTGAATCACTAAATTGGTATGGGAGAGATTAAGAGTCAGATTTGTGATTTTACACAAACTTTTTGGCGGTGTCTAGTGTCTTTTCGCTCTCAGAGGTGGCAACCGCAGCTGCAACGTGCACCTCACATTTAATAAATAAATAAACAGCTGATTTAACCACAGTAATAAGTAAGTTATAATATGTCAAAAGGATATTATGTTTTAACTTTATCGTGGTATATATTAAGCATCGTCCGCCTCATCACCTCTCTTACAGGAGAGCACACATTATTCATCACTGGCACGGGCCCTATTCGGCACTGGCATATAACTTCTTTCCTAGACCACCAGCCTCTTTCAGCCTTTAACACTCTCTCTGAGGTTTCTCACACTTCACTTCTGAGTTTGCCTATCACTCAGACAAGATGTGAAAGAAGTTTTTACCACATTTGTGCAGGAAGTGGAGCATCTGACATTTAACACCTACAGTACCTGAGAATCTCGTCAGACAACCAAACAACCAAAATACCACGAAGACATACAGTTGGTTCCCAACTTCCCAGTGATAATCTACTTCAATTTAAGTGAACGTTCTTGTCACTTCTTCCCTTACAGTACAACACAACCCAACCAGTCATCAAAAGAGGAATGTGATACACGGAACAGATCTTTCTTATTGTTAAGGGTGCAGGGAAAAACACAATCAAACAGAAACATGGATCCCAAAAAGTCTGCAACGGAAGCAGAGCAGCTTTTAGTTCCACTACAGTGGGACCCTCCAGAGTACTCTAGTGTTGGATTCCCAACCTCTGGGATTGACTAAATAATATAGGACATAAATTTTGTTTTGAAAGTGTTTATAGACATCACTTTATATTAAGGGCTAAACAAGTCTTCAGAGGATCACAGTTTGTGTCAAAATAAAGGAATCAAAGTGGAACTGAAACAGACAATAGAGACTGCTACAGAAAATAGAAAATATAGCTGAAAAGCAGAAATTATTGGTGGCCAAGGACAACAGAAGCAAACAAGGAAGCCAGCAGCAGACCAACTGCAAAAATGAGTAAAGACATTTGGAGACAATTTTAAGCAAAACAGTTGAAAACCCTCATAAATACATGAGTTGCATAGAGTCAATTTCATGTTTTGTTTAATTAGAGCGCCAACAAGTGCCGCTGTCCCACCACTTTTTTGTGCCTTCGGAGTGCCCCCATAAGCGTCTCAAATTTGGTAAAATCTCTCATTTAATTTAGGAGTTAAAGACATTTGTATTTATGAGCATATAAAAAATAATCCACACCTGACTTTGATTGCATTTTTTTGCCACTTACTATCAAAATTTTGACATTTGGCCATTAACTTATAATCAACTCACTATGATTCCGATTTCTTGATCGGACTAACGGTTTCGAAGAAATTTCCGAAAGTTGTTTGAACATTAAATCACAACTTTGAACAAATAAGGCGAAACCTAGCATGCTAGCACGTTTGGTATCGTTTCACTCGACTTTAAGTGCTGGTGTTTGGTTGCCCTTACAAAAAATTACCATGATTTTATTATAGTAAAAGTGTAGTAACCATGTTTTTTTGGCTAATTGATTACCATTTATATATCCACAGTTTTACCACAAATACCATGGTAAAACTATGGTTAGAGTAGCAAAGCTATGGTTAATTTGTGGTTACCATGGTCTAACTATAATAACCCTGTTTTTTTTTTTGGTTTTATTTGTAGTAAAATCATGGTTAATTTTTTTGTAAGGGTGGGCTCTTTGTTTGTGATCTCCACATTTCCCTTGTGTTCATGGCATGTGCTTTTGTTTTCACTTGTGTTACTTTCTCATTGGTTCATTGGTTTCATTTCGTTCAGGTGTTGCTCATTAGTCTGTGTATAGTCTGTGATTTTGCCATGTGTGTTTGTATAGCTTTGCCATCTTTTGATGCTGCAGTCCACTGCTTTTATTTTTAAGTTATTGCTTTGTTTATACACTATTATGGAATAAACTGCATTTGGGCTAAAAAAAAAAAAAACGTCAGCAAGGATTCAGGAATCGGAGGATATGACTCCCATGAAAATAAGTCAACCAAATTCAAAGTTATAAGCATGTGAATATTTGATTTTACCACTATGTAGTGCTGGCTCAAAACTTCTCAGGCTCCTTCAGGGCATTGTGTCGATGACTCATTCCGAATTTTGTAACAATGAAATACAGCATTTAACTACAAAATTCAAAATGGTCCAAAATGGCTGATATGAAAAATCATTCAACACAGCATGCCTCCCCGAATCTAACGAGACCACTTTTATTAATTTTAGGGCTAACCGTTCAGAAGATATAAGCAAAAATAGCCATTTTCGTATGGCTCCTACGTACTTATAATTGTAATTTTATAATAATTTATTACATTTATATAGTGCTTGTCAAAGCGCTTTACAAGGGGGGAATCTCCTCATCCTCCACCAATGTGCAGCATCCACCTGGATGATGCGATGGCAGCCATATTGCGCCAGAACGCTCACCACACACCAGCTGATTGTTGGAGAGGAGACAGAGTGATGAAGCCAATCTTATATATGTATATATGGGGATGATTAGGAGGCCATGATGGACAGGGGCCAATGGGAAAATTTGGCCAGGATGTCGGGGTTACACCCCTACTCTTTATTGAAGGATTTTTAATGACCACAGACCACTTCCGATCAATTTTCATTTTCCTTAAGTTCCTTAAGGGATTGCGGTATATTCGCTGGTTTTCTCTGGTCAAATTTCAGATCAATCAGCAAACAGAGGGAGTGGCTGAGAACGATGACGTTGATGTCGTGCTCTAGTTTGAGATGACATTCGTCACGACCAAACGTTAGCGATTGGTTTTGGCAGATCCAGAGTGGCTCTGGGCAGATCCAATAGTTTTAAACTTCAACAGAGTACCCGCCTTCAAGGAAGTAAACGCTTGTCAATGGAGAGTGGTCAGACTCTCTGTACAAATGAAATGTACGAGAGTCTGGTAGGACCAGGCTATAATAATGAGGCCGTGGATGTATTTACCTAGGTTCATATTTCAGTTTTTAAATATGTAAAGAATAATTTAAAGGTGCCCTAGAATGAAAAATCGAATGAACCTTGCCATAGTTAAATAACAAGAGTTCAGTGCATGTAAATCACCTACAGTGAGTCTCAAACACCATTGCCTCCTCCTTCATATGTAAATCTCGTTTGTGAAAAACACCACGGAAAAATAGGCAAATCTCAACAGAACACCAGCAGTGATGCAATCGATGGGATCATTAATATGTACGCCCCCCAACATTTGCATATACCAGCACATGTTCACGGTCAGGCGGAACTGCGCAGCCGCATCATCTCTGCAGGTAAACAAGCGTCACGCGAGGATAGCGAAATGGCAGATCATGGAAACAAATGTTATGTTCCAGGCTGTGCAGGGGATGTGAAGACGTTTCATACTCTTCCCACATATAAAAAACATGTCAACAGGCATGGTTGATGTTTATTTATAATCGGATACCGCAGCAATTTAATTCAGAGTTGTTAGTTTGCTCAGCCCATTTCACCACGGACAGTTTTTCAAACCCGGGACAATATCAAGCAGGCTTTGCTCAGCGTCCGACACTGAAGAAAGGGGCAATTCCAACCATATACCTGCAAGCAGTAAGTGATTTTATCCACTTCTTGACTGTCTAAACCATTTCTGATTACATCGAAAGTTTCTTAGAGAGACAACATTAACGATAATATCCCCGTTGTAGATCTGACGCAAGATGCTAGTACAGTAACAATAGTGTAATCCAGGTTTCTTACATAACTAAATGGCTAAATAAATCGACTTTTAAATCAGCACTCTACTGTCAAACTGAAACGTTACTGTACAAACAACATATTTAAGCGCTACCCAGTTCAGTTTGTGATTCAAAGTGAAGAAGCTATCATTGTAAAATCACATTACAATAATTAAAATCTTTTTACAATGCTAAAGTTGTGACTGCTGATGTGTATATTTAATGCTACATGCTAGTTATCGTTTAGGCTGAAGTTCTGGTATGGACGTAATGATTTTGCAGGTTCCTAATTAAAATAAAGACTTAACTTACCATTCAGAAGCGTTCATTTCCAATCTCAAAACATGTTGTTGTTCCTCAAAATCTGCATTTTCGTCAGAAACAGGCTCAAACATATAAGGTTGAATGCCTAATCTCTCCATCGTCATGACGGTCAGTATAGACGTGCCTGCTATCATTGAGCCGCAGTGAAACAGCCAATCAGAGCAGAACTCTGCATTAATATTCATGACCCTTCCAAATAAGGCAAAAACAGACCATTTCATCCTGGGGAAGATTTCTAGAGTTGTAAATGGACCTGTAAAACCGTATCTGGACAATTATTGACCTTAAATAAGGCATAATACCCTCTATGTAGATACCAGAGAACAATTTAAAATGTTGTTTCAAATCATTCTAGGGCACCTTTAAATCTTCAGAAAGTCTTTATTGTTTACATCCTGCGTTTTTAATGATCATTTACTGTCATGGATCAAGGTTGAATTCAAATCTAGTTTTGAGTTTGCCATTCGAATCAACCTTGATAGGAGAGAGCGGGGCGCAACCTAACGCTTTTTGACTTTCTCAGTTTGTGTAAATCCAATTGGGGTTCAGAGTATTTATTTTTTTCCAAATTAATTCTCCACATGTCTAGTACAGTTATGTGGTTTTGTTTCATTAATACAGTGTATACTTTTATCTTGATTTCCCCCGAAAGAATGGAAGTGAAATGTGACAACATGCCCCGTAGGTGGGGTACATTGTAACATGTGGTGGGGCAAGATGTAACATGACCAAATGACAGCTTAAAATGTAACCTGATATAATCAAAAAAATATCCAAGAAAAACTAAAATATTTTGTCAATAAAATACAATGATTAACTTTTTAAAATAAAATAATGGCATTTTTTAATCATTAAAAATATAAGCCTTTTTTAGTTTGACTACAAACACATAGCTAAATACAGCTATACAGCATAACTCAAAACATAATAATTAATAATTTCTGAATATTAAATCTGAATATTAAATCATTATTCACCCTTTTCTCATGGCTATAATGGCATATTTCTAATAGGGGCTCATTGTAACACAGTGTTACAACACACCCCGTCTGCACAACTGGGATTTAAACCGCGGCTCGTGTCTTCTGCTGTTAGATCGGCATTAAAGAACGATCTCAACTGTTAAATAACAGATATAAGATTAAAAAAATATCAGATTTGTCTTATTTTAAATAAACACAAAAAACAGAGATGAAAACTAATCTTAATTAAGAAATTTACTTTCGCTATGGTTAAATACATTTTTTTAATTTTGGCACAATTTTTTCTCTAAATAATGTTGATATGGCAACTAGTAAATACACTACGTTTTGTCATTCTGGCATGTGTGGAAAGTGTTCCCTATTGTTATTTTAGCTGTGCAAAACCAGTTCATTATAGTGATTGATGTGGTCTCCATGGTCACTGTTAATATTTTCTTATTTCTTGGGCTTCACTTTCTAACTTTCCTTGTATAACACTGACTTTTCTGCCATGGTACGTGTGCACCATTAGACAAAACATTCAGTAGTCTTGGACACATTTGCACACACCCAGACATCCCAGACAAAACATTAAGATACACATACACACATTTTGCGCACATACATGTTTCACTTACACCTTTATATATGACCTTTCTTCCTTAATAAATTTGAGAATGTTATAGTACTGCACTGTGTCTGTGGTTCCTTGAGCATTCTCCCAAGATATCTTGCGCTACAGCTGCTGCCACACATCACAGGTGGACATCGACTGATGATTGAGAATATTGATATATTGATAGTATATCTAAAAGTTAGATTATAACAGCTGGGGGCTCGTCCGGGATATTCCCAAGAAACACGGGACTGAGAAATCATCCTCCATCACAGGTAAGTTATCTTTGTGGTGGTATGATTGATTAATTAATTGATTGATTGATTGATTGATTGATTGATTGATTGATTGATTGATTGATTGATTGATTGATTGATTGATTGATTGATTGATTGATTGATTGATTGATTGATTGATTGATTGATTGATTGATTGATTGATCGATCCCATAGAAGGTAGAGATAGCCATGGTGTTCCTGTCCAGGAAGATTTGTCTGTAAGGGCAATATTTAAATGCACAGTTACCTGACATATATTTTTTGAGTACTCCCTCCAGTGCAAGGAAGACCCGTTTAGATCTGCTCTGACGGTCAAACAAGTGTTGATGGGAATATTCCATTTAGACAATTAATAAAATTACTGAATATTTGACAAACTGATACCACATCCCAATTGATAAAGAGACCCCTGTGATGTGGTGTGGTAAACTAACTAAATAATCAAATCACATTTGATTAAGTGAAGGATGGGTCAAAAAACATCAAGACCAGAACAAGGGGAAACACCCTGAGACTGGATGTTTAGAAATAGTTGCGGATATTGGACCAAACTGTATTTATCAAATTTGAAAGGGTGGACTCAGGGAAAAATACAATTGGATCATTTCCCTGAAGATGGTTCTTTTAAGCCAGGGGATATGGATAGTGCAGATTCAATGATTAATGGGGGATGGGGAGATCCAGAATGGAATTATAAGTACGTGAAAGAGGCATACAATAAATGGAAAGAAATGAAAAAAATACTGGGATAAGGGAAAAAAGAAAAACCAGTCACCCCCATACCAGCCAGCAGTACTACCCCATGTCACACCGGTAGAATACAAGTTAGCTGTGGTGACACATGTCCCGGCGGTAGAATTGAAATCGAGCACTTACCAACATAATGTTCCTAAATTAGAAGAATTGAAACAACCTATCACGGAAACAAAACTATACCCCACCCTGACAGAGAGTAGAGACAGAGTAGAGCAGAGAGACGGATATGAAATGATGAGTGAGACTGAACTGTGTGTGGCAGGGGGGCCACAGCTGACAGTAGACAGGCAGACCAGGCAAACGATGAACAGAAAACAGAGCCTGCATTTATGTTTGTGAGAAGGGGAAATCAAATTTCCATACGCCCTGCTAAGGCGAGTGATATTGAAAGTATATGTAACAATATGCCTTCTCCCTCTCATCCAGTGAAATATGTCCAGATCCTAAAAAGTCATACACGATATGCACAATTAACAGGTCCAGATTTTAAAGTAATATTACTCAGAACTCTGGGGGAGGACGTGACAGAGACAGATATAATTGACGGTGTCCTTCTCTGAGAACAGAAAATGATAAAATGACTGGTAAAGGTACCGCAGATAATCCTAATAAGCTGCTTTGGGAAGAGGAAGGGCATTTAGAGACTTTTTATGAGGAGCTGCAAAAAAATGTAGAAAAAAAGGTGATTTCTAAAAGAGACATATCATGCCACGAACACTAAACAGGAGCCGGAAGAATCAGCCGCGGCTTTTGTAAATAGATTCAAAAAGGCGTGGCAGGACGATTCTAAACTGCCAACCACACAAGATCATATACTGTTTATTAACACGTTTGAACAACATGAATCCAACACAGGCCCAGCTAATAAGAGTAACCACCTCAAGAATTACTGAGTTGTCTGTGGAAGAATTGTGTGCACGTGTGAGGGAATTAGATGCTGCTGGAGGATTTTCAGATAGCAGCGGGGGTGACAGTTAAAACTGAACCTGCATTCATGCAGACAACGGCAGTACAGAGAGAAGGGGGTGGGCGCAGGCCAGGGAAGTGTCACTATTGTGGAAAAATGGGCCACTGGTAAAGAAATTGTAGAAAACGGAGATATGATGAGGAGAGAAGGAGAAGGGGAGGGGCAGAAAAAAAGGAGAAGTCGACTGACAACCAATACCAAACGAAATGGACTTCCCAATTGGGAGGCCTACGGAGTGATAGAACCCCAAGCACATCTATGCTCACTGTAAAATATGATAACAACAAAATTGATTTGCCAAATTTGGAAATGAGTGTAGATGGGAAGAAATATTGTTTTCTTATTGATACTGGTGCTAGTTGTTCCTCTATTTCTGGTTTAATATACGAGGGCCCAGTTTCAGCAAGAATTACACGCTCCGTGGGTATAGATGGGGTTCCGATCTCCTGCCCAGTGACACATCCTTTGCCTGTGGTCACAAGTGATGGTCAATATTAATGCACAAATTTACTATTATTCTAGAGTCACCTCTGAACTTGCTCGGAAGGGATATCATGCACAAATTGGGGATGGAAATTGTGTTTACTGAAACTAAGGTGTCTCTTTTCTTCCCTTCTGTGCTGATGGTGTCCACTGAGCGTCACCCTCTTCACGTTGATTACATGGCTACATCTTGTGGAACTGCCTAGTTCCAACTCTTTATCCAGACAAAAGAGAGCTATGCCTACTTACAGGGGATACATCCTGGCAGATCCATGGACATCGGAACAGGCAAGTGCAGGCTGGGGAATGTTCCCCTTCGGGGGAGTGGTAGCTGCACTCTAAAAAGTAAATGGACTTGCCTGGATAATAGAACAAATGAAGAATGACACTGCTGATTCAATCACTCTGATAAATGACGAAATGAGAGCAATAAGAAATGCTGTAATTCAGAACAGAATGACAGGTGACTGTTAGATTCTAACGGGCACCATCATTATGACTTTATTCAGTTCAGCTGTGTCTGTTTAATCACCTCGTTTCTGTTTGCTGCTTAAGCTCCTCCTGTTCACTCAGTCTTTGTCCGGTCTCGGTTATGTTAGATGTGTTGTGCAGTATAAGTATATGAGTATATGTCATATTAAACTATGTTTGAGAACTTTATTTACCTGTCTTCGCCTTCCTGCCTGCACACACCCGTGACACATGTACACAGATCAGGCATAATATTATGACCACCTTCCAAATATTGTGTTGGTCCCCCTTTTTCTGCCAAAATTGTGATGTGATGCACTGTGTATTCTGACACCTTTCTATCAGAAACTGCATTAATTTCTTGAGCAATTTGAGCTACAGTAGCTTGTCTGTTTGATCGTCCCACACAGGCCAGCCTTCGCTCCCCACATGCATCAATGAGCCTTGGCCACCCATGACCCTGTCACCGGTTCCTGAATGCAGGTGTCCTGAAAATCTGCTCTACCTCGACATGATGTACAGTAGATACAGTCAGATACAGATCAGAAACACCATAGCACATTGTTTGAGGCAGAGAAGAACATGAGCAATGTGTTAAAAGTGAGGGTAGCACATCTATTTATGAAGGAAATCCATTGCCTATCATGTTGTGCTGAGTAGCATATTTCCGTATGAAGGAAGGAAGGAGGTAGGGTCGGCTTTTGTCTGAGGCTTGTGGGTTTTTATTTTAAACACAAAAATATCAAACACAAAGTCGCGGTTCTCACGCTGGTCATAAACTCTCTTTAACTAAATTCTCCTGTCAGCTCTCCAGAGCATTCGCTTCAGCCCACGAGTCCTCAGCTGTCTCTCTCCACCAAGCCACTGTTCCATCATGGCTTTATCCGGTCTCTCCATGTTAATTACTGGAACAAGACGTTTGTCATTTTGCCCATTTGACCTACTTACTCAACGCTCGTCTCCTCTCTACAGTTGCATTTACATTTACATTTAGTCATTTAGCAGACGCTTTTACCAAAACTCAAACAGTCAAGGGCAACAATATGCAAGTGCAGTAACACGTCTCAGTTAATCTAGTACAGTTATGAATAGACAAACCGAAAATGAATAGAATGATAAGTGCTATTCTTGATTGGTCAGGTGCTGCTGGAAAAGATGTATCTTTAGATGTTTTTTGAAAATGGCTACAGACTCGGCTGCTTGAATTGAGATAGGCAGGTCATTCCGCCAGGTGGGAGCAGTCCAGGAAAAGGTCTCTGAGAGTGATTTCATGCCTCTATGGGATGGCACCACAAGGCGTCGTTCACTTGCAGAACGTACGTTTCTGGAGGGTGTGTAAGTCTGAACAAGTAAGTTCAGGTATATTGGTGAGGAGCCAGTGGTTGCTTTGTAGGCGAGCACCAGTGTCTTGAATTTGATTCGAGCGGCTATTGGAAGCCTCTCTTTGGCTCATTAAAGACCATCCTCGCTGCTGCATTCTGCATTCTCTCTGCCGGTGCACACCTCGCTGAACCACATAAGTAGGTCATCCTAAGGTTGAATTTTCCGCCCACAGGCCTCTTTTAACCCGTGGTGAAGAGTGAGATGGTATTGTTCAAAAGATAATCTCAAAATAATAGATAGGCAATTTGTACTTCAATATTCACAGCTCGTTTATTACTTCCTGAGGAACAATATACTACCGTTTCAGTTCCCATTAAAATTATATTTTGTTAGTGAGGAACAAAATAGCTCTGATGTGCAGCTGTGAGAATAAGGAAGTTCTTTTTTTTGTGTAGCGCAGTATAAATAATATAGTTCATTGATAGAAATATTAATAAAATAAATTAAACAACTTTTTTAGCTTTAAGTTTTTAGTTTAGTTTTTAGTTTCAATCTAGTAAAAAGGAAAAATCTGAAACTATTCTTCTGTATAGAATCTACAGGTGGGCATTTTATTAGCAAGTCGTATTGTCACTACAATGCATACTGAAGAGTATAGCCTAATACTCAACATTTTATATCTCTTGCTGACTTCAAATTGTGGTAGAGGTCAGATGTTACAGACAAGCAGTTGAAAATCAGATGGACCGTTTTTTGATAAAGAAGACAGAGTGCAGGTAGGAAACCCTGTCTCTGATGGGGTCCAAAATAAGGAGAAAAGAAAGAGGAGTCAGAGAGAGAAATGCCCTTATCGAAGGCCATTAGGCTACAGACATGTACACACTTGGAATCAAAGTTACCGTTAATAATAATGTGTTCATAGTTTTAAATGTTTACACACCATTTGAAAGTCCTGACAATGAAGTAGAGTACTTTCAAAGACTGGCTTTTATTAACTCTTTTATTGAAGAGAGTGAATGTCCTTGTATTTATGTGAAGGGTGATTTAACACGGACATATCTGATGTGAAGTCCTCATTTGGTCAGCATTTAACCCAATTCTGTCAGAGTAACAAGCTATGCTTGTCAAGGAAGGCCCTCTTGCCCCATGACAGCTACATGTGAGTGAGGCTTGGAACACTACTTCATGGCTCGACCACTGTATATGCACCGCTGATGCTCATGGAAGTATTGTGAAGGCTGAGATCTTGTATGGGATGGCCACAACAGACCACATGCCTGTCTCTTATATGTTGAATCTGGAGAGCCTGCCTGAGCTCATTGATAAGGGTAACCATACACAAAATGTGAAAGTTGAGTGGGCTAAACTCACTGAGTATGATCTACAGTATTATTACAGTTTGCCTTAAATTATCTAGGAAATGTTCAAATTCCTCATGATGCGTTAATTTGCAGTGATATCAACTGTGTTAACCAGAATCATCAAGATCATAAAGATCTGTCATATGTATGATGAAATAGTGACAGGGATAACTTATTCTAGTAAATCATTCTGTAACAGAAGGTATAAGCAACAAAATGTCAGACCAGGATGGAATACGCATGTGAGGGAACTTCATAAGCATGCCAGAGAGGCCTTCAACAACTGGGTTTCTGCTGGCAAACCAAGAAGTGGCCCTGTATGTGAAGTGAAGAGACAAACAGTTAAACTGTTTAAATATGCTGTACGATTCATAAAAAATAATGAGCAAACATTCCATGCTGCCCAAAAACTGTTACAAAATTAAGTGCAGAATTTCTGGAAAGAAGTGAAAGTAATAAATGCTACTAAAGTACCCCAACCTTCTACTATTGAAGGGGTTACTAGGCCTGAAAATATTGTTGAACTCTGGAGAAAACATTATAATGATTTATTCAATTGTGTTAAAAGTGAATATTTGAATATCGGTGATGTCTGTCATGAAGATGTGTTAGTCACAGTTAAACAAATTAATGCTGCAATAAAAAAATCTGGATCAGATCTCAGCAAAACACTTGAAGTTTGCCACAGACTGGGGGTAATGCTCTCCATAAACATTATACCCTTATTGTTACAAACAGAGGTGACACAAAGAACAGATGGAAATTGTAAACAGAGTTTATTTGCAGAACCAGGAAGTGAGCGGATAAGGTGAGTGTCAGAAGTGCAAGTCCAGCAGAATGTCAATGTCGATGGGTGATACTGTACTCTTGATTGTAGGTTGAGTCGGGGATCTGGACGATGGAACGATGGAGACGAAGGAGCCAGAAGACCAGACGAGGGAACACTCAGGAGACTAGGAGATACGAGGGAACAGGTAGGTTATGCAGGTGAGTCCATAGAAGCAAGCAGTAGCGTGAGCATGTGCAAACGAGACCGGACAGTGACTGAGTGAATGTGTGGGGCTTAAGTGCAGGCAGTGATTGCAGTGATGATGACGATCAGTACTCAGGTGAACGTTGTGTCTGGGAGAGGGTGGAGCCTGGCGTGCTTGTGACATTCCCCACCCCCCCCCCCCCCCCCCCCCCACGGCCCGCTCCTGAGGGCTGAGGACCCCGACGCCGTGGTGGTCGACCTCTACCCCGAGGCGACGGTCTGTCAGAGCAGGAAGAATGGAAGGTCTCAAGCAGGTTCTGGTCAAGGATGTCATGTCTGGGTACCCACGATCGTTCCTCTGGGCCGTAGCCTTCCCAGTCTATGAGATACTGCAGCTGACCACCACGACGCCGGGAGTCCAAGATATCCTGGACCTGGTAGGCTGCGCCGTCTTCAAGGAGAAGCAGAGGAGGGGGCTCCGGGGTAACGCCAGGCTCTGGGGAGACAGAAACAGAAGGGTGGTGAGGCTTAAGGAGAGACACATGGAAAGTGGGGTGAATCCGATACTGTGGTGGGAGTTGGAGCTTGTAGGTAACGGGATTGATCTGCTGCAGGATGGTGAAGGGGCCAATGAATCTGGGACTCAACTTCCTGCACTGCAGACACAGTCTGATGTCCCAGGTTGACAGCCAGACCTTCTGCCCAACCTGGAATGTGGGAATCTCTGAGCGGCGAAGGTCGGCTGTCATCCTGTGTCTGCGGAGGGCCCATTGGAGTTGGTGATGTGCAGAGTCCCAGATCCTCTCACTCTCTCAGAACCAGTAGTCGACTGCAGGGACGTCGGAGGGATCCCCTGACCACAGGAATAGGGGAGGTTGGTAGCCGAGTACACACTGGAACGGAGTGAGGCCGGTGGTAGGTTGACGTAGAGAGTTCTGTGTGTACTCGGCCCATCCAAGGAACTGGTTCCAGGAGTCCTGGTGGCCATGACAGAAGGTACGGAGGAAACGGCCAATCTCCTGGATCTTGCGTTCCGTCTGCCCGTTCGATTGGGGATGGTAACCTGATGAGAGGCTGACGGTCACATCTAGAAGGGAGAAAAAGGCCTTCCATACCTTGGAGATAAACTGGGGACCCTTGTCCGACACGATGTCTTCAGGGATGCCATAGTACCGGAAGATGTGATTGAACATGAGCTCTGCGGTTTCCATGGCAGTGGGCAAACCTCGTAACGGGAGTAGGCGGCAGGATTTTGAGAATCGGTCCACCACTACGAGGACACAGGTACAGTTGTCTGAGACAGGGAGATCAGTGATAAAATCCACTCCTAGGTGTGACCAGGGGCGGTTGGGAACGGGCAGAGGATGGAGTTTCCCAGCAGGCAGATGACGTGGACTTTTGGACATTGCACATTCCCTACATTCCTACACGGACCTTCTGACCTCCAGTGTCATGTGTGGCCACCAGAAGCATTGTCGTAGCAGCGAGAGGGTTTCATTGACCCCAGGGTGGCCAGTGCCCAGTGACGTGTGGGAAGAGTGAATGAGAGGAGTGCGACGTGATCGGGTAACATACTGCAAGCCTGGGGGGGGACCCGATGGAACGCTGTCGGAGGCATTGGCAGAGGGCAGGGTTTCTTCAGACCAGACAATGGGATTAACGAACAGCTGTGTCGGGAGAATAGGCTCAGTATCTTCGGGTCTCTCCTCTCTCCTCTGGACTATGGAATGCGGGAAAGGGTGTCCGCCTTGACATTCTTGGAACCTGGCTGGTAGGAGATGGTAAAATGGAAACGGGTAAAGAATAGTACCCACCTAGCTTGGCGGGGATTCAGACGCTTAGCTTCTCGGAGGTAACCCAGGTTCTTATGGTCGGTAAGTACCAAAAATGGATGTTTTGCACCCTCTAGCCAGTGCCTCCACTCCTCCAGGGCTAGCTTGAATGCGAGGAGTTCGTGGTTGCCGATGTCATAGTTGATTTCCGCCGGGTTGAGCTTGCGGGAGAAGAAGGCACATGGGTGGAGACGACTGGGGTTCCCCTGCTGCTGAGACAGGACTGCTCCCACTCCGGTGGTCGAGGCATCTACCTCCACGACGAAAGGCAGCTCCGGGTCGGGGTGGACGAGGAGGGGAGCAGTGATGAAGGCGGTCTTGAGTGTCTGGAAGGCTTTGTGGCAGATGGTGTCCAGGACAGAGACTTGGGCTTATTTTGAAGGAGGCTGGTGAGTAGACTGGAGATGGAACTGTAACTTTGGATGAATCAACGATAAAAATAGGCGAAGCCGAGGAATCTTTGGAGCTCTTTAATGGTGGAGGGAATTGGCCAGGACCAGATGGCTTCCACCTTCCCCTCGTCCATCTGGATGCCACTGCGATCGATGTTATATCCGAGGAACTGCACTGAGGGCTGATGGAATGAGCATTTCTCGGCTTTTAGGAATAGCTGGAAGCTCCTCAGGCATTGAAGGACCTCCGCAACATGGTGGCGATATTCGGTCAGGCTCCGGGAGTAGATCAGTATATCAACGATGTAGACCATATTCGATGTAGACCATATTCTCCTTATGGAGAAACTCCCGGAGCACCTCATGGATAAAATCCTGGAATACGGAGGGGGTATTAGCGAGTCCATAAGGTATCACTAGGTACTCGTAGTGGCCGGTGGGCGTGACAAAGGCAGTCTTCCACTCGTCCCCCTCACGTATTCCGATGAGGTTATACACGCTGCGGAGGTCCAGCTTCGTGAACACAGTGGCACCGCGGAGATGTTCCAGGGCATAATGGAACTTAATGGTGATGTTGTTGAGAGCATGGTAATCAATGCAGGGCCACAAACCTCTGTCCTTTTTTGCCACGAAGAATAAGCTCGAAACAGCAGGGGAAATGGACGGATGGATGTAGCCTTGCTCCAGCGCCTCCTTGATGTACTCCTCCATGGCCTTCTCCTCCGGGAGTGAGAGAGGGTAGATCTTTCCTCGGGGCACTGGCTCACCTGGCAGCAGATTGATGGCACAGTCCCATGGCCGGTGGGGAGGCAGCCTGGAAGCCCGTTGGGGACAGAAGACATCGCTGAAGGGGGCGTAGCAGGATTGGACATCCACCGAATGTCTCTCTACCGGACTCTCGATGGACGTGGCGCAGACAGGGAGATCTTGGGAATGAGGAGATCGACGTACAGGTGGAGAAGGGAAACAGTCCGGGAAACAGCTATCGCCCCACTTCAGGATTTCTCCTGTCTTCCAGGAGATGACGGGGCTATGCTGCTCCAACCACGGGCGCCCTAGAATGATGTCAGCGGTGAATTCCTCCAGAACCAGCAGGTGTTGATGTTCCTCATGGAGGATTCCCATTTGAATACTGATGGGGCCCATGGAGCGACTGACCTGTTTACGACTGAGTGGCCTTCCGCTTATCGATTGGATCTGGTAGATAGTCGGAGTGGCAGTCGTGCAGAGTTTGAGCTGGTGGCAGAGGGTGCCCGAGATGAAGTTGCCGGCTGACCCAGAGTCGAGGAGGGCAGTAACTGGAAGGGACACACCGGCAGCAGTAAGGTTAACAGTAGTGGTGAGGGGTTGCATTTTACATAGAAATGGAATGATAGCAGGGTGGAGCCTGACGTGCTTGTGACACTTATATATTATATCCTTAAATATAACCATAAATATAATTGGACAAACATTTAATATTAGTTATTTATTTGGTATACTTTTTGTTTTGAATCTAGTAGTGGTGTAATGATCACAGTTCGATACATATCACGATACGATATTATTGCGATACTCAAAGACATATGGTAAAACATTGTCAACATGGTGATTGCAGATAATGAAATAAAACTGAAGGGCATTCTATAAAGCTACCTTGAGATGGGTTATTAATTTTGTGTATTTAATTTCTGTAGCAAAATAAATTAAATGCATGCATTTACTAAACCCAACAAAACAAAAATGTGGAGAGGCTTCAAAAGATACAATGATCAGTAAAATATACTGTCTATTGTATAAGGGCAGACCTGACACATAAAATAATGCAGTTTCTGTTACCCATCTGATGTAAGTGTTTTTATGACATTGTGCTATGATTGACTAAATGTTCCTGTTGGGGTTTTGGTAGACAGTGTATGTGTTAGTGTATTATTGTATTTTGAAAATTAGTGTTGGAGTTTAGTTTACAATGTGTGATTTTGAGCATTAAATTAACTGTTTTGGCAATTGTGTGTTGTAGGTTTGTTGGTGTGTTAGGTGTTTAGGAAAATTGTTAAATGTATTGAAAAAAATTGTCATAGCGATCGTAAAAAACTGTAATAGTGAGTCGAAAACAAATACTGAATTTACTGACTCACTTAACCATAATAGTTTGGTTATGTCCCATTTGAAATGAATGAGGACTGTTATTTGGCTATTTGGAAGCCTAAAAAGTTGTAACCTGTGATTTTAGAAGTCCAAAGTCACGTATAATACACAGGCATAGCCACATTGAGCCTTATTTTTTTGGTGAATTTATTTGCAATAATATGCACGCTCCAATACATTCAGATTCCAAGAGTGACCTTTATGAGCTGGTTGATGAGTGAATTAAAAACATACAGCACTAGCAGTCTGATTCCCGATTGAATTACTCTTATTTGTGCCGGTTCTTTTTAGTGTATAAAATCTCTTCTAAATCAGTAGGGGTATGGGATTAAATTCTTGCCAAATGTATTGCAGTCACAGATCAAAAAATAAAAAGCGTTATTCCAAAATTTAAAAAACATATGTAAAAATGTATTGCACAAAATGAAAAAATGGTCACGGATCAAATTATTATAAATGTAAATAAAAAAAATGAAAAGCGCATAAAACATTACGAGCATGAATCAAACCTTTAAACACATTAAAAATTATATTTCACAAAATGTATACTTATGTAATGTGTTATTCTTTAAAGAAAATATGTTTTCTGCTATTTATTTTTTTGTACGCTTCTATCCACATTCTGCACTTGCTTTTCGAGCTGGGGTAAAATCTTTCTGTGGCAGAACATGTTATACTGTATACGTGTCTGCAACTCACCGTTACGTCTACCTGCGTTGGGTCCTGTGTGCAGAGTTTAGCTCTGTCACAAACACTGGTGAATATTCCACAGTTGGCCACCGGAGGTCTCGCTCACCTGAATAGCTACTAATATTCATTCGGACTTAATTTCCCAAGCACCCACAGTCTGGGACTGATTACTGCACACCTGATCCTGATCACACTGACTATATATAGTACGCAAACTTCTGACTTGCGTCCTTGGTAGTTCAGACTTGCCAAGTTCGACTCGGGAGAACGAACTCCAGAAGACGGGAGGAATCGTCATCAATCGTCAATCTTGAAACGTCATCAGTGGCTGCCCAAGCACTGTTCCAGTTCAAAGTTTACATCTAGCCAAGTTACAGTTCAAATCCCCAGATGTGTCCTTGATCCGCCCCTTTTATCGAGGATGCATCAGGAGGAGACTTGTGTAGACTTCAACGCCTACAACAAGCCGCGCCGTTATTTTCAGTTAATAAAAGAAAAAAATTCTGGTGTTATTTTTGTGATTGTTTGGGGCATTCTACAGCCCTTCATCAAGACTTTCAACACAGAGCCCATCTCAGATTGTTTTAATCAATGCACAAATAGAAAAAACAAATGAACACTGTCAGTTCCTAAATTCTAATTGGGTGGGCCAGGCAGGCATTTGGGTGGGCTCAGCCCACCCCTGCCCATGCCTAGGACCGGCCCCGTTTACAGCGTGTTTTTTCAGCGGTGAGTAATGTAGCCAATCACAGATAGTTGTTGCTCTCTCGAACCCGATCAGAATCTCATCGCTCAAAATGCCAGTTTCTGTGAAACCTCTCATTAACAAAGTCAAGAAACGATGTAAGTAAGAGATTTATTGTTGACTCAGATCTTTCAAATATTACAATTTAATAATTGCTTAATCAATACGTCATCCTCAATAAACCCGTCTCCGGCATGTTGCCTCCGATCTTTCGAATATTGCACTTTTGCACGGCTGACTAAAATTCTGTTGCATTATTTTCCTGTTTAACACTGTGAAGCTGCTTTGAAACATTCTGCATTGTAAATTTGACTTGACTTGACAATAAGGCTACAGTCTATAACATTCATTGAATAAAACTATTGTTGCTAAGAGGACAGACGGCCAATTGTATGCTGCAAAGTCTCGGCATTGACATCTAAATATAAATGCCACTCTGCACGAGACAGAAATATCCTCCTGAGACCCAGAATAGAGGATTGGCCTCTGTAGAGGACATTATATACAAGTTAATTTCTCTGACAACATACAGTTTTAACTCTGGATATTCTTATTAAATATAAGACATTCTTATGAAAATATTATTACCCATTAATAAAATATGATTACCCAAAAATCCCATTGTTTGTCTATTCATGTCTTTTAATTATCTCAATAAATGGGTTATGGTGTCATCTACAGAGCAGAGGATATAGCATATAACATAGGAATTGAAAAAACTATTAAAAAAAATAAATGTTTTTTTTATGCTCCAAACAATGTAATGACCTGGAGAAAAAAAAAAATCTAAAGTCACTATACCTTTTTCTGGTTCTCAGGAAGATGACAAAGCAATGTAAAGGCACACTTACAGATTAATAGACAATTTGTAGCAAAATATTTTTGAAATTCCAATTATTGGTAAAAGTGATGGCTTATAATAATCATACATTTCTCACTGGACACTGCTATGGTTGTTGATTCTGGAACCGGGCCTGATATTTACATACCTGTTTCCTCACATATATCACTGTCATGCATCAAAGACATAATCCATGTGCCATTTATTCATCCTATGGTTTATTTAATGTGTATATATAGCTCATTTCTAAGAGTTAAAGCACTCTTTAAGCGCATGTGCACTAGTGTGCATGACAGAGCAGCTCCGTCTCTATATTCAGCACTGAAAGGTGTTGAATTTCAACTGCTCCATATTAGTCATTTGTAGCGGTGCATTTTCCCTATAATGGCACATTTGTTCTTCCTATTTACTGTATTAATCATTGTAGTTAAATATTCCTTGTGTAGATTACTGTTCTTATATTTATTGTGACTACTGTTATTTGTTATTTTGTACTTATTTCTCTTTTGTCTTTTAATTGTAGAAAACAACAAACACATGCAAAGAGGATTTATTCAGTGTACTGAGTTGTGGTGACAATAAATGGGTTATTCCCGTATACCTGATCTTCTGTGGTAAACATCTCTCACCGGATGCTCTGTAGTGGGTCTGTTATCAACCGGCAAATTCACATTGGGAGAGCTACTAGTAGCCATCCTTTTTATATACAGCAAAGTGATTAAATTGAGTTGAGATCTCTTTTTTTTTTGTGTAATCCAACTGATCCTCCTGATTATTAATGTCTCTCATCATGTTCATTGTGAGATCACAAGATGTCAACTACAGTCATACAGTAAGATGGGAACTGTGCCAAAAGCCACTCCCCTACTCACCACCCCATTTGCTGCTCCCTACATTGCCAGTGTCTGAACCGGAGTACGGCTGTACATACGTCTCTGCAGAGCACAAGGCAAAGGAAATTACAATTCAATTCAAAAGCTAAAAATTTGAAAAATGGATCCCAGCAATCAGCCCACAGGTGCCTGGAATTCATCTGATAAATCACGAATGATGCAGCCGGCACCACCAGCATACCAGGACTATCCTGCTGGATACCCTCCCTCATTTCCAAGCCAGCCAGTCCCCCAGGGTCCCTATGCCCAAGGGCCATATCCAGGACAACCCGTGGTCACCATGCAGCCTACAGTTTTTGTGACAGCCGCTCCACTGGCCCATCCAGAGCCAGAATACCTGTGCTATTCCATTTTTACTATGGTGTGCTGCTGCTTACCTCTGGGCATCGCTGCACTGGTTTTCTCCTTGTCTGTAAGTATTAGTCCATGTAATTTACTTTTATTTATGAATATTTAGGTATGTCTTTACCATGGTTTACAATTTAGTGCTAGGTAATGTAAAATATCAAATATATAAAGAGCAAAGAGCTTAATAATCCTCAGGTTAATAATTATATCGTTCATTAATGATTTATTTAGCATAACCCTTTAAGGCACGCAAATAAAAAAACAATGGGACATTTTTTAATTATTTATACTGTATGGAAAAGTGCATATATTATGAGCCTCTATCAATGTTTATATGTTCATCAATGGGGGAGTGGGGGGGGGGGGGGTCATAATTTTGCATTGTGGTTTGGAGAATGTATAGAGGGATTGTTCTGCACTGACATCTGTTTATAAATGGAAACATATATTTAAAAAAAAAATTGGAAAAATATATGTGTTGTTGATCTGCTCTTAGACTAAAGCCGGGTGCACACTGTGCGATTTTGGCCACGATTTGGCCGTCTAAGAAAAATTTTGAAATCCAAAAAGATTTCTCTGATCCTAGGCTAAAATCTGAAGTCTTTGATCCTTAGTTTGATATGTGCACCGACAACCGATTAATGACCATTGCGATCAAATTTTACCTCGGACAAAATTCTGGCAGTGTCAGAAGATTTGAGGCGCAATCCTGCAGTGTGACTTTTCCTAGGACGACCGTCAAATCAAGAACCAATAGGAGCGCAGAACCTGATGATGCATTTCGAGCGACAACATCAAATCACAACAGGGAACATGTCGAAAAGAGTCGAATGAAAAATGCCACCGCTTGTTTTTGTTGTTTGTTGAACGCTACCATCGTGTCTGTGAATGCGGCTCACTGTTACCGAACGTGTCACGGATTGATGACGTAAAACTCAGTTCGTACGAGTCTCTTGCTTGCGTCCGTTTTCGCGTCTGACTGTCTGACATAATGACAACTGAGATCCTACAGTGTGACATGTATTACATCGGGGATCATGTTCGTACAGTCTGACAAGCAACATTCGCAGAGGATTTAGAAAAATCGCACAGTGTGCAGGACCCTTTAGACTGAGACGTTGATCCCACACATTATGAGTGATTCACTACTAAATTTATTCTATGTTATATTAAATCACTATTATAAAAATTATTCTAGATAAAATTTATTTTTGAATACTACAGTGATAACTAGCTTGACATACAGAGCTTAAATACAAATATGTCTCTGCCAGGTTGAGTTCACTTAATTTCATAACTAAAAAAAGATAGATGCATGTAAGCATTATGAATTAAGGAGATCATTCTTGTAGAGATTGCCATGTAATTACCATTGCTGGTAAATCCATATGGGCGTTGTTTTCCAGTAAATGACTTTCAGTTCCAGAGAAAGAGGTGTGGCACTGGAGACCCTCTCAACAACAACACAAAAACAGAAAATGATTATTAGCCATTATTAACTGTAGTCATACAGGAAGCGGTCAAGCACCAGTATACACAGCAAAGTAGACTAGAGTAAACACAATCATGGTTGATAAGCAGGCAGGAAGTCAGGGCAGGCAGAGATTAAACACAAGTCCGAGACAGCAGAGAATCGTAGACGAAATACACAACAGGGTCATAACCGCCACAACGGGTAGGCAAAAAAACAGAAATAGCCGCTCAAGAGTTGTTCACTGTGGCAAGACTTTGCAGAGGGGAAAGGGGAAGAGTCAGCTTCAAGGGTAAGTTTATCCAAAAATGAAAATTAGCTCATGATTTACTTACCCTCAAGTCATCCTAGGTGTATATGACATTCTTCGAATGGACTTCATAAACGAGGCAACAATTCACTGCCATTATAATGCTTGGAAGAGCCAGGACTTTTTTAATATAACTCCGATTTTATTCTCCTGAAAGAAGAATGTCATATACACCTAGGATGACTTGAGGTTGAGTAAATCATGGGCTAATTTTCATTTTTGGGTGAACTAATGCCATGCTACGGTCCGCCATGCTTTGCTTACATCTAGCTATCACAATTCCTTGCGCTCAGGCAGTTTGGCGTGACTTTTCCTGGAACGCTACAAAGTCATGAGTCGTGGTTTGAAGTCGTGACTTACGGGCTCAAAAACCTGCCTGGGACGCAGCATAACCTTTTAAATAGGCCAGCAGATTTGCTACAGCTGGGCAATCTGATCAGTGCCAGGTGCGGGGCTGATGGGAAATGTAGTGCGAGTGTAAGAAAGTCAACACTCTGGTGAGGGAGCCCTCTGATGGTCGGAAGAGGGGATTTCTTCACATTCTTAGAAATTATGATATAATGTTTATACTTAAAATTTACTCACACTTTATAACATTTAATTAAGTAATACAAATATTATAATTTTAATGCTAATATTTATCATTTTTAAATTTATGAGTAGCCTAATGTTTAGGCCTACTTTATTTTTTAAAACATCAGTACAATTCATTTGTGAAGCATTAATACTGATTGTGTGTGTGTAAAAAAAAAAAAATTTCATGAACATTTTAATCGTTTTTATTCAATGTTTGAAATATACATTTATTAACAAGTTATTAAAAGATGTAACAAAAAGGTACAAATAAAAACAAATAATCTTCTGTCCACAATTATCTTTTACTCTGCAAAAAAATGGGGTTAGATAAAAAATGCCATCACACATGTAGGCTATAGTTGTAACAGCAGTCCACTGAGGCGTGCGTAGTGAGAACCCATGTGCAGTTTAAGCCAAACATGAACTAAATACTAAATAAACAAAGACTTGACTTGGCTTAACTTCACTAAACTTGACCAGGAACAGGAAAAAAAAAAAAAACTAACCAAACAGTGGTTACACAAACAAAGCTTGGGTGCGTCTCAATCAGCTCCCTAGTCAGCCATTTTAAGGGCTGTCTCAATCACAAAATCCTTCCAGGGAACTGAAACCTTTGCTCCCTAAAAAGGTCCCACAATGTACCATGAAAACCAGGGTGCATCACTATGTTCCCTTAACAGAAATTATATATATATATATATATATATATATATATATATATATATATATATATATATATATATATATATATATATATATATATATATATATATATATATATATATATATATATATATATAAACACTTAATTGTTTAATCTCTACCCACGCACAACTCTGCCTTCTTTATTGCGTCACCAAAGAACCAGTGACTTCAAGTGAAATAGCACATAATTCTTACTTGCATCACCCAGAGTACTAGTGACTTAGCACATAATAGCACATAATTCTACACCATTATCACTGCAAATGTTACTAAATGGCTTAATAATTGAATAAACTATTGTACCACTTACCTTAGTTTAATTCCTTCCTTAAAGGTCCCGTTCTTCGTGATCCCATTGTTCAAACTTTAGTTAGTGTGTAATGTTGCTGTTAGAGCATAAATAATACCTGTAAAATTATAAAGCTCAAAGTTCAATGCCAAGCGAGATATTTTATTTAACAGAAGTTCCCTTTCAAAGCCTACAGCGAACGGCCGGCTTGGACTACATCCTGGTACTTCCTTCATAAATGACGTCAGTAGAACAGTAGAACAGACTAACCTCCGCCCACAAGAATACACGAAAAAAGGGGGCGTGGTCTTGTTGCTGTCCCACGTGGAGAAGAGGACGTGTTGCGTGGAGAAAAGGAATTGTTGCGTTTGAGTGTGTTTGTCGCCATGTCGTCGAGGCGCTGTTATTTTCATCCCGGAGTCAAATCACCTTTGTTTGGCTTTCCCAGGGACGCTGTAGAGATCATTAAGCGCATATATCTCCCGTTAAGAGGCGTGACCTTTCCACGTGCGCTAAGCTGCTGTCGAATCACAACACAGGAACCGTGCCACGTTCGCTAAGCTGCGGTCAAATCACAACACGGGAACCGCTGGCACAATCAGAACTCGTTACGTATTTCTGAAGGAGGGACTTCATAGAATAAAGGAAGTCATCAGCCGTTTTTAGGACAGTGAAAAGAGCGGTGTACAGATAAGTAAATTGTGTGAAAAATACTGTTTTTTTTACACGCGAAACATGAACACATGTTATATTGCACACTGTAAACACAATCAAAGCTTCAAAAAAACACGAAGAATGGGACCTTTAAGTGAAATCTTCTAAATCATTGGCCTGCCCCAAATTGACCACTTGTTAATATGACAGCCTATTTCCTGTATTCAAGTAGGCATGAAGTGTGTGTAAAACTTTTGCTTGTGACACTCTTACAAGATGGTTTTCACAGACAAAGTAGCCTACAGTTAGGTTGGTAATCTAGGTGTGTTTGAACGGCTAATGCAAACAGCAGATGTTTTATTGAAACCCTGTCACTGCTTGGCAACGCAGCCTGAACTGGCCAAACAAATGACAAAGTAAACAACTCAGAAAGATGATCTGTCAGCAAACGTTTTTTTTAGCACTCAGATCAGTTAAATGAAAGGTTTCCAGCAACCTTTAGCATTAACTGTAATTTGCATTATTAAGCTACCAATTTTATTTATTTTTTAAATGTAATTTTTGAAACGTATATATTTGATGACATGTTGGTGTGACTTGGCTTTAATAAATAAAATTTAACAAATAATAATTTTGTTTGCTTGTTGCTTAACATAATGTTTCACATATGTTTTCACAGACACGGAATGCCAACCACTCAGGACAGCAAGCATTAGCTGAGAAGAACTCCAAAACGGCACGCATCCTGAATCATGTTGGAGTCGCTATTGGGCTTGTTTTCATTGTATTGATTATTGTCGTACAGGTTGTGGCTTTAAAGGATAGTTAACCGCTATCAGAGCTGTAATAATTGGATGCAGAGAACAAACTCCGCATTTAAAATGTTATTTGCTCAATGTGTCATTGTACTTAAAACATACACTGATTATGATATGTTTAAAACAATGAATGATTGGCCAATTAAATCTCATAATGAACAACACATAATGTCTGTTATGTTTTTCTTTATTACAGTACATATTTTTAAAGGTGCCCTAGAATGATTTGAATCAACATTTTAAATTGTTCTCTGGTATCTACATAGAGGGTATATGCCTTATTTAAGGTCAATAATTGTCCAGATACGGTTTTACAGGTACAACTCTAGAAATCTTCCCCAGGATGAAATGGTCTATTTTTGCCTTATTTGGAAGGGTCATGAATATTAATGTAGAGTTCTACTCTGATTGGCTGTTTCACTGCGGCTCAATGATAGCAGGCACGTCTATACTGACCGTCATGAGAATGGAGAGATTAGGCATTCAACCTTATATGTTTGAGCCTGTTTCTGACGAAAATGCAGATTTTGAGGAACAACAACATGTTTTGAGATTGGAAATGAACGCTTCTGAATGGTAAGTTAAGTCTTTATTTTAATTAGGAACCTGCAAAATCATTACGTCCATACCAGAACTTCAGCCTAAACGATAACTAGCATGTAGCATTAAATATACACATCAGCAGTCACAACTTTAGCATTGTAAAAAGATTTTAATTATTGTAATGTGATTTTACAATGATAGCTTCTTCACTTTGAATCACAAACTGAACTGGGTAGCGCTTAAATATGTTGTTTGTACAGTAACGTTTGAGTTTGACAGTAGAGTACTGATTTAAAAGTCGATTTATTTAGCCATTTAGTTATGTAAGAAACCTGGATTACACTATTGTTACTGTACTAGCATTTTGCGTCAGATCTACAACGGGGATATTATCGTTAATGTTGTCTCTCTAAGAAACTTTCGATGTAATCAGAAATGGTTTAGACAGTCAAGAAGTGGATAAAATCACTTACTGCTTGCAGGTATATGGTTGGAATTGCCCCTTTCTTCAGTGTCGGACGCTGAGCAAAGCCTGCTTGATATTGTCCCGGGTTTGAAAAACTGTCCGTGGTGAAATGGGCTGAGCAAACTAACAACTCTGAATTAAATTGTTGCGGTATCCGATTATAAATAAACATCAACCATGCCTGTTGACATGTTTTTTATATGTGGGAAGAGTATGAAACGTCTTCACACCCCCTGCACAGCCTGGAACATAACATTTGTTTCCATGATCTGCCATTTCGCTATCCTCGCGTGACGCTTGTTTACCTGCAGAGATGATGCGGCTGCGCAGTTCCGCCTGACCGTGAACATGTGCTGGTATATGCAAATGTTGGGGGGCGTACATATTAATGATCCCATCAATTGCATCACTGCTGGTGTTATGTTGAGATTCGCCTATTTTTCCGTGGTGTTTTTCACAAACGAGATTTACATATGAAGGAGGAGGCAATGGTGTTTGAGACTCACTGTAGGTGATTTACATGCACTGAACTCCTGTTATTTAACTATGGCAAGGTTCATTCGATTTTTCATTCTAGGGCACCTTTAAAGAAACTGTTATGGGTAGATTTAGAGAATGGGATTAACGGCTCTAAATATCTTTTTAATAC
This sequence comes from Romanogobio albipinnatus, assembly GCA_023566225.1. Lineage (NCBI taxonomy): Eukaryota > Metazoa > Chordata > Actinopteri > Cypriniformes > Gobionidae > Romanogobio > Romanogobio albipinnatus. Next base: position 43,925,775 of record CM042252.1, on the reverse strand, counting down.
TACAATGTAAACATTTTCTTACACATTTCTGTCTATTACATTTTATATATTTATATAATATCTTTTAATATTCTCTATAAAATGGTTATGTTTGGGGTTGTAGAAATGATGTAGCTATTAGTAGCTCGTTCACATTTGTTGCATGTTGCTGGTTAGGTTTGAAACCCCCCACAAGGTGTCCGGTAAGAGACTTGGTCAAAGATGGTTGCAATATGGGAGTACCCCGTTTATTAGTCACCACAACAACTCAGTTATTAGCGATGGTTGAACAGTTTTCCTTATTTGTAGGTGTTTAGTATGTGTGGTTTTCTATAAACATAGGAAATGCAGGGTAAATATACATGATGATAACATTAAATGTTCTAACAGAAATACACATGATGAATGTTCATTAAGACAGAATTAACAGTGTAATGATTTGAAGAAACTCGCTATGTCATACACATTACTTTAAACAGTAAATAGCTTAATTTGTTCTGTATTGTATCAGCGGCGCTCTGTCTGGACATGTTCTGTGCGCATGCACACTAAGTTGTTTACAACTTTAGAATACCTCAATAACGGGCACTTTTCACAGCAATACAAATGAAAATATACATAATAACATCAATATAAGCAATTACAAATAAAGGTAACATATGATATAGCACAACATCAAAGACAGAGGGCCCTATTTTAACGATCTGAAACGCAAGTGTCAAAGCGCAAAGCGCAAGTAACTTTGTGGGCGGGTCTCGACGCTGTTGCTATTTTCCCGGCGGGATAAATGGCTCTTGCGCCCGGCGCAAATCTAAAATGGGTTGGTCTGAAGTAGCTTCATTATTCATAGGTGTGATTTGGGCGTAACGTGAATAAACCAATCAGAGCGTCATCCAACATTCCCTTTAAAAGCAGGTGCGCAAGTTCCATTATGGATTGCTATTATTATGGCGTATTTACCAGGCGCACGCCAGGAGCGGTTCACAGCCGAGGAGACTGATGTTCTTGTAAGAGCAGTGAAAAAGACAGAGAAGTTGTGTTGTATGGGGATGGGAGAAACCCACCCAAAATAGCGTCGGTTAAATAAATAATTAGCCTGAATAATTTGTAAGCTAGAAAATGTAAAATGTTACACAAAAAAAAATGCCTATTTTTTCACATCTTCGTGGCACACCACAATGATTTCCGTCATCTCATGTGTTAATATTTTTTTAGTGTAACAATTTATGATTTGCAAAAATAACTGTTGCATCTGTGTAGATTACATGAGCAAAGTGTATGCGCGTTGTGCACGCTATACATTATGGTCAAGCATGCGCCCTTAAAATAGCATAATGAACAACGCGCAACGCGCCACTGACTTTAGACTAGGTTTTTTCTGGTCAGTGGCGCAATTGTTTAATGGAACAGCAAAATAGCACCAGGGATTGTTTGCGCCGGAACACGCCTCCTTTTTTGCGCTGAACCGCCCAGGGAGCGCAAGTTCATTCACTAGTTTAGCGACGTGCTTCTGTGGAGGGAAAAGCGCGCTTTGCGCGGGTGCAAAATAGGAATGACACATGCGTCGGTGTACAAAGTCAATTGCGCTGGGTGCAAGATAGGGCCCAGAATTATCTCCTATCGTTGGCCGTAATGAACTAAAAAATCAAAATCAAATCAAATCACTTTATTGTCACTCTACCATATGCACAAGTGCAACAGTAGGTGAAATTCTTAGGTGCAGTCCGAGCAAACATAGTAGTCATGACATGACATGTACAACATTTAAGCAACAACATATTACACATCTGATGCGCACACAATTACTCACAGCACAGTATACACTACAATAAACAATAAATAATTTACACAATGTGAGTGTAGTTCTCACAGCTTTAAACAATATACACATACTTACAATATACATATACTTTAAACAATATACACTAAACATACATTAAACAATAACAGTATACATTAAGCTATAGTAATATACAATGTACAGTATACAATATGTTCACAAATAGAAATCCGATGTACAATAGATGCTATTTGATAAATAAATGTGTATATAATGTGTGTGTATCTCCAGTGGTTTGTGCTGAGTGATATTCTGTCCAGTGTGTGTTATGATCCTGATGGATCAAGAGTTAAGTAGTCTGATTGCTTGTGGGAAGAAGCTGTTCTGGAGTCGGCTGTCGGCTGGTGCGTGTTCTGATGCTGCGGTACCGTCTGCCTGATGGGAGCAGTGAGAGCAGCCCATGGTTCGGGTGGCTAGAGTCTCTGATGATCCTCTGAGCTCTTTTCACACACCGCCTGGCGTAAATGTCCTGGAGGGAGGGAAGCTCACCTCCGATGATGCAGCTGGCCGTGCGCACTACCCTTTGCAGGGCCTTGCGGTTGCGGGCGGTACTGTTGCCGTACCAGGTGGTGATGCAGCCAGTCAGCAGACTCTCTATGGTGCAGGTGTAGAAGCGTGTGAGGATGTGGCGGTTCATTCCAAACCTCCTCAGCCGTCGCAGGAAGAAAAGGCGCTGATGAGCCTTCTTCACAACGGCCTCAGAGTGGACGGACCATGAGAGTTCCTCTGTGATGTGGACACCGAGGAACTTGAAGCTGCTGACTCTCTCCACCGGTGCTCCATCGATGGTGATGGGGCGGTGTTCTCTCTCATTCCTCCTGAAGTCGACCACCAGCTCCTTGGTCTTGCTGACGTTGAGGGAGAGGTTGTGCTCCTGACACCACCGTGTCAGAGTGTGCACCTCCTCTCTGTAGGCCGTTTCATCATTGTCAGTGATGAGACCTACCACTGTCGTATCGTCAGCAAACTTGATGATGGTGTTGGAGCTGTGGGTTGCCACACAGTCATGTGTGTACAAGGAGTACAGGAGTGGGCTGAGAACACAGCCCTGAGGGGCTCCAGTGTTGAGAGTCAGTGATGAGGAGATGTTACTGCCCATTCTGACCACCTGGCGTCTGTTTGACAGGAAGTCCAGGATCCAGCTGCATAACAAGCTGTTTAAGCCTAGAGCCCGGAGTTTCATGTCAAGTATGGAGGGCACAATGGTGTTGAATGCTGAGCTGTAGTCTACAAACAGCATTCTCACATATGTGTTCCTCTTTTCCAGGTGGGAGAGAGCAGTGTGAATTGTCGATGAAATGGCATCATCAGTGGAGCGGTTTGTGCTGTATGCAAACTGCAATGGGTCCAGTGAGGGGGGGAGAACAGAACAGATGTGGTTTCTGACTAGTCTCTCAAAGCATTTGCTGATGATGGGGGTCAGAGCAACAGGACGCCAGTCGTTTAAGCAGGTGGTTTTTGACTGCTTAGGTACAGGAACAATGGTGGACGTTTTGAAGCATGTGGGGACCACGGACAGGGAGAGGGACAGGTTAAAGATGTCCGTGAAAACTCCAGCCAGTTGGTTCGCGCACGCTCTGATCACGCGGCCCGGAATGCCGTCTGGGCCCGCGGCTTTACGGACGTTCACCCGCCGGAAGGATCGGGTTACATCCGCTAAAGATACAGAGAGTGAACTAACCTCTGCATCTTCAGCCACGAGCTCTCTCTCCGCGAGGGCGGTGTTAGTTCCCTCAAAGCGAGCATAGAAGGTGTTGAGCTCGTCCGGGAGAGAGGCAGCGGTGTTCACGGTGGAGTTTGTGTTCCCTTTATAGTCCGTGATGGTGTTAATTCCCCGCCACATGCTTCTGGAGTCGGTGGTGTTGAACTGTCCTTCAATCTTGTCCCTGTACTGCCGTTTTGCTGCTCTGATGGTTTTCCGGAGGGCATAACTTGCTTGTTTATGCTCCTCCACATTACCGGAGTTAAAAGTGTAGGTCTGCGCATTGAGTGCCGCGCGAACATCCCCATTTAGCCACGGCTTCTGGTTAGGGTACAGCCGTATTGTTTTGGTCGGAACAACGTCTTCTACGCACTTCCTGATGAAACACGTTACGCTATCAGCGTAGACCTCGATGTCGTCATCAGAGGCCGACCGGAACATCTCCCAGTCCGCGTGCTCAAAACAGTCCTGTAGCATAGAGTCCGATTGGTCCGACCAGCACTGGATGGTTCTGAGGGCGGGTGCTTCCTGTTTCAGCCTCTGCCTATAAGCGGGCAAAAGTAGAATGGAAGCGTGGAAGCGTAGAATATAACATCCGTTATAATAGCAAAATAATGGTAGACAGCTTAGTCCGGCATATCGCACCCGCAATCTCTACCAAGATAAATAACACACTTACTTTGAACAGACGCACAACACCCAGACAATGAATAAAAAGGAAACTATATGTGTTATGCAACGGCAAAGTTCAGCATCGGCATCAGCGCTCGGACATACTCTCTTCCTGAACGCTGTGGGCGGGATGTTTGGCTGCACGTTGATCTGTGAGTGCTGATTGGCCTGTTCTGGAGTGTCAATCAATCTCGCAAACAGAGAGAGATTTGTTCAGAAGGCATACTATTCTTCTGACTATAATGGCCGTTTTTACAGGGGTTAAGGGATGACTTATATTTTCCGTATTTTTTTTGTGTGTGTGTTTTTGTTGTTGTTGCTGTAAATACGTAATGTTTACATTTAAAATGTTGTCAATACATCCATATTGTATAATTCACCATCTATCCAAACGTACTTGTACGTTTTGTACCTGTAAATGTTATGTATTAATACCTACATATATGAGACCAGGCTGATCTGTCTAACAACAGGGGGAGAAAAAAATCACAGCGACACCAGTGGTTAAAATTACAGAGGGTTGTGTCTCTCTTTCCTCCCTGAGCTCATTGAGTTTGAAAGTGTGCCTGGATTTGGAAGAATGAGGGAGGGAGGCTAGGGGTTAATTAGAATGAATGGGGGAAAGTCCCAGGAGAAGATGCTGTTAATCAGACTGTACATTCATGTCACTTTACGTGTTTAATGTGTCTTCAAGATGGTGTTAAAAGAAAACTAAGGTGAGGATTCAAGTGCGTGAGGAAGTGAATTTTATTCTAAAACAAACATAATCCAAAACAAAACCCACAAGGGGGAAAACATAATTCAAAAACAACAACTTCAAAACAAACATATCGGAGGATCACGGGAAACATATAGACAACGTACCGACAAGGACTGTGAACACAAGGGAACTATTTAAAGGGGAAGAAATCAGGAGGGAACAGGTTGGAGAAATCAAACACTAATCATATAACAAGGGGGAGGGATCAGACAGAGCCCATGGCCCAAAATAACAACACACCACAGCTGTGTCCCAAAGTGAAGGGTGCACACTTCGAAGGCCGTGCACTTCGAAGGCCAGGCCAGGCCACGCCTTCGAAGTGCACGAAGGGCGAACCGAGGGACAGGGTTGCCAGGTCTGCACAACAAAACGACTCCAATTACTAATCAAATATTTAATCTTAAATTGCAACTTCACTGTAAAAAAAAAAAACTTAATTTTACGGAAAATAACTCTAAATTGTTTACAGTATTTTCATGTAATTTTGAATTATGTTTAAAACTATGTAAAATTACAAACAATATCTGTAAATAAACAACTTGACTGTTATTTTAAGGATGATATCATTAATGACAAATTACAGTAATTCTCATTTTTGTACAGGAAAATTACTGTATTATTTATACAGTATTTTTCTGTTTTCATAAATTACATACAAATTCATGTAAAATTACAAAAAATATCTGTAAATTAACAACTTGACCATTATTTTATCATTAATGACAAATCGCAGTCATTCTCATTTTTTATACAGGGAAATTACTGTATTATTTATACAGTTTTTTTCTGTTTTCTTAAATTACATACAAATGTATGTACAATTACAGAACTAAACTGTAAAAAAATATTTAGCTCATTATATTAAAGGTTTATGTTCATACTAACAATTTAACATTATTCTTTGTAATTTTAAAGTAAATCTTATTAGTTTCACTGTAAAAATAAAATCGTAAAAAAAAAATGGTAAATGACTGGCAGCTACGGCTGCCAAACAAAAACCGTAAAATTAAAGTAAAATATCTTAATTCAAATAAAGTGCAAAAACTTTACGTAAATTTACATTAAAAGTTTGAGAGAGAACGTCTCGGTTACGGATGTAACCCTCGTTCCCTGAGGAGGGAACGGAGACGTACGTTAGTGACTAACGAATGGGGGTTTCGCTTAGAAGCCTATCATCTTCGAGCATATAGAAAACGCCCAATGGCGTGCCAATGCCATGGGGCATGCGAAATTTGCATACGTAACTCCACCTCACCGCGTGAGTATATAAGGAAGTACGTGGCAATACAGCATTATGTTACCTGCTTGAGGAGCCAAGACCGAACTCCTGCGTTCCAGGTAGCACAGCTGAAGTGGCAACGGAACGTACGTCTCCGTTCCCTCCTCAGGGAACGAGGGTTACATCCGTAACCGAGACGTTCCCTTTCGTTCAGTCACTACGACCTACATTAGTGACTAACGAATGGGGGTTCAATAAAATCCCGCCACTTCAGCCGTCTTCCAGTGCCCTGCGTAAGTGTGAGTTCCCTGTCGTAAGACTAATACGGACGAAGGACCCATGCTTAACACAGGAATACCAAGGTACACTGGGAAGCATATCCCAGTGAAGGAATGCCAAGATGCCTGCCCGTAGGGAGGACTTAAGAGTACACATATGACCCGCTAAGGGCTGCATATGGAAAAACTCTAGGGTACCAGCCGCAGGTGGAATTTTTAACCCTAGGGGTGGCAGGGACTTGCCAAGGGAAAGACACCTGCTCGCAAGGGAGGCTAACGGTGGAAATACTCGTGTGGGGGTCGCCGGAGGGGTCACTTGTACCCAGAGCGTGCCAGACTGCCATGCCCACCTCGGGACTCGATCGCGAAGCCAGTGCTGAAGCGGTCTCATATGTAGCAATCCGAGCGGCGTCACCGCGGCTGCAGATGCCATATGCCCCAGGAGCCTCTGAAATAGTTTCAGTGGAACCGCACTCTTGCTCTCGATTTGACGGAGGCAAGTCAGCAGTGACTGCACGACCGAGTCGATGTCCATACCGAGAAAAGAGATCCTCTGCACTGGGCAGAGTTTGCTCTTCTCCCAGTTGACCCGAAGGCCCAGACGGGCTAGGTGATGGAGCACCCGATCTCTGTGTCCGCAAACCTGCTCCCGAGAGTGGCCCAGTATAAGCCAGTCGTCGAGGTAATTCAGGATGCGGACCCCGTGCTGCTGAAGGGGCGCAAGGGCGGCCTCGGCAATCTTCATAAAGACGCGAGGGGACAGAGACAGCCCGAATGGGAGGACCGCGTACTGATATGCCCGCCCCTCGAAAGCAAACCGTAGGAACGGTCTGTGTCGAGGAAGGATGGAGACATGGAAGTAGGCGTCCTTCAGGTCGATCGCTGCAAACCAATCGTCTGGACGAACGCATTCGAAAAGGCGTTTCGCAGTCAACATCTTGAACGGAAGCCTGTGTAGGGTTTGGTTCAAGATGCGAAGGTCCAGGATTGGCCGTAACCCACCGGTTTTCTTGGGTACAATGAAGTAGGGGCTGTAGAACCCCGACTTCATTGCGGCTGGAGGGACAGGCTCGATCGCACCCTTCGCCAGCAGGGTGGCAATCTCCGCACGCATGACGGGGGCGTTGGCCCCGATCTCGGTATAGCGGACACCCCTGAAACGGGGAGGAGCCTGCGCGAACTGAATCGCGTAGCCGAGCCTGATGGTCCGCGCGACCCAGCGGGACAGCCCCGGAAGCTGTAGCCATGCTTCCAGAGACTGCACCAACGGGGTCATGCGGAGCACAGACGTACCCAGGGTGGGGCAGCGAGGCAGCGTTACCGGCCCGGACAAGGGAGGCTGTTGGGCGTCCCGGTGTGGGGGCACGGTTAACTGCTGCGTCCCGACAGAGGAGACCAGGGAAGGACGCACGTTCCACTGGGGTCTGCTCTGAGGGGAGGCTGGCGACAGAGAGGGATGCGAGTGGCGGGACCCGAGGGTGGCGCGCACCGTCATCACCGATCTCTGGGTGCTCAGGGATGGGATTGTCAGTTCTTTCTTTAACCACAATACGGTGCTGCTGACCCGGGGGCCAGCAGCTGAACAAAAGATTCTCCCCCGGCCCTCCACCGGGGGAAGGAGTGGCCCTGCTGCCGTCTCCTGGAAAGAACTGCCCATCCCTGAGCTGTCCGTATCAGGGGCCTCATTTATAAACGTTGCGTATGCACAAAAGAAGGCGTACGCCGCTCTCTACGCAATAATTGGTATTTATAAAAAGCAAACTTGACGGGAAAATGTGCGGTCCTTCACGCAAGCTCTGACCCAGGCGTACGCACAAAAACGGGTGAAATGAGAAATGGCGACACCGTCGGCAGATGGAAGAAACACGTGAAAGTGTGTGAAACTGTAGACCGTTGTGCAAAAGAAATGGCAATACTGCCTCTTATATATAACATGAAGACTTCACAAAGCAAGTCTTACAATTAACAGCCTATACACGAACACCCGTTTGATCGATCTGCAGTGCAAAACAAACAAAATCAAACGAAAATTACAACAGAAATGCAAATTAACACATATTTGCAAAAAGAAAAGTGAAATTTGTTCTGCAATAATATTGGCATATTATGCAATTCATCCTCATAAATAATATGGTAAACAGAACGAAATAGCTAATGTACGAAACTGATATTCTCGTCAATGTGTCCGTCTGGCGGAGCAGATATGCAATTAGATAGACAGATAGATAATTAGGGAGATACAGTATATATAGATAGATAGATAGATAGATAGATAGATAGATAGATAGATAGATAGATAGATAGATAGATGGATGGATGGATGGATGGATGGATGGATGGATGGATGGATGGATGGATGGATGGATGGATGGATGGATGGATGGATGGATGGATGGATGGATGGATGGATGGATGGATGGATGGATGGATAGATGGATGGATTCTGATAAAATAACGTATGACGTATGTCTCAACCATTCAGAAAGCTGCAAGTTACATTACATTTGCACTGAACTATTTCCCATTTCCACGTAGATTATAACCGACATCTGTAGCTTGTCAGATGCAATTAAATGGACGAAAATAAAATGCCCTATCACAATGCGTAATGACGCACAATGGCTGATCTTGCGCTCTTAGAAGATGTGGCAAATGAAAGGATTCGGAGTGAACGCATCTTCACACAGCAAGAAGACTTGCTGGCAAACGAGGACACACTCTGGCGATGGAGCGCTTTTCTTTTTTTCTTTTTTTCACCGACCATTTCTTTTTTATTTCTGCCATGGTCCGAGGTTGTGAGGCTACAGCATTTACGGCGTCTACAACCTTTTGCCATTCAAGTGCCATTTTGGCATTAGTAATGCCCACACTGTGCCCTCCAAAACAACATTTTTATCCTCTTTTCAACCTTGCCAACGATAATTTCTACTTCACATTGAGCGAAGTTACGTTTTTTTTATTTCCTCTCTGTATTTGCCATGATTTCGCAATCGATGAATATTAACTTGTGGGCGTTTCACGGACTATTTATGGGCAACTATGGGCGTGACATGAAGCCGCAAAAGCTGCGCTATATTTAGAATTGATTGTGATTTATTAAGGGAAAACTGCGTAGGATGTGCGTACGCACGGTTTTATAAATCCGAATATATCTGTGCGTACGCACGTCCTATGTTTCATCCGTACGCCACTTCTGACGCAAATCCTACGCAAAGTTTTATAAATGAGGCCCCAGGAGCGCCGCTTAGCCTGGCGTTTCTTCGCGGGCTGCGGGGCTGCAACGGACGGGGACGCTTTCCTACGGCTACCTCTGCGCGGCCCGGGTGGAGGCTGCTGCTTGGGTGGCGCAGAGGTTGAGGAAACCGCAGGAGGGCGTCCTCGGCGGCGAGCAGGCTGAGGCAACTGCGCGGGCGGCTGGGTGGAGGCAGCAGCGGACCGCCTGGGCAGTATATGTTTGATGGCCTCAGTCTGCTTCTGAGCGGCCGAGAACTGTTGGGCGAAGTTCTCGACCGCCCCGCCGAATAGCCCACCCTGGGACATGGGGGCGTCGAGGAAACGTGTTCGCTCGGCGTCCCGCATATCGGCCAGGGTGAGCCATAGGTGTCGCTCCTGGACCACGTTAGTGGACATCACCTGACCCAGGGAGCGCGCGGTCACCTTCGTCGCCCGGAGAGCGAGGTCGGTGGCGGCACGCAACTCATTGCTGAGTCCTGGATCAGCTCCACCCTCGTGCATGTCGCACAGCAACTTGGCCTGGTAGGCCTGAAGAGTTGCCATGGCATGCAGCGAAGCAGCAGCCTGCCCCGCAGCTCTATAGGTCTTCGCCACCAGAGACGACGAAAACCTACAGGCCTTGGAGGGGTGCTTAGGATCACCGCGCCAGGTCGAAGCACTCTGCGGACACAGTTGCATCGCAACAGAGCGTTCGACTGGGGGGACCCCAGTGTACCCTTTAGCCACTGCTCCATCAAGGGTGGAGAAGGCGGAAGAGCTCGCCAAACGGTCACGGGAAGATAATGGGTTCTTCCAGGACCGCGCGATCTCTTCATGCACCTCGGGAAAGAAAGGAATTGGAGGAGTGGCCGGACGGGTGTCCGGACGCTCCCCCAAAAACCAATCATCCAACCGCGAACGCTCAGGTCGGGGCGGAGGGTTCCACTCCAACCCAAGCGCAGCGGCGGCCCGAGAGAGCATGGCTGTCAATTCCGGGTCCGACTCGGGCAATGCTGGAACGCCCGAAGGCGGCAGCACAGCCGAATCATCATCCTCGAATGACTCCAGCCAACCTTGTGATGCGGCGATGGACATTTCCTCGTCCTCCGCCGCGCCAAACGCCACAGTCGGGACAGCAGGAGCTGGCCCCGATGTGGACGCCTGAACACGGAGCGGGTCAGGTGCTTGAGAGGGGGGTGTGGGCCGAGGCATGAGCGTCGGCGCATCATTCCACACCATCACCCTCAGATCACCCTGGCCACCAGCCAAAGTGCAGCCTCGCTTGGAGACCGCAGATTGGGGTGTGGCAGAGGGGACTCTCGCTCCGGCATCAGCACGAAGCTCACGGAGTCTCGATCGTAACACCGAGATGGTCATGTTCCCGCAGTGGGAACATGAGTCATCCACGAGCGCTGCCTGAGCGTGCTGAAAGCCCATACACGTCACACAGCGCTCGTGCCCATCAGAAGACGAGAGAAATCCACCGCACCCAGAAGTGCACGGACGAGACATCCTGAAAAGGACGCGTCACGTGCAAGCTCTTTTATGAGAGGAAGCCTCGCGGCTGATGCCGAAGCGCCCAGGGAAACACACACCAGCTGTCAGACGAACTACTGCGGAGATCAGCGGGCAGGAAGTATGTGATCACTGGAACGCGCCGTAACACCAACACCAACCGGAAAGCTGCTCGTCTCGAAGAAGCTGACGAATCTCAGAAGGCTGTAGGAGTGAAGAGAGGTACTCTTGGCTCCGAAAGCAGTAACATAATGCCGTATTGCCACGTACTTCCTTATATACTCACGCGGTGAGGCGGAGTTACGTATGCAAATTTCGCATGCCCCATGGCATTGGCACGCCATTGGGCGTTTTCTATATGCTCGAAGATGATAGGCTATGATGATAGGTGAAACCCCCATTCGTTAGTCACTAACGTACGTCGTAGTGACTGAACGAAAGGGAACTGTTATTTTACAGATTTTTCCTTATTTAAATGAAGATATTTTACTTTAATTTTATGTTTTTGTTTGGCAGCCATAGCTGCCAGTCATTTGACTTTTTTAACTATAATTTTTTTTACAGTGTAGGTGTATTTTTACATTCAAACTGTAATTCTGGATACAAATATAACAAACTATATAGCAAACTAAATATCAAACAATAATCTGTTTTTAAAGAGTACAAATCTGCACTGCTCTCCAGGTTGAAACTTTCAAGCCTTTGCCCACACCACAAAACACCACTTGATCAATTAATTAAATATAACAGCAAATAAAAATAAATATACACATTTTCTAACTGTAGTTTAAAACAAGTTATTTCTATAGTTGCAAGGTTATTTGCTGTCTTTCCGTGTTCACTTGAGCGTGATTGGTCAATCTGAACGTCATCTAGAAATCTGGCCAATGACAACTGTGCACGCCTTTTACCGATCAAGTTTGAAAATACACCCGTTGGAGTGGCTCGCGGGCGCGGCTTCTAATCTGCAACAGGACTGCTTCGGTCGGTCCATTAATGGCATTACATGGATCATTTTACATCTGTTAAAATCTTATTTTGGACGAATTTTGATTGTGGGATGTCGACTGAGAACGAAAAGCATGAATATGAACAGACATTTAAGTTACCAATGGACAACAGAGGGCAGAAGGTAAATAAATCCCTTTATATTTTTTCTACCATCACATCAATAGTGCATTGAAGTTATAATTTCTGCTAATCCCGATTACTTTAAATATTCTGTTTCTGCATTTTGTTATATTATAATACTGTTAAGCTAGGGCTGGGCGCTATGACGATGATAGTGAGAGATTTTACAATTATGTTAACTTTGTATATCGCGGAATGTAAATATATCCACGTAGCACTGTACTAACGTTACTTAAAGTTATTGACATTTTGATACATTTTTCATGAATGAAGAATAAAGAGTAACGTTAAGCCGCCTCTCTCAGACAGCATGCAATCCCGAAATCAATTATCCTTTCGGTAAAATGCACACAATTATCTCAAAATCCCTGTCATGTGAGGTATTCACTTGATTTAAACAGTCAGTTAACGTTATGTTTAGAGTTAAACAGTTCAAATTAATGTGGGGAATCCTGGATGCGTGTCATTGTGCATCAGTTCTTAAAGGGGCAGCAGATTAATAAACTGCCGTCTCAAAATTTGAATCTAACAACAAAAGACTAGAGAAGACCTTCTGCATTTTTAAGAATCAAGTGATATTAATGCATAGAATATCATACAGTGAAGACTAAGCAGTTTTATTCTGTAGTATTTCTTAATAAAATATCTATCAAATGAAATAACTATATTGTGATATCGTTATTGTGAAATAAAATGTCTCATGTATGTAGAATAATATGGTCATAATGCCCATCCCTACTGGTAGTTTTAAGATCAGGTTTTAAGATCAAGCTTGTCATAAAAAGTAAAGGAGCTTTGGAATGAGTAATCTGAGAACACTGTTATGTTCACTCGTTCAACAGAGAGGACAGGAAACCGCCATTCTTGGACTCTGAAGAATTATAGGCAAACCAGGATTTTGGATCTACTGTGAAGTTTTTGTATGGACCTGGTGAGTACATTTTGCAAGTCCATGTCTCTGTCAGTAAGTTGATAATTAATATTAATGTTTTATCAAACAAATTAATATTCATTTGTGTGTGTATGTTTCTTCCCCCCTCATGATCCAGAAGTTTTGGGAATGGAAATCTGCCACATGATCTTCAGAGGAAGTGAGTATTCATGTCATATCCAACATTAATACTGTTACGGTAGCCTTATGTGTGTGGAAATGTGAACACAGGCAACTCAGCACCAAGGCACAACTCTGGTTCAAATGTACCTTGAGTTTAAAAGCATAGCTCACTCAAAATGAAAACTCCCTCATCGTTAACTCACCCTCATGTCTTATCAAACTTTTATGACTTTCTTCTGTGAAACAAAATATTTTGAATAATGTTGGTAACCAAGCTACATTGGACCAAATTTTATGGACAATAATCACCAATAACCATCTCAAAGCTGAGCGGACTCGTTCATATAGCCAGAATATCTCAATGTCAAATGTTGTTTAAAGGAAAGGTACAAAAACAAAATCCTTCCTTTTTAAGGACTTTTCAGTGAATCAATGTATTTTTCTTTCTTTCTTTTACAGATCCAGCTGATTATTGGAGATTTGTAAGAGGATTGCTCTTAATCTGCTATGTCTGTCCCTTCTGGAGCAGAATCATGGACCTGTTGTATGTTTTGATTTATATTTCTTATTACACTATATAGCTTGGACTCTGAATTACATTTACATTTACATTTATGCATTTAGCAGACGCTTTTATCCAAAGCGACTTACAACTTGGGAGAACATGAAGCGATAGGTCATGAAGAGTCGAGAGGTGCAATAAGAGCCTGAGATCCTGAGCCCGTGTACATTGCTCAGTGTAGCACAGGCTAGGGGAGGGAAGAAGAAAGAGAAAGAAGAAAGAGGAACACATTTTTTTATTTTTTTATTTATTTATTTATTTTTTATGAGGTTAAGTGCTCACGGAAGAGCTGAGTTTTAAGGTGACTTTTGAATGATGTCAATGATTCTGCGTTTCGGATGGTGTTGGGAAGATTGTTCCACCAGCTGGGAACGTTGAATGAAAATGTTCTGGAAAGGGATTTTTTCCCCCTCTGTGATGGTACCACAAGCCATCGTTCCTTTGCTGAGCGAAGGCTTCTGGTTGGGGTGTGGATTTGTAGAATGGGGTCAAAGTAAGTCGGAGCTGAGCGTGTGGTGGCTCTGTATGCAAGGGTCAGCGCCTTAAACTTGATGCGAGCAGCGAGTGGTAGCCAGTGCAGGGAGATGAAGAGAGGTGTGACGTGGGTTCTTTTGGGCTCGTTGAAGACAAGACGTGCTGCTGCATTCTGGATCATTCGAAGTGATTGGATCGCACAAGAGGGGAGTCCAACCAGAAGCGCATTGCAGTAGTCAAGTCTAGAAATAACCAGGGCCTGGACAAGAAGCTGTGTTGGGTGCTCTGTTAGGAACAGTCTAATCTTCCTGATGTTGTGGAGCGCAAACTGGCATGAGCGAGCTGTTTTAGAAATGTGTTCTCTGAAGGACAGCTGGTCATCAAATGTTACTCCAAGATTTCTGACTGACTTTGATGGGGAAATCAAGGATGTACCTAACTGGATGGTGAAGTCATGTTGTATGGTGGGACTGGCGGGGAAGATGAGAAACTCAGTCTTTGCCAGGTTAAGCTGCAGGTGATGTTTTCTCATCCATGCAGAGATGTCAGCCAGACAGCTGGAGATTCGTGCAGCTACTGTGGGGTCGTCTGGGTGAAATGAAAGGTAGAGCTGAGTGTCATCAGCATAGCAGTGGTATGAGAAGCCATGTGCCTGAATGATGGGTCCCAATGAAGTAGTGTAGATGGAGAAGAGGAGAGGACCAAGCACCGAGCCCTGGGGAACCCTAGTGGTCAGTGGATGTGCTTGGGATTCCTCACCTCTCCAGGCAACCTTGAAAGACCTACCTGTGAGATAGGACTCAAATCAAAGGAGCGGAGACCCTGTGATGCCCAGCGATGAGAGGGTGGACAGAAGAATCTGATGATTGACCGTGTCAAAGGCCGCAGATAGATCGAGCAGGACGAGGACTAATGATTTGGAGTCAGCTTTAGCTATCCGCAGGGCTTCAGTGACCGACAGTAGTGCAGTCTCTGTGGAGTGGCCCCTTTTGAAACCTGATTGGTTGAATTAAAAGGTAAATGTTTGTCCACATATATTATCAGAGCTATATGGAGCCCTCGGGGCTCAGTTGAATATAGAGGAAAACAATATAAAACTTATTTGGAAAAATACAAAGCTAACAGTAAATGGCACAATTTGTTATTTTGTTATGAGGTGAAATCAGAACCTCATCATGATATTAGTAACCCTAACTTACAAGATAAATGCAATTTTTAGTTTTTCAATTCCTCCTGGGGGCTCTGAAGAATTTGTTTACATAAATTTACATCTGAATAATCAAGTTTTAGAATCAATAGTGAATCAGTGACAATCTTGTAAATGTATCAGTTTTGTATTTTTTTCAGTTTTAAATTTTATTCAACTTTAAAAATTTGATGAAACTGTTCCACTGTTATCTGTATTTGAAATGTATTATGTATTGTATTGTTTTACAGACTGTATTTTGTCTTCCAAAATAAAACTGTAAATTTAACACTTTATTGAATGTTTTTTTAAATTGTAATAATCTGTAAAATAACAGTGTTTTTCTGCAGAATTTTTAGTACTGTCACTTTATTGAAGGTGTTTGATCATAATAATCTAGGGAAAATCTGTAAAATAACAGTTTAACACTGTAAAAAAAATGGTAAATGACTGGCAGCAAAGGCTGCCAAACAAAAACCATAAAATTAAAGTAAAATATCTTAATTTAAACAAGGAAAAATCAGTAAAATAACAGTTTAACACTGTTAAAAAATGGTAAATGACTGGCAGCTACGGTTGCCAAACAAAAATCATAAAATTAAGGTAAAATATCTTAATTTAAATCTGTAAAATAACAGTGTTTTTCACTAAAACTTTTAATGTAAATTTCTGTAAAATTATTGTTTTTGCACTTTATTTGAATTAAGATATTTTACTTTAATTTTATGGTTTTTGTTTGGTAGCGTAGCTGCCAGTCATTTACCTTCTTTTGACGATTTTTTTTTACAGTGTTGTTTATGTACCGTAACTGTAGGCTACACTTGCTTTATAGTAAACAAACTTCTATAAATCTTTTACACTTTCATCTCTAGTGCTTTTACTTCAGACGAGTGTTTTCTTTCAAATGAGACCAAGTCTGTATTCCACAGCCTTCATGAATTACAACCATTTAAGTTTGGCTGATGTATTTTCACGTGTATGCTCAAGTTAAGGGGTTTGGAAATTAAAACCCCATTAGGCTACAGGAAAATTTCGATGAGTCTGTCTTATGAAAAAAAAAAAAAAGAAAAGACAAATACACAAAATTATTAGTTCACTGTTAAGACTTTGCTTTTGTTTTCTTTATGTTTAAGTAATGTTTTAAGTACACTGGTAGTATTTTGTAGTGTGTGTGTGTTCGGTTTATATTTGGATGTCCTGCGTTGACGTCACTCCGGTTCCCTTTCGTTCAGTCACTACGACGTAACGTTAGTGACTATCGAATGGGGGTTTCGCTTAGAGGCCAATTACCTTCGAGGAATTTAACAGCGCCCAATGGCAGTGCCAATGCCATGAGCATGCGGAATTTGCATGCGTAACTCAGCCCCACATCGTGGGTATATAATCAGAATCAGAATCAGAATGAGCTTTATTGCCAGGTGTGCTTACACACACGAGGAATTTGTTTTGGTTACAGAAGCTTCCAGTACACAATGTAAATTGACAAGACAAGAGACAAGTAACATAAAAATAAATTTGTAAGTTAAACACACAATGGTGGAAATGCAATGTGACAGAAGCGCTTCGGATGGAATAGAATATGTACAGATGTTTTGTAAATATAGGTACTACATATAAGTTATAAGGTGCTATATAAGGAAGTACGCTGGCAACATCGCATTAAGTTTCTGCTTTGGCGCCAAGAGTATCTCTTCACTCCTTCAAGTCTGCTAACTGAGTCTACGTCAGCCTTCGAGACGAGCAGCTTTCCAGAGGCGTTGGTGTCAACGGCGCGTTCCAGCGATCGCATACTGCCTGCCTGCTGATCTGCGCAGTGGTCTGCTAGACAGCTGGTGTGTGTTCCCTGGGCGCTTCGGCGTCTCTGCAAAGCTTCCTCATAAAAGAGCTTACACGTGGCACGTCCTTTTCACGATGTCTTGCCCGTGTACTTCTGGGTGCGGCCGGTTGCTTTCACCTTCCGATGGGCACAATCACTGCCTGGTATACTTGGGCGTTCAGCATGCTCAGGCAGCGTTTGTGGATGCGTCATGTTCCCACTGCGGGAACATGACCATCGCGGTGCTGCGGTCGAGACTCGAGGATCTTCGTAATGAAGTGAGAGTCCCCTCTACCACACCCCAATCTACCGTCTCCACGAGGCTGGTGATCAGGGTGACCTGAGGGTGACGGTGTGGAACAAAGCCCCGATGCTCATGCCTCGGGCCACACCCCCCTCTAGCGCTCCGCAACCCGCGAGCGTTCAGACGGAGATCGCGGGGCCTGCTCCGCAAATTCTTCTCGGATCACCCCTTCAGTGTCAGTCAGAAACCTTGGCGTAATCTTTGACGACCAGTTGTCCTTCAAAGACAACATTTCAAAGACAGCTCACTCATGCAGGTTTGCGCTCCACAACATCAGGATGATCAGACCTTTTCTAACAGAGCATGCAACACAACTTCTCGTCCAGCCCCTGGTCATTTCTAGGCTTGACTACTGCAATGTGCTTCTGGCTGGACTTCCATCATGTGCGATCAAAATGCTCCAAATGATCCAGAATGCAGCAGCACGTCTCATCTTCAACAAACCCAAAAGGGCCCACGTCAAGCCACTCTTCATCTCTCTGAACTGGCTACCACTCTCTGCTCGCATCAAGTTCAAGGCGCTTACGCTCGCTTACAGATCCACCACGAGCTCCGCTCCTGCATACTTTGACTCGCTCCTACAAGTCTACACCCCCAGCCTTCGATCAGCTAAAGAGCAGCGGCTTGTGACGGCTCTCATCACAGAGAGGCAGAAAATCCCTCTCCAGAATATTCACATTCACTGTTCCCTGCTGGTGGAACGATCTTCCCACCTCCATCCGAATTGCAAAATCACTGACAGCATTCAAACGACAGCTGAAAACTCACCTCTTCCACGAGCACTTAACCTTATCTAAAAAAAAAAAAAAACTTTCCTTTTCCTTATTTTCCTTCTATTTTCTTCTACTTCTTCCCTGCCCTAGTGTGTGATGCTCTGTGCGATGTCCAAAACTTAGTACTTCAGGCACTTTCTGTGTTTTGCTGCCTCTTCATGATGGATAGCTTCCTCTCAGTTGTAAGTCGCTTTGGATAAAAGCGTCTTCTAAATGCATAAATGTAAAATATATATAATATAAATAAAATCAAATAAAATCCGGGGCCTTTATTTACCTGAACTGCAGAAGGTCAACGGCTTTTATTTGAAGCAGGCTTTTATTAGGGGCAGGCCTGTATTTCGAATTCCATCTATTTGAAAAAATAATTGTTTTAAATAAACCGTTTTAAATGAAAAGCGATAGATTTCCAGAGGACAGATATCATCAGGGGCGCGGGAAGTGGGGTGGTTTCAAAGGATTGCAAATGCAATGCAAATTTTTGTTCATTTTATTAATTTTTAGAATTTAATAATTTATTTGTAATAAACATTTTAAGTGGCCCATTAAAAAGTATTATTCATAAGTTGAATTGTGTTTTTAAAACATACATGAGGTCATATTGTGACTGTTGCGGTGTGTGCGTAGAGTGGTAATATTTCCTCCAGTGGAGATTAAGCGCCTTTCTGGAGATTCCGCTCATTTCTGAAGCTCATTCCGCTCAGCACCGTGCGCTCAACCCAGAACTCCCTTTGTGACATGCTGGACAAAATATAGGCCTATCTGAAATAAATAGTAAGGGCTGCCCCTGAATAAAGATTTGTTTCTTTTCTAGTAGTTGTTCATTTAAGCCGTTGATCACGCTGCGCCGCCGCCTCCTCCTCCATGTCATTGTCTGTTATAGGCTATTTGCTTGTTATTTATTCAAATAATTGCTTGTTATTTTATCAATTTGGTTGATAAAACATAGATTAAAATTAAGATACAATTTATACAAAACGAAATTCACTTTAAAGAAAGGCTTTTCTGATATAGTTGTTGTTCTTTCATGTTTTATAGACTCGATATAAACTCTATAATTTCATTATTTTACTAGCCCAACTAATGTGCTTTCTATATCGATGTGAGGGAAAAAAACTTCCTTCCACTTAAGAAGAGTTGTGTTCCTTTAAGCACTTTTTATTTTAATATATATCTCTTTACATAAATATTATTTTCTACTTAAAAAAAACCCCTATAATTTCGTTATTTTTCTTACCCAACTAATGCGCGCACTTTTCTCAATCCGTTATGGAGCTATTCAATTTTGATTTTGCATAATGTTTTTTAAACGTTCGTTCGTGTTGTTCAAATGACCAATACAATATTTCAATAACATAATTTATTTTGAAGCCTATGCTGTTTTCTTCAATATTTGTGTAGCCTGCCTGACACGGTATTTTCACAGACTAACACACGTCACATCTCTCATAGACTACAGTATTTAAAATAGCATATATGCACCAGTTATATTCTCAATTTAATTTACAGAGCAATCCCTGCAAAATGTTTAGGTTAAGTAGGCTATAGAAGAGACAAGGATTAGTGTGCGTCGCACTCGCATGGTCACGATGGTTTCGCTCCTTCGGCACAACCCTACTGTACATTACGCTGAACTTGAATGCACATGAAATTTTTCCCCGGCCTTAATTTGAGACCGGCCTTTATTTGTTCGTGCTGGCCACGCCCCCGGCCACTATCAGAGGCCCGACGTTTAATTGACTACAGGCTTTAATTTGAGGAAATACGGTATATATATATTATGGGTGGCATGGTTCACAAAACCCACGGTTCGGTTCACGGTTTTAGGGTCACGGTTTTCGGTTCTGTGAAGAGAGCTCAGAGGATCATCAGAGACTCTAGCCACCCGAACCATGGGCTGCTCTCACTGCTGCCATCAGGCAGACGGTACCGCAGCATTAGAACACGCACCAGCCGACTCCAGAACAGCTTCTTCCCACAAGCAATCAGACTACTTAACTCCTGATCCATCAGGATCATAACAGACACTGGACAGAATATCACTCAGCACAACCCACTGTAGATACACACACATTATATACACATTTATTTATCATTTATTATTTATCAAATAGCACCTATTGTACATTGGATCTCTACTGTGAATAATAATGTATACTGTACATTGTATATTATTATTACTATAGCTTAATGTATACTGTTTAATGTATGTTTAGTGTATATTGTTTAAAGTATATGTATATTGTAAGTATGTGTATATTGTTTAAAGCTGTGAGAACTACACTCACATTGTGTAAATTATGTATTGTTTATTGTAGAGTTTACTGTGCTGTGAGTAATTGTGGGCGCATCAGATGTGTAATCTGATGCTGCTTTAAATGTTGTACATGTCATGTCGTGACTGCTATGTTGCTCGGAACTGCACCAAGAATTTCACCTACTGTTGCACTTGTGTACATGGCTGTGTGACAATAAAGTGATTTGATTTGATTTGATTTGATTTCTGTACGGTTCTTGTTGTTGTTGTTTTTTATCGTTAACACTCCAGAAATTTACTTCAGCATATGATATATAGCTTAATCATCCACAATTTAGGATATAGGATGTTATATCATGTAGAAGTCGTTTCTTAACTGGCTGTCTACCGAGTCCGACACATTGGTGTAACATTTTTCATGTTAATCATGTCAATTTTGATCAGAACAATGCACTGTGACTTTAATTCAGCTGACCTGATTAACAAATTTCACCATGAAGTGTTTTGTGTGTTTCACACAGAGATGCTCACAAGTCTCTGAGCTAGAGTCCAAGTCAAGTCTCAAGTCTCTGGGCTTGAGTCCAAGTCAAGTCTCAAGTCTCTGGGCTCGAGTCCAAGTCAAGTCTCAAGTCTCTGGGCTCGAGTCCAAGTCAAGTCTCAAGTCTCTGGGCTCGAGGTCAAGTCTCAAGTCTCTTTATTATAATAAGTCTCTGGTTATAATAAGTGTTGCATCATATACGGCGACCCATCCAGGCTGTGTAGAACACTGCAAAGCTATATATAAGGAATTCAAAGCATGTAATAAGTTATTTTGACACCTTTCTCTATTTACATACCATACCACCACTCTGACACTGTGGTGTCAGGAGCACAACCTCTCCCTCAACGTCAGCAAGACCAAGGAGCTGGTGGTCGACTTCAGGAGGAATGAGAGAGAACACCGCCCCATCACCATCGATGGAGCACCGGTGGAGAGAGTCAGCAGCTTCAAGTTCCTCGGTGTCCACATCACAGAGGAACTCTCATGGTCCGTCCACTCCGAGGCCGTTGTGAAGAAGGCTCATCAGCGCCTTTTCTTCCTGCGACGGCTGAGGAGGTTTGGAATGAACCGCCACATCCTCACACGCTTCTACACCTGCACCATCGAGAGCCTGCTGACTGGCTGCATCACCACCTGGTACGGCAACAGTACCGCCCGCAGCCGCAAGGCCCTGCAAAGGGTAGTGCGCACGGCCAGCTGCATCATCGGAGGTGAGCTTCCCTCCCTCCAGGACATTTACGCCAGGCGGTGTGTGAAGAGAGCTCAGAGGATCATCAGAGACTCTAGCCACCCGAACCATGGGCTGCTCTCACTGCTCCCATCAGGCAGACGGTACCGCAGCATTAGAACACGCACCAGCCGACTCCAGAACAGCTTCTTCCCACAAGCAATCAGACTACTTAACTCCTGATCCATCAGGATCATAACACACACTGGACAGAATATCACTCCGCACAACCCACTGTAGATACACACACATTATATACACATTTATGTATCATTTATTATTTATCATTTATCATATAGCACCTATTGTACATAATTGGATCTCTACTGTGAATAATAATGTATACTGTACATTGTATATTATTATTATTATAGCTTAATGTATACTGTTTAATGTATGTTTAGTGTATATTGTTTAAAGTATATGTATATTGTAAGTATGTGTCTATTGGTTAAAGCTGTGAGAACTACACTCACATTGTGTAAATTATTTATTGTTTATTGTAGTGTATACTGTGCTGTGAGTAATTGTGGGCGCATCAGATGTGTAATCTGATGCTTCTTTAAATGTTGTACATGTCATGTCGTGACTGCTATGTTGCTCGGAACTGCACCAAGAATTTCACCTGCTGTTGCACTTGTGCATATAGCTGTGTGACAATAAAGTGATTTGATTTTGATTTGATTTGATATCAGCTCATTAAACCTGCAGATGTCGATCAATGAATATGAAAAGACAACAAGTAAGATGCTTTTCTAATAGCTAACAATTTTATGTGCAACAAAGCACATCTGAAACCACAAAGTTCTGGTACTCAGGGTATCACAAAAACATTGCAAAATTTATAAGCAATAACACTTTTTTTTCCACTTAAAGAGAGCACACACTCAAGCAAACACACAGAAACACTCTCTCACAGTCACACACACACACTCAAGTGCACACACACGTGGTTTACGGGGACTCTCCATAGGTGTAATAGTTTTTACTAATGTACAAATGGTATGATCTATCCACCTACACTAACCCTAGCCCTAAACCTACCAATCACAGAAAACGTTTGGCCTTTTTTGAATTTCAAAAAGCACCATTTAGTATGTTTTTTTAAGCAGTTTGGATTATCAACCATGATTAGGTTTTATTTGAATACCCATGTTGATATATAATCTTAGTGACTGTCCTTTTCATGACATTTATCTAAGCATTAAATAATCAAGACATCACTAACAGGTTAAGTAGAATTTATATATATATATATATATATATATATATATATATATATATATATATATATATATATATATAGTGCATATATTTAGTGAAAGAGTTGTTCCCTTTCGAAAGGGAACTCGCACTGCGTCAGCTTTTGCTTACGCTACGGGGAACGCCTCCAGCGTGACAGGTGCCTGAAATCACAATCAAAAAAACGTCAATCCTATTGACCAGCGACAGCCTATGATGTCATCAAGGCGCGACCAGGAAGTATATAAGGGCGCCTTGCCAACATGACAGTATCTTTTCGTCTTCAGGGACTGTTTTGCCTGTTTCACCGTTGGGAAATGTCTTCAAAGTGTGCTAGCAAGCAGCGCCACTTCCGCAGGTGCGTGGATCCGTGTAACAGGTATCTTACACCTGATGACACACACTCACTTTGCGTATACTGTCTGGGGGAAGAGCACGCACGGGAGGTTCTCGAGGGAGCCTCCTGTGCGAACTGCGAGCGTTTTCCCATGAGAACGCTCCGCTCTCGTCTGGCTCTCTTCTCG
This sequence comes from Romanogobio albipinnatus, assembly GCA_023566225.1. Classification (NCBI taxonomy): domain Eukaryota; kingdom Metazoa; phylum Chordata; class Actinopteri; order Cypriniformes; family Gobionidae; genus Romanogobio; species Romanogobio albipinnatus. The sequence continues at coordinate 43,902,006 of CM042252.1, read as the reverse complement.
AGGGGAGAGAGCTCAGCAGCTGGGAACGGCCCCGCTCGTGCTGAGGCTGAGCGGCGCATACAATCTTGGGGTTCCCAGCTGGATCTGGCTCGTCGCCTAGAGGCTGGTGTGGTTTTGGTTGACGACGAGCCAGATCGCGAGGGGCGAACCTCGGAGGAGGAACTGGATTTGGGTTCCTCCTCCTCGTCCGCTGCTCTTCCGTTCGAGCAGAGGATGGTTGGGGAGGCGAATGAAGCGCCTGAGGCTGAGGCTTCCCAACCACCCTGTCCCATGTATGGGGAGTTGTTGGAGGTCATGGAGCGCGCTGCAGGTAGACTGCAGCTGCCCTGGCAGCGTGTTAGGAGAGATGACGTGCGTCCAAGTAGGTTGGACGACCGTTTTCTCTCCGCCCATGACCAACCAGCTCCTGGGAGTCTTCCATTTTTTCCCGATCTCCACCAAGAGATCTCGAAGGGATGGAAGAAACCTTATTCAGCCCGTATCCATCGACATCAGCGGGTTAATTTCGCTGATGTTGAGGGATTGCCCGAGGCTGGATATGTGTCGTTGCCACCCGTAGACGAGCCGTTTGCACACTATCTCGCCTCCGGGAGGTTATCGATACTAAGGGCTCCCACCCTGCCGACGGAAGCGCTCAGGACCACCGCGCGCTTGAACGGCAGGGCATACATGTCGGCGGGTCATGCCGGGGCGGCCTTACACACAATGGCCGTGTTACAGGCCTACCAGGCAGACCTGCTGGGGGACCTCGATCAGGGGGAGGGAATAACCCCTGAAGCGGTGGCCGAGTTGCGCCGGGCCACGGATTTGTCTCTCCGGGCCACCAAGCAGACTGCTTTCGCCATCGGTCGCTCGATGGCGGCGATGGTGGCCACGGAGAGACATCTGTGGCTCAACCTGGCGGACATCGGGGGGAAAGAGAGATCCTTTCTCCTCGATGCCCCGGTGTCGCCCTCTGAGCTTTTCGGCACCTCCGTGGAGGCGGTGGTGGAAAAGTTCAGAGAGGCGAGGGCGCGCTCGGCGGCATTTAAAACATGCATTCCGCGGAGGTCCGGGACCGCGCCCAGGCAGTCGGGTGTCCCTCTCCCGTCTCAGTCTGAGGGCTGGAGACGGGAACAACGAGCCAGCGTTGCCTCTCGAGCGCCCCCGCCGCGGAGGAGCGGGACGCAAAAGAGGCGGGACACCCGCAACCGGAAGAGGAAGGAAGCCGGGGCTGGCGACCGGAACCAGCGTAGGCAGCGGACTCCGCCCCCGAGGGAGCGGACTTGAACGCTGCCTTTTTCCCTTCCTCTGACCTTTTCCCCGGGCGTTTTTACATCAGGCCGGTGGGCCCATGATGAGCAGGAAATGTAAGATTCTGACGGCCCGCCTGGTTTGTTTGTTAAAGCGCCCCCCTCAGGAAGCGGTGGGCGGATACTTGCTCGAGGGCTGGTTTGAAGCACCGCGAGGAGCGATTGGTGAGTCCCCCTCTTTTGCTAGTAGAATTTGCTGCCTCTCCGTGTATGTTTTCCCCACTGATGTGGGTAACTGAATTGCGCTCTTGCCCGAGGGTTTGTAGTGTCGGGGGCGAGCTGTGTTTTTCCTAGCGTAAAAGTGTGAAGTAGCTGAAGACCGGGTATGCACTTTTGCATGAGCTGTAGTGAGATCTGCGCCCAGCTCTGCGGGGCTTTGGTAAAAAGGGTTTTCGGGGGCCTCATTGTGTATTATTAGAGGTGATAATATTTCTTTCCCGAGCCCTGAGTGGATCTAGTGCAGACTTAGGTCGCACCACTTGGCCTAGGTTCCGTCAAGGATGGGGGCGTTCCCTTCTAAGGAAGGTCGTTCGCCCCTGGCCTGTCTTGATATAAACAGGGCTTGTTATGCATCCTTGACCTAACCTCCTCTTGTTACAGAGTTGTCCGGCCAAGGCCCGCCCCCTTCTCTGCGTTCTGGGGTTACGAGTAACGCAGTTGAGGTGTTGCAGGAGACAGCGACTTTGCCAGTGGTCGTGGGGCGGAACGAAGCGTCTTTCGCCGGTTTGCGATTAGACTTTATCTGCTGTTTCCGCCTTTCAGAGCTTGGTGGCCGCCATCTTTTGGCGGCCCCCGGCCTCTTCCTGGAGGATGGTTCGGCCGGTGGGTTCTATTTTTTCTATGAAAAAGTAATGTTTACCCTTGCTTTATGTCTCTGCTCCACCTTCTTTAGGGCTCGGGGTAAGCTGAACATCGGATAAACCGATGTTTACGGTTCTGGTCGGATGCTCCCCTGAGGCCCGAGCATTGCCATTGGCTGACGCCCTCGCATTACGGTTGGCCGCTGCATGGGAAATAAGACAGCCGCCCCGAGGCAGGTGACGTAAGTTGTACTCCCCTCGCTTAGAGGGTTTTTGTTAGCACTTCTGCTGAGTACACTGCTGTTGGCAATGTGATTAGGTCCATGTCTGTAGGCACTGCCCGAGAGACTGCGCCGTCTTGGGGGCCCTAGGGCAAAGTGAGAACTTGTTTCCTAGTTACCTCCTGGAAGGACCAGCCCCAGGTGCGGGTATAAGAGCCAGCTGGTTGTTGGTAGCCAGCTTGGGCGGTCTGGGCAGCAGGACTTCAGGACAGGTAGTAGGCATCAACCGGCCTCCTTGCAAGAAGTCTCGACGCCATGGCACACGAGTGTGCCTGGGAGGATTTTCTCCACCGGTGTCGACTTCAGCAGTAACCTCGTCAACTAGCTCCCTGGGGACGAGTTCCCAGGTGATATCTGGATTTCCAGGCCTTTGTCAGCAGCAGACAGCTGCCGTCAGCCCAGGTGCAGCAGCCAGCCTTCTTAAAGGCCTCCCTGAGGGGTAGGCTCCTGGTTTGGGTTATCTTCGCTCAGGTGGAGGCCACGTTTGGCCTCCCTGAGAGCCTGCTTGGTCAACAGGCGCTGCCTGGTCTCCCCCGAGGGGGCGCCACCGGCTTTAAGCCCCTCGATGGCTGGTACGTGCTGCTAATAGGTGGTAGGCGTTACCTGGCCTCCCTAAGAGCCTGCTGTGGGGTAAGCAGGCTCACCTGACCTCCTCTGTGGGGGCGTTCCTGGGCTCCAGTCACTGGAGGGCAAGCATGAGTGCTAGTAGCCTTCCTGGCTGTGGCGGTGAGCAGGAAGTGCTATGAGTAGCACAGTCTGCTATCAGGTGGTAGGCATTGGGTCTCCCTGAAGGCGAGCTCCCGCTCTGAGACGGGTGGCATGTTCTGCTATCAGGTGGAGGCATTGCGCCTCCCTGAAGTCGTTCCCCGGTCCCCAGTTTCGGTAATGGATCGTAGCATGGGTTGCTATCAGGCAAGCGGCACGGGGCTTCCCTGTGGGATTCGCTTGGAGTAGTAGGCCCCACGGGGCCTCCTCTGAAGGCATGCTCCTGTCTCGTGGTCTCTGGATAGGTCCAGCCACTAAGCGGAGGGCTGTGATGGAGAAATGCCCAACATTCTTGCAGGTGGTAGGCCCGCTAGGCCTCCCTGTTGAAGCGAGTCCCTGGTTTTCCCAGCTACCCCGAGGGCTAGCACGACTGCTATCAGGTATAAGGCCCATATGGCCTTCCTGAGGGCGAGCTCCGCTGTTGGACACGCGAGCAGTCGGCACAGGTTACCGGGTGGAGGTCCCTCTCGGCCTCCCTGGGGAACGAGTTCCCTAGGCGGGAACACACAACTGGCTTTACGCTGACAGCTAGTGGTCACCTGCTATCAGGCGCCGGTCTCTGGCCGTTCGCGAGACCTGAAGGCGGTGTGCTTACCCTAGCACGACGAGAGGTTACTGCTGCTATGCGGTCCCCACAGGAGGGGACTTTCATAGTTTGCCTGCGGCATGGGTACCTACCGGGCAGGCTTATGAGCTCCTCTCAAGTGAGGGTCTGTTATGAGCTTACGGCCGCCTGGCGCTGATTAGGGTTGTAGGCCCCTCGGGGCCTCCCTGGTATGATCAGCCTGTAAGGCCTCTGGCCTCCTAAGCACGTTTTAAAGTAGGTGCTTGGTAGATCCGAGGATTGAGCGGCTGAACTCCCCTCGCTAGCAAGGGTTATAAAGCACTTCGCTGAGCACCGCTCTCCGGGATAACCCATCTCTGAGATCCGGCTAGTGGATGTCACTGCCTTTCTTGCAGCACCCTAGCGGGATGCCTTTTCATAGGCGTGTACCAGAGGCTCTGTACACTACAGACAGGGTTGACCGTATTACGTGTCCCATAGCAGACTGGGTCACCAGGTCAGGTCTCCCTGGTGGCATTCGGTGAGGACCTCCCGAAAATAGTGACTGGCATAGGGTTCCCTCGAGTTCCCTTGCCACGTTCCCTTAAAGGGACCCCTTCTAAGTCGAAAGGGTGGTTCCAGGCCTTCGAGCAGGGCCTGGGAAGGACCTCATGTGTGTGAGGGTTCATTCTTGGGCGATAGCTTGGGCTATGACCGTAGGGAGCGCTGTCACTGACAGCCTAATGTGACCAGAAGGGGAGTGATTCAGGCATTTCAGTAGAATTTGCTTGTCTTGACAGTTGTCACTGCCTATGGGCATGCACTCCCGTCGGCATGGCGTAGTGGGTATATCGTTCCCCGTAGCGTAAGCAAAAGCTGACGCAGTGCGAGTTCCCTTTCGAAAGGGAACGTCTCAGGTTACAAATGTAACCATTGTTCCCTGAGAACAGGGAACGAGACACTGCGTCGCTGTGCCATGCCGCAGGGCCTGCCTGCCAAAACAGTCCCTTCAGACGATTAGATACTGTCATGTTGGCAAGGCGCCCTTATATACTTCCTGGTCGCGCCTTGATGACATCATAGGCTGTCGCTGGTCAATAGGATTGACGTTTTTTGATTGTGATTTCAGGCACCTGTCACGCTGGAGGCGTTCCCCGTAGCGTAAGCAAAAGCTGACGCAGTGTCTCGTTCCCTGTTCTCAGGGAACAATGGTTACATTTGTAACCTGAGACGATTTCTCTAGTGAATTAACAGCTGTGGACACTGATCTGACTTCTGACTCTGAGGTAAATGATGCGCGTGACATTGTTTACAAGCTGTTTGACATCTTTGCGCGATTGAAACACTGATTGAGTGATTACACGACATATAATACGTTTCAGTAAGTGTTATTCTCAACATACCTTAAGATATTAATTCATGTTTATTCTTCTGGAAGAGATGATCGATCGCGTTCACTCGCGCGCGCGCCGCAGCCGCTTGAATTGACGCGCCTATAGTGATCAGTCGTCACATTTTAGAGCGTCAAAACGGCATTTATCGTTTGAATTTCGTGATAAAATGAACTGAATACTTTTATTCTTTATACATATTTGTGTCCTCATAAACCATATACAAGAACACACACACACTTTTAAAAACTTATGATGAGTGGCACAGCAGCGGCAGGTGCAGTCGACATGATTGTTCGTTGTCCTCTCATGTGTGGCCGTGCACAGCAGATACGTAGTACGTCACTAGTTACGTGGCAGGTTATAGGTACCGGAGGGAGGGGAATAACATCGAGCTCATCAGACGTTTCCTAAAAATAAACATTGTTCACGAGTCCCGCAGCTCGAGTCCGAGTCGAGTCTGAAGTCTTTTGAGGACGAGTCTCAAGTCGAGTCTGAAGTCACTGTGTGTGCGACTTAAGTCGCACTCGAGTCCGAGTCTCAAACTCGAGTCCCCATCTCTGGTTTCACAAACACCATATGACATCCAGCGCTGTGAAAATAAATAAAAAAATATACGAAAACACAACACTGCCAGAATGTTTTTGCCCAAATTTCAAAGGCATGTTTAAATGATTAAAACTAGAAGCATATCTTAACTTTTAAATGTTACATTTATCATGTGAACTACTTATATATAACATGTTATATGCATGTGTGTATGAGACAGAGGGGAACATTTGCAGCAGATATATGCTGCCCATCATAAATCAAAGCATGAGACAGACAGGGGTCTGTATTTGCAATACACAAGCCACGGTTCAGCTGCGCGAGACAAACACTGCCAGTGTGTGAATGCAAAACAGGCGCGCGCGGCTCCCGCTCTCCATATGCACTGCGTCTACCCTGCCTGCTATACGTCGCTGGCGCATCCTCCCACTCCGGGCAGCCTTCCTTATCTCTCCCACTTGCATTTCTACACGTGACGTGACCTGCAGCACTCCACTTTTACTTTATTTTACTGTATGTCCACACACACACCTCTTATTTTGTGCAAAAAGGACACCCACTGTCTGAGGTAACATACGGGCACGAGGATACATTGCGCATGCGTCGAAACCGTACGACGCACATGCTCCGAACCGAGACAAGCGAACCGAACGGTTCGGGTTTTTTTCATGTACTGTGCCACCCCTAAAAAAAAAAAAAAATATATATATATATATATATATATATATATATATATTTTTTTTTTTTTTTTTTTTTTTTTTCGGTGCACAATCTCTTTAGATCCTACACACCTTCTACCCAGTTTTAGTTTATAATCTCAGGCTAGGTAAAGCAGGTCGAATCCTTAACTAGATAATAAATATATAAATGTATTATACTTACTCTAGAAGAACAGACCCCCTCCGTGTTTGGTTCAGCTCAACTCGTTTAGAAAGCAGAGACTCGTGGCAAACCGTTTCTTTTTTATATCAATTATAAGTATATTTATTTTTCCAGTTACAATAAGTTTGACATATAATCAATAATGGTTACATAAAAAAGTTTAAGTTTCAAAAAGTCGGTTCACAAGTATCACCAGCAGATGTCAGGCTTGGACCATCAAACAATGGAGAAGCTGCCTGTTGCTCATAGCTTCTGATGTTCACACAGAGATCAATACCTTATATACCATTAACATCACACCTCTTCATCACATATTCATTCACATATGTACAGTTTCTCCAATCCCAGATTTTGAACCATCGTCAACTCCCTAAATTCCTTCAACATGCTAGTATAAAATGCTCTGTGTTCTTTCATCCTTCTTCTTCTTGCTTGGATCCTTAATCTCCTCTTTCGTCTCATCTGCAAGGCAGCATCCCGAGGCAAAACTTGTCCTTTGTTCAATACATTGTTTTATACTTGCATGCTAATACAGGTTACATTTCATTTATTTATCTGTAGTAAAGTTTGTTCATATGGGAAGAAGGAGGCGGGAACCGGTGAACACTCAAACACGTTTAATACAAAATAAAATGGCGGCGGCAGCCCCTCACGGCCGACTGCCGCCTACATACAAAAACAAAACGTAAATAAAACACAACGCAAAATGCAGGCCTGGTCCTCTCTCGTCCTTCACTGTCGTCGCTCCTCCTTTATACTCCCGTCACTCCTCCATGAGCCACGAGACCGCTGCAGCGTGCAGCTGCGCCCATCTCCACTGATGAGCGCGGCCTCGTCCCGTTCTCACGGTCCCTCAGCCTTGCTGCCCGCCACATTGTCCTTTACATTAATAAATGACTTTAATACATATGGCTCAGTGTCCTTCTTTATCTTTCCAACAAAACATATTTATCAAAACATTCTCAGTGCAGTCATTATGAAAACCCAACAAAATACTTTTTTACCAGACAATGTCTCTTGTGTCTCTACTATAAAAACAATAAAACATTTTTACAAAATCTTTGTTTCTGTGTCTTCACTATGAACCAAAATAAAACATTTTTACAAAATCATGCTTCCATGTTTTTCATGTTTCCAAAGTCATTCATGAAAGTTGTATAAGAAAAATTTCCTTTAAGTTTTTCGGCCTTATAAACAGCTTATACATAAAAGTGGTAACAAAATAAAAAACTTACAATATATATATATATATATATATATATATATATATATATATATATATATATATATATATATATATATATATATATATATATATATATATATATATATATATATAGTGAGGAAAATAAGTATTTGAACACCCTGCTATTTTGAAAGTTCTCCCACTTGGAAATCATGGAGGGGTCTGAAATTGTCATCGTAGGTGCATGTCCACTGTGAGAGACATAATCTAAAAAATAAAAAAAAATCCAGAAATCACAATATATGATTTGTTTTAACTATTTATTTGTATGATACAGCTGCAAATAAGTATTTGAACACCTGTCTATCAGCTAGAATTCTGACCCTCAAAGACCTGTTAGTCTGCCTTTAAAATGTCCACCTCCACTCCATTTATTATCCTAAATTAGATGCACCTGTTTGAGGTCGTTAGCTGCATAAAGACACCTGTCCGCCCCATACAATCAGTAAGAATCCAACTACTAACATGGCCAAGACCAAAGAGCTGTCCAAAGACACTAGAGACAAAATTGTACACCTCCACAAGGCTGGAAAGGGCTACGGGGAAATTGCCAAGCAGCTTGGTGAAAAAAGGTCCACTGTTGGAGCAATCATTAGACAATGGAAGAAGCTAGACTGTCAATCTTTCTCGGACTGGGGCTCCATGCAAGATCTCACCTCGTGGGGTCTCAATGATCCTAAGAAAGGTGAGAAATCAGCCCAGAACTACACAGGAGAAGCTGGTCAATGACCTGAAAAGAGCTGGGACCACCGTTTCCAAGGTTAGTTGTAACCCAGGCTACTAGTAAACAAATAAGTATGTGAGTTAATCGAAAAAGAACAGCTGAAAAAAAGAGAAAAAGACTGTTCTAGACTGAAAAGAGAATCACCCAATCACACATTGCGCTGCAGTGACTGACACTTCTGTGAGCCAATGGCAGCAGCGCATCAGGTTGCGCAAGTCCCTCTTTGAATGCGAGCGGCAGATGAGAGAAAGCAAGTCAGAGAACGCAGCTGTGCGGAGTAATCTCCAGAAATGTCCCGCATTTAAGATAAAGATTCAGAGTGAAAAGAGACCAGATAAAATAAAGTTGAATATTTGAATGAAACGTTGATAAGCTGTCATCGGAGCGAGAGGAGGACGAGTCAAAGAAATAGTGACTGATGCAGACCAACGCAACTTTAAAGTGCTGCGTATTAACTTCCCTGCTTGAATATAGACTACTTTCTTACCTTGGTGAGTCCTATTTCAAATATAAACTTGATAACATACAAGACATTTTTTTTGCAGATTTTCAGCAAACTTATATGAGGTTGATATTAACTTGATATTAGTATGTGCGTGCATAACGATCTAGCCAGCTAGTCTGCACGCGGGCTAAAGCTAGTCAAATGTGAAAAAAAGCTAGCGAGTCAATGAAATATTGAGTTAATTTGTGCTTTACTGTACATGTGAATTGTTCATGAGACTGAATTGAGTATTAATTATTGGTTCTGCCTTGTGTTTTTACAAGGCTGGGTTTTTGTGAGAGATTGTGATTCACCATCAGAAGTTTTTTTTTATTTTTATTTATTTTTTATTGCACTTTAAGCAAACAAAGTCAATGTACAGTCAGAACTGCAATACATACAAATAGGAAAACAAAACCGTCAGCCAGGGGGGAGGCTAAACATTATATAAAAATATCAAAGGATTCACAAACAGAAATAGTTTTAATTGCTTTCTTATTGCGGGAATGAAGGATGGTATTGATATATGTCTGTATTTCTTTTTCAAGAACCAAAAACAAAGGTTGGTTTTTATTGTACTTACATTTATGTATATGGAATTTAGCAAAAAATTAAATTATATTTATAATATAGTATTCTTTCCTTTTACTTGAGGGGATATTATAAAAACCAAATATAACTGTTTCTAAACACAAAGAAAAAGTGGGCTCAATGTTGTCAACTATAAATCTGGACAAATCTTTCCAAAATTGTCTTACATGAACGCAATGCCAAAATACGTTTCAGCCAATGTATTGCAAAAAGAACAGTTCAGATCAATATCCTTTTTAAATTTAACAAGAAAATTATTTACTGGGTAGTACCTGTGTAAGATTTTGAAACTTACTTCCTTTATTTTATTTACCAATAAATATTTGTTTGGTAAGGTCCAGATGGCCTTCCATAACAAACCTTCGACCAGTCTATTCCAATAAACAATACAGTTTGGCCTGGTTACAATATCTTTTTGAAATAATGAACGAATAGTTTTATTAACATTTACGACTCCGGTGGCAAAACAAATTTTTCCAATTACAGTGTCAAATAAAGCAAAGGAAGAAAGGGGAGCAATACTGGTTTGGGTATTGGCTCTGAATAATGCCAAGACCCCTGTGGGAATCACATCCATGACAATAGAAAACTCCCTGGGTGTCACTGGAATTTTATGGAAATTTAGAAACTCAGAGTAAGTTAGCAGCATACCTTCTTGATTTAGTAATTGATCTACTCGATTTATACCTGCTAAAAACCATCTATCAAAAAATAAGGATTTATTTTTAAATAATATATTGTGATTGTTCCAAATTAAATATCTATGGGGTGAAAAATTATGTTTATATAACAGGGACCAAGCAAGCAACATTTGTTTGTGAAAGGAAGATAAGTTCAGAGGGATTTTCTCAATTTTATAATTGCAAATCAAGAGAAAATCAAGACTACCTACTCTGGAGAAAACAAGGTTTGGAATGAAATTCCAAAGAGAATTTGGATTTAGAATGAAATGTCTAATCCAATTAATTTAAAAAATATTATTTAAAGTACTGAAATCAAGGAAGTTCAAACCACCGGATTCATAAGTATTCATTATTATAGACTTCCTAATATAATGAGTTTTGTTTCTCCAAAGAAAATTAAATAAGGCAGTATCAATAGCTTTACACATGTCCTTAGAAACAGCGAGTGAAGTTGCAGTATAGACTAATCTTGACAGTCCCTCAGCTTTACTTAACAAGACTCTACCTCTTAGGGATAAATCCCTCAAAAGCCAATGATTCAACTTTGCTTTAGTCTTCTGAAGAATGGGATCAAAATTTATCTTGCATCTAGATTTTTGGTCTTTCGAAATAACAATCCCCAAATATGTCACTGATTCCTTCACTGGGATATTAGCAATTTGTTGTAATTGACAGTTTAAGACACTTTTACAGATAAGAGTTCACATTTGTTGACATTTAAATAAAGGCCGGAAGCTTTAGAAAAGGCATCTACTACTTTAAGAGCTGCTGGGATCTGATGTTGATCTTTCAGGAATAGTGCAGTATCGTCTGCTAACTGGGATATGATAATATCTCTGCCAGCAATAGATATACCTTTTAATTGGCTTGATTTAATATAAATGTTCATAAGCTGAGTACAAAACAAGAAGAGATAAGGGGAGATGGGACAACCTTGTCTTATACCGCGTTTTAAATTAAATCTAGAGGACGAACCACATTTAAGTTTAATAGAACAATTTGCGTCCCTATACAATGTTTATAGCTTTACAGAAAAAATCTCCAAAGCCAAATTTTTGTAAAGACCTAAAAATAAAAGCATGCTCCACCGTATCGAAGGCTTTATAGAAATCTAAGAAAAGAATAAATCCATCATCAGTACTTAAATGTGAATAGTCCAACACATCTAGGACTAATCTTATATTACAACCCCAAATCAGAAAAAGTTGGGACAGTATGGAAAACGCAAATAAATAAAAAAATAAGTGATTTCTAAATTTACTTTGACTTGTATTTCATTGCAGACAATATGAACACAAAATATTTCATGTTTTGTCTGGTCAACTTCATGTCATTTGTAAATATGCATCCTTTCCTGTCATTCAGACCTGCAACACATTTAAAAAAAAAGTTGGGACAGGAACAATTTAGGGCTAGTAATGAGGTAAAATGGTTAAATAATGATGCGATTTGAAACAGGTGATGTCAACAGGTGATTGTAATTATGATTTGGTACAAAAGCAGCATCCAAGAAAGGTCTAATCCTTTAGGAGCAAAGATGGGCCGAGGATCACCAGTTTGCCAACAAATACGTGAGAAAATTATTGAAATGTTTAAAAACAATGTTCCTCAAAGAAAGATAGGAAGAGATTTGGATATTTCACATTCAACAGTGCATAACATAATTAAAAGATTCAAGGAATCTGGAGGAATTTCAGTGCGTAAAGGACAAGGGCGCAAGCCTAAGCTGAACAACCGTGATCTCCGATCCCTCAGGCGGCACTGCATCAAGAATCGTCATTCATCTATAAGCGATATCACCACATGGGCTCAGGACTACTTTGGCAAACCTTTGCCAAGTACCACAATACGTAGTTACATCCACAAATGCCAGTTAAAACTGTACTGTGCCAAAAGGAAGCCCTATGTTAACAGTGTCCAGAAGCGCCGTCGACTTCTCTGGGCTCGGAGGCATCTGGGATGGACCATCACACAGTGGAAACGTGTACTGTGGTCAGATGAATCAGTATTTCAGGTATTTTTTGGGAGGAATGGATGCTGTGTGCTCCGGACCAAAGAAGAAAAGGATCATCCAGACTGTTTCCAGCAACAAGTCCAAAAGCCAGGGTCTGTCATGGTATGGGGTTGTGTCAGTGCCCTTGGCAAAGGTAATGCAAAATTAATGCTGAAAAGTACATAGAGATTTTGGAGCATAATATGCTGCCTTCAAGAAGACATCTTTTCCAGGGACGTCCATGCATATTTCAACAAGACAATGCAAAACCACATTCTGCACAAATTACAAAGTCCTGGCTGCGGAGGAAGAGGGTACGGGTACTTGACTGACCTGCCTGCAGTCCCGACCTGTCTCCAACAGAGAATGTGTGGCGCATTTTGAAGCGCAAAATGCGACAACGAAGACCGTGCACTGTTGCCCACCTTAAGACTTGTTTGCAGGAAGAATGGGACAAAATTACACCTGAAACACTTCATCACTTGGTGTCTTCAGTCCCTAAACGTCTTTTAAGTGTTGTGAAAAGGAATAGCAACATTGCAAAGTGGTAAATGCTTTACTGTCCCAACTTTTTTTGAAACGTGTTGCAGGTCTGAATGACAGGAAAGGATGCATATTTACAAATGACATGAAGTTGACCAGACAAAACATGAAATATTTTGTGTTCATATTGTCTGCAATAAAATACAAGTCAAAGTAAATTTAGAAATCACTTCTTTTTTCTTTTTTGTGTTTTCCATACTGTCCCAACTTTTTCTGATTTGGGGTTGTATTTGAAATATGTCTTTTCTTCAAGAAGCCAGATTGAGCCTCATCTATAAGGGGATCCATAAATGATTTGATTCTATTTGCAAAGACTAAGGCAAAAATCTTATAATCATTGTTTAAGAGAGAAATTGGTCTCCAATTATCTAACAGCAAAAGGTCTTTTTTGGTTTTGGAATCAACGTAATTAATCCTTGAGTTAAAGTAGGTGGAAGACATTGCTTTTCTATACTCTCTATAAAAACTTCTTTAAGAAAGGGGGCAATAAGATCAGAAAAGGTTTTATAAAAGTCGTGAGGCCATCAACCCCAGGAGATTTGTTAACCTTAATATGTGCGATAGCATTTAAAACTTCTTCAACAGTAATTAAGCTATCACAGGGGTTTCTGCACATGGGACAGGGCGACTGCACTGTATTAAGGAGAGAATGACCGGGGCCATGTATTGCGAGATTTTGGGGAACAACCTCCTTCCCTCAGTTAGAGCATTGAAGATGGGTCGAGGCTGGGTCTTCCAACATGACAATGACCCGAAGCACACAGCCAGGATAACCAAGGAGTGGTTCTGGAAGAAGCATATCAAGGTTCTGGCGTGGCCTAGCCAGTCTCCAGACCTAAACCCAATAGAGAATCTTGGAGGGAGCTCAAACTCTGTGTTTCTCAGCGACAGGCCAGAAACCTGACTGATCTAGAAAAGATCTGTGTGGAGGAGTGGGCCAAAATCCCTCCTGCAGTGTGTGCAAACCTGGTGAAAAACTACAGGAAACGTTTGACCTCTGTAATTGCTGTAATTGATTTTCTCAGGTGTTCAAATACTTATTTGCAGCTGTATCATACAAATAAATAGTTTAAAAAATCATACATTGTGATTTCTGGATTTTTTTTTTTAGATTATGTCTCTCACAGTGGACATGCATCTACAATGATAATTTCAGACCCCTCCATGATTTCTATGTGGGAGAACTTGCAAAATAGCAGGGTGTTCAAATACTTATATTAATTTTTTTTTACAAATAATATTTTCCTCATATATATTTGTGTGTGTTTATGTCCATTGCTTGGCTCTCAGACTAACCCAGACTGTAATATCATTATCAGAACAAAATAATGTAATGTAATGTAAAATGAGCGTGGGGACAAAGCAAAGTAAATCCGTCGACCCACGCCGAGCTGCAGTTACAGTGAACGGCCTTCTGAATGAACCACACTTTAATAATGCAAACTAAGAGACTGGCCTTCAGAAAATGAGCTGAGTTTCATTCACAAGAAAAACACTGGAAACAAAAGAGACGGACAACATTAGTAACATTAGGCTCTTAAAAGTCAGACAGCGTAATCTCACGCTTGCCCTGTAGACTTTCTTAAAGTCTGCGCGCAAAAGTCAGATATCTCAATATCAGAATCAGAATCAGAAAGAGCTTTATTGCCAAGTGTGCTTGCACACACAAGGATTTTTTCTTAGTGCTGAAGCTTCCAGTGCACATATACAATACAAATGTGAACTTAAAACGTCTTGTGAAATTCTTCCAAAACTATATCTGAGCTTCTATCCACATTCATTAATAGCTCTGTACTTTTAATGTGTGTAAACAAGTAATTTAGCTTTATTTATCCTTGTTTTATTTGATAAATATCTGAGTCACAGTTTGAGACTGAGGTGAAACATAACCATTATGTCTTGTGTTTGCTTTAGCCTGGTTTCTCATGAGATGTTTGCACACTAATAAGTGTGCTCTATATTGAGTAAGTGTCTGTAGTGTTGATAGTCTGTAGTTTGTCTTGTTTTCTTTTCTAGTGTTTACTCCTGACTCAATATCTCTGTGACTACAGCTGACAGGCTGCCGAAGATCTTTATTGCTGTACAAACGACTACGGTTTCCTGGCTGTAAATACAATTTGTCATTTATAGTATTTTCATTAAAATACTTGACAGCTGATGTTATTTTTAAACAATACCCTGATTGTACCCAGCTTTGTAGGACACTTACCTGTCATTTGAAAACAGAAGTCTGAAAAATATTATTTATTTTCATTTTAAAGTAGACAAAGTTTGCAAGTGCACTTTTAGTATAAGATCCTTTATACTAAATAGCACTCTTTATGAACTCATTTTTAATAATTTGTTCAGATATTAAGAATGCATTACTTTTGCATTGTTTGTTTCAAAGGCAAAAGAAAATGAAGACCTTATTTAAACATAAACTTGTCTTATGCTTTATTTATAGTGTCCGATTGTGTGACAAACAGAAAATAAATAAGTTACTATAATACATAGAACACTGAGAGAAATGTTTAGTAAAAAATGGAGTATTATAAATGTGAAATTTAATTAAAAAAATTGACCCACTTTATATTAGGTGGCCTTAAGTACTATGTACTAACATTTTAATTAATCATTTGATACAATGCACTTATTGTGTACATGCATGTTTAATGCAACATTGTACTTACATTTAAAAAAATACCTGCATGTAATTACGTCTGTAACTAATTTCTGTAGTTACATTTGTAATTACACTGTTGACACTTCCCTTACACCTAACCCTACCCTTAAACTTGCCCATATCGCCACACCTGTCCCTAACTTTACCCGTATCCCACCTCAATATCAGCAAAGGTGTTTTGCAATACAATTTGAACACAGTAAGTACATTGTATTTATTTTTTTATGTAAGTACATAGTACTTAAGGCCACCTAATATAAAGTGGGGCCAAAAAAAATGTTTTGTTAAAATGTCCCTACATTTTACATCATTTAGAGAAATGCTGTATTTTTTATTTAAATCTAAACCAAATCAATAATATTTTACATCTTTGTCTTAAAGATTTTACATTATATATAGATTTAAAGGTATATAACGTGTTATTTGATATCATGTTCTCTCCATTACTCGATGATCCGTGAGCGAGCAGCATCTGGTGGTTCATCACAATGAAGTACAAATTCAAAAGGCACTTTCTGTAAATCAATCATATTAAAGACACTTACTGTTTCTCGCTTTTACTTACCTGCATTTTTACATTACCTGCAAGGTGCTTTAGGTTAAAGAGTCTCCAAAATACTCAAATGTAAACATTCATTTTAGATTTTTATTTATTTCAGATGTTGCTTTTACTGGCTGGATGGACACCCAGAATGAACTAAATGGATTTCTGACGCCAGGGTGGATGAAATGGGGAGCTCTGATACCCGGACAGCTGTGGCAGGAGCATCTGGGGTGCCTGTGGCAGGACTTGCTGGGTATCCATGGCTGGGAGCACTGGCATTGAGGAGGCAGAGACAGACAGGACTAGAGCAGCCATAGCGGAAACCTCCAGCTGTAGCATCAAGGTGGTCGAGAAGGAGCTTTGATACCCGGACAGCTGTGGCAGGAGCATCTGGGGTACCTGTGGCAGGACTTGCTGGGTATCCATGGCTGGAAGCACTGACATTGAGGAGGTAGAGACAGACAACGCTGGCATTTGGACAGCTGTGGAAGGGACCTCAGGAACGGAGTGGCCATGATGGGGAAAAACAAAAAGGGGCAACCAAAAGAAGTATGTACATATCCCTCCGGGAGCAGTACCGCCAGACGCAAATACTGCCCCCTCAAGCCAAGGCGCAAGACGCTACACAAGGCTTGCTCGCCCCGCAAGACGCAAAGGCGAGAGGAGGGATGGAAGCGTCTCCTATTGCAGCCCGCAAGACGCCAAGCTGCACAACAGACGCCCACTGGAGTGGCCTTATGTGACGACCTGAGGCAAGACAGAAAAAAGAACTGATTTAACTTGGCAAATTCTTCCTATGAAAATAAAGTAATATTTTTTTTTAACTACCTTAAACCAGTTGTGTAACATGATTATCCCCAGATCAAGTCGACGGCTTGGCTTTTTCCGCAGGAGAGCCCTAAGCAGATCACAGCAGTCTGTGCAGAAAGACGGGAGGGACGTCTGATTATTACCTTAAACTTTACATCTGCTCTATTTGATCATGTTAAGGTGTTTTGTATGATTTTGAATGATTAATTCTAGACCTCACCGGTTGACAGGCCGGGCTTGGACCAGCGCTTCTTCTTCAGGTGACGCAGGTCATGGTCACTAGGGAAATGTCCGCAGAGCATCACGAACATCAGAATCCCTAGTGACCATGCCGTTGCCTGTCTGCCGTTGTACTGCCCCTGGGCGTGGTACTCTGGAGGCGAGTACTTGGCTGTGCCTGAGGAAAGAGATTTTGTTTGAGTAAGTTTGCATTAACGCATAACTCATCACTGGAGTTAAAGTGCCAATACAATACAGACGATACATACCAGAGTATGACCGGTATGGAGATATCCTCAGAATGTCCCCACACCCGAAGTCTATCAGCTTGACTTCCGATGTCTCACTGTTTATCAGGAGATTTCCCAGCTTTATGTCACGGTGGAGGACTCCTCGAAGGCAGCACACGTTGGCAGCATAAACCACCTGCCTCATGATGTGACGTGCCTTCTCTTCTTTGAGTCTTCCACCGTGACGGATCATGAACTGCGCCAGATTCTCGCATGGAGAGGGACATTCGAGGATCATCACAAAGTGGTCAGGGTGGTCCTGCCAGTCCAGCAACCTGACGACCTCTGGCACGCTGGGACCTTCATTCGCCAGGATGGTGAGGGCGATCTCCAAGGGAAGGGGATTTGGATGATCAGGCTAGAATACAAACAGTTTTTATCATCGTTAGATGGAGGTGGTTTATTAAATGTGTTCATTTGAGTTTTATAGTGTTTATGTAGTGTAATGTACTTACAACAAATAAATATTTCATTCTCTGGGTCTTCGTGACATATTTCAAAGCCACCTAATGAAAGAAAACATACACTAATGATGAGGCAGGGCAAACATTTTCTGGCTTGATAATGTGTTGTTTATTTTGACTTACTTTGAGACCATCCTCCAGACGTCTCCCTTCATAGACCACACCAAAACCACCTTTCCCCAGCTCATCACCAACACTGTAGCGGCTGAAGATGTAGTCTATTAAAAGACAAAAATAACATGCAAAAATTAATTCATATAATTATTCATTTTAAATGTATTTTAATTTAATTAATAAAGTGATATTAAATGATTTATCCGATATTGAATATTTAGTTTTAACATTAGTACACATAGACGTATAATGTTATGTTAACATGTCATGGCATTGATGTGGATTTTGGTATAATATGTAATATGTATAATATGATTAATATATAATATGTACAATATAATTAATATATAATAATAATATGTATAATGTGTACTTGATATTGTGTACTTGTGTCATTTACCGTCACTACTTCTTCCTGGCTGTTTTCTGCCAGCTCTGAAGACAGAGTGCAGCCTCCTCGACTGCTCCTCTTCCTCCTCGCTGCCTCCTCCTCTCTCCTTCATCCTCCTCTCCTCCTTTTCACCACTTTCTCCTCTGAAGAAAGAGTGCAGCCTCCTCGACTGCTCCTTTTCCTCCTCGCCTCCTCCTCTCTCCTTCACCCTCCTCTCCTCCTTTTCACCACTTTCTCCTCTGAAGAAAGAGTGCAGCCTCCTCCACCACTTCTTCTTTCTTTGCTTCTTCCTCTCCTCGCCTCCTCCACGTTCTTCTCCTTCTGCCTCCTTCTCACCTCCTTCCTCTCCTCCTCTCTCCATCACCCTCCTCTCCTGGCTGTTTCCCTCACCGGCATCAACAGGGGTCTCATCGCAAGGATGAGGATGTTGAACCGCCGTGTTGATGCTGGGTTTTGGGGGTGCACTCAGATGTTGATGGCACACCTCGCCAATCAACGGATTCACTTTACAATTTCGCTGTCCCATCGCTGTAAAAACACACTATCGACCACTACAACAAACCCACAAAATGTGTGAGCGTGCCAAGCGCTTATAAACCCCAATTCGAACGCGCACTGTGACATCATAGAGACACCGCGGCTCTGAACGTCTCAACGATTCCATTCAGTCCCAGCAATAAAATATAATGTTGAAAATGTATGTTTAAAAAAAAAAATAAAGGACCAAAATCTTTCAGAACAGTGAGATGAGGCAATATAGGCACTATGTTATTATAAATGCTTAATATGTACACATAAAGTGGTGTTTTCGAAGTTTTGTCTGATTTTATTATACATAATACCATTTTTAAAATAGATATTTCATTTTTCTTATATATCATTGTCAACAACAAAAAAAAGGTTTTTGTTGAATTGTGACTTTTATTATTAATAGGAGCTGTTGCTGTAGATGGTAACAATAAATATATTTGATATGGGGAGCGCAGGGTTGTAACACGCATGGTTTAAAACTTTCCACACATGCCAGGATGATGAAACTTAGTGTATTTATTAATCGCCATATCAACATTATTTAGAGAAAAAATTGCGCCAAAATTAAAAAATCTTTGGAAGCAGGGCTAGACTGGTAATCTGGCATACCGGGCATTTTCCCGGTGGGCCGACGCACTTTGGGGCCGATACAAGGTTATTTATTTATTTAGGGTTTTTTTGCCACGGACTGGCCCATCATGCAGGGACAGCGGCCCATTGGTTTGTCTTCTGAATTGACAGGTCACAGCGAGAGAGACTTTCCTTCTTCCATATTCATAGACTGTATTAGGCGCTGCTTTTTTTATTGTGTTTTTGATTTGGGCGCATGAAACTGCAAAAGGCGAATATCCGCACAGCTGCCGCTGACGAACATGCTCTGCGTTTCTGCTGCTCTATAAAGTGATGAATGGCACTTTGACTCTGAATTTTGTTTTATACAATCGTGTGATATGGTAACATAACGGTTCTTTGGTGAATCAGCTGAAAACAGCCGTGAGCATGTACATACACAACGAGGTAAATTGGAAAATGGCAATACACACTACAAACTTCTCACCCTAGCACAACCACAATTTACCTTGCAGCCACTAACAGTGAAGAAATATGGTGTATTGGCACAAATGTATTTATTAAAAATGTTGCTATTATTATAGGCTACATTAAATATTGCTCAATATAAATCACTTTTATAGAGGCTGTTTTTGTATTTTCTACGTGTTTACAATTTATTTATTTATTTTTTTACAAATTCAATAGTTTATTATTTATTTATTTATTTATTTTAGAAACCATATACCCATGGTAATGAGGAGCATGGTTTGGCCAAAATTGGCCAACAGTTAAACTCGGTTAAAAGAGACAACGTCATGCAGGTTTGGAACAACTTTACACAACAGAATTTAAAAGCAGCAAATTTACTTTATTGCATCCTAGCTCAAAATCAGTGCTTTACTGTCAAGTGCATTTCTGTGTGACAAAAGTGCAATATCAAGTTTGATATCTGCATTTGCAATAAATTCAATAATATCCATCATTATTTGTCCCTGTCCTAGTTTTATTTATTTACTCCAATGTAAGGCCCTAACCCCAGCAAAAACATTCACGAGGATCGCATGCATGGGCCGGATGGGCTGGGTTTGCCAGGGCCGAATTTTATCCCCAGTCCAGCCCTGTTTGGAAGATATAACTGAACATTTATTTAAATGGACTGGACTGCATTTATATAGCGCTTTTTAACAGACCAATGGCCTTCCAAAGCGCTTTACACCTTGCCTCACATTCACCCATTCACACACCGACGGCGGTGTCAAGCCATGCAAGGCGCCATCCAGCACGTCGGGAGCAGCTGGGGTTAGGTGTCTTGCTCATGGACACCTCGACACTTGGTCAGGTGGAACCGGGGATCGAACCACCAACCTTCCGGTTTGTAGATCAAATTGTAGAACAAATCTGATATTATTTGAATCTTATATCTGTTATTTAACAGTTGAGATCGTTCTTTAATGTTGATCTACAGTGAGCCCATATAACTATGCTATTATATTCTATATTTTTATGAATTCTTTTGAGAAACCATGAGAAAAGGGTGAATAATGACTGAGAGTTAATATTCAGAAATTATTAATTATTATTATGTTTTGAACTCTGCTTTACAGATTTAGCGATGTTTTTGTCAAACTCAAAATGTTTTATATTTTTAATGATTCAAAAATGCCATTATTTTATTTTAAAAAGTTAATAATTGTATTTTATTGACAATATTTTATCATCATTATTATTATTATATCAGATAACATTTTAAGCTGTCATTTGGTCATGTTACAATGTCCACCTATGGGGCATGTTGTCACATTTCACTTCCATTCTTTCGGGGTAAATCAAGAAAAAAGTATAGAGGAGAGCGGGGCGCAACGCTTTTTGACTTTCTCAGTTTGTGTAAATTTACTTGGGGTTCAGAGTATTTTTTATTTTTTTCTCACATTAATTCCCCACACTAAAAAAAAATGATTATGGACCGATTAAATTAAGCATAATTAAAAATTAAAATTAAAATTTAGTTTTTTTATTTTAATTAAAAACAATGAATTGGTTTTATGGGAATTGTGTTTTTGTTTAAATTGAGATAAAATAAATTGATTGCGACCACTTACGATGAAAACATTAGGTAAATTCAACGAATATTTTTTTTTCAGTGTCTAATACAAAGGTTATGTTTCATTAATACAGTGTTTACTTTTTTCTTGATTTACCCCGAAAGAATGGAAGTGATATGTGACAACATGCCCCGTAGGTGGGGTACATTGTAACATGACCAAATGACAGCTTAAAATGTTACCTGATATATTAAAAAAAAAAAACAAGACATTCTAAAATATTTTGTCAATAAAATACAATTATTAACTTTTTAAAATAAAATAATGGCATTTTTTAATCATTACATTTCGAGTTTGACAACAAACACATCGCTAAATACATCTGTAGCCTACAGCATAGTTCAAAACATAATAATAATTAATAATTTCTGAACATTAACTCTCAGTCATTATTCACCCTTTTATTGTGGTTTCTCAAAAGAATTCATAAAAGTATAGAATATAATAGCGTAGTTCTAATAGACTAATAGACGAGCCGCGGTTTAAATCCCAGTTGCGCAGATGGGGTGCGTCTTAACACTGCGTTACAATGAGCCCCTATGCTATTATATTCTATATTTTTATGAATTCTTTTGAGAAACCATGAGAAAAGGGTGAATAATGACTGAGAGTTAATGGTCAGAAATTATTAATTATGCTTCATAGCTGTATTTAACGATGTGTTTGTTGTCAACCTCAAAAATTTCAAACTAGCGCATTCAAAAAAATGACCTTATTTTATTTTAAAAAGTTAATAATTGTATTTTGTTGACAAAATATTTTAGTTTGTCTTGTATATTTTTTTTTGATTATATCAGGTAACATTTTAAGCTGTCATTTGGTCATGTTACAATGTACCCCACCTATGGGGCATGTTGTCACATTTCACTTCCATTCTTTCGGGGTAAATCAAGAAAAAAGTATACACTGTATTAATAAAACAAAACCACATAATTGTGTAGCCCTATAGTAGGCTAATTTTGGGTATATGCTAAAGAAACATTATTTTTATTTTTGTTTATTTTATTTAAAATGTACATTTCATAATGTAAAAAAAGTTTAAATAATGTTTATGTGGGTTAGAAATTAAGTTAGTTAACATTCATGTACCCGGAGGAAAGATCCAATCAGGAGACGGTGTGAGAGGTCACGAAGGAGCAGGGGGATGTTGTCAGGAACAACGAGAGGAGAGAGACACGAGTGAGAATGTATTATTTACCAATAACTTGGTAAAACACCAAATTAATGCGTGTGTGATATTAATTGTACTGGTAATCTACACTAGGTGTGAGTTACGGACATTTCATTACGTTTTCAGTGTAATAGTGTTTGTTGCACTCTAAAAAAAAAGGTTCTATGTGGCACCAAAAAAGGTTCTTGGCTCGTAATCATAGGGGAACCTTTTTAGTGCTATATAGCTATATAGCACCTCTGAAGAGTGTGTGAAGCACTCGGTTAGAGTTTTCCACGAGGAGGAAGAGTGGACGGCTTGTCAGCACGACTTAGTTACAAGGACATTGCGAGTGTGCAGCCTACTCGGTTGCCCTTTTGTGCATCGCCTGGAGAAGCACTCATCTCCACAGCTATTGCCTAACTAGCTGTCAGACGGCGCCTTCAATCACAAGCATCGCGTTGCCGAGGCGGGAATGACGACGCTCTGATCAGCACCACAGCCGCAGTGAGTTTTGTTTTGTGCGCCACGGCGCGAAACGGCCATTGTGTTTCTGGTCTCTCCGCTCGCAAGCAACACTACAGGCCTGCAACGTATCCTCATCTGACTGTCTCAGGGGTATTCCTTTTATTTCATTGAGTGGCCATTTATTCATATCTGCCGGCTTAGTTTAAATTTTGGGAACTGAATTGTGTTTCATTTGAATGCACTGTTGCATATTTGATCTGTATATATGTACATACTATTTTTCTTAAAGTAAATAGTTCAAACGTATTTCTGTGGTAGCTTTGTATTACATTGGGTCTATGATATTGGAGGATTTTAATACTTAATGCAAGCTAATATATACGTTTACAGTATCCTGATTGAAAGTTAAAGTGTTTGATAATTCTGATTTAGAGAAGTGACTTTAAAGTGATTCCTATTGACAAAAAGTATTGATAGTCATTTAAAAGGGGTGAAATATTACTGTAACTATAGTGTTGACATTTGATTAACTGAGCATTTGAAATAATCCCCTACAATTAGTGTTATCCTCTAATTTAGCAATAAAGACATTGTATTGCCACTTTTCATTCAATTAAAAGCAGTTATTTAGGTAAACGGTTACAAGTAGGTAATAATTAGAGAATTACATTTAGAGCATTCATTTATAAATCAACAGGAATTCGGGGAGCGCACTCCACTACTAGCTAGACACGATAGGGGGCGCTACAATTGTACTAGACATGTGTGAGATTAATGTGGGAAACAATAAATACTCTGAACCCCAAGTGGATTTACACAAACTCAGAAAGTCAAAAAGCGTTAGGTTGTGCCCCGCTCTCCCCTACGTCATATAAACCAGGGGTTTCCAAACTTTATGATGCCAAGGACCCCCAGACATGATGAACCTTTATGAGGGACCCCTTCCTAAAATCCATCTATTTTTATGTACGAAAAAAACCTTTAAACTGTTAGATAAATAGTAAATGTGACATTATAAATACAACATATTGTTTAAATGTGTTATTGTATAAGCAACTTTCACAATAATTGTATGTAAGCAGCTTACGTACTGTGTTAAGAATACCACCTTACAACCCCAGAGATCAAGATAATGGGAACTAGAGTCACTAAAGATATAAAGCAATTCTGGAATGTATATGGCAAGAAAGGAGAGAAACATTTAGAAATTAAACAGTTAGAAAATTCGGTAGACTTTATCCATTTTTGCTTTGTCTTTTTATTTTTTTTTATTTTCTGGGGACCCCTTAGAACCTTCTTGGACCCTTGAAAACCCCTGATATAAACTACGCTTGTATTGTGCTAATTTGTGTCCTTTTTTGAGTTTGACAGCGGTCCATCCACCTTCATTCCACTGAAGAAAACGACACGGGGTTGGAACGATGTGAGGGTGAGTAATTAGTGACAATTTCATTATTACATAAAAGCCATCCTGATTCTACACTGATTAGGGAGAGAACAGTGTGTTTGTAGGGCGAGTCGTGCTCCATCTCCAGTGACATCCAAACCTAATGTTCCACCCCGTTGCTCTTCTTTCACTCCGTTCTTTAAAGATTGCCTCTCCTTGATCATTCAGGGTTACAGAACTGAACAGGAATTTGCTTACACTCCTAAACAAAAATCACAGGATGCCATACATGCAGAGCTTGTTGCGATTTCAGAATGCCCTTTTAAACACATTTTCACCAAAGCATGTGACGCATGAAGGATGGGAATAACATTTAAATCTTATTCAGGTACACTGAAAAAAGGTGTGTTGGATTTACATGATTTAATCATGTACATCGGTTCCACATGAATCAATTAAGTTAAACAAACCTAATTGGTTCACATAATTTCAACATCATGGAATTAAGTCATTTTTAAGTAACTGAATTGAGTAGTCTCACAATGATTTTAATATGGCTTCCTAACAACAGTGGTGTGCATAGGGGGGCTTGAAACCCTGCCTCTTTAATTAAATCACAAGTTTATTTTATTTTTGTATATTTTTGTTGTTAATTGACTGATTTATAAGACTGCACTAACTAGCTTTCATTCTTTTAGCCAGCTAAGTAAAAAATATATTTAATGACATGTGCTGTATCAGTCCACAGGCTAAGCAATTGCTCCGCTTTTCTCCACTATGGTAACCCAGTGTAATTTAAATGGTTTTAATAATTCCAACATAATTAAACATTAAACGCTATTAAACAATTTAAAATATCCCCCTTTTCTCATTTTGCCCAAAAACACATAAAATAACACTGGGAACACAAAGCATGCTGGGATCTATAGTTTCAGCAAAAATCATTGATTATTAATTGGTTCACATTCACAATAATTGAATCTAGTAGCTATATTGCACATTTTAGAGAATTACATGAATCGAAAAGCAAAGAAATCATGTTTAGAAGAGAAACACAATTTTGTTGTGTAGATCGTAATTAATAAGATTTAGTAAATCGGTAAATATGTGTTTTCCTGTTTTTTTGCTGTATGAGTACTGAACGTGTAACAATGGATTTTTGTACGCGAAGGTTGCACATGAGCATTTCATTTTTTGGCAGTATTTACATGGCTTTTATAGCCTGGATGCCAGACGAACTTAGCCCCGCCCACAATTTTTTTTGCACGGGCAGTTCGGTCTGGACTTGATCCATAGAGAAGTAATTATGCCGGAACAGAAACTGTTCGGACCAATGAAATTGTCTGGGCGGGCTTTAGACGATGATGGACAGATGATAAACAGTAACGTAATCATCCACGTCATCAAAGGCGCTTGGGTTGAATTTGTTCTAATCCTAAACGGAGAACTTGTTCGTATATGCATTCACCTTTACTATTTCTCTCAGAAATGATGATCGTGTTGGTAAGTACTCTGTGTATCCTTAAATTCTTTTTTTACAACACCGGCAAAGATCGTTTACACTCATCTTCTTCTTCTAACGTGACTTATTCCAAGTTTTTACAGCAAAACTCGCCCAATTGCTACTCAACTAGCTAAAAACAAGCCCAATAGCTTTCCAGGTGGGGGGGGGGTTCTCTGGGAAAAATGGCATGTGGGGGGGAAATGTGTGTTATTTTGGCACAGCTGCCTGCTAAATTTCGCATTCCTGGGTCTGTATATCACATAATTGGGGTCGCTTCAACCCGCGGACTTGGCAACACAGTGCAGTTGAGTTCTGTTGACATTTGACAACTTATGCGTCGCTCCATTGCTCTGATTGGTTGTAGGTCTATCCAATTGAGGTCTTTTCTGGTTCGGTTTAAACACGCCCCATAATCACAGCCCAACAGAGCAGTATCAGACTCAAATTCTGACTAGAATTGAGTATGACGACGTCAGGCTATGGGTTTTAACCAAGTCACAACCCTTTGCAGTTTCTCTTGAAGCCAATACGGAAGTGAATTAAACTGCAATTCATCGACTGGCCACTAGAGACAGGCTCCAGAAGGGAGAAGAATCTCATTGAGCTCATGTTAAAATGCCCAACTTTACAGCAGAATTTTTTTTTTTTACAGCCTGGTACAAGTTGTGGTTTTGGTCTATACGGCTAATTTTGCCCTTCATGACAACTGTGAGGGTGGTAAATTCTTTTATAACTCATTCGTTTACATTATATAAAGACTTAAAGGTCTGCATAATTAAGGGTATGGCCACTTTGAGTGACAGGTGGATAGCCATTTATCTGCTGTCCGTTAGTCATCGCGTCACCTCAGCTCCACCCACGTCCTGCCTCTTTGCCCATTTTCTGTTATCCGGGTGTGACGAGCGATGACGCACTGCCAAGATGGCGACGGCCAGCTCGACCCTACACTTCAAAACTGCTCTTCAGAAACCTATGGGTGACGTCACGGACACTACTTCCATATTTTTTACAGTCTATGGTTTTAACTAGTGGCGAGAGATTGCTCAAAACTGCGCATGTGTCGAAAGAACTATACTTTGCAAAGCATTCGACTGTGCGTTCGAAGTATACTTTCGGCTAAACACTGTGCACCTACACTCTAAAAAAAAAAAAGGTTCTATATGGCACCAAAAATGGTTCTTGGCTCGTAATCATATGGGAACCTTTGTTAGTGCTATATAGCACCAATTTTGGTGCTTCAGTGGTTCTTCAGCGGTTCTTCAGAGGTATTTCTGTTTTTAGTTGAAAACAGTGTTGTGTAAATGGCCCCTAAGATAAAACCCTTAATAGTAAATGTTTCCAGATTCGGTATAAACTTTGAATTAATTTATGAAAGCATTTTAATGCCTTGTCAGCGTCCTGCTTGCTTTCTATTTTTTATTTATTTTTTTGCCTATCATATATTTTAGTAATCATCATGAACTAGGTATCATTCGAAAGCTTAAACATTCAAAATTCATCCTGTGAAACCCGTTTTGAAATTGGACATTGCTTTACCAAGGAAAGGGTACTTTAAAACCTTTTAGCTGGCTTCTCCCCCTAGTGGGCGGTGTCATGTTTCATATTACAAAAAAATATTTTGTAATCAAAACCTTTTAAAATCTTGACAAAACACAGGTCGAAAAGTCGAAGACTCAAGGTTTTATACTTGGCTACTGTTTTGAAGTGATATTGTGACAGAAATGTTTTAATTTGTTACAGGAGAACGCATAAATTGTGTGTGTGTGTGTGTGTGTGTGTGTCACTCGGTGGCTATTTTTGGCATTATGCCTAAACAAAATCTCATAGGAACTCATATTTTTGTGATATCAACTTCAAATATAGAACTTGGTTAGATATATGACTTTGATTTTATAGCACTTTTAGAGTAAAAATTATTTTGTAAAATATACATTTTGTATAAAATAAAAATGTTTACAGTAGGTAAATGTAACTGTTACAATATATTTTAAACATTTATATATTTAATATAGGCTATAAATCATGATATCATTATATATATCAAACCTGCGGACAGTGGAAATATGCGCTGGCACAGGCCTTACCAGTTCCCTATTGTGCATTACCATCCGAGCTCCACCAGCGTCTCCCGCTCAGCTCAATGAAAGTTTAGAAATGTTTTCTTCTGTTTTAGCTTTCATTTACACGGTTATTTAATTTACATGGCAAGAAAATATATGTATGAACATATGAATTTGTTTAATGTACAAATTATAACTTGCATTATAAAAATAATCAATGTACAGAACAACCACTTCTCTTTTATCTAGCCTACACATTTCAAGTTTATGAAAATGAAAATTAGACAGCAATTAGGCTACTTTGTTTCATTTACAAATAAATTGCATACTACTACTACTACTACTAATAATAATAATAATAATAATAATATAGAGAAATTGTTCTGTGCATCCCGGCCACGTTTTTACATTTAGCCTTTGGAGGTGACTTTCGGTAGCTTAATGGACCGTCGTCAATGAGCGACATTCATTCATTCATTCATTCATTCATTCATTCATATAAAAGACTTCACTTTAATGTGCAGTACAGCTAGTAAAGTCAGCAGTTTTCGTTTATTTGCATTTTTACTTATAGTTTTGTGTTGTAGAGTGAGCTTTTGGTAGATTGACCTGTAGGGGGCAATCTAATGCAGTTTGACTTTGGCTTAAGAGTAGCAAAGAAGAACTTGTTAGACAGACATGAGCTGTGTCCCAATTGGCTTTATGCACAGCTGCACTACTTCCTGAACTTCAGCCCAGCTCCTTTGTTTCCTGTCTGCCATTATTGGACAAACTGATTAATCCAGGTGTGTCTGATTATTGTTGTTGTGACTACTTAGGTCAGGCACACCTGGATTAATCAGTTTGTCCAATAATGGCAGACAGGAAACAAAGGAGCTGGCTGAAGTTCAGGAAGTAGTGCAGCTGTGCATAAAGCCAATTCGGGGGTTGCATCCTTCAAAGGCCGCATTTGAAGGCCGATTGCGTCACTGCAGCGCGACGAAGGCTGTCCCAATTCGAAGGGGCCTTCAAATGCCGCCTGCCGTCCGTGTTGCCAAGTCCGCTTTTTTTCAGCTGAATTAGGCTACTTTTAAGTTGTTGCCGCGGGTGAAAAATGATTTCCGCGGGTTTGTTTCTACCCCATAAGTACGCCGCACCAACACCCCCAAACTTACAACGCCAAGTGGAGAATTTGGCCGCTCGATGGAGAAAATCGCATTGGGAGTTTTGGACTACTTTTGTTGCAAAGACCTGGCAACCCTACCCACCGTCCTTCTGCCCGGCCGCGAAGGATAGATCCAACCAGAACAAGTGGATCCTTCGCAGTGTATTCCTCTGCCCATTAGGGATGGGCGATACCACTTATTTTGTTTTCGATACGATACTGATACTTATAAGGCCAGTATCACTGATATCGATACCGATACGATACTTCTAAACTGAACTTTTATATTATTACATTTATTAAATTATTAAAATTACTAAGAGTAAAATGGGTAAAGATACCCATTTAACATTCTATTTGAAAGGAATTTTAACATTCGATATGCCTTAATTGCAACTTATTATATCATATTTTTGTTTGTAACACATGGTTAATATAAATTTACTTGTAGTGGTAACCATGGAAATCTACAAATACTAGTTGAACTATGGTCACTGTAGTACATTTTTTTAAAAATTTTCATAAGGGACTGCCAGTGACAGGAAGTTGCACTCATAAAATGCAACCTTTTTATTATGACAAGATTTATATTAACATTAGTTACAGAATAGAACATGATCAATATCAGCTTTTAACATTACATTTAAAGAGTAGCCTAATTGCTCTATATAGGCTACAGTTTCTATTTGTTTACTGTGAGTGCAGATTTGTTTCTGAGAAATGTCACAAATGTGGGAAACAAGGTCACATCATGAAAGTATGCAGATCAAAAAGTTCCACCAGAGATACAAACTTACAAGGGGGAGAAAGACGTAAGAGAGTTGTGACCAGAGGAGAACAGAGATCGTATTATGTGGGCAGAGACGAAAAAAGTGCATCTGATGAAGAGGGTATTTTTACAGTTCACAGTTTGAAGGAAACCGAGATTCCAAAAGTTGCCCCACTGACTATCACATTGGCTGTTAATGAGACAATAATACCTTTTGAAGTTGATACTGGTTGTGGTGTGACTGTGATGAATGGGTCAATTTTTTTCCAAATTATGGACAAGGCATCAAATTCCAGAATTAAAGACCTGTTCTTTGAAGTTAAAAACCTATACTGGCCAAACTTTAACAGTGTTAGGTTCTGCGCAGGTGGAAGTTAAACATAAAGGAGTCATGAAGGAGTTACCGGTAGTGGTAGTACCCGGAACAGGACCCAATTTATTGGGCAGAGGATGGATTAAAGACTTGGGCATGGAATGGGAGGCCATACATAAAATTCACGGGGTGGAAAATGTAACCTTGACTGAAGTGCTTAGCCAGCATTCAGAGTTGTTTAAAGAGGAACTGGGTGAATTGAGAGGTCCACCAGCAAAGATTTATGTTGACAAGGAAGCAGTTCCCAGATTTTTCAAAGCCAGACCAGTTCCTTATGCGATGAAGACGAAAGTAGAGGCTGAAATAGAACGCCTGTTAAAAGAAAAAATCATAGAACCTGTTAAACACTCAGAATGGGCTGCACCTGTAGTGCCAATCTTAAAGTCAGATAATACTGTACGACTATGTGGGGACTATAAGTTAACAGTAAATCGAGTCTCAAAGTTGGAACAATATCCTATCCCTCGAAGAGACGATTTGTTTGCCACATTGTCAGGTGGGCAAAAGTTTACTAACCTGGATATGAGCCATGCTTACCATCAGATTGCATTAGATGCAGAGTCCAAGAAATATGTCACAGTGAATACCCACAAGGGCTTGTTTACTTACCGTGTTTTACCCTTTGGAGTGTCTTCTAGTCCTGCCATCTTTCAGAGGACCATTGAGGGAGTTCTGCAAGGTCTTCCGTATGTGGCAGTTTTCCTGGACGACATTCTGGTGACTGGTCGCAATGATGAAGAACATCTGCAAACGCTTGCCAGGGTATTGGAAAGATTGCAAGAAGCAGGATTGCGGTTGAAACGGAGCAAATGTTCTTTTATGGAAAAAGAGGTAACGTTCTTGGATCATAAAGTAGATGAGACCGGTCTCCAACCCGTACCAGAAAAGGTTACTGCTATTCAAAACGCTCCATCACCAAAGAATGTGACAGAGTTGAAAGCCTATTTGGGACTATTAAACTACTATAATAAGTTCTTACCCAACTTGTCTACCGTTTTAGCCCCTGTGCACCAGTTGCTGCGGAAAGATGAAAAATGGAACTGGAAGAAGGAACAAGAGGGTGCTTTTGCTCAGTCCAAGAAAATGATCCAATCAGTACAAGTTCTGGTTCACTATGACTCCCAGAAGGATGTGATTTTATCATGTGATGCTTCTCCTTATGGCCTAGGTGCAGTTCTTTCGCATAAGATGCCTGATGGTAGTGAGAGACCCATTGGATTTATGTCACGGACTTTGAATCAAGCTGAGCGGAATTATTCGCAGTTGGACAAGGAAGGGTTGGCCATCATGTTCGGCTTACAACGCTTCCATAAGTATTTGTATGGTCGTAAGTTTACTATAGTTACGGACCATAAACCCTTGTTGTCGTGATTTAATGAGTTAAAAGCTGTTCCTCAAATGTCATCTCCTAGGATCCAGCGATGGGCTGTGACACTAAGAGCCTATGAATATAACATCCTCTACAAGCCGGGCAAAGATCATGGAAACGCAGATGCTCTAAGTCGGTTACCATTGTCAACGGAATTGGACATTGAACAGGAGGAAAGAGTCCTGATGCTGGAGAATGCGGACGTAACCTTAATTACTGCTGAACAAGTGAGAGGGTGGACGCAAAAAGATCCAGTATTATCCAGGGTGAGAGAAATGGTGCAACGTGGTGGGCATGAATTAATTGGAGCAGAGTTTGACCCTTTTACATCACGAAAAGATGAATTAAGTGTACAGGATGGTTGTGTGCTCTGGGGGGCCAGAGTCATCATTCCCAGTGTGTGTAGACCAGAAGTCCTCAACCAACTGCATCAATGCCACCCAGGAGTGTCCAGGATGAAAGCTATGGCCCGAAGTTATGTGTGGTGGCCTAAGCTAGATCAAGATGTTGAAAGGTTGGTTAAAACCTGTGGTCTGTGCCAACAGCATAGGAACGTTCCGGCTGTAGCCCCACTGCATCCTTGGAATTGGCCAGAAAAACCATGGCAAAGACTGCATGTAGATTATGCTGGACCATTCATGGGAAAAATGTTCTTGGTCTTGATTGATGCACATTCAAAGTGGATGGACGTGTATCCTGTGAACTCAGCCACATCTGCTGCCACCATTGAATGTTTACGTAAGAGTTTCAGTAACCAGGGTCTACCGGAACTGATTGTATCAGATAATGCTACTTGTTTTGTTAGTGCTGAAGTGAAAGAGTTCCTGAATAAAAACGGAGTACAGCATGTTACTTCTGCACCTTATCATGCTTCCAGTAATGGGTTAGTGGAACGGGCTGTACAAATTCTGAAAGGCATGCTAAAAAAATGTGTGGAAGGCACAATTGCAACTAAATTGGCCCGAGTGTTATTCAGCTATAGGATTACTCCTCAGACCACCACCGGTCTCTCTCCAGCTGAACTGTTACAAGGACGGAAGCTGCAGAAGATCTGGACTTTATGCATCCTGATTTGACGAGGAAGATTCAGAAACAACAACAAAAGCAAAAAGCACATCGTGATACGAAGGCCCGCCAACGCAGTTTTGGTGTCGGAGATCCAGTACTAGTTCGCAACTTTAGTTATGGACCGAAATGGATTCCGGGGGACATAGAGACTGTGACGGGGACCGCTTTCTTATAAAGTAATGCTGGGCGATGGGAGAGTGGTCCGAAGACATGTGGATCAAATTCATGGCCGACAGAAATTGCTTGTGAAGCTTTCAGGGGGGGAAATGGACGGTAAATCTCCTGATTTTGACTTTTTTGACAACTCTGCTGCTGTATGCTCTAAAGAGACTGAGAAAACAGGGGCTGAGGACATTCTTGGGAAAGTTAATCCCCTTGAAGCAGATGGGGCTTCTTCTCCAGCTGCTGAGATAATAACTAAAATGAACAAATCTGTTAGCCCTGTTGTGATTATGAGAAGGTCACAAAGATCCAGGAAATTGCCTGGTCATTTGAAAGATTATGAAATGAAGTAAAAAAAATAATAATTATGTAACTGTATTGTGATTACAAGATTGTAAAATGAAGTTCATAGTATGATGATTATATTGTAAACTTAGGGGGAAGGGGATGTTGTAGAGTGAGCTTTTGGTAGATTGACCTGTAGGGGGCAATCTAATGCAGTTTGACTTTGGCTTAAGAGTAGCAAAGAAGAACTTGTTAGACAGACATGGATTACACCTGGCTGCTATCATGTGTACTGCTGGCTTGATGTCTCCAAAGTAAATGAGCTTCCTTGAACAGTTTTGTCTCCTGTAAGTAATGCTGCGTTCCAGGCAGGTTTTTGAGCCTGTAAGTTACGACTTCAAACCACGACTCACGACTTTGTAGCATTCCAGGCAAAGTCACACCAAACTGCCTGAGCGGTAGCTAGATGTAAACAAAGAATGGCGAACCTTACGGGGATTATGCTCATTTACAATAATTTC
Source organism: Romanogobio albipinnatus (assembly GCA_023566225.1). Lineage (NCBI taxonomy): Eukaryota > Metazoa > Chordata > Actinopteri > Cypriniformes > Gobionidae > Romanogobio > Romanogobio albipinnatus. Next base: position 43,868,296 of record CM042252.1, on the reverse strand, counting down.
TATCGCCAAAGGTGCTTACACCATGCTTATTTGAGGGAAACGGAGGAGAAAAAACTGTGCATAAGGCAAGAGAAGCTGTTATACCTTTTATTTTACGTTATTTGCATATTTGGAAATGTATTTGGTATTCATTTATTCTTGCACTCCATGGCCTGAAAACTAGCTAACACTAGAAGAGCTGCTGATAATGCATAACATTTGCGGATAAATAACATTAGAGCAATACCTTATATTTGTTTTTTAATGTACGACTTTCATAAACACCGCGTCCATAAGGGCTGCCATTGTTGCTTCGCGGGCTATGTGACATCAGATCTCGTAACTGGGAGTACATCGATCTAGTACGAGTTCACGGGTGGGAAGTCACGGGTTTGACTGCCGTTCCAGTCCACTTTCACGGGTAGAAGGTTGGAAAAACACGGGTTACGGGTTGCCTGGAACGCGGCATTATTACACAGTGACAGATGTCGCATTTGATTTAGCCTATTTTTTGTATTTTGTATTTTTGCATGGTCAATATAGCCTATTACTTTTGTTATCCCCATTCTCTCTCTTTCTGTAGGGGAAATTTAAAAGAGAGATTCTGGAAACGAAATCTACATTTAGCTGGATCGGTTGGGTCGGGAATAAAATAATTTATAGCGGGTGAGCACGGAGTGAATTTTAAGCGCGAGCGGGAGGGTGCGGTGCGGAATAGATCCTATTGCGGGAGCGGGATGAAAAAACAGCCCGGCGCAGATCTAATTTGAATTTAAAGAAAGTGCAGAAAAAAGAAAGATAAAAAAAAGAGCGAAAAGGAAGAAAATGGACTGACTCCTCTTCTTGAGACAATGGTTGAGAAATAAATAACATTTATGCAAGTTAAAATTGAGAAATTATCTAATCTGTTTACAGTATCACATGACATACATACTGTATTGTAAAATGCTGTATTTGATGCCATCCATCCCTTATACTTTGTTCTGCTCTATGTTCACTCAAACACACACTCACACCCATAGTGTATACATAGGCGTAATGGTTTCTATACTGTACAAACTGTATATTCTCTCCCCTTACACTAAACCTACCCATCACACAAAGCTTTCTGCATTTTTACATTTTCAATATACATTCTGTATGATTTATACGCTTTTTTCCTCATGGGGACCAAAAAATGTCCCCACAAGGACAATGATTTAGGATATTGCCATCTTTATAGGGACATTTTGTCCCCATAATGTAGAGTTTACCAGGCCACACACACACTTTGAACATAGTGGTTATAATCTAAAATATATAGCTTATAATGTAAAAATAATTACATATGGTTATCCATATTAGAAATTGCAAACAAAGTAAAAACTATTTCTATATAGAATCAATATCTACCAAAATCTATAGGTGTACCAAATGATTAATTGATTAACCATTAAGATCAGTTGAATTAAATAATAGACAAATGTATTAAACTGAACGAGAAGAGATGCAAATCAAAAGATAGTAAGAGCTTTATGAAAGGCAGTTACTGTGAATGAAACATTTATGAAGATGAAACACTTATTTTGTGTAGTGAAAAGGATACTTTGTGGTTTTGTGTATTGTACTAACACAATTGAAAATATGAAATGTTTGAAAAAAGTGCACTTTTGATGATATGTTTTGATATTAGTACTAAGAGAAAATGTACACCTTGCTTGTGAAAATAGTACCAAAGCGACTAAAAAAACGGTAACTTTAATTTGCATTATTACCTGTCACGATCCCCAGTGAGAGTGCCCAGTGATTACCACCAGAGGGCACGCCACACCGGACTGTCATTCCATCAAAGACTACATTACCCATAACCCTTTGTCCGGACTCATCATCACTCATTGTCTACACCTGTACCTAATTCACTCTGTCTACATAAACCTTGTGTGCATCTCAATGGTAAATGGACTGCATTTATATAGCGCTTTTTAACAGACCAATGGCCATCCAAAGCGCTTTACACATTGCCTCACATTCACCCATTCACACATCAACGGCGGTGTCTGCCATGCAAGGCACCATCCAGCTCGTCGGGAGCAGCTGGGTTTAGGTGTCTTGCTCATGGACACCTCGACACTTGGTCAGGTGGAACCGGGGATCGAACCACTAACCTTCCAGTTTGTAGACAACCTATATGAGCCACTGAGCCACTGCCGCCCAATTGGCTCCCTAGTTAAGCAGTCAGGGCACTGATAAGGACATAAGTCAATGGGCTGACTCCCTGATCAGTGCCCTGACTACTGAACAAGGGAGCTGATTGAGCCCCCTGTCAGTTCTATGGATTACCATATATATGGTTTGGACTGCTTGCCTGTGTATGACCTTTTGCCTGTTTTTGACTATGATTGTGGATTACCCTCTGAATAAATACTGGGCTTGGATCCTCAATCTTTGATTATCGGAGCAATTCATTACACTACCAATTAAAAGAAAGAATTTTTTTTTTTTTTAAACCAAACGTTGATACACCTACAGTACCTGAGAACTTATGAGAAGTGAATCACGTCAGACAAGCAAACAACCAAACCCACAAAGACAGGCAGTTTGTTCCCAGTGATCAACTAACTTCAACATAATTAAAAGTGTTTGTCAAATACCCAAATCAGGATTTGATGAACTGGAACCTGATAGGAGGAATGGGGAAACTCCATATTTAGATTTGTTTTTTTAAAAAGAAGATACAATATTTTAAGAAGAAGTTAAAAAAACATGCTCAGTCAGCAGTCATTGTATTTCATTTTCCTGAACTCATACATGTTGATTCCACCAGGTGGCGTCTGCACTCTTCAGTCAAGCTGGAGAAGTTACAGTAAACAGTAAATCTGTGTCAAAATTCTTGCCACTCCTCCCCCTTACAGTGCAGCACCACCCAACAGCCAGTCACCAAAAGAGGAACTTAAGACACGCAACAGGTCCATCTTCATCTCACTACACGCCAGAGACAGAAGTACAGATTGTTCTTATTACTTTAAGGGTGCAGGAAAAAACGCAATAAAAGAGAAACATGGATCCCAAAAAGTCTACAACACTGCAGGACCCTCCAGAGTACTCCAGTGTTATATTCCCTTCCTCTGAGACCTATCCCAGCACTTCAGGTCAACTTGCGCAGCAGTATGGACTTCCAGAGGCACCTGGCCTGTGCACCCAAGAGCCATATCCAGGGCAGATTGTGGGTAAACTAGCTTACCTTATAGCTATATTAATGGTTTAACTTGGTAATATGATAACTTGGTTATTAATGTGCACAATAAAACCGAAATACATAGCAAACGTTATCCAAAAAACGTACATTCAGGAGTGATAATAAGTAACAAGTAACTGTAACTTAATCGAGTTAAATTAACTTTATGAAGTTACCATTATCGCTGCAAACGTTGGCCTTGTATTTGAATAGGACATTGTACCACTTAAATTTGTTTAATCTCGTTCCTTATGTGAAATCTCCTTAATCATGGAGAAAAAACAACAACAACACCAAAACTTGCATACGGTCTTTGCACTCGACCACTTGTCTACCTAAATAACCTGTATTTTGCCCAAGTATTCAAGTGGGCATGAAGTGTGTGTAAAACCTTTGACTACCGAACGGCAGCTTTTCGCTCTTCAGCTTAAGCGCTCTGTGTCTTTGTATCTGTCTATTTGGTGTTGTTTGTCTACCAACGATTGAATATAGAGATGGCTCAGTTCAAGAGATGTGTGCATCCGTGTCCGTGTTTCATTTCGTGCACGGACACACATCTAATGTGTGTGCAGTGCCTGGGCGTGCAGCACGCTAGGGCGGCTCTCGAGGGAGCCGCCTGTAGCGAGTGCAATAAGCTGCCGCTCAGGGTGTTGCGCTCACAGCTGGCTGTGTTCGTTGAAACCGGCCAAGCCCCAGAGCCCCAGGGATCTGGGCCCGCCGCTGCTGAGGCACGGCGGCGCCGCAGATCGTGGGGATCGCAACGGGACCTCACGACAGGATTTGGGACTGCTGAGGCACTTTCCCTATCCTCGTCCGAGGATTCCGATGTTCTCCTGCCCCGTGTGGAAGCCCGCGATGCGGCTTCTTCCTGCGAGGCGGAGAACTCGATGCTTCAGCTGTCTGGCTCCGAGGAGTCGGATGGGTGGAGCATCGAGGCGGGTGACGTGGAAGCTCAGCCATCGCTTCACGCACCCGCTCAGGAGGAGCTAGTGGAGGTTTTGACCCGCGCTGTGGCCAAATTACACATTGAATGGCCGCAGGAAGAGCCCGAAATCCAGCCACCCAGTAAGCTGGATGAAAGGTTCTTCAAGCGCAGGTCTCAACCTCCACGCCGGGGCCTGACATTTTTCCAGGATCTGCACAATGAGTTGTGTAGATCCTGGGAAAAACCCTACTCGGCCAGACTTTCCACCCCTGCCGCCAAAGCACACAAAGAGCTGTTCAGTTTGCCTGAAAGCAGCGGAACGCTCTATGTATATTCTCAGCGCTCTGACAGGACAGAGCAAATTAGCATCTTCCTCATCTAATGATGATGAGAGTACTGAAAGTGAATGACCAGTGCTCTGAACGGAGTCGAGAGCACCTTAGGTACATATCCATGTCTTGGTTTGAGGACGACTTAGAGTCGTTTAACACCGTCGTCGAGAGGTTCCAGGAGGTGAAAAAGCAGGCGGCGGCCTTCCAGCAGTACCTCCCTCGCCGTTCTGGCTCCTCGGGGAGGGCTATCCAGAAAGGGCAGCCTCAGCCATCAGGTAGCTCCTCCTCGCACCGACAGGTGCAAAAAGAGAGCGTCGCTTCTCGCGTCACTCCTGAGGGAGCTTGGCAAAAGAGGCGACGCTCTCGTGGTAAGCCTTCATAGCCTAAGGTCGATCTGAGGACCGTCCTTCAGGCGAAGAAGGCTACCACAAAGTGGTCCTAGCTGTGGCTGGACCGCTGAGTGCTGTCCCCCCCGGGGTGGAGCGACCGAGGTCGTTTTCCCCCCGGAGCTGTCGGGGAATCAGTGCTGTGATCCTGCCATCTATGATGCTTCAGGCCTCACTGGTTTCCGGCGCGCGCTCACTGCCTTCGTCGCCTCCGGAAGGACTTGCGACCGGCCAGCGAGCGTGTGCACCCATAGAGCTCCGTTCTCGGCTTCTCCCTGCCGGTCAGCCGCGTCAGGGGGTCGAGAACGAGTCTCAGTTAACACCCGAGACCAGCCTCGTGAGCTGGTTCCCTTAGTAGATTATCTCGGCACGTGGTCTCGCCTTCCGAGTGTGTCTACTTGGGTCCTGCGGACTGTAGAACGGGGTTACAGGCTTCAGTTTGGTTCCCCTCCCCCGAAGTTTCAGGGAGTGGTCCAGACTGTGGTCGGCCCGAGCAGGTTCGGGTTATGGAACAGGAAGTACAAGCCCTGTTAGCCAAGGAAGCCATAGAGCAGGTTCCTTTGGCAGACAGGGAGTCCTGGTTCTACAGCCGGTACTTCATTGTTCCCAAGAAGGATGGGGGGTTGCGTCCAATAATAGATCTCAGGATCTTGAATTGGTCTCTGAGGAGATACAGGCTCAAGATGCTCACAATTCCAGCCATCGTGAGTCAGATCCAGTCCGAGGACTGGTTCGTCACGATAGATCTAAAGGACGCATACTTCCATATTTGCATCCTTCTATGTCACAGGAAGTTCCTGAGGTTCGCTTTCGGGGGCGAAGCGTACCAATATCGGGTTCTTCCCTTCGGCCTGGCACTCTCTCCTTGCACCTTTACGAAGTGTATGGATGCAGCACTGGCTCCTCTGAGACTCCAGGGCTTCCGTATACTCAATTACATCGACGACTGGCTCATTTTGGCCAGGTCGCGTGAGATGGCAGTTCGGCATCGAGATGTCGTTCTGGTCCATATAAGGTGCTTGGGGCTGAGACTCAACACGAAGAAGAGCGTGTTGACGCCCTCCCAGCGGACTACGTTCCTGGGGATCGTATGGGACTCCACGTCGATGCGGGCTCAGTTATCCCCCGCGCGCGTGGAGTCCATACTAGCGATGGTCTCAAGAGTGCAGCCAGGCCGCAGCCTCTCTGTGAAGCAGTTTCAGAGACTGCTAGGACTCATGGCAGCAGCAGCCAACGTGATACCTTTTGGCCTGCTGCACATGAGACCCCTACAGTGGTGGCTGAGGGCCAAGGGGTTTTCCCCGAGGGGAAATCCGTTTCGTATGATCAGGGTAACGCGCAAATGCCTTCGTTCCCTCGTCATATGGCGGAAACCTTGGTTCCTGTCCCAGGGGCCAGTGTTGGGAGCGTCATGTTGCCGGAGAGCCGTTTCAACAGACGATTCCCTCACAGGCTGGGCCGCGGTCATGGACGGCCGCTTTGCGAGAGGTCTGTGGGAGACCCGGCATTCTTCATGGCACATCAACTGCCTGGAGATGCTGGCGGTCTACAAGGCTCTCAGGAGCTTTTACCCGGACCTCCGCGGCCACCATGTCCTGATACGTTCGGACAACACCTCAGTTATCGTGTATCTCAACCACCAGGGGGGTTTGAGGTCGCGCCCTCTATGCAGACTGGCGCATCAAATCCTCCTGTGGTCCCAGGGGAAATTATCGTCTCTCAGAGTGATGTATATCCCCGGGGACCAGAATCAGGGAGCAGACGTCCTGTTGAGGCAGGGGCTGAGGCCCGGGGAATGGCGGCTCCACCCAGAGATGGTGGAGACCATGTGCGAGAGATTCGGCCCAGTGGAAGTGGACCTGCTCGCGTCTCGAGAGACGTCCCACTGTCCACTGTGGTTCTCTCTCAGGGATCCAGCCCCATTAGGGCTGGACGCCATGGTGCAGACGTGGCTGAGGCGTTCCTCCAAGATTGATTCTCTTATGGTCTTACCCCGTCCACCCTGAAGGTGTACGTGGCTGCCCTTGGGGCTTTCCACGCACCTCTAGGTGATGGACCCTTGGGGAAGCACCCTCTGGTTGTACAGTTCCTCCGTGGGGCCCGGAGGATGAGGCCGGCGGCTCATTCCAGAGTCCCAACCAGGTACCAGGCGGTGGTACCTGAAGGGCTGGCCGAGGCCCCCTTCGAGCCACTGGAGCAGGCTGAGCCGAAGAACCTGACCCTCAAGGTGGCCTTTCTCCTCACCATTACCTCTCTCAAGAGGGTGGGAGATCTCCAGGCTTTGGCAGTTACGCCAACTTGCCTGGAGTTTGCCCCTGGCGGAGTTAAGGCCATCTTGCACCCTAGACCGGGGTATATACCCAAGGTGCCATCTCAGGTGGCTCAGTCTTTGGTTCTTCAGGCTTTCCATCCTCCTCCCCACCTGACGGCGGTAGAGGGGAGACTTCACCTGCTCTGTCCTGTCAGAGCACTTAAAATCTATCTGGAGAAGTCTTCCCAATGGAGAAGGTCAGACCAATTGTTAGTGTGCTTTGGCTCACCCAAGAGAGGGCTGCCTGCGTCTACTCAGACGATCAGCAACTGGATCGTCCAGGCTATAGCCACAGCTTATTGGGTGCGCAATCTGCCTTCACCCATGGCTGTGAGACATGTCATTCCACCAGGAGCATGGCCTCCTCGGTGGCCCTCCTCTCTGGTGCCTCACTTCAAGAGGTTTGCGAGGCAGCCGGGTGGGCCACCCCGCACACCTTCATTCGTTTCTATAGTCTGCACCTCCCGGTGACGCCTGGTGCTAGAGTGCTTGCGTCTTAAGTGTGCCTGGTCTCCAGCTTCACACTAGGACGTGGGTGATGTCGGTGTGGCATAGTGGGTATTAACGTTCCCAAAGGGTCATCACACAATGACGCAGTGCGAGTTCCCTCGAAGTGGAACGTCTCTGGTTATGTATATAACCCTTGTTCCCCGAGAAGCCTGCATCTCGTCGCCACACCCATCACGGTCAGAGCGCTCTCTTCATCGCGGAAAAGCTGCCGAGTGTTTGCATCGGCGTCCCTTTGTATCTTCCGGGTATGCCGTCATCTACTACGTCATGACGCACCACCAATCAGATTGGCTTGATTTCATTCATACTTCAGATGCGTAACGCTGAGGGCGTTCCCAAAGTGTCATCACATGATGACGTAGTGTCTCGTTCCCTTCTCTTATGTTATATACATAACCCGAGACGGTTTCCTGCATCCGTCATGATTTAATGGCCGATGGCCTGACAAGAAGTTTTAGAACATTAACATTCATTGGCATTTATTGCAATAAATAAAATGAAATGTTTAAAACCTATAAACTTGATATGTTGTTGTGACTTGATTTTAATAAATAAACATCATTTGGTTTATTGTTAAAGTAAATAGTGTTTCTTAAAAGGACCAGTTCACTTCAAAATTAAAAGATTTCCTGATATTTTACTCATCCCCATCTCATCCAAGATGTTCGTGTCTTTCTTTCTTCATTTACATTTACATTTACATTTATGCATTTGGCAGACGCTTTTATCCAAAGCGACTTACAGTGCCCTTATTACAGGGACAATCCCCCTGGAGCAACATGGAGTAAAGTGCCTTGCTCAAGGACACACTGGTGGTGACCGCTGGGATCGAACCAGCAACCTTCTGTGTATCAGTTCAGCGGTTTAACCCACTGGACCACCATCTCACGCGGTTTAATCTCACTGGACCACCTTCTTCAGTCGAAATGAAATGACATTTTTTGAGGTAAAACTTTCCAGGATTTTTCTCCCCATCATAGACTTCAATGGCAACCAAAATGTTGAAAGTCCAAATCAATGCAGTTTCAAAGGAAGGGCTTCAGAAGCTCTAGGTGATCCCAGCTGAGGAATATGGTCTTATCTAGCAAAACCATCTGCCATTTTCAGATCTCGCAATCACATCGGAAAGGTCACACTAGATGTAGGCAGAAGTACCTCCCCAAGCGAACGTGCTAAGACTAATACAAACGCCCTTTACCAAAAAACACTCCATCTTCAACTTCAAGATCATCCGACATCGTTGTTTTATCTTTTTTTTTTTGCTAAAGTATATTTGTATTAGTCTTCGCACGAGCACTTTGTAAACACAGGGGCGGTACTTCCGCCTACGTCTAGCGGGACCTTTCCGGCGTTCTTGGCACGTCACAGAACAGTGCAAGATGAGCAATTTTGGTTAAAAAGTATATTTTTATTTTGTTGTGTTTTTTGTTGGGAAAATGACTGATGGGTTCGCTAGATAAGATCCTATTCCTCAGCTGGGATCACGCAGAGCCTCTGAAGCCCTTCCTTTGAAACTGCATTGATTTGGACCTTCAACATTTTGGTTGCTATAGAAGTCTATGATGTGGAGAAAAATCCTGGAATGTTTTCCTCAAAAAACATAATTTCTTTTCCACTGAAGAAAGAAAGACATGAACATCTTGGATGAGGTGGGGGTGAGTAAAAGTGAACTAATCTTTTAACCTGGAAACATTCCATCAAATGTAAATGAAACTTATGTTGAATAATAAGTAAACCCATCCACATAGTGGAGTTTGCCCCCTCATTTGAGAGCTCCTCCATGTACCATTGGCTCAAAGAAAATCAGAATGAGAACAGAATTGGTTAACATTATGTTTCTTTGTTTTGTTTTTTTTACAGACTCGAAATGCCAACCACTCAGGACAGCAAGCATTAGCAGAGAATAACTCCACTCAGAAACCTGTCTGCTATGGACTTGGCCTTTTATTTGCTCTATTGTTGATTGTCATAAAGTTTATAGTTTTTATGAATAAAAATGTCTATAAAACCTAAGAGCTGTCATGGTTGGAAGCAGATTACAAAGTTCTCTGCATTTGAAATGTTTTTTGCTCAATGTATCATTGTACTTCAAACAAAGTGCAATTAAATCAAAAGCTTTGATTAACCAATTAAATTTTTCTTGAAAACAGTACTTTCTTGTTTTTATTAATTATTGAATTACATTTTCAGTATATACAGTGAGGAAAATAAGTATTTGAACACCCTGCTATTTTGCAAGTTCTCCCACTTGGAAATCATGGAGGGGTCTGAAATTGTCATCGTAGGTGCATGTCCACTGTGAGAGACATAATCTAAAAGAAAAATCCAGAAATCACAATATATGATTTTTTAACTATTTATTTGTATGATACAGCTGCATATAAGTATCTGAACACCTGTCTATCAGCTAGAATTCTGACCCTCAAAGACCTGTTAGTCTGCCTTTAAAATGTCCACCTCCACTCCATTTATTATCCTAAATTAGATGCACCTGTTTGAGGTCATTAGCTGCATAAAGACACCTGTCCACCCCATACAATCAGTAAGAATCCAACTACTAACATGGCCAAGACCAAAGAGCTGAAAAGGGCTACGGGGAAATTGCCAAGCAGCTTGGTGAAAAGAGGTCCACTGTTGGAGCAATCATTAGAAAATGGAAGAAGCTAAACATGACTGTCAATCTCCCTCGGTCTGGGGCTCCATGCAAGATCTCACCTCGTGGGGTCTCAATGATCCTAAGAAAGGTGAGAAATCAGCCCAGAACTACACGGGAGGAGCTGGTCAATGACCTGAAAAGAGCTGGGACCACCGTTTCCAAGGTTACTGTTGGTAATACACTAAGACGTCATGGTTTGAAATCATGCATGGCACGGAAGGTTCCCCAGCTTAAACCAGCACATGTCAAGGCCCGTCCTAAGTTTGCCAATGACCATTTGGATGATCCAGAGGAGTCATGGGAGAAAGTCATGTGGTCAGATGAGACCAAAATAGAACTTTTTGGTCATAATTCCATTAAACGTGTTTGAAGGAAGAAGAATGATGAGTACCATCCCAAGAACACCATCCCTACTGTGAAGCATGGGGGTGGTAGCATCATGCTTTGGGGGTGTTTTTCTGCACATGGGACAGGGCGACTGCACTGTGACCGGGGCCATGTATTGCAAGATTTTGGGGAACAACCTCCTTCCCTCAGTTAGAGCATTGAAGATGGGTCGAGGCTGGGTCTTCCAACATGACAATGACCCGAAGCACACAGCCAGGATAACCAAGGAGTGGCTCTGTAAGAAGCATATCAAGGTTCTGGCGTGGCCTAGCCAGTCTCCAGACCTAAACCCAGTAGAGAATCTTTGGAGGGAGCTCAAACTCTGTGTTTCTCAGCGACAGGCCAGAAACCTAACTGATCTAGAGAAGATCTGTGTGGAGGAGTGGGCCAAAATCCCTGCTGCAGTGTGTGCAAACCTGGCGAAAAACTACAGGAAACGCTTGACCTCTGTAATTGCAAACAAAGGCTACTGTACCAAATATTAACATTGATTTTCTCAGGTGTTCAAAAACATATTTGCAGCTGTATCTTACAAATAAATAGATTTTTTTTTAGATTATGTCTCTCAAAGTGGACATGCACCTATGACAATTTCAGACCCCTCCATGATTTCTAAGTGGGAGAACTTGCAAAATAGCAGGGTCTTCAAATACTTATTTTCCTCACTGTAAAAACAGAAACATTTTCTTAGTGTATATGAGTCTGCCATCTTATTTTATATCAAACTGTACGACTGATCCATTTACATTAACCCATATACATTTTCAATGCAGTTTTCTGTTCTCTTTACATCTCAACTTTATGTGCCAGAGAAACAAGCGCACAGCATCTGTAGAGTTTTGTGTTTGAACTTCCGTTTTTGCGGTTGCTCTATGTATTTCAATGGCACTTCTGTCTAAGAGTAATTAGCTGGTAAAGTGGATTTACTTAGAGGTAAAGAAAATGATCATGAGCATTGTAATGTTTGAAGCAGATCATACGCTGCAAAATCTAATTAGTTAGACTTACTTAAAAAAAGCATGCAAACTGATTGCCTTAAAAAAAACAAGTAAAGTGAAATAGGAACAGTATTTTGTGCTAAAAAATGCTTGTCAACTGCAAGATATTGTTACAAATATAGAGGGGTTATATTAACCCAATTAAAAGTTTAACAGGTGTTTATGACGTAAGTGTTTTCACTAAAATTGTAAATGATCATTATACGATATAAAGGAAAATATTACATAGGTTCATTTTAAAAGGTGACCTTCATTTCTGACTTAATCATTAACTATAATTAATTATTCAGTCAGAAGCTAGGTCAACTTTTAAAAGCAACCTATTTATTATTCTCCTCATTTGAAACCAAATAACTGTGATTTTTTGTTGCATCGCCGCATCAATAGGAACAGAGTTATAATAATATGAATGTTCCAAGTGCCCAACCAAAGTGAACACTGATCACCATAATGGTAAGGGGTTATTTTTTATTTTTCTTGACAAAATGCCACTCAAACCAATCAATTAATCTTAACTTGAGTTTTCTGAGTAAACAAGGATAGTATGTGGATAGTACAGATTACTAGATTTGTACAATTAAGTTAAGACATTAAGTAAAGAGAAGAATCACTGTTGGATTTTACAGTGTAACAAATGTCATTTAGACTGAGAAGATTTTAAAACGAGCTGTTCTTTCATATTCCGTTAGATCTTACCATCATGCTGTGGAAATACAAACCGGAAGACCGAACACAACGAGTGCAGCGCTGAAAAAAAGGCGGGGCTAGGTAAGGTTCAGGGGCCTCATTTATAAAACTTTGCGTAGGATTTGCGTCAGAAGTGGCGTACGGATGAAACATAGGACGTGCGTACGCACATAAATATTCGGATTTATAAAACCGTGCGCATGCACATCCTACGCAGTTTTCCCTTAATAAATCACAATCAATTCTAAATGTAGCGCAGCTTTTGCGGCTTCATGTCACGCCCATAGTTGCCCATAAATAGTCCGTGAAACGCCCACAAATTAATATTCATCGATTGCGAAATCATGGCAAACACAGAGAGGAAATCAAAGAAACGTAACTTCACTCAATGTGAGGTAGAAGTTATCGTTGGCGAGGTGGAAAAGAGGAGGAAAATGTTGTTTGGAGGGCACAGTGTGGGCATTACTAATGCCAAAAAGGCACTTGAGTGGCAAAAGGTTTTAGACGCTGTAAATGCTGTAGCCTCACAACCTCGGACCGTGGCCGAAATAAAAAAGAAATGGTCGGACATCAAAGTCGAGGCAAAAAAGCGTCTAGCGCTCCATCGCCAGAGTGTGTCTGCCACGGGTGGGGGAAAGGGGACACCGGAGCTGACCCCTCTTGATGAGAGACTGGCGGCAATTATTGGGGAATCCCTATTAAGTGGAGTGGTGACTGAGGCGGAGGGGGACACTGACGCGCCAGATGCGCCAGATGACACAGGTAAGTGAAATAAGTAAAATGAATGCAGTCAAGTCACATGTATGTAGGCTACACAATTACAGTTTATTCATATAGAACAATCTTTATTTCAGTCGCTGGGTGTTCCAGCGGGGCCGGTTACGATGCTGCAGCGGAGCAGCCGTCTGGACCCAGCGTCTCCACGGCACGCGGCGCTCAACCCTCCAGCAGCGGACGTGTCCTCACAGATGCGGTCCTAGAAATGCAGAGGGAAGTCATTGATTCAATTAGAGATGTGGCCAAGGAGTTGGGTGAAATCAAGACTGTCCTTAATGAAATAAACTCCACAATGAGGGAATTCTTGAATAAATAGTATATTTTTCCACACCTTTTGTTGTTCTTTACAAGCGACGCATCACTTCCAAACGCTGGCGCACAGCAGCAGCATTTGGCTCAAATGCCTGGGGATGGGGGTCAGGGTCGGGGCCAACACAGCAATCGCCGTCAGGGGGTAGAGGCACGTTTTTAAGCTGTGCCACATTGTGTAGCACAGCACATGCCAGTATGATTTGGCACACCTTTTCAGGAGTGTACAATAACCTCCCTCCAGTGCAGTCGAGGCAGCGCCATCTGCCCTTAAACAGGCCGATGGTGCGCTCCACTATAGCGCGAGCTCGGCTGTGGCACATGTCAAGTCAAGTCAAGTCAACTTTATTTATATAGCGCTTTTAACAATGTAGATTGTTTCAAAGCAGCTTTACAGTGTTAAACAGCAAAATAATGCAGCCTAATTTTATTCAGCTGTATAGCCATTTGATGTCATCAGTTCATTTCAATTTCCATTCGGTGACAGTGTGGGCTTTAGATCAATAATTAGATCAGTAATTTAGTTTACATGGTTAAATTAGTTTATTAATTAGATTTGTTTCGATGTTTAGTTGAAAAATATAGTGTCCCCAACTGAGCACGCCAAGCCAGAGGCAACAGTGGCAAGGAAACCAAAACCCCATCAGGTGACCTAATGGAGAAAAATAAACCTTGGGAGAAACCAGGCTCAGTCGGGGTGCCAGTTCTCCTCTGGCCAATTTACAAACAACGTATTATTATTATTATTATTCTGGCTGCTTTACAGGTCAGAGGTCATAATAGATCGGAATATTCAAAGGACCGGAGGCAACACGCTGGAGACGGGTTTATTAAGGATGATGTTGATTAAATAATTATTAAAGTGCAATATTCGAATGATCGGAGGCAACACGCTGGAGACGGGTTTATTGCGGATGACATATCGATTTAAGTATTATTTAATGGTAATATTCGAACAATCGGAGTCATCACACTGGTGACGGGTTTATTTAGATGCCGTGTCGATGAGGCAGTTGCAGGGGGAGGATAATTGACACAGTCTCTGCAGACACTTCGGGGTCCTGTGTTGGTCTTCTCTGGTCCACCATCTGATCTGGATACGGCCCGGATCCAGCTGACTGCAGTAAACCTCGGGATAAAACAGAGAGAATATCATTAGCGTAATTGCCATTCTTCTGATGATGTAACGAGTACATCAGGTGTTATGGGAAGTGTTCCCGGTTCCGGCTGACCTAGTTAATGCAGCCTAACAATCAATTAATTGATAAAGTGTTTTATGTGTATGCCACAGTAAAGAGATGTGTTTTTAGTCTAGATTTAAACTGACAGAGTGTGTCTGCTTCCCGAACAGTGCTAGGAAGACTGTTCCAGAGTTTAGGAGCTAAATAGGAAAAGGATCGACCGCCAGCAGTTGATTTGGATATTCTCTGTATTATCAACTGGCCAGAATTTAGAGATCGCAGTAGACGTGATGGAGTATAATATGTTAAGAGCTCGCTCAAGTATTGGGGAGCTAAACCATTTAGTGCTTTGTAAGTAATAAGCAAGATTTTAAAATGTATGCGATGTTTAATAGGTAGCCAGTGCAATGTTGACAGAACTGGGCTAATATGGTCATACTTCCTGGTTCTAGTAAGTACTCGAGCTGCTGCGTTTTGGACCAGCTGGAGTTTATTTATTAAGCGAGCAGGGCAACCACCCAATAGAGCATTACAATAATCTAGCCTTGAGGTCATGAACGCATGAACTAACTGTTCAGCATTTTGCATTGAGAGCATGTGCCGTAATTTTGATATATTTTTAAGATGGTAGAAAGCAGTTTTACAGATGCTAGAAACGTGGCTTTCAAACGAAAGATTGGTATCAAAGAGCACACCCAGGTTCCTCACTGACGACGAAGACTTGACAGAGCAGCCATCAAGTGTTAGACAGTATTCTAGGTTACTACTTGTGGAGCTTTTTTGTCCAATAATTAAAAATTCAGTTTTTTCTGAATTGAGTTGCAGGAAATTACCAGTCATCCAATGTTTTATGGCGGCTATGCATTCCGTTAATCTTGTGAATTGGTAAGTTTCTTCAGGGCGTGAAGAAATATAGAGCTGAGTATCGTCAGCATAACAATGAAAACTAATGCCATGCTTCCTAATAATATCTCCCAGTGGTAGCATGTACAGGGTGAAGAGTAGCGGTCCTAGCACTGAGCCTTGTGGTACTCCACATGTTGTAGTACCTTTCCTCTGCACTATGTGGGTTGAGGAAAGGCGTCAACAGCCACTGTTTGAGGGGATATCCACTGTCCCCTGCAAGGATAGTGAAAGGGTTAAGACATTGAAGTACAATAAATGTGAAATGTCTATAAATTAAACGTACCTATAAGCCAGCCATCACGCACAGCACCAGCCTCGAGTCTGCGTCCAACACTGCTGTGTCTTAAAATGAATGAGTCATGGGTCGACCCAGGCCACCGAGCAACTACATTAGTGAGCAACATGTCTGAATCACAAATAATTTGGACATTGATTGAATGGAAATGCTTTCGATTAATGAAAGCATTTTCATTTACATTCGGTGCCCTTATGGCAACATGAGTGCAGTCAATAGCACCGATTATGTTTGGGAAACCGTACATAGCTGCAAATTGAGCTTTCTTGTTTGCCTGTTCACCCGCCGTGTATGGAAACTTTATGGAATCACGGGACAAAGCTATTATGCCTTTTAACACGTCTGGCATTACCCGTCTAAGGGTCGGCTGAGATATACCTGACCTGTCAGCCAATTCCCTCTGAAAAGTGCCAGTCGCCAGGAATCCTAGTGTTGTTAGGACTTGAAGTGGGACTGGCACGGCGTGGTTCCTCCGAGTGCTCCTCTGTAACGCTGGGCCCAAAAGACCGCAGAGGTCCAACAGGACGGCTCGAGGAAGTCGGAACCGGCTCATAAGCCACTCGTCCTCGTTTGCCAGCAAGTCTTCTTGCTGTCTGAAGATGCGTTCACTCCGAATCCTTCCATTTGCCACATCTTCTAAGAGCGCAAGATCAGCCATTGTGCGTCATTACGCATTGTGATGGAGCATTTTATTTCCATCCATTTAATTGCATCTGACAAGCTACAGATGTCGGTTATCATCTACGTGGAAATGGGAAATAGTTCAGTGCAAATGTAATTTCTTGCAGCTTTCTGAATGGTTGAGACATCCGTCAAATGTTATTTTATCGAAAATAAAACAAACTAAAGGCATTTGCATGAATACCATGATTCCGTAGCTGATGAAGAAATTTTTACTATGAAAACAACTTTCCCCAGTGGACAATTAATACATCTATCTATCTATTTATCCATTTATCTATATATCTCCCTAATTATCTATCTATCTGTCTATCTAATTGCATCTATATCTGCTCCGCCAGACGGACACATTGACGAGAACATCAGTTTTGTACATTATTTCGTTCTGTTTACCATATTATTTATGAGGATGAATTGCATAACATGCCATATTTCACTTTTTTTTTCTTTTTTTTTTGTGCATTTCTGTTGTAATTTTCGTTTGATTTTGTTTGTTTTACACTGCAGATCGATCAAACGGGTGTTCGTGTAGGCTGTTAATTGTAATACTTGCTTTGTGAAGTCTTCAAGTTATTTATGAGAGGCAGTATTGCCATTTCTTTTACACAACGGTCTACAGTTTCACACACTTTCACGTGTTTCTTCCATCTGCCGACGGTGTCGCCATTTCTCATTTCACCCGTTTTTGTGCGTACGCCTGGGTCAGAGCTTGCGTGAAGGACCGCACATTTTCCCGTCAAGTTTGCTTTTTATAAATACCAATTATTGCGTAGAGAGCGGCGTACGCCTTCTTTTGTGCGTACGCAACGTTTATAAATGAGGCCCCAGGTCCCTCATTTATCAACAGTACGTAGAAAAGGTTCTATATTTTGTCCTACGAATGAAATTTAGAATGTGCCTAAGTACAAGAAAATCTGTATTTATCAAACATGCGCACACAGTTCTTACGCACATGAGTAAGCAATCATTGTTGATAAAACCCACATGTGTGTAAGTACCATGCTCTTTCACGGTCATTAGCATTCGGAAACAAAAAAAAAAATCAGGTGATTGTGTTTTTTCCTCACTGCAATAATGGCAAAGAAGAGGAACTTCACAAACATAGAATGAGTCACGCAATGACGTTTAACAACAATAAATTTGCATCACAAATGATTTGCACATTAACAGAATGAAACCCTTTTCTCTTTGCATCATTAAATTTGTTGGTTGATGGTGCTTTTCTGGCGATGTGGGTGCAGTCTATGGCTCCAATTATGTTTGGGAATCTGGCAATAACATGAAAGCCCCATTTTATTTCTGCTTGTTGAGGATTTCGGTAAGGGAACTGGATGTAGTTTGGGGCCAAGGAAATAATTGCGTAACACATTGGTCACAGCTGTCTTTTATACGGGTTGACACCAATTACGCATCATGTTTAAAACTACACAAATTATAAATTGAGTGTTTTGTAATTAAAGGAAACACAGGACAGATGTGATTTGCTTAATGCACACTGTCTTAAATACTTTTTATGTGTAGTGTCGCAATTCTACCACTAGGTTCTCTGCGTAAGCATGCTCAGAGGTGTGCTTATATTTACCAAGTTGCAACCTCCCACAGGTTCTCTTGAAGCCAATACGAAGGTGACTTAAACTGCAATTCATCGACTGGCCACTAGGGACGGGCTCCAGAAGGGAGCAGAATCTCATTGAGCCCCATTTTAAAATGCCCAACTTTACAGCAGAAAAACACATGTTTACAGCCTGGTACAAATTGTGGTTTTGGTCTATACGGCTAATTTTGCCCTTCATGACAACTGTGAGGGGGTGAATTTTTTTTATAAATCATTTGTTTACATTATATAAAGCCTTAAAGTCCTGCATAATTAAGGGCGTGGCCACTTTTAGTGACAGGTGGATAGCCATTGATCTGCTGTCTGTTAGTCATCGCGTCACCTCAGCTCCACCCACGTCTCGCCTCTTTGCCCATTTTCTGTTATGATCAGATCAGATGTGCTCCAACAGTAGCCACTTTCAAATCCAGACTCAAAACATATCTGTTTATCTGTGCATTTACTGAATGAGCTGTGCCACTGTACATCCGACTGATTGCACCTTATCTTATGCTTTGACTGAATGAGCTCTGTGCTCTGTCCGAACTGCTTGCACTTTAATTATGTTTCAATTTAACCCGGTTTTTATTTTTAGTGTTAATTATACTTTTTATATATATTTTTTTCATTCTTTCTTTTTTTCTTTTAATTCCTATTATAACCTATATATATTTAAATTTTTATTTTATTCACTTATGAATATTTTAACTTCATTTCTGTGTAAAGCACTTTGAATTGCCACTGTGTATGAAATATGCTATACAAATAAACTTGCCTTGCCTTGCCTTATCCGGGAGTGACGTGCTAACAACATGGCAACAACCAGCTCGTCCCTACTTTGTGCTTCAAAACGGCTCTTCATAATCCTATGGGTGACGTCACGGACTCTACGTCTATATTTTTTTACAGTCTATGATATTTACACACGTTTCTATGTATAAGTACAAATTGGTAGATCCCACACTTTGCGTGAAACTGTTCTTACGCACTCATTACGCACAAATCTGCGTATGCACCGTTGATAAATGAGGGCCCTGGGCTATAATGTTTTGTTGAAATATCTTGTGTGCAGCTGTGCAGTTTTACAAATAGGCTAAATAATATTTTCAACTCAAAAGTAAATATTAATGTATTTTAATGAATTTTGAATTGGTATTTTGTAAATAAATTAATAAATCCAATCAAACTTTATAACATCTTCCCCGATCTCATATGCGTAAGTTGTCTTGTGGTGAATCTGCATTTTGGTGAACAACAGCCCAACTGATGTCTGTTTCAAAGAGGAGGGTGTCCTTTTTCACTCCTTTATTTGCTTAATTAAGGCCTACTTTAAGATATCCTGTTTATATTGCATTTTTTACGTGTTTATTGCTAAGTTTATTCCGGCAAAAAAAGAGAATGGAATGGAAAAAGAGCCAGCTGCATGACTGGCAGTAATAGGGGAAACTGTGAAAACGTAAGTAAAAAAAAAACGATTTAAACTAAAAATCTAAAAAACAAACTCAGTTTAAACTAAAAGTTTGACTTGACATAAGTGTTCCTTACAACTTTCCAAAGATCCAGTGATCTGTTAATATTGATATGCAGCCAGGACTTGTTTCCTGACATTTATATTTGCCAGATTTTGACACCGGGGAAATACATGAAGCAAATTTGCCTGTGAACGCTTTATATAAATGCAATACAGGTAGGTCTAAATCCGGGTGATCACATTCATGTTTAGTCAGTGTCACCTTCATGGACTTTTAGTTTGTTTGTCTTCATTCACATATTTCCTTTGTTCTAATTTCCTGCCACTCATCAGTCACCATGGACACTATATCCTACGCCACAGCTGCTCATCATTTAGTTTGTCAGTCGATGTTCATGTATGCTAGTGTTTGGCTATATACTGTTACGCCTGTTTACCCTTTTTTTTAATTAAAGGGTTAGTTCCCCCACAAATGAAAATTAGCCCATGATTTACTCACCCTCAAGTTATTGTAGGCCTGTATGACATTCTTCTTTCAGACGAATACAATCGGAGCTATATTAAAAAAATGTCCTGGCTTTATAATGGCAGTAAATGGCTGTTTCTATTTTGAAGTCCATAAAGGTGCATCTATCCATCATATAACTGCTCCACACAGATCCAGGGGTTAATAAAGGCCTTCTGAAGCGAAGTGATGCATTTGTGTAAGAAAAATATCCGTATTTAAAAGTTTACAAACTGTAATCTCTGATGTAGGACTCAAGCTAAAATAAGAAATAAATACACAAAAATATGTTATTACATTTTAGGGTTTGGCTATAACCCAGACAAGGCAAGACAAGTTTATTTATATAGCACATTTCAATGGTAATTCAAAGTGCTTTACATAGAAAACGTATTAAAATAATTATAAAATAATCAAAAAATATGCAAAAGAAATAAAAGTCCTGAATCACTAAATTGGTATGGGAGAGATTAAGAGTCAGGTTTGTGATTTTACACAAACTTTTCATCGCCTCTCTTACACGAGAGCACACATTAGTGGAGCATCTGACATTTAACACCTACAGTACCTGAGAATCTTATCAGACAAGCAAACAACCAAAATACCACAAAGACATACAGTTGGTTCCCAACTTCCCAGTGATAATCTACTTCAATTTAAGTGAAAGTTCTTGTCACTTCTCCCCTTACAGTACAGGGAAAAACGCAATCAAAGAGAAACATGGATCCCAAAAAGTCTGCAACGGAAGCAGAGCAGCTTTTAGTTCCACTACAGTGGGACCCTCCAGAGTACTCTAGTGTTGGATTCCCAACCTCTGGGATTGACTAAATAATATAGGACATAAATATTGTTTTGAAAGTGTTTATAGACATCACTTTATATTAAGGGCTAAACAAGTCTTCAGAGGATCACAGTTTGTGTCAAAATAAAGGAATCAAAGTGGAACTGAAACAGACAATAGAGACTGCTACAGAAAATAGAAAATATAGCTGAAAAGCAGACATTTTCGGAGATCCAGGCACAACAGAAGCAAACAAGGAAGCCAGCAGAAGACCAACTGCAAAAATGAGTAAAGACATTTGGAGACAATTTTAAGCAAAACGGTTGAAAACCCTCATAAATACATGAGTTGTATAGAGTCAATTTCATGTTTTGTTTAATTAGAGCGCCAACAAGTACCGCTGTCCCACCACTTTTTTGTGTCTTCGGAGTGCCGGAATTTGGTTAAATTTCTCATTTAATTTAGGACTTATAGACATTTGTATTTATGAGCATATAAAAAATAATCCACACCTGACTTTGATTGCATTTTTTTTGCCACTTGCTATCAAAATTTTGACATTTGTCCATTAACTTATAATCAAGCCACTATGATTCTGATTTCTCGATCAGACTAACAGTTTCAAAGAAATTTGCAAAAATAGTTTGAACGTTAAATCACAACTTTGAAAAAATAAGGTGAAACCTAGCATGCTAGCATGTTTGGTATCGTTGCACTTGACTGTAAGGCTGGTGTTTGGTTGGGCTCTTTGTTTTCATGTGTCATGTCGGGCCCGTTTCAGAAAGGAGGTTAAGTAAAAACTCTGAGTATGTTAACCCTGAAATGAGGGAAACGTCTCAGGTTACAAATGTAACCATTGTTCCCTGAGAACAGGGAACGAGACACGGGCGGGCCTCGGCCGGTCGACTCTGTAACAAGAGGAGGCTGAAACAAGGATGCATAAACAATGCCATGTTCTTATATCAGAAGACAGGCCAGGGGCGAACGACTTTCATTAAAAGGAACGCCCCCATCCTTGACAAAGCCTAGGCCAAGTGGTGCGACATAAGTCCGCACTTGATCTGCTCAGGGCCTGGGAAAGAAATATCACCTCTAATATTATACAATGAGGCCCCAAAAACCCTTTTCCCAAAGCCCCGCAGAGCTGGGCGCAGATCTCACTACAGCTCGTGCATTAGCGCATACCCGGTCTTCAGCTGCTTCCCACTTTACGCTAGGAAAAACACAGCTCGCCCCCTACACTACAAGCCCTCGGGCAAGAGCGCTATTAGTTACCCACATAGTGGGGAAAACACGGAGAGGCAGCACACTCTACTAACAAAAAGTGAGGCATTCACACACAACCACATAATGTTGCAAAGAAGATCGTTCTTAGCATACTCACGGGGAGCTGCAGGCCCTGCGAAGATCCAGCAGCGATCCAAATTTCCCCAGAAAACCTCTCAGGCGAGCGAAGGTATAGGAGTTCTGAAAAACATAGTTTTGAAAATGTTTCACCCTCAAAGAGCGGACTCACCAATCGCTCCCAGCGGTGCTTCAGGCCAGCCATAAAGCTAATATCCGCCCGCCATCCTGAGGGGGGCGCTCTCCCAACCAAGCCAGGCGGGCCGTCAGAACCTTACATTTCTGCTCATCATGGGCCCACCGGCCTGATGTAAAGGCGCCCGGGGAAAACCGGAGGAAGGGAAAAGAGGCAGCGTTATCTGCGTCCTCTCGGGGGCGGAGTCCGCTGCCTGCGCTGGTCCCGGCTGCCAGCACCGGCTTCCTTCCTCTTATAGCGGGTGTCCCGCCTCTTCTGCGCCGCGGTCTTCCTCCGCGGGGGCGCTCGAGAGGCGACACTGGCTCTCTGTTCCCGTCTCCAGTCCTCAGACTGAGACGGGCCAGGGACACCCAACTGCCTGGGCGTGGTCCCGGACCTCAGCGGGATGCATGTCTTAAATGCCGCCGAGCGCGCCCTCGCCTCTCTGAACTTACCCACCACCGCCTCTACGGAGGTGCAGAACAGTTCAGAGGGCGAGACCGGGGGCATCGAGGAGAAAAGCTCTTTCTTTCCCCACGATGTCCGCTAGGTTCAGCCACAGATGTCTCTCCGTGGCCACCATCGCCTCCATCGAACGACCGATGGCAAAAGCAGTTTGCTTGGTGGCCCAGAGAGAAAGATCTGTGGTGCGGCGCAGCTCGGCCACCGCATCAGGGGTTATCCCATCCCCCTGATCGAGTTTTAATGATAGTTTTCTATACAATATTAGAGATGCAGAGCATATTAGTAAGGCCACTTTATGTAGAGAGGTTTGCCTCACTCTCATGTGAGCTCTTTCTGAATATGGTTGTGTTGTTTTTTGGGCACAAACCCATGAGAGCATCAAAGAGGAGTTTCACAGGATTGCAGGTCAGTGTAAATCAGGTTAAATTATGTTCACTTGATATCTTGCTGCAAACTCTGGAAGTAACCTAATAATTCGAATTTCCTTTAGGATTTCCCATGTGGTTGGATGCATATTCCAATCGCACTTTCCAAAAATGAAACATATTAGTATATGGAATGGAAGTATACAAGATGGATGGGTAGTCTGAAATATATGCCATACACCACAGGCGTTAAATGAACACATATTATTCACAATTTATTTGGTCATCTTTATAAATACAAAAGCATCAGTTCTTTTTTTCCTGTTTGATTTTAATATTCTTCCTCCATCTCCTCTTCATCTGTCAGTAGTGCTGGTGTTTTGTGAGCCTCTGCCTTCTTGCTGTTGGCTGAGTAGGCCAAATGTTAATTTTGTTATCCTAATTCAGAAATGTAACAGATTGGATTAAAGCACATTATGTGAAAAGAGCATTAGACTATGAGGAAAAAGCTGCTGCACATGAACATTTTATGCTTAAAGATGTACCTGATTGAATTATATTTGTATACTGAATTTTTAGCTGTTACCACACCGTTTTGCCAGTTTTCACCTCTGATATTATAACAATGATTAAGAATTAAACTTACTAAAATCAAAAACACTAAAAAAAAAAAAGAAAGAAAAAAAAAAGAATTAAATTTACGTTTTACCCGGAAGTATGTGGATGTCTTTTTTGTTGGGTGCTGTTGCCATGGTGAATCATAACTCCCTTAATTTTGAGTTATTTTCACCCAAAACAAGACAAAAACTTTTGCTTGTCTAATAAATACTTCTTAATGTAAGATTTTTTAGATATTTGGACTGAAAACAAGACAAAATAAACTTGTTTTCTGTTTGAATTAAAATTATTTTGCTTACCCCATTGGCAGATTATTTTGCTTATTTTAAGCAAAAACGCCCTTATTTTTTGTTATTTTCCCCCAAAATAAGACAAAAACTTTTGCTTGTCTAGTAAATGCTTCTTAATTTAAGATTTTTAATGCTAATTTAACGCTTGTCAATGGAGTGTGGCCAGACTGGACCAGGCTATAATAATGTGGCCGTGGATGTATTTATTACAGTGTTTAAATATGTAAAGAATAATTCAAATCTTCAGAAAATCTTATTGTTTACATTCTGTGTTTTTAATTATCATTTACTGTCATGGATCAAGGTTGAATTCAAATCTAGTTTTGAGTTTGCCATTCGAATCAACATTGATATTGTTATTTTAGCTGTGCAAAACCAGTTCATTATAGTGATTGACGTTGTCTCCATGGTCACCGTCATTATGACTTCTTTCAGTTCAGCTGTGTCTGTTTAATCGCCTCGTTTCTGTTTGCTGCTTAAGATGTTCACTTGATCACTCAGTCTTTGTCCGGTCTCAGTTATGTTAGACGTGTAGTGCAGTTGCAAAGTCTGCCTGCTTTGAGTATATGTTATCTTAAACTATGTTTGAGAACTGTATTTACCTGTCTTCGCCTTTCTGCCTGCACACACCTGTGACACATGTACACAGATCAGGCATAATATTATGACCACCTTCCTAATATTGTGTTGGTCCCCCTTTTGCTGCCAAAACTGATGCGATGAACTGTGTATTCTGACACCTTTCTATCAGAAACTGCATACATTTCTTGAGCAATTTGAGCTACAGTAGCTTGTCTGTTTGATCAGACCACACAGGCCAGCATTCGCTCCCCGCGTGGATCAATGAGCCTTGGCCACCCATGACCCTGTCACCGGTTCCTGAATGCAGGTGTCCTGAAAATCTGCTCTACCTCGACATGATGTACAGTAGATACAGTCAGATACAGATCAGAAACACCATAGCACATTGTGTGAGACAGAGAAGAGCATAAGAAATGTGTTAAAAGTGTAGGTAGCTCATCTATTTATGAAGGAAATCCATTGCCTATCAGGTTGTGCTGAGTAGCATATTTCCGTATGAAGGAAGGAAGGAGGTAGGGTCGGCTTTTGTCTAAGGCTTGTGGGTTTTTATTCAAAGCACAAAAATATCAAACACAAAGTTGCGCTTCTCACGCTGGTCATAAACTCTCTTTAAAGGGATAAATTATTCAAAATTATATATATTCAAATTATCGTACTTTCCCCCCTTATGTCCCCCTGAGACGAGAGAATTATGCATTTTATTTCTGGGAAAAATTCTCAGATTACACAAAATGGTGGATTTTTTGGCCAGAGGCTATAGACTACAGCCAGTAGAAGGAGCTAGTTCCGCATGTTTTCAACCCACCCCTCACAGAACGTAAATGCGCACGGCCACTGCCGCTCGGCTCGGGCATTCATAACGGAGTGGTATGGAGCAAAGTGAGTGTTTCAACTTTTCAATGAATTCCTATGAAAGTTAAGCTTCCATAGGCATGATCTGATAACGTGCCAGACTGGACACGCGTCGTGAATCTCTGCTCAGCTCTTCGCTCTCATGATGGATGAAATCTGACTCCTGCTGCGTTTGTGTCGTGACTTTCGTTCAGCTCACTCACACTTTATTGAAAAGACACATTCAGTTTTTAATTGTAGTGTCTGTTCTCTAACTGAACAAAATTATTTTATTACTATGAATATCAAAACAACGGTGGGAGGGTGTCATGGTGGGCAAGTGATAGTAGCTGTGGCTTTGGGAGTGGCCTAGTAGGGCACCGAAGCAAGTGCATTCTGGGAGTTGTTGTCTTTCATCCACATGAGACACAAATACATTTTCTGTCTTTTCTCAGTCTAGAAGGCACCAAATTCAAAAATAATTTCACATTTCTACTACATAAATGACCCAGTTTAAATACGTTCATCTTTCCAGCACTGAAGTACCTCTTTAACTAAATTCTCCTGTCAGCTCTTCAGAGCATTCGCTTCAGCTCACGAGTCCTCAGCTGTCTCTCTCCACCAAGCCACTGTTCCATCATGGCTTTATTCGGTCTCGCTACGTCAATTACTGCAACCAGACGTTTGTCATTTTGCCCATTTGACCTACTTACTCACCACTCATCTCCTCTCTCTCTCTGCTGGTGCACACCTCGCTGAACCACATGAGTAGATCATCCTAAGTAGTAGATTGAATTTTCCGCCCACAGGCCTATTTTAACCCATGGTGAAGAGTGAGAGGATATAGTTCAAAAGGTTGCATTACTGCATCTCAAAATAATAGATAGGCAATAGTTCCTCTATTTGTACTTCAATACTTACTGCTCACTTCCTGAGGAACAATATACTACCATTTCATTTCCCATAAAAACGTCTGAAAATCTGAAATTATTCTTCTATATAGAATCTAAAGGTGGGCATTTTATTAGCAAGTCGTAATGTCACTGAAGAGTAGCCTATACTCAACATTTTATATCTGTTGCTGACTGCAAATTGTGGTTTGTGATTAGAGGTCAGATGTTACAGACATGTGCTTTTGCATGAGGCATATAGAGACGTATTTAACATCAGAACTTTCAGTGCCAACATCTCCAAAGACCAACACATATCATAGAAAAACTGCAGAATAGTACTCTTAAAGGGATAATTCACCCACAAATGAAAATGTTGTTACCCGTTCTCATGTTGTTCCAAACTTGTAAGACTTTTTCATCTTCAGAACACAAATGATGTTGACATTTGAATGATGACAAATCTTTTTGATGAAATCTGAGAGCTCCTTTGACAGCTAAAAAAGTTAAAGGCGGCATGAAATCAAATTTTACAATTCGTATTTTATATTTAATATTGTAGTGTTAACTATAACTGATTTATCTGTGCACTTCATTATTTTTAAAACATTAATTTACCCTTATAATCTTTAATCAAATATGTTAACTTTCCCTCCCCCATCGAAACGACCTCTCTTCTCTCCCGGTCATGTGCTATGGCGCGAGGGCGGGGTTAACGCCCCCTGTCTCGTTTCTATACCGCCTCTCAGAAACCTTCCACTGATCGTAGCATGGTGGTTAAGTGCATTTTTCTCGGTGTACACAGTACCTTCTTCAAGAAGGACTTGAGACAAAAAGAGAGAAATATATGAGAAATAAAAGCATTTTTTATGTAAAAAATTACTCAATATAGACGGACGAACAGCTTGTCGTGACAGCTCGCACTGAGGAATGCAGCGTGTGTGAACGCACTTACGGCGCGCACCCCTTATTTGGGAGAACTGAGAAAAAAGTTTGACAGAAATAAAGCCATAAAAGGCTTAAAATAAGTGAAATATGTAGCATAAACCAGCGAAAAGTGAGGAAATATGCTCAGTAACATATGTAGAAAATAATTAATTTAATACATTTATTTTAATACATCGAGTTTTTCTCCACAACTGAGTGCAAACTTCAAATCTGCCTCCATTTTATTAGCAACGGCCAACTTCCAACGATCCAATCAATTCCCGAAGGACGAAATCAAGCCTCGCCCTACATTTTTTTTCTAATTTCAGAAGCCGTTTCACTCGGATATACGTCACAATAAGGAGAAAAAGACGATCTCAACTTCCGTTTCATGCCGACTTTAATAAAGAGATTGTAAAACGAATCCATATGCATTAGCTGTTTAGTCCAAATTTTCTGAAGAGAAAGGTCGCTTTATATTATGAACAGATTGAATTTAGGCTTGAATTTGTATTCCTTTGTTACGCAGCATGTTTGAGCTTCTGCAAGAACCAATGAGGTTTGTTCTCATATAAGTCAATCGATTCCCGTTAACCATGCCAGTCTTAGCGTAGGCTTCATAATAGTGAGATATATTATACCCTTAAATATAATTAAATATTATACCCTTATATATGATGTCCTTAAATATAACCATAAATAAAATTGGACAAACATTTAATATTAGTTATTTATTTGGTATACTTTTTGTTTTGAATCTAGTAGTGGTGTAACGATACTCATGTCACGATTCGATACATATCACGATACGATATTATTTCGCTACTCAAAGACGTAAAAGGTTAAAAAAAAAATGTACTGTTGATTAAAATGTTAAAATTGGTATTACATTTGGGGTGGAAATTGGCTTGGACCCAAATGCACAGGACAATGGTGTCGCCAGAAAAAAAAAAAAAATGTTTCTGAAGCTGAAAATACAGAATTATTTTAGATGAATATGCTTGCACTCTGTCACTGACCGGTACACGATGACGCAGTTAGCTGTATACATAAAATTGTTGTATCATATTGCCGTTTCGTCCAGACGGATCCGGCGTTTTGGGAGCCTGAATTAATTTTTTTAAACCGGGTCCCAAAGTGGATAAAACTGAAAACGACACCCTTGCATCTTTGTCTGTACAGCCAATCCGTATATTTTGTGAAACGATGATGTCATCCCCCCACATCTCACACATGCTCCAAGTCTTCTTCTCCGTTTTTAGTGCATCTCTGTGGCAGAATTACAGAACCACATACTGGTCTGGCATGTATACTACGTTTTGAGTTGGCTTCAGTGGTTTTGTGTGTACGCAGATATTTCTTGAGACGAGTAAAGAAAAATTGGATAGGGAAAGCTCTGGCTTTGTGTGGATGTGGCCTAGATATATTTAAAATAATGTAGGCCACTTTCTACTGGAAACATTAGACATTTGGCATTATCATGACCCACAAGTATTCCCCCATTGCATTATTATACATTATATGTAGATATGTAGTATTGACACAAAAAGTCTGTAAACTTACACAGTAATTTTCATTTTTGGTGAACTATACACAATATATATTGTCACCATGATACATATTGTTGCATTTTTTTAATTGCAATATATTGTGACACGATATATCGTTACACCCCTAGAATCTAGGCAATGACTGAGTCGGTATGTTTATTCTATCTGGCTAATTTATTCATTTATTTTAAATAAAACATGCATGCAGAAAAATGACATAATAACAAAACTGATGGCATTGATTGTGTCGTGAGAACGCAAAATGAAATATTTCAAATATAGTTTTGGTGCTAGCCTGTTATCTGTCAGTGTTCCGGTAGTGGGATGGTAGCAATTGCCATGCTACAGTGAACGGTGGCAAAATTCTTGTCATTTCAGATATATCTGACTACCACATATATCAGATATATCAGCACCACACACTACAGCAGCCTCAGACCCGAAGGGTGGCGCTGACGATTGCGTATCCAGCCCTAGCTACTAACCCTACACTTCACTATAACTATAAGCTCTACCTTAACGAATGCCCAACCCACCACTAAAACTACTCTTAATGATGCTATAAGCTCCAGATGCTATAAGCTATAAGTCCTCACATTTCTGTGACGTATGGATCTGCAGTTCTGCAGTTGGTTATTCATGTGTCACACCCCTGCAACTTCAGCTCGCCTCCCATTGCTGCTGCCTTCACCACCCATGTATATGAGAGTCTGAACCAGAGTACTGCAATACAAATGTCTCTGCAGTGCGAAAGGCAAAGAAAATTATAATCAAAATCAAAACTCTATAATAAAAAAATGGATCCCAGCAATCAGCCCACAGGTGCCTGTAGTTCATCTGAAAAAATCTGGAATGCTACAGCCTACACCACCACCAGCAGCATGCCAGGACTATCCTGTTGGATACCCTCCCTCCTTTCCAAGCCAGCTAGTCCCCCAGGGCCCCTATGCCCAAGGGCCCTATCCAGGGCAATCCGTGGTCACCATGCAGTCTGCATTTTTTTTGTGACCGCCACTCCACTGGCCAATCCAGTGCCAGAATACCTGTGCTATTCCATCTTTACTATGCTGTGCTGCTGCATCCCTCTGGGCAGTGCTGCACTGGTTTTCTCCTCCTCTGTAAGTATTAGTCCATGTACTTTACTTTTATTGATTTAATTACTTTAGTCTTTATATAGGCATAATTAAACATAACATTACCTTAAAATCCACAAAAATTAAGTTAATGCGATAGAGAAGTCAAAATATTTAGGAATGTCTTTACCATGGTTTATATTTTAGCGTTAGGTAATGTAAAATATGAAATATCAAACAAAAGTTATATTTTTGACAAATGTAAATTATGCCCTTTCAGACCAAGGGCACAATTTTAACGATCTGAGCACATGGTCTGAAGCGCATGGTGCAGGTGCACTTAGGGCGTGTCCAAATCCACTTTTTCTAGTTTAACGACGGAAAAAAAGGTCGCAGCACCAGGCGTATGGTCCAAAAGGCTTATACCTAGTCTCTTAAAGGGATAGTTCACCCAAAAATGAAAATTATGTCATCATTTACTCCCCCTCAAGTTGTTCCAAACCTTTATGAGTTTCTTTGTTCTGCTGAACACAAAAGAAGATATTTTGAAGAATGTTTGTAACCAAGCATATAGAGCAACCATTGACTACCATAGTAGGGAAAAGGGTTAGGTAGTCAATGGTTGCTCTATCTGCTTGGTTACAAACGTTCTTAAGAATATCTTCTTTTGTGTTCAGCAGAACAAAGAAACTTGAGGGGGAGTAAATGATGACATCATTTTCATTTGTGGGTGAACTATCCCTTTAATGAGTCATGGGTGTGTTTTGGACATAAAGTGCAATAAACCAATCAGAGTCTCATCTCCCATTCCCTTTAAAAGCTTGCACCATAGTGGATTCGCTATTTACATTGTAGAATTTGCAAGCGGAAAAACTGAACACTTCTCCAGATAGGAATCCTTTTATTTTTTACATTAAAAAATTTTTGTGTGCGGCTGCGCATCCCCGTGAGTGTAATAAGCAGAGTGTACTCACGCGATGTGCACCCGCCTATATTCACATATTACTAACGCACACTTTAAATAACATAAAAAAATACTGCGCCACTGACTTTAGACCAGGTTTTTGTTGGTCGTTTTCAGTTGTCTCAAAATAGCAATGCGCCAACAATGTGTCTGATCACACACACGTTTTCAGACCAGCACGGCCATGGACGAACAGATGGGCGCAAGTGCATTTGCTATTTAAACAATGTGGCGCTGGATGTGAAAATTATAACTGCGTCAGGCCCCAAAAGTGAAATGCAAATTCACGCTTGTACAGTAAAGGGCGCAGCGTAAACTATTCTGTCAGCTGTACTGCCATTCTGGATTCCAGAAGACGCAGAAGAAGAAAGTTGGACACTCTTACTTCAATGATAAAAACCAAAAGCTGTAACAGAAATGTGATTTTTAACTTGACATACAGTACTAAAATAGTAAATTGAGTTAAAAAATCACGTTGATTGATTCATAAATGACGTTGAGTTCACTTAAAAAATGTTAAGACTAAAAGTTGACAACTAAACAGGTGAGGTCACTGGTCACACAACCCACCCCACCACTAAAACAGCTTTTTTTTTGCACATTCTTGCAACATAATTTCCATGCATCACTGAAAAAGTAGGCCAATGTGTGGTCGTTGCTCCAGTTTTTTGGCTTCCTGTAAATGACTTTCAATTCTAGAGAAAGAAGTGGGGGCTTCACCTAACCACCTAACCACCCCCAACCCATTCCAACGTACTCACACTGGCACCTTATTGTAAAGTTTGAACAAAGTATTTTGCTTAATATATTTATCTTTCAAGATATAATATAAAGATATCTTTACTTATGCAAAACGATTGCTTTTAGATAAATGTATCAACATTTAGTGAATTAATGCTTTAATAAAGCAAAAACACTTGCCAATGGGTTATTAAAATTACAATAGAGAATAAATCCTGTTCTGAGCTGGCATGTTTTAGTCCAGATTAAAATGCAAAGAACTTTATAAGTGTAAAAACACATGTTTGAAAAGTATTTAAGTAGGCCTATTTAAATATTTGGTGTTGTTTGATAAAACACTTTGACACTAAAGCGAATACAAAAAACTGAATGGCTGTTTGAAAACGTAAATAGGCCTACTGGTTGCCGTCTTTTCTTCTCCGTTACGAGCAGAAACAGAAAGTTGTGCTTGCGCAGCGGTATTTATTTATTTATAAGATATTTTAAAAATATCCTTTTAAAATGTAACACTCTTATCTTGTTAACTTTTTTCCCTATTTTCCTCTTCTCTGCACCAGATTGATATTGTCGCCGCCTCTTCATTTTCAAACATTAACGCACACGACTGGCACAAGCAAACTTTATCAAACGTATTACTACCATAGACTGTAAAAAAATATGGATGCAAAGTCTGTGACGTCACACATAGGATTCTGAAGAGCCGTTTTGAAGCGTAAAGTAGTTTCAAGCTGGCCGTTGCCATCTTGGCAGCGCGTCATCGCGACAGAAAATGGACAAAGACGTGATGACTAACAGACAGCAGACAAACGGCAATCCCCCTATCACTCAAAGTGGCCACGCCCTTAATTCTGCAGAACTTTAAAGCTTTATATAATGTAAATGAATGAGTTATAAAAATAATTCACCCCCTCACAGTTGTCATAAAGGGCAATATTAGATATATAGACCAAAACCACAATTTGTACCAGGCTGTAAACATGTTTTTTTTTCCTCTTGTCGTGTTGGGCATTTTAACATGGGGCTCAATGAGATTCTGCTCCCTTCTGGAGCCTGTCTCTAGCGGCCAGTCGATGAATTGCTTCAAGAGAAACTGGGTGTCACGGAACGCTCGACAACGCCTCCTCCTGGTTTCACCAGATCTCTCTCTCCTGCGTATTAAGACTGCATTTCCCTTCCTTGCTCCTCTGCTAATTATTAGTTCATTATTATCACCTGTGGACCCTCAGCTCACCTTTATCTGGACTGCTCTGCTCATTGTTCATTTGTGAAGTCTTGATTTACCCTTACTCTGCCTCTGGCTTGTTTCTTGTGTTTGAACTTTATGACTGCCTTTCTCTGTTGGCTTACCTGTGTGAATAAAGTCCTGCAAATGGATCCGAACGCTTCAGCCTCTTCATCACAGAA
This sequence comes from Romanogobio albipinnatus, assembly GCA_023566225.1. Taxonomy (NCBI): domain Eukaryota; kingdom Metazoa; phylum Chordata; class Actinopteri; order Cypriniformes; family Gobionidae; genus Romanogobio; species Romanogobio albipinnatus. The sequence continues at coordinate 43,835,192 of CM042252.1, read as the reverse complement.
GACTTCACCAAAACAGGATCCAGCAGATTTTCATCGACTGGCCTCCGAGGTATCCTCTCAAGCTGAGGTGCTGCTCACTCATCAACAACAGCTGGTAAAATTAACAGCTCTCACCGAGGAGCTCGTGAGATCGGTCCGAGCCCTTACCCCGCCGAGCGCGGCTGAGAATCCATCTGCACCTGCAGCCGTTCCCCCCGCCGTGAGTAACAATTCAAACCATCCAAAATTATCCCTTCCCGAGAAATTTGATGGCTCACCTTCTGCCTGTAAGGGATTTCTGTTGCAGTGCAGCTTGTATTTCAACCAGCAAACACAGTCCTATTCCACTGATGCGAGCCGCGTTTCCTTCATATGTTCCCTACTCACTGGTCGGGCTCTGGAATGGGCTACTGCGCTCTGGTCTGGAGGTCAGCTCTCTTTTCCCTCTTATAATGAGTTTTTGACCCAATTTCGAGAAGTATTTGAACACTCAGCAGGAGGAGAGGATCCAGGAGAACTTTTGCTTACGTTGCGACAGGGAAGGTCTACCGCAGCAGACTACACACTCTCTTTTCGGACCCTGGCAGCCCAAACTGGATGGGAGGAGGAACCCCTAAAGCTCCTGTATCGCAAGGGATTGAACCCGGATCTCCAGGGAGAGCTGGCATGCCGCGACGACGGTAAATCCTTGAATCAAATCATGGAGCTCGCTATCCGCCTCGACAACTTGATTCGCTCCCGACGCACACCTCTCAGGACCAGCTTCTTTGAGTATGCTTCCTCTAACGCGGAGTCGGAGCCCATGCAGATTGGTTACACACGCCTCTCTACGGCGGAGCGGGAGAGGAGACGCCGAGATCATCTTTGCATGTATTGCGGAGAGGCGGGACATCTGAGGGCCACATGTCCGGTTAACCCAGTGCTCAAGAGGTCTACTGCGGTGAGTTCGAATCCCTCTTCTAAGTTATTTCATGTGGATTGTTCTTTGAAGTTTAATGGACAGACTCTAAATGTAAAAACCTTGATTGATTCTGGTGCTGCTGGAAACTTCATCGATCTTGCATTCGCCAAAACTCTTTGTGTTTCTCTCCTCGCATGTGAGCCTGGTGTAACAGTGGAAGCGCTTGATGGGCGCCCCCTGGGGTCAGGAGAGGTGCAATACACCACACAACCTCTAACGCTCAGCATCGGGACACAGCATTCTGAGACCATCCAGTTATTCACGATTCATTCGCCTATGTATCCCATAATTTTGGGGCTTCCGTGGCTGGAGAAACATAACCCCCAAATTTCCTGGTCTGAAGGGAGGATATCCCGGTGGTCCGCATTCTGTCAGAGCAACTGCATGGTCGCTATCCAAGGTACTGAACACCACAGCGCTTCCCTCAAGGGAGTGGATTTTCAGAGAATTCCCCCAGATTACCACGACCTAGCTCTGGCTTTCAGCGAAGCTGAGGCTTCTCATCTTCCCGCTCACCGTGCTGGCGACTGTGCTATTGAGCTTTTGCCTGGAGCTGTACCTCCACGTGGTAGAGTTTACCCGTTGTCACAACCTGAGACAGAGACCATGAGGGCGTACATTGACGAACAACTGGCGAAAGGTTTCATCACTACCTCTACATCTCCGGCTTCCGCCGGATTCTTTTTTGTCAAGAAGAAGGATGGGGGTCTTCGGCCGTGTATTGACTATCGGGGTCTTAATGAAGTGACAGTGAAATATCGCTATCCTCTCCCGTTAGTTCCAGCCGCCCTGGAGATGCTCCGTACCGCCCGCTACTTTACCAAGCTGGATTTGAGGAACGCATACAACCTAATTCGCATACGGAGGGGTGACGAGTGGAAAACTGCGTTCTCTACTACATCCGGGCACTACGAATATCGGGTAATGCCATTCGGCCTTTCTAACAGTCCTTCAGTTTTTCAAGCTTTTGTAAATGAGGTGTTCCGAGACATGTTACAGCAGAAAGTTATTGTCTATATTGATGATATTTTGATTTTCTCTGATTCCCTTGAGGAGCATGTCCAAGATGTGCGAGCAGTCCTCACGCGCCTGATTGAGAACCAGCTTTATGCCAAGCTCTCCAAATGTGAGTTTCACCAGACGCGTATCTCCTTTCTGGGCTATGTCATCAGTGCGGACGGAGTCTTGATGGATGACAGCAAGGTCAGAGCCGTGGTGAATTGGCCCCAACCTTCCTCTGTTAAAGAGTTGCAGCGCTTTTTGGGCTTTGCCAATTTTTACCGCAGATTTATCCGCAATTTCAGCGTAATTGTAGCACCGCTCACCTCTCTGCTTCGAGGAGGGGGAAAATTCTTTAAGTGGACAGCGGATTGCACCGCGGCCTTTGCTCAGCTCAAGGAGAGATTCACTTCTGCTCCTATCCTCCGTCACCCGGATCCTGAGAGGGAGTTCATCATAGAGGTGGATGCGTCTAACACAGGAGTGGGGGCTGTCCTGTCACAGCGGTGTGGTAAGCCTGCGAAAATGTTCCCGTGTGCCTTCTATTCTCGTAAGCTCAACTCTGCAGAGCGCAACTATGACGTGGGTGATCGTGAACTTCTGGCCATGAAGACCGCCTTTGAGGAGTGGAGACACTGGCTGGAGGGAGCTCGTCAGCCTTTTACGGTACTCACTGATCACAGAAATCTAGAGTATATCAGATCAGCTAAGCGCTTAAACGCTCGCCAGGCTCGTTGGTCTCTGTTCTTCTCTAGATTCGATTTTAAGATCACCTACAGGCCAGGTTCTCAGAATGGCAAAGCTGACGCCCTGTCTCGACAGTTTGACGGTCCTTGTGAGGAGTCTAAGCCTGAACCCATTATTCCCACTACTCTGATCGTGGCTCCTGTTCAATGGGACATTATCACTGAGATCACCGCATCCCTAAGTAATCACCCTGCTCCGCCAGAATGTCCCGCGGATCGTCTCTTTGTTCCGCCCGGGTTCCGCCACCGTGTGCTTCAGTGGGTTCACTGCACTCCCAGCGCCGGTCATCCTGGTATCGCTGCTACCATACAGTTAGTTTCCAATCGCTTTTGGTGGGCTTCACTCCAGTCTGATGTCATAAAGTTTATTCATCAATGCTCTGTTTGTAACACTGTGAAATCCTCTCATCTCAAACCAGCTGGACTGTTACAACCTCTGCCAGTACCACAGCGTCCCTGGTCGCACATCGCAGTGGATTTTGTGACTGATCTACCTCCTTCCCAGGGGTTTACAACTATTCTCTCCGTGGTGGATCGTTTCTCTAAGTCCAGTCGTTTCATTCCTCTGACCGGTTTGCCCACGGCTTTACAGACAGCCGAGGCTCTTCTCAACCAGGTGTTCCGTCTCTTTGGTCTGCCCGAGGACATTGTCTCTGACCGCGGTCCTCAGTTTACCTCCCGTGTCTGGAGAGAATTGTGCTGTAAGCTAAATATCAATGTCAGTTTAACTTCTGGTTACCATCCTCAGGCCAACGGGCAGGTTGAACGTCTAAACCAGGATTTGATTCGATTTCTGAGAACTTACTGCCACCAGAATCAGCAGGACTGGAGTCGCTTCCTGGCCTGGGCTGAGTATGCCCAGAATTCTTTGTTAAAACCTGCCACTGGTCTAACCCCTTTCAAATGTGTTTTAGGGTTCCAACCTCCCCTCTTCCCGTGGGCTGGGGAGCCATCCGACCTCCCAGCAGTAGATGCGTGGCTTCAGCGCAGTGAGGCCACCTGGGATGCTGCTCACGTCCACTTGCAGCACGCCATACGCCGTTTCCAGCATCATGCAGATCGGAGGAGGCGCGAGGGTCCTCGGTACCGACCCGGTCAGTGGGTGTGGCTCTCTGCACGAGATCTCCGGCTCAAGCTCCCGAGCAAGAAACTTTCTCCTCGTTTCGTCGGACCATTTAAGATCCTTCGTCAGATAACTCCTGTTTCTTTTCGTTTGGAACTTCCTTCCTTCCTTCTTTACAAGATCTCACCCACATTTCATGTGTCCCTTTTCAGACCCGCTGTCGCTCCCAGGAGAGAGAGGAGCCGGGAGGAGGTCGCTCCTGTGCAGACTCCTCCCATTGAAGTGGACGGTTCGGAGGCTTTCCGGGTGCGAGAGATCCTGAACTCCAGGCGTCACGGCGGGGTGTTGCAATACCTTATCGACTGGGAGGGGTACGGTCCCGAGGAGCGCTCCTGGGTCAGGTCTCATGATATCCTGGATCCTACATTAACTGCTGCTTTTCACCAACACCACCCAGATCGACCGGCTCCAAGACCCCGTGGTAGACCCCGCCGTCAACCAGGTCCTCGCTTCCGGAGCCGCTCGCAGGGGAGGGGCTCTGTCACGGAACGCTCGACAACGCCTCCTCCTGGTTTCACCAGATCTCTCTCTCCTGCGTATTAAGACTGCATTTCCCTTCCTTGCTCCTCTGCTAATTATTAGTTCATTATTATCACCTGTGGACCCTCAGCTCACCTTTATCTGGACTGCTCTGCTCATTGTTCATTTGTGAAGTCTTGATTTACCCTTACTCTGCCTCTGGCTTGTTTCTTGTGTTTGAACTTTATGACTGCCTTTCTCTGTTGGCTTACCTGTGTGAATAAAGTCCTGCAAATGGATCCGAACGCTTCAGCCTCTTCATCACACTGGGGGAGGTTACCAAAATCGCGTCTAGTTGGACGCTTGAATATTTTTAATCCATTCGCGCGTCCACAGTGAATTGGACGCACATATAAATTGAGCGTTTGAAGTGAAATAGACGCTCGTAAGGCGCTCCAGGAGAAATATGTCATAAAACACCACTCTGCCTCTTTTCATTTTCATTAAAAATATATATTAAACATGAATAGCCACACAAATGTGGTCCAGGCAACTCCTACATTATCTTCACTGCACGCATATTTTAAATATCCTTAAAAAATAAAGTTATGAAACTTCTCTTTGCCCTCAGTCAAAACAATTTGGCAGACAGCAAATTATAGATTCATGACACCAAAGATCGCCAGTTAGATCCACACAAGACGAACCACTACAGGACACCAGAGCCAGCGGCAGACGTCAGAAGGACTGGCCGAGGAAAGGCTGCTCACCGGGGATAATGAGCGCTGAGCGCCCGGTGATCGCCTGGATCTTACAACTCCAAAAACACAATTATTGTTATTATTATTTTTTTTAAATAGGCGCTCTCTTTAAAAATAAACCACAGATTTGAGCTTTAAGTCAAGAGTCAAGATGGCGCCGAGGATGGCCGCAACGTCGCGAGCTCTGCTGAAACATTGTAGTTTTTTGTTTGTTCTGTTTATAGTTTTTGTGTTTTTTGTCTTGGATGTTGTCTGCCTTACTACGTACGACAGACAGACACTTTTGGACATTGGTTCGGCAATCGCACACCGAAAACCGGACTTTAAATTCTTCAGTGATGAACCGCCGTTTACAAACACAGCAGCGGAGCTCTTTGTCTGGACGGCCCGACCACGCAAACGCGGCCGGAGAAGAGGGAAGAGAGCTGGCGTACTCATTAGAGTTAGACGCCGCGCAAACCGACCCCCGCTTCCCAGTATTTTACTGGCAAATGTTCAGTCTCTGGACAATAAACTCTGCGAGCTGAGAGCGCGGATCTCTTTCCAGCGAGACACGAGGGACTGCTGCATTATCTGCCTCACAGAAACTTGGATGTCCGCTGAGATTCCAGATTCGGCCATCGAAACCGCGGGGTTCTCCGTGCATCGAATGGACAGAGAAAAAGATCTCTCCGGGAAAAGCAAAGGCGGGGGTGTATGTTTTATGATTAACCGATCCTGGTGTGATCAGAGGAACGTACATTCTATCAAGTCTTTCTGTTCTCCTGATCTGGAACTTCTCACGGTTCTGTGCCGACCATTCTGGCTACCGAGGGAATTCACAGCGGTCATCATCACAGCTGTGTATATTCCCCCACAAGCCGACACAGACCGGGCACTAAAGGAACTGTATAGGACAGTGAGTGAGCAGGAAACCGCGCATCCTGACGCTGCGTTTATTGTGACCGGAGACTTTAACAAAGCCAACTTCAAGCGCATCGCACCCAAATACCACCAACATGTTAGCTTCAACACGCGAGGGAACCGCGTCTTAGATCACTGCTACTCTCCCTTCAAGGATTGTTACAAGTCCCTCCCGCGCCCACCATTTGGCAAATCGGATCACGCTTCCATCCTCCTTTTGCCCGCATATAGGCAAAGACTCAAACAGGAAGCACCCGCCCTCAGAACCATCCAGTGCTGGTCGGATCAATCAGATTCTATGCTACAGGACTGTTTTGATCACGCGGACTGGGAGATGTTCCGGTCGGCCTCTGATGACGACATCGAGGTTTACGCTGATAGCGTAACGTGTTTCATCAGGAAGTGCGTAGATGACGTTGTTCCGACCAAAACAATTCGGCTGTACCCAAACCAGAAGCCGTGGCTAAATGGGGATGTTCGCGCGGCACTCAATGCGCGGACCTTCACTTTTAACTCCGGTAACGCGGAGGAGCATAAACAAGCAAGTTATGCCCTCCGGAAAACCATCAGAGCAGCAAAACGCCAGTACAGGGACAAGATTGAAGGACAGTTCAACACCACCGACTCCAGAAGCATGTGGAGGGGAATTAACACCATCACGGACTATAAAGGGAACACAAACTCCACCGTGAACACCGCTGCCTCTCTCCCGGACGAGCTAAACACCTTCTATGCTCGCTTTGAGGGAACTAACACCGCCCTCGCGGAGAGAGCGCTCGCGGCTGAAGATGCAGAGGTTAGTGCACTCTCTGTATCTGTCGCGGATGTAACCCGATCCTTCCGGCGGGTGAACGTCCGTAAAGCTGCGGGTCCAGACGGCATTCCCGGCCGTGTGATCAGAGCGTGCGCGCACCAACTGGCTGGAGTCTTCACGGACATTTTTAACCTGTCCCTCTCCCTGTCCGTGGTCCCCACATGCTTTAAAACGTCCACTATTGTTCCTGTACCTAAGCAATCAAAAACCACCTGCTTAAACGACTGGCGTCCTGTTGCTCTGACCCCCATCATCAGTAAATGCTTTGAAAGAATAATCAGAAACCACATCTGCTCTGTTCTCCCCCCCTCACTGGACCCACTGCAGTTTGCATACCGCACAAACCGTTCCACTGATGATGCCATTTCATCCACTATACACACTGCTCTCTCCCACCTGGAAAAGAGGAACACATATGTGAGAATGCTGTTTGTGGACTACAGCTCAGCATTCAACACCATTGTGCCCTCCATACTTGACGGGAAACTCCGGGCTCTAGGCTTAAACAGCCTGTTATGCAGCTGGATCCTGGACTTCCTGTCAAACAGACGCCAGGTGGTCAGAATGGGCAGTAACATCTCCTCATCACTGACTCTCAACACTGGAGCCCCTCAGGGCTGCGTTCTCAGCCCACTCCTGTACTCCCTGTACACACATGACTGTGTGGCAACCCACAGCTCCAACACCATCATCAAGTTTGCTGACGATACGACGGTGGTAGGTCTTATCACAGACAATGATGAAACGGCCTACAGAGAGGAGGTGCACACTCTGACACGGTGGTGTCAGGAGCACAACCTCTCCCTCAACGTCAGCAAGACCAAGGAGCTGGTGGTCGACTTCAGGAGGAATGAGAGAGAACACCGCCCCATCACCATCGATGGAGCACCGGTGGAGAGAGTCAGCAGCTTCAAGTTCCTCGGTGTCCACATCACAGAGGAACTCTCATGGTCCGTCCACTCCGAGGCCGTTGTGAAGAAGGCTCATCAGCGCCTTTTCTTCCTGCGACGGCTGAGGAGGTTTGGAATGAACCGCCACATCCTCACACGCTTCTACACCTGCACCATAGAGAGTCTGCTGACTGGCTGCATCACCACCTGGTACGGCAACAGTACCGCCCGCAGCCGCAAGGCCCTGCAAAGGGTAGTGCGCACGGCCAGCAGCATCATCGGAGGTGAGCTTCCCTCCCTCCAGGACATTTACGCCAGGCGGTGTGTGAAGAGAGCTCAGAGGATCATCAGAGACTCTAGCCACCCGAACCATGGGCTGCTCTCACTGCTGCCATCAGGCAGACGGTACCGCAGCATCAGAACACGCACCAGCCGACTCCAGAACAGCTTCTTCCCACAAGCAATCAGACTACTTAACTCCTGATCCATCAGGATCATAACACACACTGGACAGAATATCACTCAGCACAACCCACTGTAGATACACACACATTATATACACATTTATTTATCATACAGCATCTATTGCACTTTGGATTTCAATTTTTCAATCTGTGAATAATATTTTATACTATACATTGTATATTATTATTACTATTATAGCGTAATGTATATTGTTTAGTGTATGTTTAGTGTATATTGTTTAAAGTATATGTATATTGTAAGTATGTGTATATTGTTTAAAGCTGTGAGAACTACACTCACATTGTGTAAATTATTTATTGTTATTGTAGTGTATACTGTGCTGTGAGTAATTGTGTGCGCATCAGATGTGTAATCTGATGCTGCTTTAAATGTTGTACATGTCATGTCATGACTACTATGTTGCTCGGAACTCCACCTAAGAATTTCACCTACTGTTGCACTTGTGCATATGTAGAGTGACAAATAAAGTGATTTGATTTGATTTGATTTTAATTTAAACAACTACATTCTCACCTGAAAAAGTCTTAAAGGTCCCGTTCTTCGTGATCCCATTGTTCAAACTTTAGTTAGTGTGTAATGTTGCTGTTAGAGCATAAATAATACCTGTAAAATTATAAAGCTCAAAGTTCAATGCCAAGCGAGATATTTTATTTAACAGAAGTTCCCTTTCAAAGCCTACAGCGAACGGCTGGCTTGGACTACATCCTGGTACTTCCTTCATAAATGACGTCAGTAGAACAGACTAACCTCCGCCCACAAGAATACGTGGAAAAAGGGGGCGTGGTCTTGTTGCTGTCCCACGTGTAGAAGAGGACGTGTCGCGTGGAGAAAAGGAATTGTTGCGTTTGACTGTGTTTGTCGCCATGTCGTCGAGACGCTGTTATTTTCATCCCGGAGTCAAATCACCTTTGTTTGGCTTTCCCAGGGACGCTGTAGAGATCATTGAGCGCATACATCTCCCGTTAAGAGGCGTGACCTTTCCACGTGCGCTAAGCTGCTGTCGAATCACAACACAGGAACCGTGACGCCTTCGCTAAGCTGCTGTCAAATCCCAACACGTGAACCGCTGGCACAATCAGAACTCGTTACGTATTTCTGAAGGAGGGACTTCATAGAATAAAGGAACTCATCAGCCGTTTTTAGGAGAGTGAAAACAGCGGTATACAGATAAGTAAATTGTGTTAAAAATACAGTTTTTTTTACACGCGAAACATGAACACGTTATATTGCACACTGTAAACACAATCAAAGCTTCAAAAAAACACGAAGAACGGGACCTTTAAAATGAAATTTTGTGACACAATAGTTGTATTTTTAAATTATGCAGGGTTTCTCATCACGTCACTTTACCACGTGACAGCAGCAAGCAGGCTCCTTATTGGTTAACGCGGCGCGAATGTGTTACGCCTGAGAATGAACAGGGAGAATAATCACAAGAGATTGAGTGATGTTTTCTCAGTGATGGCATTTACTCGTATGAGGCGCCTCTCACGATGACGCGATCTCACCTGAGAACATTCACCCATATAGCGCAATTCTCGCGATATAGCGAGACGTGAAGCTTATGCACAAGTTCTGCCAGGAAGATTCAATGTTACGTCACTTATCACATTCAGACCTATCCAATCAAGTCATAATTCTCAGAGTATAAAAGTTCGGTAATTACACATGTCTGAGTTCCCAGATGCTGACGCCAACATTACAGTTGACGATCCGGACATTCCGTAGCGGTCGATCGCTGGTACTATTATAAAATTAATAATGTGCAATACAGTGGCATTCAAAGTCCATGTCAGTCTATCATTCTGTTCATTGGGCTGTCGCGGCAACAGACACGCGTTTAGATCCAGAACAATCACTTTCAATGGAGGACTATCTGGGCATGTTATCAAAGACACGGCTGTGATCTTCATCACCATTCTGGCGTCATCACTTCATCAGCATTCATCACAGTGATATGTATATGATTATGCTTTTCCGATGTCGATGTACTCTTTCTCAATTTGTCGCAAGCATGCATGCATCGAGACGCGCACCGGCTTGTGCAACGTTGCTCGTTATCGCTTGCTTGTGTTGTAAAATATCCATAGTGCCTCGTAAATGATTCGCATGACACCGGTTACCGTTAACGATTGTATTTTGTTTAGAAAAGCTGAAACAGAACAGATGGCACAGCATATTAGCCTCTATCATTCTCCCCACGAATGCAAGGAAACCAACATGGGTTTTAAAGCGACATGCACCCAGTTAATCGGGGCTTCATGATTAACAGAAGTTAAGCTGAAATCGCGAATGGGTTCAGTGTTATCAGATCTCTAAAGTTGAATTAACTATGCTAATTTGCTCAGCATAGTTTTTAAAGTACAGCACCGACATCAGTGCTTGATCCGTTCTCATTCAATCGTGCTATTCATCTTGCAAGCACTGTGAGTTTGTCACATACAAAATGCAATTGAAACTGACACAATAGTTTCAAGCTTAGAAGTGTTTTGGGCCTGTCATCCAGCAGAGTACATATTTTGCTCAAACATACGGGGCACCCAGTGTTGAAATGGCTTCCTTGTGTGATTCGACATGGCTTCCTTTACCATGAGGAAGAACTGCGTTCTGTGCTCATATAAAGGTGCCGTTGCTTATTGCTTTATAAAAATGCGCTACATATTAATAAATTAGTTAATAAAAACAAACATGTATAGTAATTGTGCTTTTGTCTTTGCGTTAATCCAGTTAATTTGACTCTATTCGTGTTTTATTCCGCTAATGATATCTGGATGCCTCTGTCTATTTTTAGGAACTTTAGAATTTAGTGTTACGTCTCATTTGGTCCTTCTGTACTACGACGCCATGGCTACAATTATGAATTAAACAAAGTGTATCTCGCTAGTACTCAAAGCACCATATGTCAAGTAAGGTTTGCATACAAAACAAGGTTTGACTGGATATTCGATAGCAGCAATAATTTAATTCCGTACTCAATCTGACCCATTTTACATAACGATTGCATCCTGTACAGCAACTAAATCGCAGCACGGGAATACAATTATTAAAATCTTTTATGAATATAGTAAGTGAGCAGAGTGCGCTCCCTTTATAAACGCATGAAACCGTCAAATGCTTCAGTTCAACTAAACTCCGACACTAGTGGAAACCGTTTCGGTCAATCTGACTACACCAAATCATGAATCTATAGCATGTTCTACTCTTCGTTGGTCAAACGTATGCACTAGAAGGCAGAATTAGTCAGTGAACAAACGCTGAACCATTCAATCCTGATTGTGTATATTCCGTGTTAAGTTAACTCCTCCAATTAGCCATTGCATTCAAGCACTCCACAGACATTTACATTTACGCATTTGGCAGACGCTTTTGTTCAGTGTGACTTGCATCGTATTCAAGGTGCACATTTGGTATTTTGTCGGATCTTGCTTTCCCTGGGAATCGAACCCATGGCTTGGCGTTGCTAGTGCTACACTCTACTGTTTGAGCTACAGGAAAGACGTGTCACTGAATGGCTACGCTCGCATTGTAAACACCAACATTCGTCAGTCTATCGAGACTAACACAATATACAGGGGAGTAAATATAGTGTGACTGTTTGACAAAGTCTGCACATGTGTACTGATTCCCGCAAATGACGAGCTCTCCTGCAGTGAACTTTTTTTTCTCTTCACCAAAGCTGGCACACACGGTGCAGCTTATAATCATTGTGATTCGTTGCTTTTCAGACTGTGATCCTGATGTCGCACTGTGGGAACTTCGCTGCATTAATGTCAGACTGCATGATAATCAAACGCACAAGAATTTGTCTGGAGGTTACATCAACCCACTCACATTTGTTTAATTTACTTCAGGTTACCATTTTATCATGGCTGTTGGTGAGTATGTCAAACATGCTATCAAAGACAAAAGATTTTAGCCTATAGGGTCAAAAGAATTTAGGATTGCGATATTTGTCTCAGACTGCCAAACGTGGCCAAAAAATGGTTTAGTTTATCAAATGATGACTCTCACATTGATTATTGTTTTTCATTGGTTCGGTTGCTTTGCAGGGTTCTATAGCCAGCTATGGTTTATTAGCTAGTAAAGCGTCTTCTAAAACATTCTTATCCTTCCGCAAGGGCATTGTTTGAGGTTTTCAATTGTCGGTTATGTATTTGTCATGCTGTTCCGGTTTATTTTCTTCTGGGGGTTCTCTCAACAGGTTCTGACGGTTAGATGGTGTTCTATCTAGCTGTGAGCTGGAGTCACGCCCAATGGTTTCGAATCCTCCAACTGCAGATGCTAAGAACTGCAGTTCCCCAACTCATCTATGCCTCATTCTTCGGATTAGGGCAGCTATGAACGCAGCTCAATGTGTGGAATCCGCATACTCTATCAAGGTGCTGCGTACATGGTCATCCTCAGCATTATAGTATAAGCAAGATCTGTCTCAAACACTCAGAAACTTCAAGTAATAATTTTCATGCAAATACTGGCGGTGGCATGTTTTCTCCTTTATTACTACTCATCAATCCTGTTTTCGTCAGTCTCTATAAACCTTTCATGAATTTCTCTGTGGCCTAATGTGATCTCTGTCCAGGTGGCCTATTGTAGCCTTCATCTCTATGTGGCCTACTGCGGCTTCATCAGCGTGGCCTTCGTCTCTGTAAAAGAGGATATCTCTAAGCACATCCCTGCACCCCTATCATTCTGCAATTTGTATATTCCCCAACGGGTCTCCCATATCAAGAAGGTGGTTAAAACTCACCTAGAGACAGACCTACAGAACTGCAGACCATCTCATCAGTATACCGGACATTAAATAAACTAACTTACCTGATGCTTGTTAAGACACATAGGTAATTTTAGGATTACCTGAAGGTTTGAGAATTCTATAATATTAGAATGCTGACGACCATCTTGACCATCATACAATCCTGCGTTCAGTTGCTGTATACATGGCCTAACCTGGCAGTCATACAGCCTATGTGGGGGGTTTTTTCGCACCCCGGCCTATTGAGGCAGTATACACTGTCTAACGTGGCAGTCAATACAGCCTACGCGGCTTTTCGTACCCCGGCCTCTTGTGGCAGTATATACGGCCTAATGTGACAGTCCATACAGCCTATGCGGCTTTTCGTACCCCGGCCTATTAAGGCAGTGAATATATGGCCAACGTGGCAGTCAATACAGCCTACGCAGCTTTTTGTACCCCGGCCTATTGAGGCAGTGAATATATGGCCAACGTGGCAGTTCATACAGCCTACGCAGCTCTCTGTACCATGGCCTATTGAGGCAGTGAATATATGACCAGCGTGGCAGTCCATACAGCCTATGCGGCTTTTGCAGTAGCATAACAATTCCCTATGTCAATATCCATATCTATTGCATGTTGAATGTCCATATTCTAAGTAATCCTCATGCAAATACTGGTGGTGGTGTCACAGCGTCACGTTCTCAGATTATTACTCATCCCGTTCGTCAGTCTCTATAGCTCTTATTCTTCGTCAATGGCCTAATGTGGCCTTCGTCTCCAGGTGGCCTAACGTGGCCTTCGTCTCCAGGTGGCCTAACATGGCCTTCGTCTCCAGGTGGCCTAACGTGGCCTTCGTCTCCAGGTGGCCTAACGTGGCCTTCGTCTCCAGGTGGCCTAACGTGACCTTCGTCTCCAGGTGGCATAACGTGGCCTCGTCTCCAGGTGGCCTAACGTGGCCTTCGTCTCCAGATGGCCTTCGTCTTCAGGTGGCCTATCGTGGCCTTCGTCTCCAGGTGGCCTAATTTGGCCTCCGTCTCCAGGTGACCTAACGTGGCCTTCGTCTCCAGGTGGCGTAACGTGGCCTTCGTCTACATGCGGCCTAATGTGGCCTTCATTTCCATGCGGCCGATCAAGGCTCTCGTCTCTACCTGGCTGATCAAGGCCCGTCTGCGGGCGTTCAAGGCTTTTGTCTCTACCTGGCTGATCAAGGCCCGTCTGCGGGCGTTCAAGGCTTTCGTCTCTACCTGGCTGATCAAGACCCGTCTGCGCCTGTTCAAGGCTTTCGTCTCTACCTGGCTGATCAAGGCCCGTCTGCGGTCGTTCAAGGCTTTCGTCTCTACCTGGCTGATCAAGGCCTGTCTGTGGCCTTTCAAGGCTTTCCTCTCTACCCGGCTGATCAAGACCCGTCTGCGGCCGTTCAAGGCTTTCGTCTCTACCTGGCTGATCAAGGCCCGTCTGCGGCCGTTCAAGGCTAGTCAGTGGCTGATCAAAACTCCTTTTGAGGTTTCATTTTATCATGCTCAATTTATGGCAAAATAACATCTGTCTTTTCAATGTTTCAGGTATCACAGCATTTACGATGGGAGAGTATACAATTCTTTCACAATTTTTGGGGGTGGACTTGAGTCTTCCTGGTAGAAATGAGTCTCCTGAGTCTTCCTGGTAGAAATGAAGCTTATGCGCAAGTTCTGGCAGGAAGATTCAATGTTATGTCACTTATAACATTCAGACCTATCCAATCATGTCATAATTCTCAGAGTATAAAAGATCTGTAATTACACATGTCTGAGTTCACAGATGCTGACGCCAACATTACCTTCATCCTCCCCACCACCACCAGGTCGGTCCCTGTCTATACCTCCCGGGGGTCGGCTGCGCCCCTGCCTTCATCTTCAGGCAGGAAATGCAGAGTCCGTTACCCTTGTGACGAGCGCTACGGACGGGGCCTACGCCAAATAACCTCTTATTCAATACTTGCTGGTCTGCTAATAAACTTGCGATGTTATCATACTTCATCTGGTCTCCTGAGTCTTCCTGGTAGAAATGAGCAATGGAGCGTATAGCGCGACTCTCGCGATACAGCGAGACATGAATAATGGAGCCAAGCCTAACAGATCTACTATACTATAACATTTTAACCCTTACTATAAACATGACCAAATCCCATTTCCATCTCCTTTAACCATAAACAATTGTTAAACTAAAGTTATATATTGAACAAAACTATGACTGTACTAACCCACTATTAATGTCTGCTAATATATCCTACCCATTACATACTCCCCTTCAAAATAGATGTTGTCCCGAACATCCCACACGTTCGACTCTTTAATTAATGCTACGTATCATTAATGAAAATTTCAACTTTATAACACTTTTGACACTTATGCAATATTCGTCTTACAGTTACAATCTGGAACTCTTTTCATACATTCTTTTTTTTTCATATTATCTCACACCTTTAACAATCAGTTTTTGTTCTGTTATCAGTCCCCTCTGGAGATGCATGTGCATTAGAATCTCAGATACGTATAGCTCATATTCAACAGTCTATTGAGATGCAAACTCTATGTTGTGTTGAACAGTCCATTATGTGCTAAATGCACATGTATTTGTTCAGTTCGGGGGAATGGGGTTGTAGGTTGCACAGTTATTTTAAATCTCAAAACTCTGAGTTCATAGGGCTGGAAAAAGGGGTGTGTATACACTGTGGTTGTCTATAGCATTTCAAAGCTTGTATGATGGGGTTGTGCACTTATATTGTAACATGTTGGTAAGCCCAGTCTATCGTATGTGAAAACCTTTGGTCGCCTACGTGGTCGTCGAGGTCACTGACATTCTCCCTCACTGCAATTACTTGGAGCAGGTGAGCAGGTGAGTGGTTGATGTTTTTTACAGGTTGGTCCTCAGTCAAACTGTCCTCCCTTTCTAGAAAGGACTCCACCTGGTCTCGCTCTAGGGGTGTATCAGTACACACAGGATTTTCTGTTTCAGGTGGGCAAGACTCAGACTGCTGCTGGACTAGCACTGGATAATACTCATCATCGTCATCTTCCTCCTCTGATTGTCCCAATTCCTCATTTTTTGTCTCACCGCTTTTCTTTGTACGTGTCTGTACGGGCATTTCCACAGGTAAGTGGTCACATGGGAGCAGTGTTAATTTTGACAGCAAATTTTGATTTAGTTTTAGTCATAGTCTTTTGACTAAAATGCTATTTAGTTTTTGTCATATTTTAGTCACCTGAATTGTTTTTAGTTTTAGTCGACTAAATATCATAAGATTTTAGTCGACTAAAACTAAGCATTTAAGCATTACATAACCAACTGTCACTTGAACTGACATTTTGACATCATTTTTTTTTTGACATTAAAAATAAAAGAAAGAGCTCAATTCACTTTTTTGTTTGTTTTTTAAAAACATCTATATAGTTTTTATAACTTTGTATTTCTGTTTTAGTTAGTAGGCCATATCAGGTTAAGCTAAAGCTTCAAATAAGTTTGTTTATTTATTTATTTTATTTCAGTTAACATTAATTTCAAGTAATGAAGATTTTTTTTAATGGTTTTAGTTAACTATTATAACCCTGATACTTTATTGAATATGTGTCAAATACTGGTCAAATGGGAATTAAATTAAATACAGTTTATTGTGTAACCAAAAACGAATATATAATGCGTGATTTTTAATGATAAACAAGCTCGAAATACACCCGGACTCTTATTTTGAAATGTCTACGCCTCTGTTGCAGTGGCAGCTGCTCATTCAAGTTCAGTTGAGGAGATAAAATATGCATTGTTACAACCGTCTAAAACATATTACTATATAAACATCGTAAAGTAAACATTGTCATTATTCATCAGCATTAGTTCATAAACAATTGCCTGGCATAAATGTGCGCAATTCATTGATTGTGAGCCGCTCTGGAGTGCTGGATTGGGGATGCGTGAGCCTGTAGAGCGCGCAACAGCGCCGTGTTCTCCAGCGGTTAGATCAGCACGTCCAAATCAAATGTGCGCATCTGTTACACACGACATCAGTTCTGACTGGATCTCTTCCCTAATCGTCCCTCCCTAACATTTTTGTCTCGTTTTTATTTGTTGACGAAAATGACAGTTGATTTTCGTTATAGTTTTTGTCATCCAACACTAGTTTTTATTTAGTTATCGTCTCGTTTTCATCAGTGAAAAAAGGTTGTTGACGAAAATTATGACGAAAATTATTCGTCATCGAAATTAACACTGCATGGGAGGAGGAGATTGCGATGCAAGGTTCTTGATCTCTTTTTCCCTTTCTCAGGTCTGAGTTCATAGACAGGGATATCTTTACTTACTTGGCGCACCACTGTGTGAATAGTGTCCTCCCAGTGGTTTCTCAGTTTTCCTGGGCCGCCACGAGGTGTCAAGTTTCTGATTAGGACGCGATCCCCTGGCTGTAGTACTGAACTTTTTACCTTACTGTCATAATGACGCTTGCTTTTCAATGCAGCTTTCTGAGTGTTTCACCTCGTGATCTCATATGCTTCTTCCATACCTTGCTTCCACTTTTCCATGTAGGTTTGATGATTACCGTCTCCCTGCTCTGGTCCATACAACAGGTAAAAGGGTGAGAAACCGGTTACTTCACTTCTAGTGCAGTTATATGCATAAATCAGTTTGTTTAAAGGGGTCATAGAATGACATTTTTGTACAAGTTAATATGATTCTTTAGTGTCTAAATGAAAAGTTTGTAATATACTTTAATTAAAAATTCTCATTAGTATTGTAAGAAAACACTCATTTTACCTGGTCAAAACCAGCTCAGTTTTCAGCAAGTCATTTCAGTGCATGTGACTTTAAATGATAATGAGCTTTGCTCACCCCGCCCCCTCTGCTCTGTGGGGCGTTCGGTTCGACCCGACACAACACCACAACACACGTGGAGTGTTGCCTTGACAACATTTGAGGGTATATTTTCGAGAAATAATGGCAACGGGAGTCTCTGAGGAAACATCTGAGCAACCTTATCATTTTGAACCGGAGTCGGACTAGGAACAAGATGACGAACCCATCGAAGTTCGAACAGGACGTTTCTGAATGGTTGGTTAACGTCATGTCACTTTGATCTATCTTTGTACTGGCAGAGTAGTGTAGTTGCTATGTGTTTACTGATGTGTTAGTTCATTGACAGATTGATGTTATGTTATAAGATTTTTTTTTTACATTACTTCTTAATCAGTAACAGACACCGTTATAAACCATGTACAAAAGTAAGCTTAGTGTAGTGTTACCACGTTAACTTTATCACCCGAGTACACAGTTTGTAATAACAAACATAACGCGTTGTTCATTATAAACGTGGGATTATGAATTATATTGAGAACATCATACACAGAAGAGCAGCTTATTAGCAAAACCTGCTTTATACTGACGCTCGTTTATAAAGCAGTCTGCTGAGAAATGATTCGCGCAAACATTGACGTTGATCGGGGGGAATATTCCCTTCTAAAACAAAACTCAGCAGCCACTGGGTCTTCAGCAGTTCGGATTTAGGAACATCAAAATGACTGCTGTGTTCGTTATTACACACAACAACAACACAACACCACAATCGCTTAGACGCCATTCTGTTCCAGAGTATCAACAATGGCGGACTGATGACAGCTCGCTCAGGGTGGGTCTGTGTTGAAACGCTGCTGTCAATCAACAATCTTAGGAGGGGCGTACACCGTGTAACGTCACACGGTCAGACGGCTCGATTTGAGACAGGGGAAAATATATAAGGAGATTAAAAAAAAAACACTGGATGTATTTTTATCATTATAGGATGGTTGTGTACAGGCACTGCCAACACACATTTCCGTATAATCAACTTGTAAAAGTGCATGTACCATTCTATGACCCCTTTAATGAGTCTTTCCAGCTAGTCTTTTGTCTCTCTGTGAGGGTCCTTAACATCTGGAGCAGTGTTCGGTTAAACCGCTCGACCTGTCCGTTCCCTTGAGGGTGGTAGGGAGTGGTTCTCAATCCTGCAACTCCACAGTATGCTTTCAGTTGTTTGAACAGTTGATTTTCAAATTCACCACCCTGATCATGATGTATTCTGGTTGGGAATCCAAATCTCAGTGCATAGTCATTGAAAATCTTTTCTGCAATGGTTTTGCCTGATTTGGATGTGGTGGCATAAGCTTGTGCAAAGCGTGTAAAATGGTCTATTATGCAACTTGATAGACAACTTGATAGACATTTTCTCAATGGCCCATTTTCTCAAGATGCTACATCTATCAAGATGCAGGAAATCGATCGACACCAGTTAAAATGGTTGAGTGGTAACAATGTTCGTTAGTGGTGCTCTGGTTTCATGGTGGGGTCTTTTATGTTTAAGGCATACACATCTCCTCATGACATAATCTCTTTTAGCATATACGGCCAGTAAAAACGTGTCACGTTTCCCCAAACGAATGAAACTGGTGGGAGGTAATGAGGGAACGCAGGTGGGGCAAATTAAACCAATAACAAGGAGGATGGGAACTAGACAAAGACAGGAAAATAACAAACCACCACATGTGCTGCACGAGACAGGACAGGCATGTGACAAAACGATCCCGTATCAGTGAGGTGGTCCTGTCCACACCTTGATGACCCATTTCATCATGGAGTTTTTTTCTTTTAACACTTTTTCTTATATGCTGCACTGGGAGAACCAGCTGTTCCCTTTCAAAAGCTACACTCAATGCTGCATAAGCTTATGCAAATGGGAATGTCTTTGACATAACCAGCTGTGAAAATAGTGTGAAAACACGTCAATGAAATTGACCCGGAGGTATTTATAGCCTCGGCCGGTGACGTCATAGGCGCACCTGCTGCACGAGGCTATAAATAGATGAGCTTCAGCTGGAGCAAACCAGGTCTTTTTGTTTTCAGACCAACTCTGTGTTATGGTGTGTAACAAAGTCTCTGAAAGAAAAAAAACAAAAAAAATCTCTCTCTCTCTTTCAAGACTCAACTTGAGATCTTTGTTAGGAGTTAGTTTTCAACATGGCAGTGTGCAGATTTTTCTCTCTCTTTCTCATCTCTGTTACAAAGAAACATGAGTGGAAAGAGTTCTAGTTAAATCTAATCAGTTGGAAACGAGTCAGCAGAGTAAAACGCTGTATATCCATGTTCTCTTTCAAATAGAACTGGATGTGCACGTTTATTGCTGTGTGTGTTTGGGGAAGAGCATGTGGTCTCTGCATTGAGTCAGACGAGTGCGAGCATTGCAAGCCTTTACAGTTAGAATGCTTTATGCTCGTCTGGGCTACTTTCAGTCCGCACCAGTTTTCGGAGCTCTCGAATGGGTTTGTTGACGAGCAAGAGACGGGTCCGTCCCTTTCGCTTGCTCGCTCACCATGTTTCCCCGCGTGATCCCGAAGCGCGCTCCGGCGTTTCTTCGGCTCGCGCGGGGAATGATGATGAATCTCTGGGTCCGCGGACCTCGAGCAGCCGCCTGCGATCGTTCCTCACATGATGGTGAATCCATACGAGGAATTTATCGAGGTGGTTGTTCGCGCGGTGGCCAGGGCAGTTTGTCTGGTACCGTGAATGAGAGATCCCCGAGCGCAGTGAGCTTGAGGTTTCTGTCTAGAAAGCATTTACTTCACGTGTTTTTGTACCCTTGACTTCGACATTTTCGACTATCATGGGTGCGAAATCGCGTGGATATGTGAGAATACCCCAGGTGGGAGACGCTCACGAGCTATCTCTCGCCTGGGTCTGCATTTTCATTAGAGACATACCTCCCCATAAAGCCATGTAGAAAATAAACGTCGGCTGTCATGGGCAAAGCTTATATATATGAATTATATATTATTTTATATGGAATATATGTTGTATATGATTTATATAAGAATAATAAATATAAAGGGACAGGCTGGTGCTGCGCTGCACACTATGGCTGTCTTGCAAGCATATCAGGCTGACCTTCTGAAGGATTTGAGTGGTTCATTTGGTGACTCAGTTAACTCTGTAGTGGCCAGATTTAAAGAAGTGGAAGAAACATGAAGTGTTCACTCAGTTTCTTCCTCAATGCACTCAAGGGGAGGGGCTATCAGCCACACAACCTCTCTTCAGTCCTTCAAGATTTAGGGGGGTAATAAGCAGAGTGTGGCGAGTCGCGCTCTCCCTCGTAAAGACTGGAGACCGGCTCGTCATCCTCAACAACCTCCCAGGGCAGACCTCGGGACTGTCATCAATATAAGAAGTCCGGTGGTCTGGTGCCCAGTCTGCCCCCACGGGACAGGGCGTGTCAAACATTTGCTCGCCCCACCCCGTTATCCTCAAAACTACTCCATCCCCGCCGCCTCTGGTGATTCGGGGGGGCAGTGGTTTCCAGTGAAATGTTAGACGTTCAGTGTTTAAATCCTGCTATCATCCAGGACATAGAACGTCTAACATCCCCTCAACAGGAAGTGTTAAAATTGTCACTCTCAGAGTCTCAGGCAGTGTGTGAACTTCTGCCAGGCGTTTCTGCATGGGTGTTAAGCACGGTAAAAATTAGTAAACTAATTTATTTATCATCCTCCTTGTTTGAACGGCGTGGTCTCCACTTCCGTGAAGGCGGAGTTGGCGTTCGTACTGTCACAAGTGACAGCAGTTACTTCCTGGTCCCCAGTAGGGTGTATATAATCACCAGGGGGGTCTGTGCTCACGCTATCAGAATAGCGAGACAGATTTTTCTCTGGGCTCAGAACAAGTTCCTGTCACTCGAGCAGTGTACATTCAAGGGCGGTTGAATGTGGGAGCAGATTTACTGTCCAGACAGAGTTACAGATGGGGGGGTGGAAACTCCACCCAGAAGTACTCAAGCAGATCTGGATCAGATTTTACAGAGCTGACCACAGGGAGTGGACCTCTTCGCCTCTTCTCAGACAGCGCAATGTCCCTGCTTCTCTCTGTCACCCAGCCCCGCTGGGTCTGGATGTGATGGTTCATACATGGCCCAAAATGTGTCTGTATGCCCTCCTTCCAGTCGCTCTGCTCCTGGGAGTTCTAGCCGGGGTTCGCCAGCAAGGGTCTTGCTTCTTATCGATAGCGCTGCGTTGGTCGAACAGGGTTTGGTTCTCGGAGATAGTGTCTCTCCTCAACGGCTCACCTTGGGCGATTCCGGCGAGGAGGGACCTTCTGTCTCAGGCAGAGGGCACGATATTCCATTCCAGGCCCGACCTGTGGAACCTTCATGTTTGGCCCCTGAAGGGCACCAACTGAGGGACACGGGGCTTTCGCCTGCAGTTATTGAGACCATCCTATGTGCTAGAGCTTCCTCCACTCGGAAAGTTTATAGCTAATAAATGGGGTAACTTCAGTTCTGGATTTTCTGCAAGAAAAGTTGTCATCAGGCACCTGCCCCTCCACTCTCAGGGTTCATGTGGCCGCTCTTTCGGCTTGCCACGCCTTGGTGGATGGGGTGCCGCTTGGGAGACATCCTCTACTCGCTCGCTTCATTCATGGGGTAGGCGGTTGGGGCCACCTGTTAGAACCAAGATCCCTTCATGGGACTTAGCTTTAGTCCTCGAGGGTCTGGTTGAGACCCCCTTTTGAAACATTAGCTTGCCCCTCCACTCTCAGGGTTTATGTGGCCGCTCTTTTGGCTTGCCATGCCCTGGTGGATGGGGTGCCGCTTGGGAGGCATCTTCTGCCTGCTCACTTTGTTGTGCCAGGCAGTTGTGGCCTCCATTAAGAGCCAAGATCCCTTCATGGGACTTAGTTTTAGCCCTCGAGGGTCTGGTTGAGACCCCCTTTGAACCTCTAGAATCAGCGTCTGACGAACTTCTGACTCTAAAGATGTTTTTTCTTATGGCTATAACTTCTCTGAAAAGAATTGGGGACATGCAGGCTCTGTCAATATCGCCATCCTGCTTAGACTTTGCCCCAGGTTTGGTGAAAGTGATTTTGCATCCCCACCCTGTCTACCTGCCTACGGTTCCTTTGTCGACTGTACATCCTGTCACTCTTGAAACCTTCTGCCCTCTGCCGTTCACAACGCCGGATCAGGAGAAACTTCATAGACTGTGTCCAGTCCATGCTCTTCAGGCCTACGTCCACCGCACTAGCCAGTGGCGTAAGTCAGAGCAACTGTTTGTTTGCCATGGGGGCCGTAACAGAGGTTCTGCCACCATCAAACAATGTCACATTGGGTCAGGGATGCTACTGCTCTTGCCTATGAGGTGCGCGGTCAAGCTTCACCTATAGGATTAAGGGCTCACTCCACCAGGGGAGTCGCCTCTTCTACTGCGTTAGCAAGGGGTACTCCCTTACAAAGTGTTTGTGATGCGGCAGGTTGGTCCTCTCCACACACATTCTTAAGACTTTATAGCTTGGATGCTCATGCCACTCTGGGCTCTCATGTCCTTGAGTCGACATCACAGGCTAATGCCTGAGGCTTCTTGCGTTCTTGTGCACACCTACACAACCGTAAGGGGTCCAGGCACCATCAAGCACGGCGGCGTGGGTATTCTCGTTCCCATTTGCATAAGCTTATGCAGCATTGAGTGTAGCTTTTGAAAGGGAACACTTGGGGTTACTTGACTGTAACCCTGTTCCCTGATAAAGCGGAACGAGATGCTGCATTGCTAGGCCGTGCTGATGATGCTTCAGGACTGGTCTTCAAACAAAGAAGATCTGGTTTGCTCCAGCTGAAGCTCATCTATTTATAGCCTCGTGCAGCAGGTGCGCCTATGACGTCACCGGCCGAGGCTATAAATACCTCCGGGTCAATTTCATTGACGTGTTTTCACACTATTTTCACAGCTGGTTATGTCAAAGACATTCCCATTTGCATAAGATTATGCAGCATCTCGTTCCGCTTTATCAGGGAACAGGGTTACAGTCAAGTAACCCCAAGTGTTTTCTGCTCGCAGTTCCCTTTCGAGGGAACTCGCACTGCATCGGAACGACGCTTTGGGGATGCTCCCTTAGCATCAGCGAATCTGAAACCAGAATGCCAACTAGGCCAATCCGATTGGCGTGCGTGATGACGTCATCGTGACGGCATACCCGGAAGTATAAAAGGGGGCCGGAACATAATGGCGGTAGTTATTGCTCTTCAGCATAGCGCTATCTGTCAAACTGTCTGTCTATTTACTGTTGTTTTGTCAGTGAAAGTGTGTGATTGAGAAGAAAGAATATGAGTGAGAGTGTGAGACACTTCAAGCAGTGTGTGCATCCGTGTCCCTATTACATTTTGGGCTCAGATACACACCTGCTTTGTGTGCAGTGTCTGGGTGTTGAACATGCTCGGGCAGCTCTCGAGGGAGCTGCTTGTCAACATTGTGAGCTGTTCACACTCAGACTGTGCCGCTCTCGGCTGGCCGTGTTCGATGAGGCCGGCCAGCTTTGTGAGCCCCAGGGTTCTGGACCCGCGATCGCTGAGGCGTCTCGGTGTCACAGACCATGGGGTTTACATAAGGACTTGTCAGCGGGATTTGGGACTGCTGCGGCACTTTCCCAATCCTTGTCTGACAGGTCTAAAGATCTTCCTCCCCGTGTGGAAGCCCGCGCTGCGGCTTCTTCCCCCGGGGTTGAGGATCTGATGCTTATTCTCTCCGGTTCCGAGGAGCCGGATGAGTGTTGCATCAGGGCAGGTGGAGAAGCAGGAAGTGTTTCATCGCTTCATCCACTCGCCCAAGAGGAGTTAATTGAGGTTTTGACTCGTGCGGTGGCCAAATTGAAGATCAATTGGCCACAGGAAGTGCCGGAAATTCAGCCACCTAGTAGGCTGGACGACCGGTTTCTTTCTCGCCGGGTCCAAACACCTCACCGGGGTTTACCGGGTTTACGTGGAGGAAGCCCTATTCCTCGCGCATTTCTCCAGTATTGGATTATTCCAATGTTCTGGGGGCGCGCGAGGCGGGCTATGGGACGATGCCTCGGGTGGATAAGGCTCTCACGAGTTATCTTTTCCCCGACTCTGTGTCGTCCCTTAGAACCCCGGAGCTGCCCACCAAACCCCTTCGGGACACCTCATCGTTGGTGGGCGAAGCTTATATGGCGGCTGGGCGGGCTGGTAGTTCCCTGCACACATTAGCTGTCTTGCAGGCCTACCAGGCTGACCTCCTAAAAGAGCTCAATGAGGGCGACGGTCCCTCTTCGGAGGACGTGCTGGAACTACGGAGGGCTGCAGATTTGTCTCTTCGCATCACCGGGGAGATGGCCCGTGCTATCGGCCGGGCCATGGCCTCCGTGGTGATGGTGGAGAGGCATCTCTGGCTGAATCTGTCGGGGATGAGGGAGAAGGATAAGTCCTTCCTCCTAGACTCCCCGATTTCGCCTTCTGGTTTATTTGGTGACGCGGTTGAGACCGTTGTCACTGGGTACCAGGAGGCGAAGATGCAGTCAGCAGCCTTCCGCCAGTGCTTCCCTCGCCACTCAGAGCCTGGCAAGGTGGCCCCTAAGGGGCAGCCTCAGCCGTCTGCCAGCTCCTCGCACCGGCAGGTGCAGAAAGAGAGCGTCGCCTCTAGAGCCCCTCCTCCAGGAGCCTGGCAACAGAGGCGGCGTTCTCATCAACAGTCCCAGCAACGGTCTTTCGCTCCTGGAGGCGATCTGAGGAACGTACTCCAGGGCGGAAGGCTGCTGGGGAGAAGTCCTGGCTTCGGCTGGACTTCCAAGAGCGGTCCCCCGCGCGGGGGAGCGACCGAGGTTGCTTCCTCTGCGGCGCTCCGGGGAAATCGAGGTAATCCCGCCGTCTATGACGCTTCGGGCCCCATCGATTTCCCGCGAACGCATGCTGCTCCAGCCGCCTCCGGAGGGACTTGCGGCTGGGCGGCTAACGCGTCCGCACATAGAGAATCGTTCCCAACTACTTCCTGCCGGTCATCCGCTTCAGGGGGTTGGGAACGAGGCTCGTGTAACACCCGAAGCCAGCCTCGAGAGGCTGGTTCCCTTAGTAGAGTATCTCGGCGCATGGAAATGCCTTCCGAATATTTCTACATGGGTCCTGCGTACTGTAGACAAGAAGCAGGGTCGGGCAAGGGAACTGGTAATATCCTTGCTGGCGAAGGAGGCCTTAGGGTACGTTCCTCCGCCAGAGAGGGAGTCCGGGTTCTACAGCCGGTACTTTATAGTTCTCGGAAGGGAAGGAGAGTGGCGTCCGGTAGAACTGAGGTATTTGAATCGGTCTCTGAGGAGGCTCGGGTTCAAAATGCTCATGGTCTCCATCATCGTGAGTTAGATCCAGTTCGAGGACTGGTTCGTCACGATAGATCTGAGGGACGCATACTTCCATATCTTCATCCTTCCATATCACAGGAAGTTCTTGAGGTTCGCTTTCGGGGGCGAGGCGTACCAAAATCGAGTGCTTCCCTTCGGTCTAGCTCTTTACCCACGCACATTCACAAGGTGCATGGATGCAGCTCTGGCTCTATTGAGACTCCAGGGCATCCGTGTGCTGAATTATCTCGACGACTGGCTCATATTGGCCCAGTCGTACGGGATGGCAGTTCGGCATTGAGGTGTCGCTCTGGCCCATATGAAGTGCTTGGGGCTGAGACTCAACACAACAGGACTACGGTTCTAGGGATTGTATGGGACTCGACGACGATGCGGGCACAATTGTCTCCCGCGCGAGTCGAGACCATACTGGCGATGGTCTCAGAAATAAGGCTAGGCCACTGCATCACTGTGAAGCACTTTCAGAGAGTGCTGGGGCACATGGCAGCAGCGTCCAGCGTAATACCTTCTGGCCTGCTGAACATGAGACCCCTCCAGTGGTGGCTGAAAACCAAGGGGTTTTCCCCCAGAGGGAATCCTTTCCGTATGATCAGGGTAACGCGCAAATGCCTTCGTTCCCTAGTCATATGGAAGAAACCTTGGTTTCTGTCCCAGGGGCCAGTGTTGGGAGCGTCCTGTTGCCGGGAATCCGTTTCAACAGACGCCTCCCTCACTGGTTGGGGCGCGGTCATGGACGGCCGCTTTGCGAGGGGCCCATGGGAGGGCCGTCATTCCTCCTGGCACATAAATTGCCTGGAGATGATGGCGGTCTACAAAGCTCTCAGGAGCTTTTTCCCGGACCTCCGCGGCCAACATGTCCTGGTACGGACAGACAATACGTCTGTCGTAGCGTACATCGACCGCCAGGGAGGATTGAGGTCGCGCCCTCTTTACAGACTGGCGCGTCAAGTCCTCCTGTGGTCCCTGGGGGAACTATTGTCCATCAGGGCGATGTATGTCCCAGGGGTCCAAAATCAGGGAGCAGACATACTGTCGAGGCAGGGGCTGAGGCCCGGGGAGTGGCGGCTCCACCCAGAGGTGGTGGAGGCCATATGCAAGAGGTTCGGCCCAGTGGAAGTGGATCTGTTGGCGTCTCGAGAGACGTCCCACTGTCCTCTGTGGTTTTCCCTCACGCATCCAGCCCCGCTGGGGCTGGGTGCCATGGTTCAGACGTGGCCGAGGCTGCGTCTGTACGCATTTCCCCCGATTGCTCTGCTCCCGGGAGTCCTGGAGAAGGTCCGGCAACAGGGGGTCAGTCTACTTCTGGTAGCACCCCGTTGGCCGGCTCGAGTTTGGTTCTCGGATATCACAGCTCTGCTAGCAGGTCAGCCGTGGGAGATTCCTCTGAGGAGGGATCTCCTATCTCAGGCGGCGGGTACGATATTTTACCCCCGCCCGGAGATTTGGAACCTATGGGTCTGGCCCCTGAGGGGGCCAGGTACATAGAGGCTGGCCTATCGGCGGAGGTGATAGAGACCTTACTCAGTTCCAGGGCTCCGTCTACGAGGAGACTGTACAGCCTCAAGTGGAATGCATTTTCCACTTGGTGCAGGGAGCGTGAGGTGGACCCAGTTAACTGCCCAGTGGCTTCAGTGCTGGAGTTCCTCCAAGATCGCTTCTCTGCAGGGCTTACCCCGTCCACACTCAAGGTGTACGTGGCTGCCATTACGGCTTTCCACGCTCCTATGGGTGATGGGCCTCTGGGTAGGCACCATCTGGTTGTACAATTCCTCCGTGGGGCTCGGAGGATGAGGCCTGCGGCTCATTCCAGGGTTCCAACCTGGGACCTGGCAGTGGTTCTCGAAGGTTTGGCTGAGGCCCCCTTCGAGCCATTGGAGTCGGCTGAACCTAAGAACCTGACCCTTAAGGTGGCTTTTCTCCTCGCCATGACCTCTCTTAGGAGAGTGGGAGATCTCCAGGCCTTGGCGGTAACGCCAACCTGCCTGGAGTTTGCCCCGGGAGGAGTAAAAGCCATCCTACACCCTAGGCCGGGTTACGTGCCTAAGGTGCCATCAAGGGTGGTCAGGTCTTTGGTTCTGCAGGCATTTCATCCTCCGCCTCATGTGACGGCGGAAGAGGGGAGACTTCACCTACTCTGCCCGGTTAGGGCGCTCAGAGTTTATTTGGCGAAGTCTGCACAGTGGAGGAGATCACAACAACTGTTGGTGTGTTTTGGTTCACCTAGAAAGGGATTGCCTGCGTCTACCCAGACAATCAGTAACTGGATTGTCCAGGCGATTACCATGGCCTATCAGGTGCGCAGTCTGCCTTCACCTGTGGCTGTGAGGGCTCATTCCACCAGAGGCATGGCCTCTTCGGTGGCCCTTCTTTCTGGGGTCCCCTTGCAGGATATCTGCGAGGCGGCCGGGTGGGCTACCCCACACACTTTCATCAGGTTCTATAGCCTGGATCTCCCTACGACGCCTGGTGCGAGGGTGCTCCAGTCCTAGCTGTGCCCGGTCTCCGGCTTCACACTAGGGCAGGTGCTACCCTTCGGTGTGGCCTAGTGGGTACTCGTTCCCCAAAGCGTCGTTCCGATGCAGTGCGAGTTCCCTCGAAAGGGAACTGCTCGGGTTATGTATATAACCCTTGTTCCCTGAGAAGGGGAACGAGCACTGCATCCCGACGCCACACCTCGGCGCGCCTGGAGCGCATGCTTCAGAGCAATTACTACCGCCATTATGTTCCGGCCCCCTTTTATACTTCCGGGTATGCCGTCACGATGACGTCATCACGCACGCCAATCGGATTGGCCTAGTTGGCATTCTGGTTTCAGATTCGCTGATGCTAAGGGAGCATCCCCAAAGCGTCGTTCCGATGCAGTGCTCGTTCCCCTTCTCAGGGAACAAGGGTTATATACATAACCCGAGCAGTTTTCCTGTACAAGATCCCTCTTTCATCAATTTCCAGCTTGTCCCACTCTCTGAGGAGACATGTCACCGGTGGACTGAGTTGTTTAAGTTGTGGACCTGAGGGTTTTTCTCCTGTCAGCTTGCACTGAATAACTGGTCCCACAGTAGAGTAATTTCTTTGGTCATGCTTGATTTGATCTGTTGTTAATGGAAGGATAGATGTCTCTGGAGATATTGTTGCGGAGATGGCTGACACACCCATGGACCATGACACACTGGACTCGTTCTGATTTTCCACCGCTTGTGTAGCAGCCCCAATCACATCATATGCCATCTCCTCTGAACACTCTTTCATGAATGTGTCCATATCTAGAGGCATTCTGGACAGACTGTCCGCACCAATATTTTCCCTTCCAGGGCGGTATTTAACCGTAAACTGAAAGTCTGCCAGCTCTGCTACCCATCGGCACCCTGTTGCGTTCAAGTTGGCAGTGGAGAGTATATAGGTAAGTGGGTTATTGTCACTATATACTATGAAGAATGGGGCATAAAACAAATAATCCCAATTATTTTCTGTAATGGCCCATTTGAGGGCTAGGAACTCCAATTTGCCTGAATGCAAATTGTAGTTTTTCTCAGCTACAGTCAGAGTACGGAAGCCAAAGGCGATCACGCGGAGCTTACCATCCTGCTTCTGGTATAATACAGCGCCTAGTCCCTGATTAGACGCATTGGTATGAAGAATAAATGGTTGTGAATACTCTGGGAAGCCGAGGACAGGAGGTTGAACAAGGCAGTCAATCAACTGTTCCAGAGTTGACTGGTGGGTGTCAGTCCAGTCAATGGACGGGTTGGACGGAACTCCCCCACCACTTTGTTTAGTTTGCCTTTTCCACTTTTGGTTGGTCACTAATTCTGTTCTCCTGGGTATTTTATGCAAATCATATAGGGAACTGGCTATCCGTGAAAAATCCTTCACATACTGCCGATAATAGCTCAAAAGTCCCAGAATTGCTCTCAGTTCACCAACATTGCCTGGCTTTTTTTGTGTTTCAGTGCTCTTACTGCAGCTGTATCAGCAGGGTCCATCCTGTTTCCTTCCACCGACACTATCCGCCCAAGGTACCGAACCTCAGCTCTGAATAGGTCACATTTTTTTGGTTTCAGTTTTATCCCGTGCTCCCTTAGCCGCTGCAACACCTTTCTGACATGGTTGACATGGTCCTCAAATGTCCTACTAAACACAAGAACATCATCCAGATAGTAAATGATAGTAAACAGAACGCGGGTCAAATATATTGGGCTTTTTTAAATTAATTTGGTGCTATTATGTGCAGCTGAGTAAACAACACTTGGGTTAACCGTATGTGTGTCGCTGGAAGGCGGCTTTGCTGCTTGCAAACAGACTCTTTTGAGGAGACGTGAATTGCCATTCATTTGCTGCCCTGATTGCACTCTATGCGCGAATACACTGCAGGCTCGCTCTCGCGATCGTATCTCAGGTAAATCATCAACACTATCATCACTTACATGTGTGTTATTGAACTAATGACATTGCAATCGGCTAAAACGCATGCGCTGGTTACTTTTCTTCCTGAACAAGTGCACACCCGAGTGTTGTTTGCACATTCACGTGAATCGCCGCACAGTTCCGAGAGCAACCGAACTCCGGTTGTGTGTTCTCGGGTTCGATACCTCAGTGCACACCAGTGATGCGTGGGTCAATGTATAAACAACCCGCACCCGACCAACGTTTTCAACTAACCCGCCCGCAACTCGCCCGGCCGCAAAAAAAAAGAAGAAAATATTGTACCCGACCCGCTTCCTGACCCGCATTTTTTAAAAGTAGTAAATGCTCATCGTAGCGTCATTGGGCCATTGAGAAAATGTTTCAGGTCCTGACGTGGTGCGCTCAGAGGTGCAGCGGTGAGAGCAGGCAGTTCTTGAGGCGGCCCACATCAGCAGGTCAACTGAGAGAAGGCCCACTTTTGGAAAAGTGTGAAAGCCCTTAGGAGCGCAAACTGTTCTTTTTCTGAATGCTGTATGATATAGCCTAGTGTTATGTAATACAGGCTTGATTTATTCATTTATTTCATTTCATTTTCTTAACAATTAAGATGCTGCATGTGTTTATCCAGTCTAATCGAAGTGTGCGTCTCTCCCCCGACTTTCCCAACAAAAATCCCGCCCCCTCTCAGAAAATACATAAAACGGACTTTTCGGAGCTATATGCGTTTAAAAGTAGCCTATTAAAATGGTACAATGGCATTGCTCAGTTCAACGTTTTGGGAAATCGGCATTTTGTCCCGCGTCAGCATTTATTCAAAAGTTAATAACGCTCAACATTCAAAAGGTAAATAAAGATTTATTGACGACCCGACCGACCGTGACCCGAATATCATTAAAAATATTTTTGGATGACTCATAACTGCGGGTAACCGTGGGTGACCGTGGGCACCCGCTCATTTTGGATCAAACCGCGCATAACTGGTGCACACCAAGCTCTGTATGTAAGCTTTCACATTAGCAATTTTTCATGCAAACCGTGCTCCATTTCGAACTAAACTGCCAGAGTAAAAACACCCTGAGACAACAGAAGAAGAACACATCGCCTCAAGCGCACACTGTAGACTTTAGACATTTAACGGTTGGGGTAACTTGGGGCTATGTCAAATAACAGTCATATGTTTCAGAATGTTACAATAATTATATGGCTAGCCTATTCCCTAATGAATTAAACAGTTTGTTATCATACAGATTGAGAGCGTGAATGGTCTCTCTCTCTCTCTCTCTCTCTCTTCTCTGTTTGTCTGTTGTGTTGTGGGAAGGTCTGTTACTAAGCACAAAGCATTTGAAACAGATTTGTTAAACGTAAAAAGAGATTATGTGTCTGATTTGCCTCAGTCGCTACACAGCTGTGCTGCTTATCATTTTTGCATTAGACTTATTTTTTTCTTTTTCAAAAACATTAAAAAACGGTAATGTTTCCGAACTTTACATGTGTTAATTAAATAAATTGTGTTTATAATTGTATATATTTTTCTATTTATATAGTGCCTTTTAACAAAGTGGACTTTGATGGGAATATTTATGCCCCTATAAACATGTCACATACCAGTGGTTGTAGTAATCGCAAAACGCAGGAGAATCCAAACAAACACTGCTTTATTAATCCATAAAGAGACACACAGAAGGTCACAGGATATCTAACACCAAAATGAAATAAAGACACCGGAAAATGAACTGAGGAAACTAAGGGCTTAAATACACAGAGAGACAAAAATGTAATCAGTAACCAAGGGAACAAACTAGGAACTAATCAAAACTGAACCACCAGAAGCAAAAACATGGAAACAAAAAGACAACTGAACTTAACATAACCTGATAACATGTTTGTATATAATAAATATGTAAATAAGCCACATGCGCGTGCATGTAAATGTAAAAAAGTATGCACATGCAGGTAAAAAAAGCACAGTTGCACACAAGATATTTAAGATAAATGTCTAAATAAAACAAACTAATCATTATAGAAGTAAAGGATTGTCAATAGGTTAGTCTTACAGTTTGCTATAAGATGGAAGACACTTTGTCACTATAATATAGTCATGTAATTCAATAATTAATCATTAATTCAATAATTAAGAAAATACAAGACAAATGACTGTTTTTTCATGATAAATTTAGCTGGTCAGTCAAAGGTTTAAATTTTTTAAACATAATAATCATAAACAACTATCAGCATATGTTTTTAGCGTAAAGTTACATAGACCAAATAGCATTTAAAAAGCAGAGAACCAAATCTGTTAGTAATCAGCATTCCTACATGACAGCTCTAACAGCTGTTAACTCTCTTAAACCACTAACTCTGCGATAATAAACAATGCAATAACAACAATGCCAATAGAAACGCTGACATGATTCAGGATGCGTGCCGTTTTGGAATTCTTCGCTGCTAATACTTGCTGTCCTGAGTGGTTGGCATTTCGAGTCTGTGAAAACAAATGTGAAACATAATGTTATCAGCTTCTGTTCTCATTCTGAATTTGTTTGATCCAATGAAACATGGAGAAGCTCCTTAAATGAGGGGGCAAACTCCACTCCATGGATGGGTTTTCTTATAGTTAACATAATTTTTCATTTCCATTTGATGAAAGGTTTCCATGTTAAAGGACAACTCCGGTGAAAAATGAACCTAGGGGTAATTAACACATGGTTACCGAGTAGATCGTTCTCTGGGATGCGAAGAGTGTAATGTAAAGAGTTGTATCTCTAAAAACAGATTAGCTTATAACGCTAGTATATAGGGCATAGAATAAGTAAAATGAAATCGCTAGTTAATACCACAAACAAGGCTAAAAATAGCCTCACACTAACACGGTAGCATAATGAGGGTCCCTACATGCAAACCGAAGCATTGAGAACTTTGTAAGTGTACAAATAGTTTAATAAGAAGATACTTTATAAAGACAGTACATTACGTGTATACAGACAGGAGCCATCTTGGAAAACAGTCTCGACAAGTCACATTTGTCCGAACTTGTCTCCGAACTCTGGAGAGCGTCCAATGCATCTATTTACAGCGTGTTTTTGCAGCGGTGAGTAATGTAGCCAGTCACGGTTGATCTCTTGAACGTGATCAGAGGTGTTTAAGTTAGTCAGAATCTCACAGAGTTTTTATTCAGTGCTGAGTTAATGCAGGTGCGTGAAACCAATCATTAATAAGCATTGAGAACTTTGTAAGTGTACAAATAGTTTAATAAGAAGATACTTTATAAAGACAGTACATTACGTGTATACAGACAGGAGCCATCTTGGAAAACAGTCTCGACAAGTCACATTTGTCCGAACTTGTCTCCGAACTCTGGAGAGCGTCCAATGCATCTATTTACAGCGTGTTTTTGCAGCGGTGAGTAATGTAGCCAGTCACGGTTGATCTCTTGAACGTGATCAGAGGTGTTTAAGTTAGTCAGAATCTCACAGAGTTTTTATTCAGTGCTGAGTTAATGCAGGTGCGTGAAACCAATCATTAATAAAGTCAAAACATGATGCAAGTAAGAGATTTATTGTTGACATTTTTATAACGGAACTTTGTGAGATCGCGATGAACTGACAAAGCAAAAGCATTTAGTGATCGTATAGCGATCTTGATTCACTTTCGAGGCTGCAGTCAACATTCATTGAATAAAACTATTGTTGCTAAGAGGACCGACGGCCAATTGTATGCTGCAAAGTTTCGGCATTGACATCTAAATATAAATGCCACTCTGCACGAGACAGAAATATCCTCCTTAGACCCAGAATAGAGGTTTTGCCTCTGTAGAGGACATTATTTAGCGAATTTCTCTGACAACATACACAGTTTTAAGTCTGGATATTCTTATGAAATATGAGACATTTTTATGAAAATTGTCCCAAAACACATTAATATGCAAATTAGATACAGTGTATAGATGCATTGCCTAGAATGGGAATGGTATTTATGGCTATGTTTACACACATATTACATAAAGTAAAATTATATATCAAATTATTCTGTTATCTTTCATAACATTAAGAATCATCTTTATACATAGTTTGGATTAAAAAAAAACTTGAAGCATAAAAACATTTGTTTGATTGTTTTTGTCTATTCATGTCTTTTAATTTTCTCAATAAATAGTTCTGAAATAGTTCTAAATATCGGCATCTTTAAATAACGCATTAAAGCAATGTAAAGGCAGATTAATAGACAAACATTTGTAGCAAAATATTTTTGAAATTCCAATTATTGGTAAAAGTGATGACTTGTAAATAAATAATCATATATTTCTCACTGTACACTGCTATGGTGGAGCCGTTGCTTAGCCTGCACTTTACTAGAGCACCCTCAGTCATTTCAGAAACATCCTCAGTGATTTGATTCTGGAACCGGGCCTGGCATCAATGCTTCACAAATGAAATTAACTGATGTAAAGTAAACATGCTGTTACATTAGTTCCCTTTCAGTCGGTCACGTTCGACGTACGTCGGACGTACCGACGAATTGGGATCACTTCTGGGAGCCCCTATCAGCTTCGTGCTATTTAGAACCGGCAATGAAAAATTGGCGTGCGAGAATTGCATCTCGCGCTCCGCCCCGCGCCGCAGGTATAAACAGGAAGCGAGAGCGAATGCACGCTGTCATTCACTTCGGAGCCGAACGGCATATGAAGAGGACTAGAGAACTCATCATTGAGTATTCAGCTGCTATCAGAAAGCAAGAGTTATTGAGAAGACCGGAGATCGGGGATCAACGCGTGTTGGAGAGACGGCACACTTCAGCGGGATCGCGGTGCTCACTGCTGCTCTGGAAAAGAGAAAAACTGCTGTTTTCACAGCAACCTGTCAGTTCGTGAGGGCTTTTTTCCTTTAGTACAGGCACGGGATGCACTAAACCCTGTGCACTGTCGCGTTTTCTCCCTGAGTGCTTCAGCACAAGAGCATTTCCTCACAAAAAGAGTACACGGGTGACGCTGCGTCTTTTTCAAGATGTCATTCCACCCGTGCGTTTCTGGATGCGGTCATTCCCTGGTGCTTGCTGACGGTCACAATCGCTGTCTCACTTAGCGCATGTTTGGGCAAACAGCACGCTGAGGCGGTGTTTGTGGATAGTTCATGTTCCCACTGCGGGAACATGACTATCTCGGAACTAAGATCGAGACTCACCTACCTTCGGGAAGGCGGAGTCTCCATAACCATCCCACTATCTAGTGCTATTCCTAACCAGAATAGACTTACTTCTTCGGATGGCCAGGGTGATCTGAGGATTATGTTTAGGGCACACCCGCTGAGTCAATCTTCGCAGGCCCCTATTCCCTCAGTTCCGCAACTGGTAGAGCTCCCGGGAGAAGTCAATGGTCCCTCCCACGGGCGGCCGGCGGTGACTTTCGGAGCTCCGGCAGATGAGCAGATGTCGATAGCTGCATCGGAGGGGGAGTTTCAGTCCTCGGAGGATGAGGGTTTGGCTGGGCTACCTCCCTCTGGGAGAGTTGCTTCGGCCGCACCGGACCCCGAGATGACTACTATGCTTGACCGGGCCGCCGAAAGGGTAGGGCTCGTGTGGAACCCTCCACCTCTAGGTTGGACGATTGGTTCCTCGGGGACCTGGTTCTCAGCGTCCTGCCCCGACACCATTCTTCCCAGAGGTGAGACGGCACCTTTTTCTGCCAGAAACCGGCTGAGTGACTCCTCCCCCCTCACTACCCTCGACGGCGGACCAGCCAAGGGGTACACGGGGATCCCGCCAGTGGAGCACGTCGATGCGATGCAACTGTGTCCGGCGACCGCCTCTAACTGGCGTGGTGACCCGCGTCTCCCATCCCGAGCCTGTAAGTTCTCCTCTGGTCTGACTGGGAAGGCTTACAAGGCTTGCGGACAGGCTGCGTCTGCCTTGCATGCCATGGCGTTGCTTCAGGTCCACCAGGCCCAGGCACTCATGGACATGCACGAGGGTAGGCCTGACCCAGAGCTCCTCCGGGAGCTCCGGACGGCGACGGACCTCGCCCTCCGGGCGACGAAAGTCACCGCCCGTTCCATCGGTCAGGCGATGTCCACGCTTGTGGTTCAGGAGCGTCATCTCTGGCTCAACCTGGCCGACATCAGGGAGACCGACAAGTATCGGTTCCTGGACTCCCCCATTTTGTCGGCCGGGCTGTTCGGCGACGCGGTCGAGAGCTTTGCCCAGCAGTTCTCGGCCGCCCAGAAGAAGACGGAGGCCATCAAACACATCCTGCCCCGTCAGCCCGCTGCTGCCTCCACCCAGCTTCCGGTGGCGCCGCCTCTGACTGCTCGTCACCGAGGACGTCTGCCCGCCGCCACCTCCGCCTCCGCCCCCGCCAAGGCACCGCAGCAGCCTTCCACCAGCCAACGGCGTGGGGCCGGCCGTGGGAAGGATGTCCAGCCCGCTCAGGCCGCTGCCAAGCCAGGTGGCAAGCGTCGTCGCAAGCGACCCTGAGACGGGCCGCCCAGAGATGGAGGAAACTGCTCTTCGGGAAATGGCTGCAGCACCACTCCCTCCCCCGGAGGAGGGCCGGGGGAGAATCTTTTGTTCCAGTTTGATTTCTGTACCCAAAACTTCAGTAAAAGAGCAGTTTCCAATATCTCTGGGTGCCAAGAGAGCGCGCTTGGCGGTGGTCAACGCTCCCATGCCTCACCACCCTCAGGTACCTCTCCCTTCGCCAGCAGGGGACGCCGGCTGTGGGGACGCACTCAAGCGGCCTCCCCACACTCGCACGTCCCCTCCGCGGATGCAGGCAGGCACGTCCCCCCAAGTTCAGGGGCGTTCACTTCACGACAGTAGTGGAGGCGAATGTCCCGTGCTCAGGGCGGAGATCGCAGTCCTACTGGCGAAGGACGCGATAGAGCCGGTCCCTCCAGCCGATATGAGGTCCGGGTTCTACAGCCTGTACTTCATTGTACCCAAGAAAGGCGGCGGGTTACGGCCGATCTTGGATCTGCGGTTCTTGAACCGGTCCCTTCACAGGCTGCCGTTCAGAATGCTAATGCAGAAACGCATCTTCAGGTGCATCCGTCCCCAAGATTAGTTTGCAGCGATCGACCTGAAGTACTTTCATGTCTCGATTCTCCATCGACACCGCTTCTGCGCTTCGCGTTCGAGGGACGGGCATATCAGTACCGCGTCTTACCCTTCGGCCTGTCCCTGTCGCCCCGCGTCTTTACGAAGGTTGCGGAGGCGGCCATTGCTCCCATGAGAGAGCATGGTGTTCGCATTCTCAACTACCTCGACGACTGGCTGATCCTCGCCCAGTCGCAAGAGCAGTTGTGCGAACACAGGGACAGGGTGCTCAGTCACCTCAGCCAGTTGGGACTTCGGGTCAACTGGGAGAAGAGCAAACTCTATCCTATACAGAGGATCTCTTTTCTCTGTATGGAGATAGACTCGGTCGCCATGACCGCGCCTCACAGAGGAGCGCGTCCAGTCAGTGTTGAACTGCCTGAATTCGTTCAGAGGCAGGACAGCGGCACCACTGAAACATTTTCAGAGGCTCCTGGGGCATATGGCATCTGCAGCCGCAGTAACGCCGTTGGGATTGCTTCATATGAGACCGCTTCAGTCAGCAGAGTTAAAAATCTTGTCGTTAAAGACAATACTCCTGACTGCGTTGGCCTCCATCAAGAGGGTAGGGGACCTGCAGGCATTTTCGGTCGACTGATCGTGCCTGGAATTCAGGCCCGGTAACTCTCATGTGATCATGAGACCCCGGCCTGGATATGTGCCCAAGGTTCCCACTTCTCCCTTCCGGGACCAAGTGGTGAGCCTGCAAGCGCTGCCTTCGGAGGAGGCAGACCCAGCCCTAGCTTTTCTCTGTCCCGTCCGTGCTCTCCGGACTTACGTGGACAGAACGCAAAGCTTCAGGACCTCAGAGCAGCTCTTCGTCTGTTACGGAGGACAGCAGAAGGGAAAGGCTGTCTCCAAGCAGAGGATGGCCCACTGGATAGTGGATGCCATCGCCTTGGCTTATGAATCCCAAGACGTGCCTTGCCTGCTCGGGTTAAGAGCCCACTCCACTAGGGGTGTTGCTTCTTCCTGGGCGCTGGCTCACGGCACCTCGCTGACAGATATTTGTAGAGCTGCGGGCTGGGCGACACCTAACACGTTCGCTAGATTTTATAGCCTCCGTGTAGAGCCGGTATCTTTCTTGTGTGCTCACTTCCCATAGTCAGTAACACCGAAGTGCCCGTTCTAGTGTCGGCTTGCTGCGCCATTCCCACCCTCATGGTACGGATACGTGCGCTTATCTGCTCCAGTCGAGTTCCCCAGAACGGCGAACCCTGTTGAGTCCTCCGCAACCCGGGGCAGTCAGACGTGGCGAAACGTTCGACGGCAGGTCTAACACTCGTATGCATTGGTGGAACTTGTGTTAGGCTGGGTTCCGTATGTTGTGACCACCATGTCGGTCCCATTTGTGTATTCTTCCACGGTACGGCTCCCTACGGCGAGACCGTGTCTTTCCCTCGGCAGAGTCTCCTCTGCAGTCTCAGGAAGGTGTTGTCCCCCTCCTCTAATTGGCCGGAGCTACCCCTGGGACTTCCGTATGTTGTGCTGCCCACGGCCAGCCCATACGTGTATTTTCCACATGTTAACTCCCTCTGGGCATGATGTGGCTTCCGCAGCGGCCTTCACAGGCACGCTTTCCCAGCGTTATCCAATACAGTCAGCTGAGTGGGCCTTGCGGAATATCAGCTTTGACTCTCCCTTCGTGAATTTCCCCGCCCGCTCAGATCGGGGTCTGAGGGGCTCATCGCTGGGCGCTGGAAGTGGTAGTAACTATGGCGTTTTCCAAAGGGATCCCAATTCGTCCCTCCTGAAGGAGGGAACTGAGACGTTCGTCCCGTCGCCACAGTTGCTGTACCATCACTGCAGGGCCGAGCCACTCAGTTCGGCTCCTCAGTGAAAAACAGAGTGCATTCGCTCTCGCTTCCTGTTTATACCCGCGGGGCGGGGCGGAGCGCCAATTGTTCATTGGCCGGTTCTAAATAGCTTGAAGCTGATAGGGCCTCCCAGAAGTGATCCCAACGTACGTCTCCGTTCCCTCCTTCAGGGAACGAGGGTTACCATACGTAACCGAGACGTTTTCAATTTCTGAGTAAAAATGAAAAATGAAAATTTTGAAAAAAGTAATTTACAGGAAGACAAAAACCTTGGCCAAAGACCACACGTATATATATACACTGGCCTACTTTATCAATGGAGCATGGCAGTTATGTTGCAAGAATGTGCAACATAACTACCTCGTATTGTTTCAAATGTGTCACCTGTTTAGCTGTAGACTGCATCTCTTTTTTTAGTTATGAAATGATTTAAAGGGTCACTTCAGTGATTTAGCATTAAGCTTTGTATCAGTAGAAACCCCGTAGTATATTTGAATTATGGTACTTTCCCCCCTCATATCCCCCTGAGACGAGAGAATTATGCATTTTATTTCTGGAAAAAATCCTCAGATGACGCAAATATTGTAATTTTGCATCATCTGAGGATTTTTGGGCCAGAGCCTAAAAACTACAGCCAGCCAAAAATCTGACTCCTGCTGCGTTTGTCCTTTGACTTTTGTTCAGCTCACTCACACTTTATTGAAAATACACATTCAGTTTTTAATTGTAGTGTTTATTCTCTAACTGAACAAAATTATTATTAATTAATTATTATGAAGATCAAAATGAAGTTGCGGGCGGTGTAGGGAGTGTTTCCACATCAACCACATAGGAAACATTTTTTGATGAGTTTGTAATAGAAAAACATTCTCAAACAGCCCTGCATTGATATCAATGATTTACACAGAAGTATTAATATATATATATATATATATATATATATATATATGTATATATATATATATATATATATATATATATATATATATATATATATGTATATGTATATATATATATATATATATATATATATATATATATATATATATATATATATATATATATATGTATATATATATATATATATATATATATATGTATATATATATGTATATATATATATATATATATATATATATATATATATATATATATATATATATATATATACTTTTGTGTAAATCTATTAATATCTGAATATTAACAATATTCATATTTTTTCATGTTAGTTTTTATTAGTTTGTCCTGCATTGATATCACTGATTTACATAGAATTATTAATACACATATAATCATTTGCATTATTAATATCTTTATTAATCACGATTAATCACATCCAAAATGAAAGTTTGTGTTTACATATGTTTGTGTGTACTCTGTATAATTATTATGTATATATAAATACACACACATTCATGTATATATTTAAGAAATATTTGCATGTATATACTGTATATTATATATAAATATAAATACTTTATATATAAATATATTTTTCTTAAATATATACATCCTTGTGTGTTACTGCAATGATCCAGTTAATAAATAAAAGTAAAGTACATGGACTAATACTTACAGAGGAGGAGAAAATCAGTGCAGCAATGCCTAGAGGGATGCAGCAGCACAGCATAGTAAAGATGGAATAGCACAGGTATTCTGGCTCTGGATTGGCCAGCGGAGCGGCAGTCATAAAAAATGCATGCTGCATGGTGACCACAGATTGCCCTGGATGTGGCCCTTGGGCATAGGGGCCCTGGGGGACTGGCTGTTTTGGAAAAGAGGGAAGGTATCCAACCGGGTAGTCCTGGCATGCTGCTGGTGGTGGTGTAGGCTGCAGCATTCCTGATTTCTCAGATGAACTACAGGCACCTGTGGGCTGATTGCTGGGATCCATTTTTCAGATATTTGATTGTAATTTCCTTTGCCTTGTGCTCTACAGAGACATTTGTACTGCTGTACTCTGGTTCAGACACTCATATACTTTGTATTAATGGCAGAGGCAGAGGTGAGTTGTATTTGTAGGGGAGTGACACAATAATAACCAACTGCAGATCTATACGTCACAGCAATGTGAGGTCAGCAGCACCAGCAGTCTTAGACCGGGGTTGGGGTGGAGCTTATAGCATCATTAAGGGTAGGTTTAGTGGCGACAGTTAGGCTGACAGTTAACAGGCTATGACCAAAACTACATTAGAAATATTTATTTTGTAAGCTCACAACACAGTGCATGCCATCAGTCGTTGTTGTCATGATATCATTTTTCTGCATGCATGTTTTATTTAAGTGAATACATTAGCCAGGTGGATTAAATATACAGACTCAGTCATTCCATAGATTCAAAACAAAAGATAGCCTATACCAAATAAAAAAATATTTATTATGTTTCTTCAATTAGATATATTTAAGGACACCTATTGGTATAATCTGACTATAATGAAGCCTACGCT
Organism: Romanogobio albipinnatus; assembly: GCA_023566225.1. Taxonomy (NCBI): domain Eukaryota; kingdom Metazoa; phylum Chordata; class Actinopteri; order Cypriniformes; family Gobionidae; genus Romanogobio; species Romanogobio albipinnatus. The sequence continues at coordinate 43,793,403 of CM042252.1, read as the reverse complement.
AAGACTGGCATGGTTAAAGAGATAGTTCACCCAAAAATAAAAATGGGAAAACTAATCCATATGAATAAAAGCCTAAATTCAGAAAATTTGGACTAAACCGCTCAATTCAATTCATGGATTCGTTTTAAGTTTTTGAAGTGTCAAAGTGGTAGTTGTGTAACTGTCAATGGAGGGACAGAAAGAAGAAGAAGAAGAAGAAGAAGAACTAAAGTCTTAAAGGTTTGGAATATAACTAAATGACACAATTTTAATTTGTGGGTGAACTATCCCTTTAAGAGTGCTATTCTGCAGTTTGTCTATGATATGTGTGGTATTTTTATAAAAGGTAACAAGGGCACATTAACTTAAATAATCATAATAGTAATAATGTGCATGGAGAAATAATTTATAATAAATACTGCAATATAAAAAAACAAGAATGGTGCATTTTGATTTCATGGTGACTTGCATGATTTTTTTTTTTCTTTTACTTTTTTTTTCTCAAATGCTAACAAGCATTGTTCAATACTGAAGCCACATTTTCAAAAAAGTCTTCACACATTCAGCGAAACAGAAGCCTATTTAGACTAAACTGTGAATCATTTTTCATTGCACGAGCATGATGTAGGAGGAGAGCGAGAGCCCTTTCACCAAGAGTGATGAAAAGAATTCAAGCTATTTGATGTGAATAATCACAGAAAAGAGATCGCTCGACATGTACAGGAGAGAGAGCTGCGTGAGAGAAAATGGATCGGTTTCAGGAAGCCGCCACCACTAAAGTTCGACTTCTCAAGACCAGAAGAATGGCCAAAGTGGAGTAAAAGATTTGAAAGATTTAGAGTTACAGCCAGAAGAGAACCAAGTAACTTAAATGGACTCGTGTATACAATGTCCCAAAATACGATGGTTTTGGGAAACGCTGCCCATCTCAATGAGTACCACATTGTCGTAGACGTAGAGCAACTGAATGAACACTTTGTAGTATGAAGAAATGTAATATTTGAACGTGCGAAGTTTAATATGAGACAGCAAGAAACCGGTAAAAAGTGTTGTGGTAAAAAAGCAGCAAGAGGAGCTGAAAGCCAACTTCAAAGGTGACTTTGCAACATACGTAGACATTGTTCATGCACAGAAAAAACTTACAATAAAGGAATGATTCAAAGTAAGAAGCCTACTAGGATGGCAGAGAAGCAAACAACCTCAGAAAAGTACATTCCATGCAAGAGGTATGGGAAAATTCCATCTCACAGCAAATTTCAGTGCCCAGCAAGACGGCCACCTTTGTTAGGAAAAGGGTCATTATGCAAAAGTTTGCAGGTCCAGAGGAGTAAGTGAAGTAAACATGACATGTGATGAAAAAAGGGAGTGATATAGCATTCTTAGGTAGTAGGTACTATCAGTACAGAGCAGAATGATGCCCCCTGGCTGATAAAACTAAAAGTGAATTATTCTGAAGTTTCTGTTCAAAGTAGACACGGGTGCAGACGTCACAGTGGTTTCTGAAGAACAGAGTGATTTGCTACTGGGCAGAATAAACCCCCACACTCAATGGAAGGGATGGGCAATCTACCCCACTCTTCTTTGTTAAATAACGAAAATAAAAAAAGAGTTAAATGGTTTTTTTGGGGGGAAGGAAGATGTGTTGTTAAAATTTAAATCTCAGAAAGGGGGATGTAGTGATGGTCAAATACCGCACCCTATTGGGGAGTGGGGGAAGAAAATAAAGTGTTTGTCTGTCTTGCTTCAGCATAAAAACACCGGTAAAGAGCCATCTTAACACAACAAAATGCAATAATTATGAACGCAATTGCTTTTCAGCTGAAAGCCTACCCAGGTGTCCTATTTTAGTCTCTATTACAGTAATAGTTTTTTTCAGTCATCTTTTGGTAAATCGGGATGGCTTTAGAATGATCTTGTTAGGAAACATGTCACGTTTGTGTTGTGGTAGGAAGACAAAGACTAGATAAAAAATATTCCAAGTTTAATTTTCAAATACAAGGCAGACAGACAAGCAGGGTTAGCACAAAGTATCATAATGGTGACCTGTTGGGGAGACTTAAAAGGACTATATTTTACTTCTATTGCTGGATCTACTGTTGTGTGGCCATCACTCCAGGGTGTCGGTCAGAACACAGGAACCAGACCAATAACTGAATTGAGGGTGTTTAATAAACTGTTGCAGTAGGCATGGGCATACAATTTCTCAATTATGTATATACATATAAACTGGTAGGTATGTGTATGTGTGGTTCTGAAACAAACAAATAATAATTATGAATAATAGCATTATGAATTAAATATCCATATACATACATTCCAATACTAGTAACGGATGTATACGCATACGAACGGCCGCTAGGTGGTGTCACGTGTACATAAACGTGACTGGCAATAATACCCGCATAACAGATTGTAATGAATATGACTGCTTAAAGGATTCAAAGTATCAATTATATAATCCACAATATTGATAAATAGTATCTGCACTAGATATGCGTGCATACAACTTAAATATTCACGGAGAATAATGAAGCTAAGCAAAGGGTGTAACACAATAACTCTAGCATTCCCAGACAACAAATTAGCTCTTGCCGACGTCGGGGCGCGTGTGCCTGCCCGACATAAAGTGCCTCGGTGAGATGTCTTATAGAGATCGGTAGCTAATCGGCAAGATATCGGGAAGATGGTGGCATTAGAATGATCGCCGACCGTGAGCCAACGTAAACCCGAAATTATCGCCGCCCGTGAGCCAACGTAAACCCGAAATAATTATGACCTATGCGGCGCGATCCCACTAGAGCTGCGAAAAGCATTGAGACGTCTCGCTCCCATTGACTGAACTGGAACAGCTGATTTTCGGCTGCATCGCTGGAAACGTCACAGCATGCTTGAAAATCAGCTGTTCAGTGTTAAGTCAAAGGGAGCGAGACGTCTCAATGCTTTTCGCAGCTCTAGTGGGATCCCACCGTTATAGGTCTTATTGATTTGTTTAGGCTAACTGCTGTCAGATTGTGTGGACACAAGTTTCCTATTGTGTATCAACAACACTCAATAACAGTTTATGTGATGTGTTAATCATAAAATTTCTTCCCTAACAATTTGACAAGAGCTAGTTAAGTAGGCAACTAGCCCACTTACATGCGAGACTCCGTGGCTGCGCAGTCTGCAGCCGCTTCCGTTTGAGATGCCAGGTATTATGATAAACAAAAGTTTAAATTGAAAGTAAGTGATTATTTATGTGTAGGGTGTATTTCATTCACAATCTGACAACCTGGGAAATGTCAGTCTAACAGAAAAATAATGGATAAGTGATTTTAAAATTAAGTTTGATGGTCATGCAAATTAGGCTACAGGAGTTTTCCAGGACAAATAAACAGGAGGGCACCGGGAGATGACCTTGAAAATTTATTTTTTTTACAAAATTAGTATCATTTATTTTAACACTCCACAAATCACACATAAAATTACAACAAAAATAAGAAATTCCCTCCAAATCAATTATTTCACTTATGCTTGCTCGCCCCGCCTTTGCCGCCCCCCATTCCTGTCCCTGCTCAGCCGCAGCCAGTTTCTCACGGTCATCTCTACCTCAGCCTCAGTGGAATTTGGTTGGGCAGGATTTAACACAGCACCTAAAACAGAAAACAAAAAAAACAAAAAAGCAACAGGGGGGAAAATAAGACAGTAGCACAAAAGTCTATATCTTCGTTTGATTGTTTCTATAAAGACAATTCAGAAAAGTCAGAGCATTTTACAAAAAAAACCTTGAGAGCTCTGGTTGAGAATAGTGTGAGGACAGTATAAATACATTTTAATATGCAAATGGCACATTTCTGAGCGTCACTTAAAGAGAATGACACATTTATTATTTTAAAAATGATTTTATTTACAACACGGAAACGCCTGGAACTCAAGGAAGTGTTGTGACTTGTAAATGTAAATCACTTGCACGAATCGCTTCCGGTGTGAACGCACCATAAGACAGATCAAAAGTCAAACTCCAAGAATGTGCCAGGCAGTTAAAAAAAAAAAAAACTCTTAGGATGCCAATAATCAAGACAAGCAAACAGGAGCAAGTTATTACATGTGTGTATCGATATGTGCAAAATAACTTTAACTAGATACATCTTTATCAATAACGATTGAAAAATGTCCGATAGTGCTCAAAAGTCGACAATTGGGAATTTACATCATTAAAAGAAGTCTTTGTGAAGTCTTTGAGGTTAATTAAAACATACTTACGAAGGCAAAGGCAAAGACGTTGAGTAATATGGCTCTGAAAAGAGCCTTTGGGGTGTATGTAGTTCCTGTTGAGAAAAAAGAAACATGAAAAGGAGTCAACTATATTGCAAATGCCTTTGTGAATTAATATGCACTCAGTTTTAATTTATCTTTATTGACTAAAACAGTATGTTAAGAACATAGCAAATCAGAATTGTGGGATGACTTCTAGATTGATCACTTACAAAAATCAGATGAAAATCGATCACTGAAAAAAACAGAAAAGACAATTATTCTATTTTGTTTAAATTTAAATGAGAAAGGTTAATAAAGGCTCTATTTTATGAATAGGTGTGTGTCCAAAAAAACACTTACTTCACTTAAAGCTACACTGTGTAACTTTTTTAGTTTATTCTTAGCTAAAACACTTATATGAGCATATATGTGCTCATTAATGCTTCTTTCAAGTAATAAAGTATTCTCGTAAGTTTATAATATGCCATTGAAAATACATACGGGTAAGGGGTTCGAATGGGGGTCGCCATGTTGCCCCTCCATCTTGAAAGTACATTAGCCAAAGAGGGACATACCCGTAAATTCAAGCTTCGCCTTTGGCGTTTTAACACTCGATGGCACCGTGTCGAATGTGAACGAGGTGGAACTGGAAGCCATGTTAATCTTGGACTAAATCGGCCACCGTAGGAGTTAAAACGAAATCAGAATTGAGAGGAACAGAAACTAATATTCACTGGATGGTCATATACCCTTTCACCGCTAGATGGGGGGAAATATCATACACTGTAGCTTTAACTACTTCATAACCACTTGTCTACAGCAGTGTTTCCCAACCTTTTTTCAGTCATGGTACCCTATGAAAATGTTCTCCATTTTGTGGCCCCCCCTCGCATACGTTACGCTAGTGTAACCGTACATATTGCTCACGGTTCGGTTTGTATCACGGTTTTAGGTTCACGGTTTCGGTACGGTTCAGTATTTGCTATGTTCAGGGAAAAAAGGACTACTGTCAAATAAAAATAAAGAAAATAATAAGAACAAATAACTTAAATACAAGCAGCAGCACAAATAAATAATATTGAGCAAAGATACTTATAAAGTAAACTATGCTTTTCAGGTTTTTCAGGTAGGTCTAACATTATAATGTTATTATAATAGTTTTGATGTACAGAAATTGATCAAATTAAAATAACATTGCATGTTTGACTGTATAAATTAAAGATTAATCCTATTAAACTTACAAAAGCTTTTCAATCAAGAGCAGTGAGTGATGTCCTTGTCTTTTGTTGTTTGACATTAAACAGACAGCAGTAAAGGCCCTTTTGAGACCTAAAGCTCGGATATGCGTCGTCTTTCTCGAATGTATAAAGTTTACTTAAGGCATATACAGACTATGTCTGCTAGGATACTCCTCAAGATGGACATGTTGACATACTTTGAGTGAGTTTGTCCGTTCAAGAGCTAGCCTTGAAAGAGAACTCAATATTGGCGCGCTGTGAGACGTGTGCGCGCTTCGGGTGAGTGCACAGAGACACATTTGAGAGGCGGTATTAACATTAAGTGACATGACATCGGACGCACAGAAGCCAATGGCACATGTCACTATGCGTATTGGCACATCCGGTCTTCATTGGCATGTGCCAGTGGATAGTGGCATGTGCCACTGACATTATCGCGACACACTGACATGACACAGAGTCGCGGAACATGTCGCCATGTGTCGTGACACCTCCAGTAGTGACTGACAGATTAATCGAGCACCTATACTGACGTAATTGTGACACAAAATCCTAAATAAATAGCATAATTTCGATATTAATATTTTAAATATCAATTAAACGCATTAAAGGCAGTAATATTTTCTCACAGCGCGCGACTTCTCATTCGCGTCTTCTGGCACTAAACCCGGATGATGACGGCGAAAAGGACTGGTCATATTCGAACATACCACAGCACTAGCATTGAACAAAGTTTACAAATAGAGAATATTTTGAAAAATGCGGCACCCCGGTTGGGAAACACTGATCTACAGTGGCTGCGCGCTTGTACTGAACTGAGCTCTTTGATTGACAGGTCTACTTTTAACGTTACCATAGAAGCGCACAACAAAAGAGCAGCCTTTAATTTTAAACATGTCACTTAGACAAAATCATAAAAAATGCCTTCAGAGTGTAAGGGGTTAATATTATAAAAGGACAGTAATTTTTGTGTGGACAAAAGACAGTCTGTTAATTTATGACCGTTTATTAGTTTAACCTGGCTGTTTACCAAACGATTCTCCTCAGGCTGAAAGAGAAAAACGAGTTCCCCTAAAAATACTGTCTAAAATAACTCATTGAAAATATTTAACACGCGAATATAAACCAGTTAATACCAAGTCAACAGTTAACAACTAACCAAGTCTAAAAACACGTAAGTTACGTCTGGCGTATTTCTGTCACCCGTTTATCGAAAACATTTCTCAGGAAACTCGACGTTTTTCTAACAAAATAATATTTTTCAATAAAAAAAGAAGTACACAAAACAAAATAAACACATACTGGCCTGAAAATTGTGTGTTTGAAATGGATAAACATACCACAAGAGAGTCCAGTACTACCGAGGCGATATGCTTCTGTGTAAGTAAAATCACGCGCATAAAAATGTGCACGCGCCACCTGACCTAAACGCCCCCTTGGTTAAAAAAATGACAATATTTACATTTGCAAATTATACTCAAAAAGAGATGCAGTAGATTTTGGTCCGCGCTTGAAAATTCATTTATAAAAATTATCATCATATATAAATTGTGGCATACGGACAAGCTCAACATACCTTCGCGCTTACACCGCCAGCTTGATGTGGACCTGTTGCTAGGCAGCAGCAGTTGTGGGGAAGATAAAAAAAGAAGCGGGATCGGCAAAATGGTTCTTCACGGTTCCTCCGCCGATCTCCGGAGTGTGCATGGATTGGAGTGGCTGTATACCATCGCGCCGATGGTTTGCCCACCTAAGTTTTTTTGGTGTGCAGGGGAAAAACCCCTTCCGATACTTTGCCGCTGGTGCCCTCCAATTGCCAACGTTGGTAAGACTGAACGTGCTGTCTGGGTTGTGTCAGCCAAACATTAAAGATACATATCGAAATATAACACACAAACATGATTATCTTTGTAACTAAATAGCAGATTAAGACAGAAACACTTACTATTCAGCAGTGACGCACACAATATAGGTATAATTACTCTCTGAATGGCGAATACATTCAGCAATGCACTTGTTTTCTATCTTCTGAGAGTCTGCACGCAGCAAAGCGCTGCTCGTTGCTCGTCTTGTGCGCTCAGAAAGTGTTGAAGCGCATCAATATGCGCCCGAAGTGTGCATAAATGATTATCCTGTCATCTGCACTACCTTTCTTACAGCCGCCCCCAAATGTGTATAGCACATTTGTTCTGAAAAGATGTGTAGTACAGAGCCCAGGGCAAGGTATAAGGGCTTAATTCTCCTCTTCCTCTGGAACCTCTGGTAGAACGATAAGCCTGGCTACAGGTCTAGTGTAGGTTCTGTTGTTGATCCTTACATCCACTGTCCTTATATGTCCGTCAGCACTGGGGTAAACTTTGACGACACGACCAACAGGCCAGCATGCCCTGGGCAGTTGAGGGTCCACCATCAGTACCACTGATCCTGGGGTATTATCTGTAGAGTTGGCATACCATTTCTGGCGGGACTGCAGGTTCAGGAGATAGTTCTTAATGAAACTAGACCAAAACTGGTCCGCTAGAATTGGGGAATGTCTCCAGCGGCACCTGCTCAGGAGTTCAGATTTAGGATAGACAACTTGGGGCAGGGACCCATTCCGCTGCCCCATCATTGGGCGTTACCGGATCACAGTCCTTTGGGTCGGAAGACACACATCCCAATGGTTTAGCATTCAACATACCTTCTACTTCCAGGAGAACAGTATGTAGCACTTCCTCTGTAACGGCTTGACTGCCTACTACCCTAAACAGTGCCGTTTTCACTGAGCGGTTTTCCCTCTCCAAAGCCCCACCGAAGTGAGGTGCGCCAGGTGGGTTGAAATGAAAATTGATCTTGTGCAAGTTGGATTCGGAGTTCTGGGGACAATTCTGCAAGGGCTTCTCGTAGCTCTCTTTCTCCTCCACGGAAGTTTGTTCCCTGGTCAGAGAACAACTTGGCTGGTGTCCCTCGTCTGGCAATGAACCTCCTCAAGGCCATCAAGAATGAGTCGCTATCAAGATTGGTGAGGATCTCTAGATGTACACATCTTGTTGTAAGGCACTTGAAGATAATTCCCCACCTCTTCTCTGTGCGCCTGCCCACCTTCACTATAAAGGGCCCGAAGCAGTCCATCCCTGTCGAGTAGAACGCTGGCTTATAAAGGTGTAGGCGTGCTACCTGTAGGTCTGACATCTTAGGGACTTGAGGGCTTCCTTTCCATTGACAACACTCTACACAAGTATGTTGATACCGGCGGATGGCCTCTCGACCTCGCAAGATCCAAAACTTGTGGCGGATCTCCGCAAACACTCTCTCAGGGCCAGGGTGGCAGAGTCGGGAGTCATAGTCTTGAATCAGAAGCTTAGTAGTGGGATGGCTATGATCCAAGATGATGGGATACACCGCAGCCAGTTCTAAGTCTTCAGACTGGCGCAATCTGCCACCAACCTTGATGAGTTCCTCCGTCTCGTCCAGCTCTGGAGACAATGTAAGTAGACGGCTACTTTTTTGGACTGGTTTCCTATTTCGCAGTAGTCTGAACTCCTCCGCAAAGCTATCCTGTTGTGCTCCTCTCAGGATGAAAATCTCGGCTGCACGGTAGTCGTCAGCATTTTGGGTCCCGCTCTGACTTGCCGCCCCATGACACATCTGTACTGTGGCCTCTACAAGGTCCTTCCAAGTGGTGTACTGCATTGCATCTGGTATGTGAGGCTCTTTATCAGGTATAGCCATTGTGACTCCACAAAATACATTGAATGCAGTCGTTTAGGTGCAATCTTTGAACGGGCCACAACAAAGGAGAGATGAGGCTGACCTTGATTATATACGGTCCTCAGGTAAGCAATAGGCTTGCTCCGAAGCATCGTAGAACACATGTATCTCATTAGTAATGCTTCTCTCAATGGCAGCAGGTACGTATGATCGGTAGACGGTGATTCTTGGCAGAACTTGTAACTCGCCCTCCCATTCCCTCCAGGCTTGTAGCAAATCATGGGGTAGTAGGGGATCATCCCAGTCTCTGTGCTTGTCCCAAAGCTGTCTCACTAGTATTTTGGCACGGGTGGTGTATGGCAAGATAAAGCCGAGGGGGTCGTATTGGCTGGCTAAGACCCTGTAGATGTTATGCATGGTCGGAGCATCATAATTTACAGGGCGATGTTTGTACCTCAATGTGTCTGTAAAACAGTGCCAGATGAGGCCCAGAGCAGATTCAGGATTATCAATCCGGTCATGAGCAAGCCAGAGTTTCAGGCTGTCTGATCGGGCTTCTTTTGGTAAATGGTTGATGACCTCTGGCTTATTGCTGGCCCACTGGCGAAGTTCAAACCCACCAGAGGCTAGAATCTCCCTTAGCTTATCTACCAGTTTTCAGGCTTGATCAGTTGAGGAGAGGCTTTGCAGACAATTATCAGAAAACCTCACATCATCCTCTGGCTGGCTGTGACTGATAACATGGTGCTGCATGGCGTAAGTGGCACAGCACGGGCTACACGTGGTACCGAAGGGCAGGACCTGCCACTCAAACACTGATGGAGTTCGGTCTCCTTCCATGTCTCGCCAGACAAATCTCAGAAGGGGACAATCTTCAGGAAGCAGGCGAACCTGGTGGAACATGGCTTTCACATCACCACTTATGGCTATGATGTGTTCCCGGAACCGTAACAGCACTCCTAGCAGTGAAGGTCCTAATGTGGGTCCAGGTAACAACCACTCATTTAAGTTTAGACCCCGGTACTGATAGATAAGAACAGTTGAACACGATGCGGTTCTTATTGTTGTGGGTCACCATGTGATGTGGTATATACCATGATTCCCCTGACTGTGTCACCTCTTGGGAACTCAACTTTTTGACTGTTCCTGCCTGGGTCAGTTTCTGAATTTCAGCATTGTATGCCTTGGCTCGAGCTGGGTTTCTAGCAAGGCACCATTCAGTGGTTCGGAGGCTGGGCATTACCATTTCCTTTGAGGCTTGTAAATGTGGCATCTCTTTGCGCCTTAGTAAAGAGGTGGAATAGCACGAGACTCAGTCCACTTCAACTCGGATGGTCTTTGACTCAAGCAAATGAAGTGCCTCTTGGTCTTGTCGGGATCTGGTGACCTTCTCATTCATGAAGGGAAGTACGTCAACTTGCCACAGTTTCTCGAAGTTCCTGAAGAGCTCTGACATTTGGGGAATGGTGGAAGTCAGTAAACACTGCTGCGGGTGAATGGACTGCTCGACAAGTCTAGTGGGACCTTGTAATGTCCATCCTAACTGTGTCTTAAGGGCTGCAGGTCCTCCTGGGGGTCCTAACCTTACTGGCTTAATGGGAGTAATCAAATGAGAGTGGTCAGCTCCAATGAGCAGTAATGGTTGTGCCTGCTCAAATCCCTGACAAGATGCTTGTACTTTTTCTGCAATTTGACCATGGGGTAAGTGTGGAGTGCAAGGCCAATCTGTTCTGCAGTGAATGCACCGATAATGTGGAAGCTGTGCTGAGGCTTATCAGCTGGGAATATGTGAAATGATACCATGGCACCGTGAAGGATTTGAATGTCCTGTCAAATAGTTCGCAGGGCAAGGTCTTCTGGCTCTCTTCGAAGGCCCAGGTGGAGTGCCGCAGCCGGTAAGAGCATAGTCCGTTCTGAGCCATCATCCAGGATGGCATAGGTGTTCATGGTACGCTTGCCATGGTGGAGTAGTACTTTACAGGGAGTGCAGAATTATTAGGCAAGTTGTATTTTTGAGGATTAATTTTACAACATTAATAATTAAACAACAACCATGTTCTCAATGAACACAAAAAACTCATTAATATCAAAGCTGAATATTTTTGGAAGTAGTTTTTAGTTTTAGCTATTTTAGGGGGATATCTGTGTGTGCAGGTGACTATTATTGTGCATAATTATTAGGCAACTTAACAAAAAACAAATTTATACCCATTTCAATTATTTATCTTTACCAGTGAAACCAATATAACATCTCAACATTCACAAATATACATTTCTGACATTCAAAAACCAAACAAAAACAAATCAGTGACCAATATAGCCACCTTTCTTTGCAAGGACACTCAAAAGCCTGCCATCCATGGATTCTGTCAGTGTTTTGATCTGTTCACCATCAACATTGCGTGCAGCAGCAACCACAGCCTCCCAGACACTGTTCAGAGAGGTGTACTGTTTTCCCTCCTTGTAAATCGCACATTTGATGATGGACCACAGGTTCTCAATGGGGTTCAGATCAGGTGAACAAGGAGGCCATATCATTAGATTTTCTTCTTTTATACCCTTTCTTGCCAGCCACGCTGTGGAGTACTTGGACGCGTGTGATGGAGCAATGTCCTGCATGAAAATCATGTTTTTCTTGAAGGATGCAGACTTCTTCCTGTACCACTGCTTGAAGAAGGTGTCTTCCAGAAACTGGCAGTAGGACTGGGAGTTGAGCTTGACTCCATCCTCAACCCGAAAAGGCCCCACAAGCTCATCTTTGATGATACCAGCCCAAACCAGTACTCCACCTCCACCTTGCTTGCGTCTGAGTCGGACTGGAGCTCTCTGCCCTTTACCAATCCAGCCACGGGCCCATCCATCTGGCCCATCAAGACTCACTCTCATTTCATCAGTCCATAAAACCTTAGAAAAATCAGTCTTGAGATATTTCTTGGCCCAGTCTTGACGTTTCAGCTTGTGTGTCTTGTTCAGTGGTGGTCGACTTTCTGCCTTTCTTACCTTGGCCATGTCTCTGAGTATTGCACACCTTGTGCTTTTGGGCACTCCAGTGATGTTGCAGCTCTGAAATATGGCCAAACTGGTGGCAAGTGGCATCTTGGCAGCTGCACGCTTGACTTTTCTCAGTTCACGGGCAGTTATTTTGCGCCTTGGTTTTTCCACACGCTTCTTGCGACCCTGTTGACTATTTTGAATGAAACGCTTGATTGTTCGATGATCACGCTTCAGAAGCTTGGCTATTTTAAGACTGCTGCATCCCTCTGCAATATATCTCACTATTTTTGACTTTTCTGAGCCTGTCAAGTCCTTCTTTTGACCCATTTTGCCAAAGGAAAGGAAGTTGCCTAATAATTATGCACACCTGATATAGGGTGTTGATGTCATTAGACCACACCCCTTCTCATTACAGAGATGCACATCACCTAATATGCTTAATTGGTAGTAGGCTTTCCAGCCTATACAGCTTGGAGTAAGACAACATGCATAACGAGGATGATGTGGTCAAAATACTCATTTGCCTAATAATTCTGCACTCCCTGTAGATTAGATTCAACTTTATTGTCATTACACAAGTACAAGGCAACGAAATGTAGTTTAGGTCTAACCAGAAGTGCAATAGCAGCAAGTGCAGGATATATACAGTGGTTGCATAAGTGCAGGACATGGAAATGTACTGAATATATATAAATATGTATAAATAGAGAGATGGATATTACTATAAACAGAACTGAATTTACAGGTGAATATGTACAGTGAATAAATATACAGATGGCTATTACTATAAACAGAATTTACAGGTGAATATGTACTATGAATAGAATACACAGATGGCTATTACTTTAAACAGAATTTTACAGGTGAATATGTACTATGAATATAATATACAGATGGCTATTACTTTAAACAGAATTTTACAGATAGAGGTATGCAATAATATGTTAGGCTAATATGAGGAATATAGCAGTGGATTAAGGTAGTGCAATAAATTATGGACAGAGCTATCCGAAAGAAAGTGTAAAAGTGCAGTGGAAAGTGGTTGCATATTGCAGTTAGAAGTACGGTGCAAAATGCAAATGTAAACATTAGATACTATAAATACAGTCGGCAGTGCAAATGAGCATAATCCAGTTAAGATATGGTGGTGCAAAATGCATAAGTAAACAGTTGTTACTGTAATAAACAGTCGGTAGTGCAAATAACAAAGTGAAGGCAGATGTGAGGTAGGAGAGTTAGCAGTTTATGAGGGAGTGGATCAACGGGGGTTTGAGTTCAGTAAAGAGACAGCTCTGGGGAAAAAAATTTCTTAAGTCTACTGGTTCTGGTCCGGAGGATCCTGAAACGCCTGCCGGAGGGCAGGAGAGAAAACAGTCTGTGGGCTGGGTGAGAGGAGTCCTTGAGGATGCTGCGAGCTCGATGCAGACAGCGTTTCCTCTGGATGTGCTCGATGGCAGGTAGTGGAGTCCCTGTGATGCGCTGGGCAGTTTTCACCACCCACTGCAGTGCCTTGCGCTCCGCAACAGAGCAGCTCCCATACCATACTGCCACACAGTTGGTCAGGATGCTTTCTATTGCGCAGCGATAGAAGTTCACCAGAATAGCCGAGGAGAGCTGATTCTTCCTCAGTGTCCTCAGGAAGAAGAGGCGCTGGTGAGCCTTCTTGACTAGGCTGGAGGTGTTGGTCGTCCAAACTTGACGATGGAATTAGATCCATACACAGGCTTGCAGTCGGAGGTGAAGAGGGAGTAGAGAAACGGACTTAGCACACAGCCCTGTGGTACACCAGTGTTGAGTGTGATGGACGTGAAGCAGGTGGATCCTGATCGAACATTCTGGGGTCTGTCAGTTAGGAAGTCCAAAATCCAGTTACACATTGAAGTGTTGATGCCCAGGTCTCCAAGTTTGGCAACTCTCCTTGCTGGTCTTCACCGGTGACGAACCGTCATATTCCTGGCACCAGGACTCATATTGCAGCCACTCGGAGAGGTCAGGGTATAGGTTGTTCCTGGACAATGGAACTTACTGCATCTGAATTCAGCTCTCATTTCTGTCGGTAACGTACTCAACAGGCGTGCTACATGGGATCCACACTGTAACTATCTCTCCTGGGGGGCCAAGGGATTTAAGCATGCCTACGAGTGCCTGAATCTGTAGGGCGAACTTGGCAGCTTGATTACCGCGTCGAATACCAGGTGAGTCCATAACACTGGCTATTTTGTTCAATGCCATCTGATGCGGCTGGCCGAATTTCTGATTAAGAGCAGCCATTGTATCGCTGTAGGGTGTAGGGGAGTTCAGATACAAATCTGCTAGCAGCCTTGCCACTTCCAACTTCAAGTGATGCACTAGGATTTGGTATTTAAAGAGCTCTGTCCCATCTGGGGGCAGTAGATTCTCTAACGCTATCTTCAATCTAGCAAACTCACTGGGATCTCTGTGACTGAAATTGGGGTATGTCGGCTCAGAGTGTGGGAGGGTCTGTGTCACATGTCTGTCCTGTCTTGTGGAGCACATGTGGTGTGTTGTTGTTTTGGGCTGTGCTCAGGTCTTTGTCTGATCCCTCCCCCTTGTTATCTGATTAGTGTTTGATTTCTTCCACCTGTTCCCTCCTGATTTCTTCCCCTTTATATAGTTCCCTTGTGTTCTCAGTCATTGTGCTTACGTTGTTATGCCTGGTCTTCGTCTCCCCTCCCTGTGATCCGCTCCCTGTCTTTTGGTATGTTGTTTATTATGTTATGTTTTCCCCCTTGTGGGTTTTTGGTTTGTGTTTATGTTTATTTTTAGAATAAATTCATGTTTTTCCCCTGCATTTGAGTCCTCTCCTCAGTTTCCTTCAGACAATTGTGACAGAACGTAAGCACCACTATGAGGACTCAGCAGAGAAGGAGGTCACAGCAAGCAACTCCCTCTTTTGTCTCCTGTCCCCTCTGGGACCGCATAGTCCAGTTCAGTTCCCTGAGCACTATGCGGCAAGAGGGGACAGAGATGAGAGAGTTTTCACAGGAGTTCAAGAGGGCGGCTAAGGGACTGGGATATTGTGATGAGTCTCTTAAGGAGCTTTTTAATTATGCCCTCGATGAACCATTCGATTGGGTCATAATGAGAGCGCTGGAGGGGACCACATTCGAGGAGGCGGTGGATTATTTCACTGGCCAGAGGCAGAGGACCCCTCCCCTGAGTCCAGTTGCTCCCTTTCCGGTGGCCCCTGTTTCGGTAGACTCAGTTCCAGTGGTTCCGAAACGACGGAGGAGGAGAAAGGTTCCCTCCATCCCGGTGCCGGTGGTCTGTGTTCCAGAGCCAGTGTCGGTTCCTGAGCCGGAGCCAGAGTCGGTTCCTGAGCCGGAGCCAGTGTCGGTTCCTGAGCCGGAGCCAGTGTCGGTTCCTGAGCCGGAGCCAGTGTCGGTTCCTGAGCCGGAGCCAGTGTCGGTTCCTGAGCCGGAGCCAGTGTCGGTTCCTGAGCCGGAGCCAGTGTCGGTTCCTGAGCCGGAGCCAGTGTCGGTTCCTGAGCCGGAGCCAGTGTCGGTTCCTGAGCCGGAGCCAGTGTCTGTTCCTGAGCCGGAGCCAGTGTCTGTTCCTGAGCCGGAGCCAGTGTCTGTTCCTGAGCCGGAGCCAGTGTCTGTTCCTGAGCCGGAGCCAGTGTCTGTTCCTGAGCCGGAGCCAGTGTCTGTTCCTGAGCCGGAGCCAGTGTCTGTTCCTGAGCCGGAGCCAGTGTCTGTTCCTGAGCCGGAGCCAGTGTCTGTTCCTGAGCCGGAGCCAGAGTCTGTTCCTGAGCCGGAGCCAGAGCCAGTGTCTGTTCCTGAGCCGGAGCCAGAGCCAGAGTCTGTTCCTGAGCCGGAGCCGGAGGCACCTGTTCCTGAGCCCTCAGTGACCGAGACACTGGCCATTATGGCCACCGCCATGTGGTGTGTGTGGGCTACGCACACACTTGGACCGGTGGTGTCTGTTCCTGTTCCAGAGCCTGAGCCGGTGGTGTCTGTTCCTGAGCCGGTGGTGTCTGTTCCAGTGCCTGAGCCGGTGGTGTCTGTTCCAGTGCCTGAGCCGGTGGTGCCTGTTCCAGGGCCTGAGCCGGTGGTGTCTGTTCCAGGGCCTGAGCCGGTGGTGTCTGTTCCAGGGCCTGAGCCGGTGGTGTCTGTTCCAGGGCCTGAGCCGGTGGTGTCTGTTCCAGGGCCTGAGCCGGTGGTGTCTGTTCCAGGGCCTGAGCCGGTGGTGTCTGTTCCAGGGCCTGAGCCGGTGGTGTCTGTTCCAGTGCCTGAGCCGGTGTCGGTTCCAGTGCCGTGGCCGCCTGAACTCCGCGGGCCGCCCTGGCCGCCTGAACTCCGCGGGCCGCCCTGGCCGCCTGAACGCTGCGGGCTGCCTGAATTCCGCGGGCCACCCTGGCCACCTGAACTTTTTGTTTCCCCCTTCCCTTCCTGGTCTGTTTCCCCCTTCCCTTCCTGGTCTGTTTCCCCCTTCCCTTCCTGGTCTGTTTCCCCCTTCCCTTCCTGGTCTGTTTCCTCCTTCCCTTCCTGGTCTGTCCCTCCCGTCCCGCCCTGGTCTGTCCCTCCCGTCCCGCCCTGGTCTGTCCCTCCCATCCCGCCCTGGTCTGTCCCTCCCGTCCCGCCCTGGTCTGTCCCTCCCGTCCCGCCCTGGTCTGTCCCTCCCGTCCCGCCCTGGTCTGTCCCTCCCGTCCCGCCCTGGTCTGTCCCTCCCGTCCCGCCCTGGTCTGTCCCTCCCGTCCCGCCCTGGTCGGTCCCTCCCGTCCCGCCCTGGTCCGTCCCTCCCGTCCTGCCCTGGTCCGTCCCTCCCGCCCCGGTCCGTCCCGCCCCGCCCTGGTCCGTTCCTCCCGCCCTGCCCTGTTCCTCCCTGGTTTGTTCTCCCGGTCCCGCCCTGTTCTTGTGGAGCGTCTGGTAGCCGCTCCTTAAGGAGGGGGTAAAGTCACATGTCTGTCCTGTCTTGTGGAGCACATGTGGTGTGTTGTTGTTTTGGGCTGTGCTCAGGTCTTTGTCTGATCCCTCCCCCTTGTTATCTGATTAGTGTTTGATTTCTTCCACCTGTTCCCTCCTGATTTCTTCCCCTTTATATAGTTCCCTTGTGTTCTCAGTCCTTGTGCTTACGTTGTTATGCCTGGTCTTCGTCTCCCCTCCCTGTGATCCGCTCCCTGTCTTTTGGTATGTTGTTTATTATGTTATGTTTTCCCCCTTGTGGGTTTTTGGTTTGTGTTTATGTTTATTTTTAGAATAAATTCATGTTTTTCCCCTGCATTTGAGTCCTCTCCTCAGTTTCCTTCAGACAATCGTGACAGTCTGGTGCTGAAAATCAATCGGGGGTCTTGGTAGGGCCCTCATCTGCAGGTATGGCTGTGATGTCGCTGCATGCTCACCTTGAAGGTAGCTCTTGTACTACTCAGACTTGTAAGCTGGACTAGCTCTGGGAGATGGCTGAGGATGAATGCTTCGTCGTTGACTCGAATGGCCCGGAAGCATCCTGCTTGTCTGGGTTCTGAAAGGCTGGAGTCTCTGACAGGAAAGCTCACTGGTGGGGCTGTAAGTGGCCTACTTTGATGGATGGCAGCTTCCTTTAATACTTGAAGTTCACTCATCATCTTCTCCAGAAGGCCAACGATAGGTGCATCGCTAATAGGCTGTGGCTCCTCTGGCTCCGGCCAGGGGGGAGGGGCAGGCCAGTCTACTTCGTTGCATTCGCTGACTTCATCACCGCTGATCAGCTCTGCACAGGGAGGAGGCACAAATCTATGGTCTTGGGGGAATATGGGGGATTGAGCAGGCATAAGTGGGTCAGATGTACTGGATCGAGAATGCATTATAGCTAGTTGAGGGGTCTGCTGAAGACTGCGTACTGTCTCTGTGAGTAACTTTAACTCAGATTTGGTCTGTTGGAGCTCTGCTAAGGTGGCACTCAACTGCTCTTCTCTGCTATGCAAAAGGTCGGTTTGGGAGGCTGGAGGCTGACTCCATCGTGTTGTAGACCAGACGTGTGGAGTGGATTTTCTACTACTCTCTGCATGTGTTCTTTTTGGGTACTGATCGGCTATCTGTCTGTCAGGACCAGGTCAGTTGCTGCGCTGTCTCGATTCACCATATGGGTCGTCCTCCTCTGTATAGCCAGCCTCTCTCAGTGTTTGAGGGCCACTGATCGGAGAGGGTGTTATCTTGGCCACACCTTCCTCATATGAATAGAACTCCTCTTCTTGCCCATGCCTACTGATCCTTGATCCAGACGAATATCGTGGTGGCAGCACGTACCCCATCTCATACTCATCATAATGACGTGGCAGATGAGTCTGGCGCTTAGGTCTATCATCCATCTTCTAGAGAGAAAGTACCACAGATCCGGCTCGAAGGACCATTTATTGTTGGGGAGACTTAAAAGGTCTGTATTTTACTTCTATTGCTGACAATCACTCCCGGGTGTCGGTCAGAACACAGGAGCCAGACCATTAGCTGAATTGAGGGTGTTTAATAAACTGTTGCAGTAGGCAAAGGCAAACAATTTCTCAATTATGTATATACATATAAACTGGTAGGTATGTGTATGTGTGGTTCTGAAACAAACAAATAATAATTATGAATAATAGCATTATGAATTAAATATCCATATACATACATTCCAATACTAGTAACGGATGTATTAACTACAAAATACAGTCAAACGCATACGAACGGCCGCTAGGCGGTGTCACGTGTACATAAACGTGACTGGTAATAATACCTGCGTAACAGATTGTAATGAATATGACTGCTTAAAGGATTCAAAGTATCAATGATATAATCCACAATATTGATAAATAGTATCTGCACTAGACTCTAACTCTAGCATCGTGTCAGCCAAACATTAAAGATACATATCGAAATATAACACACAAACATGATTATCTTTGTTACTAAATAGCAGATTAAGATAGAAACACTTACTATTCAGCAGTGACGCACACAATATAGGTATAATTACTCTCTGAATGGTGAAAACATTCAGCAACGTCCCATGTCACGCACTTGTTTTCTATCTTCTGAGAATCTGCACGCAGCAAAGCTGCTCGTTGCTCGTCTTGTGCGCTCAGAAAGTGTTGGAGCGCATCAATATGCTCCGGCGTTGTGCATAAACGAAATGTTGAAGCGCATCAATATGCGCCGGCCTTGTGCATAAACGAAATGTTGAAGCGCATCAATATGTGCCCGAAGTGTGCATAAATTATTATCCTGTCATCTGCACTGCCTTTCTTACAGTGACCAGACAAAGGCTGCGTCCAAAACCTGGAAAATGCTGCCTTCGGAGGACACATTAAGGCAGGAAGGCACCAAGGCACATCCGAATCTAATGTTAGCTTCACTTCACTTCACTTCCAGTAAATATATTGATGTGGCGATTTGTCCTTCACTTAAATCAAACAAATAATCAAACGGCCACTGAGGCACGTAAAGATTGTATCTTAAGCAGGATTCAATAAATCCAATATCCAGGCAACCAGATAGTTCATGCGGTTTATTTCCATTTGAGCAAGCATACAAACAAATGGTGTCTGCAGCCTTTCTTTCCCTGGTAAAAACCAACAACCTTTCCCAGTGCCTGCTCCTCCTAAGTGTAATCACCAATATATACATACAAACAGTTGCTCAGTCAGTACTATCAAAATAAAAGTCCCCACAAAAATGGCTCAAATTAATGAAAATAATAACAATAACGTTCTGTATCTACATCCATAAAATAATCATGCAAATTATTATTACTATAGTTAAAGGTCCCATGGCATGAAATTTTCATTTTATGAGGTTTTTCAACATTAATATGAGTTCCCCTAGCCTGAATATTGTCCCCAAGTGGATAGAAATGTTGATCGGTGTAAACCCGAGTTCTGGCTGTCTCTCTCTGCCTTTGAGAAAATGACAGGCCAGACGAGCCAATCCTGAAGTCTCCTGTTTTGACGTCCAAGCAGGAACGGTTACCTCCCTTTCCTCCGCCCAGAGAATCTGGCACGCCCATGCAAACGCTCGAGAGATCATTCCTTGTGAACGAGTGAATGCTGGCAGTTTCTCAGTGTTTGGATGTACAAATGAAAACAGAAGTCTTTTTTCAGTTCCTTCTGATCTGTGATCAGTAATTTCTGATGTGTAGCTAATTATTTATTATTCGTGCACACAATGCGGCTTCTCTCTCTCCAGACAGAACGGTGTTTTCGTGTTTTCTATCTTGTGAGTAAGTGTTTTTGTACGTCCTCGTCGCGTCTACCGGTTCTAAAATGTGCATACAGTCATGAGTCTCTGCTCAACATCGGCCTCACACACGCCGAAGCTCGGGCTGCACTGGCCGTTGGCCTTCAACATCCCCGACCCCCAGTACTGCATCTGGCCCACAGCGGAGGCACCAAACGCGGCGTGAGATTAAGCAGAAGGGGGGTAAGTGTGAGCATATTCGGGCTAGCCAGCCTAGCCCCACAATAAACTGGATTACATTCGATTACTGCTGTTGTGTCTTTGTTTGCGCTGTGTACTCAACGCGCGTCACTGACGCTTTTATTTTATTTTAAAAATAATGCTATTATCAACACTTACTTTTAACTCGTTCATCTCGACAGCTGTAATGGTACTTTGCATGTGTTACAAAGTTGGTAATAATGATGAAGACGGACTCGGTGTGACTGGGACTCGTGTTTATTCAGAACTCTCAGATACAAACACAATAAACTCGCGCTGACTGACAGCGCTCTCATAACTCAGTAGGTACTATAAATAACTTTGTTAGCGATCGCTGAGCTCCATCTCTGGTACGTTAGTGATGTCCGGTTCGCGAACGATCTTTCTTTTGAACCTGTTCTTTTTAGTGAACCGAATCAATTCACCAAATCGTTTAAAATACAAAGATGTCAGCCAATCACAACAGTGGGCGTTTTTACTGAAGTCTCACAGCAGACACGCCTCTTGAAGCAGGGCATTCAGCCACAGGGCAAACAGCAGTATTGAAAAAATGCCTTTTATTTCTAAATTATGACATTTTATGATGTAAAAGTCATACTAACAATATAAGTACACCTCAGGAAACATTATAAAATAATAGAAAAATGCCATGCCATGGGACCTTTAAAGTAAAACAAAAAATAAAGTAATTTAATTATTATCTTAATTACAAAACAAGAAAATAGCTCCAACATATATTATTACTTTGTATATTAATACCTAATACAAACAATGAATATTGTTAATATTCAGATATTAATAATGCATATTATTAATATGTATATCAACACTTTGGTCATTGATATCAATGCAGGACTGTTTCACAATGCTTTTATAAAATTATTACCCACTCATTGAAAATTTTTATGTGGTTAATCTGTTAGTTTTTACATGCATTTAAAAAAAATCTCCTGATCACAAATTATGTGTGGGTGGTCATTGGTTCAGTTTTTTGGTTCCTGTAAATTACCTTCTGTTCTAGAAAAGGGTGTGGTTGAAGTCCAGTCCAAAATAGCTTGACTGAAAAAATAAATAAAACGTTTTTACTCAGAAATTGAAAACAAATGTAACAGCATCTTTTATAAGTAAAGGCTCCAAAAAATGTTGGGAAATTCTTAAGTTAATACTTTCTCTATTTATAGTAAATTTTACTCATAAATTATAACATTTTCTTAAGTAATACTTATAAAAGTATTACAATTTTAATATTAAGTCATCTTTATCAATTTTAAATTCATGTGTAATATTTACTTTAAACATCAATACAGTTCAATTAATGAAGCATTAATTCTGATTATGTGCGTAAAAATATCTCAACAAAAGCAGCCATATCACCCTGTAGCCCAAGACTGGTTTGCCACTGAAGCTAAGCAGGGCTGAGCCTGGTCAGTACAATAAATAAATATTTTTTTCAACTAAATATCCAAATAAATCTAATTATTAAACTAAATAAACCATATAAACTAAATTACTGATCTAATTACTGTTCTAATGCCCACATTGTCACTTTATGATAATTGAAATGAGCTAGATGACATCACCGTTTTCTCCGGAACGGCTATACGGCTGAATAAAATTCTGTTGCATTATTTTCCTGTTTAACACTGTGAAGCTGCTTTGAAACAATCTGCATTGTTAAAAGCGCTATATAAATAAAGTTGACTTGACTTGACTTGACAACCTGGATGGGAGATCAACTGGGAAAACTAGGTTGCAGCTGGTAGAGGTGTTAGCGAGGCCAGCAGGGGGTGCTCACCTGTGGTCTGTGTGGGTCCTAACGCCCCAGTATAGTGATGGGGACACTATACTGAAACAAGCACCGTCCTTCGGATGATACGTTAAACCGAGGTCCTGACTCTCTGTGGTCATTAAAAATCCCAGGATGTCCTTCGATAAAGAGTAGGGGTGTAACCCCGGCATCCTGGCAAAATTTGCCCATTGGCCCCTGTCCATTATGGCCTCCTAATCATCCCCATATATATATATATGATTGGCTTCATCACTCGGTCTCCTCTCCACCAATCAGCGGGTGTGTGGTGGGCGTTTTGGCGCAATATGGCTGCCGTCGCATCATCCAGGTGGATGCTGCACATTGGTGGTGGATGAGGAGATTCCCCTTAAAGCGCTTTGAGTGCCTAGAAAAGCGCTATATAAATGTAACAAATTATGAATTATTCAAAGCCAATAACATTGAAAGACATTTTACATAAAAATACTTTAAAATACTAATACTAACCCTAACTAGAGATCGACCAATGTGGGTTTTTCTATAGCCGATGCCGATTTTTAGGGCTGAGATCTTGAAGTTTGAAGTTGCTTGCTAAACTGTCACACTAATAATAAGTGGATGCACAACATTTCTAAACTTAACTTCATTTATTGAACACTGACTTGAACCATCTCTCGAATCTTAATTTTGTGCACTGCATGGTATTAAAATAAAATATTTATCCAAAGTTAACCAAACAAATCAATAAACTGATCGAGTATTAATGATAAACATGGCCATAAATGCCATTCCGTCCCATTGTATGAAATGCATCTATACACTATATCTATATGTCTTTAGGACAATATGTAATATAAACAGACGTACAATAATGGTAGTAGTAAAAATTAATATTTTCATAAGAATATCCAGACAAAACTGTGTATGTTGTCAAAGAAATTCACTAAAATATAATGTCCTTCTGCAGAGGCAAAATCTGTAATCTGGTTCTCAGGAGGATATTTCTGTCTCTTGCAGAGTGAATACAGCATTTATATTTAGATGTCACTTCCGAAACTTTGCAGCATGCAGTTGGCCACAAAGGCGTAGGTTTGGTCTCAGCTTTGGTGCCCATCCCACCAGGTTTGCCCAAATTATATAGTCTATTATTTGTTACTGAGAATGGAAATGCACCATAGTTTAGGAATGAATACGTCTATGAATTTATGAGGCTTTAAATTATATTTGTATTTATTTATTAATGCTTAGCTGTAATTGGAATTATTTTGTTGTAAAATACCAGTGCCTTAATGGCGATTTCCTTTATTATTTTAGACTGTTGGCAATACAGAATATCACAATACAGAAATGAATCTACTTAATCTCATTATATTGTATCCTGACTGTGTATACTGTCCTTAAAGAGCCAATATAACTAAATAATCTCAAAAATGCACTCAAAAAAATAAAATACCTGAGACTGTGTAATGCTGAACAACCAAACGTTTTATTAACAAATTATTATGTACAGTAGTATTTACACTAACAAAAAATGCTGTTTTTGCCCCACTGACTTCCATTATAAAAAAAATTTTTGATTGCAAAGCCATGACACCATAGAATCATGCCTTTTGATTGTTTGTGGTTTTCCCCAGTTGGGAAGAGGTAAAATTTGTAATTTTCACTGTTGATCACCAGGTGGTACCATTAAAGGTGTTATAAACTGGCTTTTTTTTTTTTTAAATATACTGTTGTCTGAGGTCAACTTATGACGTTTGCGTGGTTTTTACATTCAAAAACATCATAATGAATAAGTAATAAGCTATTTCTGCCTTGGTTTTGAGGCTTTCTGAAAAACGGTCGGTTTTGATGGGCGTGCCGCACTGTAGACTTGGAAGTAAACGCCCACGGCTAGGATTGGATAAGATTTGCATATGTAATGAGCTTCTGCTCCCCTGTCAGTGACAGCATGTGGCAAACATCAACCGGAATGAATCGCCCAGCCCACAGCCAGAGCTCCTAAAATATCTTTATCAAACAAACACAATGATTCATCTCTCATCCACCCGCCGTTGATTGGAATATTATTTCTGTATCATTTCGCCCGATCATCAGTGAATATAACTGCGAACTGTACACACACACACACACGCATAGCACGTCTGAAAAACACATAGCCCCGGGGCTTTGCGAACTGGCTTTAAAAGTCTGAGTCTGATCACGAATGAACCAATAACACCTTCTCCAGCCTGTGACAGCGTGCTAAGGTATGTAATCAATAGATATCAAACGATCTGTAACAATGCAATACTAACTAATATAAAAAAACATGTTTTACATCTACATTTATGCATTTGGCAGGCGCTTTTATCCAAAGCGACTTAAAGTGCACTTATTACAGGGACAACCCCCCTGGAGAAAAAGTGCCTTGCTCAAGGAGACACTGGTGGTGGGATCGAACCAGCAACCTTCTGCATATCTGTTCAGTGGTTTAACCCACTGGACCACCATCTCGTTTTACTCACTTAAGTGTGTTGCATTGTTCCTGTCGGATCCAATATAGAAGGCACAGTATTGTGTTTTAATCTCAATATGTCTGCAAATCCAGTCTCGACCTCTATCTTGTTTACAATCGATTCCGCATCGTTTAGCTCCACGAGTCGGTGGGCGGGCTTGAGGCGGTGCTTCTGCTTCCTAATACGTCAATGGTCGACATATCGTGAGAGCTCTCGTTTTCTGGGCCTGGTGTCAATAAAAGCTTTTCTTTGACGTTTTCAGCTCTGAAACTTACAGGATATTCTTATATCACGATTAACTTTTATATATCAAAGGCTCAAAGAAAAGTTGATTTCTCAATTCATCACCCCTTCAACCCTTTAGATAGGCCTGTGCAAAAAAAGCTTAGTTTCTGGCTTTAATATGGAGTATAACAGCATATAAATGAGGGAGAAAAAAATAAAATCTGATGCTGCACAAAAACGAACAATGCAATGTTGTTAATGTTTCCCATGTCCAAGACTGTGAAAGACAGCCCTAGTAACTTACCGTTGTCGTCGACACACACACACACCCGCTTGCTTGTCTGCCAGTGCTTTGACACTCTCCCGTGCGTGTAGCGTGTGAGATACACACACACCCCCAACCCCCCTCGGGTTTTCAGCCAATCAAATAACGGCATTTCTTGTACTGTCGTCCTGGCCATCGGAATCAATCCATATAGCAGCACAAAGGAGTTCGCTAAAATATTGGTGGGGACAATTTTGTCATCTTAAAATATGGATTGGGACTAGTACCTAGCGCCCGCCCCTAAACCTGCGCCCAAGGTTGGTCATCAGTCATATTAGCAGCATGAAAATCAATAGTTTTATTCAATGGATTTTATAGACTGTATAGCCTCGAGTTTCGCGAGCCTGCATTAACTCAGCACTAAATAAAAACTTGGAACACGTTCAAAAGATCTGGCTACATTACTGCAAAAACACGTTAACAGATGGCACCCTCCAGAGCGCGAACACAAATGTGCAATCTGCCCAATCTGTTTCGCCAGTATATTACAGTATCATTTGAGGGTGCTTCAGTCTTGTTTATACTTTCCGAGCTTCCCCTGACTGCACTTGCGCCTCGAACGACTCCTAAAGCTCAATTTATACTTCTGCGTCGAGTGTACACCGTAGCTACGTCGTAGGTTGTGTGTTGCATGCGTAGACGTACCTCTCCAAAAAATAAAAACAATTCTGTGATTGAAAAAAAGCGCTGTGATTGGTCTGCCAGAACCCCTCCCTCAGGTCAATAAATAAATCTGCAATTGGAGTGTGTGTGTGTGTGTGTGTGTGTGTGTGTGTGTGTGTGTGTGTGTGTGTGTGTGTGTGTGTGTGTGTGTGTGTGTGTGTGTGTGTGTGTGTGTGTGTGTGTGTGTGTGTGTGTGTGTGTGTGTGTGTGTGTGTGTGTGTGTGTGTGTGTGTGTGTGTGTGTGTCCTGAAATGGGATTATAGTTTAATCCTTACATCTGCTATATAACACAATATTTTGTAGTGTAGAGATTCTTTGTGTTAGTGAATAAATACATAGATCCGCTGAGTATAATTCATTTATTATCTGATTAAAACCAAAATATGTTAATCAGTGATTATATAGCAAGAACAGGGACACATTTGGGTGCATTCCGTGAATAAAGTCTCCGCAACAGCAATCGATTGAAGCGCTTGTCTGTGCACAAGCCACTGATACTGAAAACAGCGCCAATAGCACTCTGCATGATTTCAAAAAACGCATTCCAACGCCAGATTGTCTCTTATTTAACTCTACTTATCAACTAGAGATGCTTAATTTGTATTAGATACAACAACTCAAGCTGCAAGAACGGTCGCTGCTGCTGCTACTCCGACAATGTACACAACAAGCTGCTTCTTCTTCAGCTTTTCTTGATACTGTGGGTTACACCATCAACATGCCCGTGCACACTGCCCACTAGCGGTCTGCATGTGCAATTGCACATTGACACGCAGAAGTAGGGATGGGCGATATGGCCTAAAATCCATATTGCGATATACATTGCAGCCTCTTGCGATAACAATATATATTGCGATATAAAAATTATTTATAAATTATTATAATAGAACCATTTCAGAACGGGTTAGACCCTAAGGGAAGCCAAACTGCTAAATGTTTTGTTTTGTTTTCTTAAAGAAAGAAACGTATGTAGTTTTGAGAACATTTATTGTGCTAAACTGTAATTATAACATTGTTGCAGATAAATAAAATTCAAGTATACTAGCTGCAGAGACTTTAACAAAAAAAAAAAGCAAAAAGTTTTAAAAACGTCCTGTACGTGTTTATCTATATAATGGCAGTGAACAGTGACCTGGCTAAAACTTTACAAAAATTATACAAAAGTATCACGCAATGATACAGGGAGATGCGTGCCAGATCTGTACCAATTTCGGTACCACAATTTTTTTTTTTTTTTTTTTTAATTTAAGTATTTAAAAAAATTAAATGCAATTCAATAAGTTTATTATTTATGATGATAATCATTATAAGTAAATAATACATAAACATTTAAAGGCTGTATGCTGTTTAAAAGTAAACATTGTTTATAAAAAAGATCAAGTGAAAAATAAGCAACCATCTAGGCATAATTTTTATAATTATTAGTTGAGACAAATTATTATTACATAGAGACAAAGTTAAATCTACTGTAGGCTACAACAGTAGCCTAATATATTCTGAAGAATTTCTCACGTTAAACCAAACTTTTATTTTGACGGGTTGCCGTGAACACCTTTGAGTGTCTGTTCATTTTATGATATGACAGGTTTCTCAAATTAAATGGTAAATTCTCATGAAGTGATGGTTTATGCGTTCGTGTCCTCTATAGCAGTGTTTCCCAACCTTTTCCAGTCATGGCACCCTTTGAAAATGTTCTCCATTTTGTGGCACCCCCTCGCATACATTACGCCATAGGGGTGTAACGGTACAGATTGCTCACGGTTCGGTTTGTGTCACGGTTTTAGGTTCACGGTTTCGGTACGGTTCAGTATTTGCTATGTTCAGGGAAAAAAGGACTAGGCTACTGTCAAATAAAAATAAAGAAAATAATAAGAACAAACAATTTAAATACAAGCAGCAGCACAAATAAATACTGAGCAAAGATACTAATATAATAAACTATGCTTTTCAGGTTTTTCAGGTACGTCTAACATTAGTTTTCAGGTACAGAAATTGATCAAATGTGAAATAACATTGCATGTTTGACTGTATAAATTAAAGATTAATCCTGTTGAATTTACAAAAGCATTTCAATCAAGAGCAGTGAGTGATGTCCTTGTGTTTAGTTGTTTGACATTAAACAGACAGCAGTAAAGGCTACTGCCCCTTTAAGACCTAATGCTTGGATATGCGTCGTCTTTCTTGACTGTATAAATTTTACTTAAGGCATATTCAGACTATGTCTGCTAGAATACTCATCAAGATGGACATGTTGACATACTTTTTTGTGTGAGTTTGTCCGTTCAAGAGCAAGAATTCAAAAGAGAACTCAGTATTTGCGCGACTTCTCATTTGCGTCTTCTGGCACGTGACCCGGGTGATGAGGGTGAACATGACTGGTCATATTCGAACATCCGGCAGCACTCGCATGCATTGAACAAAGTTTACAAAGAGAGAATTATTTGAAAAAATTGAAAGAAAAGAAATGGTTCCGGTTGGTAAACACTGCAGGAACTACAAAGACAGTGAGCGTGTGTGTGTGTGTGTGCAAGCACGTGCCCGTTCATCTGTGCGTCGGACGGCTTAAATCCGAACCAAGTCCAAACAATGGATGTTGGATCTGTCTTTTTTACCAGCTCCTCCGTTTCGCTTTCAGCTATGTTTACTCAAGATGACCAATACGATGATGCATTGCTGCAGTTGCAGCTCGTGGCTCTAAATTTCGCGGGTAGATTCTGTCATCAACATGCATTATCGCGACAGACTTAAAATCTCTATCGTAGGCCAATTTTGTATTGTTTATATCGCATATCGCTTATATCGCCCATTACTATGCAGAAGTATAAATGAAAACCAACGCGTAACTTGTGACGTAGAGGATACGGATCCGGATCAGACTGAACTAAGATTTGGTTCTTTTCTAGTGTGAAAGCATTTTCTATGTGGTGCAGACTTTCAGACCATTTACAGGAAGTTCCTGTTTATGTTTAAATATTATAATGTTATTTTTAAATTTCATCTAGGCTATATTGATTATGAAAAGTGCAAAGATGTGCAATATGTCAGAAGACAGAAGGTCAGAAATTTTGACCACTTGAAAGCCTTTCTTTAAAGTGAATTTCGTTTTGTATAAATTGTATCTTAATTTTAATCAACGTTTCATCAGCCAATTGCCTGGATTTAATAAATAAGAAGCAAATAGGCTATAGCAGACAACAATCATGACATGGAGGCGCGGGAGCGATCACATGCTTTGCTCTTGAACATGTCTCAAATAAACCGAAACTCAGCAGGCGATTTGCCTCACAGACATGAGAAATATGTGTATAGAAAGCTTGAAATGTCCACTTTTAAATGAAACGATTCAAAATTAAAAGAAATAGTCAAGCAATGCGCACTGTTTACTAGTGGCAATATACGTCTGTACATTTAAAGTTACCCGCCTACTGACAACACTCTGACATCAGACGCACGTCCGTTTACAAACCAATCAATGTCAAGATCCAGCCCACATAGATGATGACGACTAGGGTTAGGATTAGGGGTGAGGTTAGGGTTAGGCAATCAGGTAGTGATTTCAATGAGGGGGTAATAATTTGGCAGGGGGTCAAAATTCGGCACAACACCGGTAATCATCAAAGGGGACGGGGCTTTGTTGAGGGGTGTGGTTATAGTCAATAATGAGCCAACAGGTGTGTTCGACATTGGCTGTGGCTGGATGCATCCGATTGGCGAGAATTTGCCGCATGCAGGCGGGGAGGAGCTGCAGACGGAGACGAGTCACAGTCGTATTGCACAGACAATTTATCCGTCTGTTAGAAAAGGCAGTAGTAGCGGCATGCAAGAAAAAGTGCAGGTACGCTTTAGAGCAGTGGCGTAACTTTGCTTTGAAAAGTGGTGGGGACACCGCACAACTCATTTTGCTATGTGTTTATTTAATACGGTGACGCATTGCTGCCACATACATATTATTTTTCCACTCAATTATGTAGTAATGACGAGATCTTATGTCATTTTAACAACATCTTTTCTCGTAATAACGAGATCGTATGTTGTTAAAACTACATATTTTTCTTGTTAAAATTACATATATTTTCTCCTAATAAGGGCATTTGTTGTATAGTGATGTGTGTATATATGTCTGTATCCATATTAGAGAATTTATTTAGCCCATGCCTTTGTCACACTTGTTTGAAAAGCAGAAAAATAGGCTCATCTGCTGCCTGTATCAGTGGCAGTGCCCATAGCACAAAATTGTTGTAGCCTAATTTATTGATGTAGCCTATAGTTCTTAACAGCCATGGGTAGCAGGTACCATGGACCACTCATGATTAGCCTGAATGGCGTAACTTTAACCTAGTAATGACGGACCCCGGTGCAGTCACAAATATCATAACTATCTATAAGGCCTACTGTAATTAAGACTTTCTAGAAATGTATTAAAAAGAAAAGACGCTTTCAGCCTTACTCAAAGGCAGCGGAAACAGGCCAGTGGGTCCAATCCATTCCCGGCGTTCTTATTTTGCTTCCGATGTATTAAATATACAGGCAAATAGTTTATGAAACCTTTTTCATCATCAACATATAAAAATTAAAACAATAATATAATAGGCTAATATTTAAACATATAGCCTAACTATGAATCTAAATAGGCTACATTTTGCATGTAGCCTACTCCACTCCAAACGCTTCAAAAATGTATTTTGTTTATTAAACGCAAAGTTTTTAATTTCAAATTTAATTTAAATTTTTTTAATTATTTCCAACAAACGAAATTCCGAGCCAAAATAACGAATGGTAAAAAAACTGCAACAATGAAAAATATTAAAGAATTTGCAGGTGCTTTCGTCGGCATGAGTATAGGCTATAAGATGTGCAGTGTCTGTAGACATGGAGTGGGGCCAGACGTGATTTCTATTGAGTGTTGCTTTGCAGAAATCATTTCTTTGAAGTTAATTTCGTTTTCTATAAATTGTTTTTTAATTTTGATCAAGGTTTCATAAACAAATTGCCTGTATATTTAATAAGAAGCAAAATAAGAACACCGGGAATGGATTGACGTGCGTAGCGAACCCACTGGCCATGTTTCCGCGGCCTTTGAGTAATGCTGAAAGCGTCTTTCTTTTTAATATATTTCTAGAATATATGTATTACAGTATAGCATACAATATATTACAGTAGGCCTATTATAGATAGTTATGATATTTGTGCACCGGGGTCTGTAATTTCTAGGTTAAAGTTATGCCACTGATGCTAACATGAGCAGTCCATGGCACCTGTTACCCATAACGAAGTGGTAAAACTTTGAGTTACCACCATGCCAATTCAAATATTTCGCTCGTCTCTGTATGTGGCAGGCTGGCAGCAATGCTTTACAATAACCTGGCGTATGTAAAAGTCGATCATTCTTTACAGATGGCGCTGTATATTTGGACAGAAGACGAGTTCTTTATTAAACCTCATAAAAAAAAACAATAGAATATAAAATGCCACAATTTATCAAGACCTTGAAGCAGATAAGAGAGAGAAACACCCAGAAACACCTCATATGTGCCGCTCAAGTATAAGGGGCTTTCCTTGCCATCAGTGCTTGAATAACACACGCGTCTCCTTCCATTAAAAATAATGGCGTGCGGTGGCTGGGATATAAACCTAACAACATACGTTGCATAATTTTTGGAATGACTTGTCACGTAAGGAAAAATTTTATCAAAAAAATTTCTATCGACTATTAGGAAATATGGCAAAAGTTTTGTGCAAATCTGTAATGGAAAAAAAGCTTCTGACCGGCGGAAAAATTTGTTAAATTAATGAATTACGATTTGTAGATCGTGCTTTTGCTTTAATACACACTTTCCGCAATCTATTTTTCAATTATTTTTAAAAAGTGGTGGGGACAATATCGAGCCTGGCAAAAAGTGGTGAGGACATGTCCCACCCGTAAATTACGCCTATGCTTTAGAGTAAAATGTGCAAAGTGCCGGTACTGCATACGGGTGAGTAGTACCGCCCCACTTCGAGCGCTGGTTTTTAGTGAATTATTAATTCCTAATTATTAATTAAAACACAAGCTCTCTTGTATTCTGCATTGGTTCTAAGGACCGCAATTTTGATGACGTACAGGAGTTGTACAGTAAGCACATGAGAGTTTGTTGTATTGATGCACAAAGAACAAACTGTGTATGCAGTGGCGGTTCTAGACCACGGTAACTAGGGGGGCCAGGCAGGGGCCACTTTTAGGGGGCACACGTTAACATTTATCTTAACCAGTAGTTAAATAGGTAGTTCACCTAAAAATTTAAATTCCATCACCATTTACTCACCCCCATGTCGTTCCAAATATGACTTTCTTATGTTGAACACAATATTAACTTTTTGATTTTATTAAACTGTTGTATAAGATCAATTTGCACTCATGCTATTCTGGGTATAAAAACAGAACTTGTGTGATATTGCACTCATTACTCATGTTATATTGCTTATACAGTAGTCTATGATGTAAATATGAGGGCGTTTTCACATTGGCAGTTTAGTTCGAATAATTGATCATGTGAAAGTTGTCATGCGGACCCGGGTGAGCTGAGCTCAGGGGAACTGAATTCGAGCCTGAAGGAGGTGGTCTGAGTTCGGTTGCGCAAATTGCGCTCGAGCTGTGCCACAATTCATGTGAATGTGAAAGCAACAAGGACTCGGGTGCGCAAGAAAATTAACCTGCGCATACATTTTATCAGATGAAGATGTATTTAGTTCAATAAAACACATGTAAGGGATGACAGTGTTGATGATTTACCTTGGAGTGAGAGGGAGCCTGCGGTGTATTCGCGTTGTAGAACGCGCTCTGAAGCGGACCACAACAAACGTGCCCAGTGTAAAAACGCTCTGAGACTAAAACTCAAACAGGGGCATTTTTGCCACATATCTTGAATTTTATGGACATTTATAACTAAGAAGCACTGAAATGGTTTGGTTAGCGACATTCTAACTAATACAGGTTTTTGGAACAACACAAGGGTGAGTTACATTAGGTGTTTTTATTTTCTTTTTGGGGGAACTAACCCTTTAACTTAAAGGGCCTCCACTGGCCTCCCCCTAGAACCACCACTGCGTGTATGTGTGCGCTCTCGATCACTGATCGCATGCTGCATTCAAGTACAGACACATTTCAGTACATTTGCGTTGTTTCCACACACACTCAAGTAGGATAATGTTTGATTTGTCATGTGTACGTTGTGTTTAGTAACCGTAGATTTATGCAGTCAAAGCAGTTGATTTAGGAGGAGTTTTTTGTTGTCTCCGTGTGGTCCTGTTTGGTATCGCGGTAATATTTATTAACTCCTTATATTTGGTTATTTGGTGTCCTTTGGAGTCTCCAATTATCCTTGAAGCTTGCAGAAAATACAGTTTACATTCACATCACACGTTAGTGGTAGAGTTATACTCACGGAACACTATAGTTATTCACAATTCACTATAGTAATTCAGCGTTTTAAAGCCTTGCTGGTCATTCGCATGCTTATGCACTGTTTTAACATGCGCTTTTCCGAGCATGCACACTAAAAGCCTGTCAAACACGCGATTACTGGTCTTACTGTGCTAATACACACAAGGTTAACATAAACAGTGGGTTATGTCTAAAGTTAAAGTAAAATCGGTGTCTGTATTAGATGCACGCAGGTCTTAAATTGACAGCAGCAGCCTAGTGAACACGCTGTCCTTAAAGGGACAGTTCACCTCTAAAATTATTCACTCACTCTAATATTGTTGCAAACCTGTATTCATTTCTCGATGACAGAATTTTCATTTTTGAGTGAACTATCCCTTTAATGTTAATACAACAACAAAAGTCAAAGACAAAATCACGCTGCTCTTGACTGAAAAACTTTAATACAGTAGCTTTAATAAGAATCAATATATATTTTATAGTGTAGTCTATGTAGTGTTTTATTTTTACATTTATTCATTCAATTTCATACTTAAATGCTGCTGTACAGCTCTGAGCTGCCACTGTAAATCTTTATATTTATTTATTTTATATTATACATTACACTAGGAATGTGTACAAGAGTTTTTTTTTTAAAGTAAAGTTTAAGTAAGGTTTTTCAATTCTTTTAAGTAAAATAAAGAAAGAGTATTGCAATAAAAGATTGCCTTCAGAACTGCCTTAATTCTACGTGGCATTGATTCAACAAGGTGCTGAAAGCATTCTTTAGAAATGTTGGCCCATATTGATAGGATAGCATCTTGCAGTTGATGGAGATTTGTGGGATGCACATCCAGGGCACAAAGCTCCCATTCCACCACATCCCAAAGATGCTCTATTGGGTTGAGATCTGGTGACTGTGGGGGCCATTTTAGTACAGTGAACTCATTGTCATGTTCAAGAAACCAATTTGAAATGATTCGAGTTTTGTGACATGGTGCATTATCCTGCTAGAAGTAGCCATCAGAGGATGGGTACATGGTGGTCATAAATGGACATGGTCAGAAACAATGCTCAGGTAGGCCGTGGCATTTAAACGATGCCCAATTGGCACTAAGGGGCCTAAAGTGTGCCAAGAAAACATCCCCCACACCATTACACCACCACCACCAGCCTGCACAGTGGTAACAAGGCATGATGGATCCATGTTCTCATTCTGTTTACGCCAAATTCTGACTCTACCATCTGAATGTCTCAACAGAAATCGAGACTCATCAGACCAGGCAACATTTTTCCAGTCTTCAACTGTCCAATTTTGGTGAGCTTGTGCAAATTGTAGCCTCTTTTTCCTATTTGTAGTGGAGCTAGGGATGCACAGAATCCAGATTTTTGGGGTTCGGCCGAATACCGAATCCACTGGTTAAGATTTGGCCGAATCCGAAACCGAATACTGAATCCTTCTCCCATCCTCAGTCCATTATCACAGTAAACACATTAACAAAGTAAACAAAGTCCACAGCAGTGTAGGGATGTTATTGACCATTTAACCGTTAACCGAAAGTAAGAACTTTGACCGATTAATTCTACCAGTTAAACGGTTTAAATGTTTTTAACGCTTTTTTGTTTGTTTGTTTTTTGATGCATGGTTAAGAAAAATATGCTGTAGCCTATAGCGTTATTTGTTCACTCACGGAGCGCGTCGACATGTGCAACCACAAACCAGATATATCTCGCAAAATGAAGCAATGGAAAAGCGTACTGTGTGGGACCATTTCGACAGAAAAATACAGCAGCAGTACAAGCTCCTGACTGGTGGAAAGCAAATGAAATGCGCTTCCCGAGGCTGGCCACTCTAGCGAGGCGTTATCTCTGTATTCCTGGGACATCAGTGCCATCTGAAGCCTTGTTTAAGGCTTTTAATAGTGTGGTTTTGGTCAAGTTTACTAAAGTAAACATTGTCGCGCATGTTCTTCTCACTGCTGTTTCCTGATGGTTTATAGAAAAATTTACCCGAGTCGTCCTGTCATTTCAAAGAACAACACAACGGAGAGAGCAGGAGGTGCGCGTGCGCGCTGTCAGCCGAGGCTCGCGCGCTGCGGAGACAGAAGGATTGAGGTTGTTTTCTGCCGCGGGTTTAACTGTCAACAGGCTGCACTCCAGACTAACCCACACTTAGACATGTTACTTTAAAAACAAACAAAAAACATACAAGGTGTGGATTGAGGTAGCCTAGGCCTTCTATTTTTATTTGACAAAAAAAAAAAAGATTCCGGTTCTTCAAAGCTTACGGATTCAGTGTATTTTCGTTTTGTCATCTTAATTTGGTAATTATTTAAGTGAAAAATTTTTAGTGTAGGTCTATGTATTTTATTTCCCCGTAGCCCTTTCCAGCCTTGTAGAGGTGTAAACTTTTGTCTCTAGTGTCTTTGGACAGCTCTTTGGTCTTGGCCATGTTAGTAGTTGGATTCTTACTGATTGTATGGGGTGGACAGGTGTCTTTATGCAGCTAACGACCTCAAACAGGTACATCTAATTGAGGATAATAAATGGAGTGGTGATGGACATTTTAAAGGCAGACTAACAGGTCTTTGAGGGTCAGAATTCTAGCTGATAGACAGGTGTTCAAAAACTTATTTGCAGCTGTATCATACAAATAAATAGTTTAAAAAATCATATATTGTGATTTCTGGATTTTTTTTGTTAGATTATTTCTCTCACAGTGGACATGCACCTATGATGACAATTTCAGACCCCTCCATGATTTCCAAGTGGGAGAACTTTCAAAATAGCAGGGTGTTCAAATACTTATTTTCCTCACTGTATATTAATACTTCTGTGAAAATCATTTATATCAATGCAGGACTGCGGATGTTTTTCAAAAATGATTACCCACTCATCGAAAATGTTTCCTAAGTGGTTAATCTGTTAGCTTTTACGTGCATTTGATTTTGAAAAAAACCCTCATGATCACACATTTTGTGTGGTTGAGTGTGTGTGTGGTTGTTTATAGGTGCCTGTAAATGACTTTCAGTTCTAGAAAAAGACGTGTGGTTGTAGTCCAGTTAAAATAATTTCACTGAAAAAAAAAAAAATTCAATAACATTGAAATACATTTTCCATAAAAATATTTTCATTCAATGTTTGAATTATAAATGCATTAACAAAAAAGAAAAAAAAAATATTAATAATATAGCCGCTAGCAGAAATTATCAGGGTTCAGGTGCTTTAAGGACTTTGTAAAACATTCGTAAAAAGGTATTATGTTTCATTTAGCAAGCATGTAACCACTTAAGGGTTACATTAAGTACAAAAAAATTTAAACAAATCGTAAAAATATGCTTTATTGTTGATATCAATGCAGAACTGTTTGAAGATGTTTTTCAAAAAATATTACTCACTGATCAAAAATGTTTCCTATGTGGTTGACCAGTTATCTTATGAACGTTAAAAAAAAAATCCCCCGCGATCACACATATTATGAGTGATTCACTACTCTTCTAGTGAAAATTGTGTTTTTTATCTATTTTATAGTTCCAAGTCGCCACATCCATTTTCATATGACCACAGATCACAGGATACCAAGGATTAAATCGATATAAGACAATTGAGCCTGCTAAGAACGTTTTTTGAGTTATGAGCCATTACATACGTTTGATCGCTGTAGCGCCACCATCAGGCCAATTGGGGCGAGCCTTGGTGACATTGCAGAGAGTGTGGGTACTACCATCTGTCAAAGTTTCAAGTCTCTACGAATTACGGTTTGATCTGCCCGATCATTTTTAGGGTTGAATGCTGATCCTTGGAAATTCTAACAATTATAATAAGGTTTCGGCGCTATGTGCTTGCCTTAAACCCCTAATAAAACAAAAAAATATAAAAATATAATAAAGAATTTTATGTCCACAATTCTCTTCTACTCTGCAAAAGCAAAAGAACAGAGTTAGATAAGGAAACATTGCAATCACTCATACAGTACTGGAAAGTTAATTAGTTTACTTTACAATTAAAGATTGTCTATATGTTAATATGTGAAAAAATATACTTACAGCCAATTGTTTTCAACACTCTAACTGAATTTTCAAGTTTAACTGAAGAGCTTGAATAGTTGGTTCATGTGTGTGTGAAGACATGGCAAAAGCCTGGCAAAGCAGCCTGAATCACTCAAACTGATAGAAATGACCGGACTAATTACAAAGTAAACAACTCAGATTGAATATCTGCGAGCTTGTTCAAGTAAATGGTGCTTCTTACACCTTTAACCTGGAAATTAAATATTATGTTGAACTATGAGAAAACCCATCCACGGAGTAGAGTTTGGCCCCTCATTTAAGGAGCTTCTCCATGTATCATTGGCTCAAACTAATTCAGAATGAGAACAGAAGTGGTTAACATTATGTTTCACATTTGCCAACCACTCAGGACAGCAAGCATTAGCAGCGAAGAACTCTGTTTGAATGCAGATATGCAGATGCAGCTTTTTAAATGTTATTTGGTCAATGTAACATTATACTTTACACATATGCTGATTGTTGCTGTTAGTGATTATTATGTTTAAAACATTGAAAGCTTTGACTGGCCAGCTAAATTTATCATGAAAGAACAGGACTTTGTCTTATTGAATATAAGAAATGTTGAAATACTTTTTCAGTAATTAATAACAGGGATATATTCTAGTGCAAATGAGTCTGCCATCTTATTTTATAGCACACTGTACGACTTTTATTTAGAATTTTATTTATTTATTTGTTTATCTTAAATATGTGCAACTGTGCTATTTTTTTTACATGCATGTGCATAATTTTTACATTCACATGCATGCATTAAATTTGTATTGTTCCTATGTGTTTGTTTCTGGTGATTGAGGCCTAGTCTTTCCTCCTCCGTTTTAAAAAACAATCGCGCCCACACAAGCACGGTTTAAAAAAAATCTCTGTCCACATGAAAACGCAAAACCGCGCTATGATCGGCTGCCTGACTTCCACATGGGTCCCATCCACGGCACCGAAGCACTGAGGGAGGCCATGGGCTCAGTGAAACCCTTCTGCAAGTTTACTTTGGACTCAGTGACAGGTAACTGTTCACAGGGGCAGGGCCCATGTGGACTGAAGCTTCACACACTTGCCTTACTATTTGTTGTATTATTGCATTCTGGCGCATCTGTTCTGCAATACAATGAGATAACTGCGCACGTATCTGTATACATGTGATAAGTGCTGTTAGCAGAGTTATTAAAAGCTACGTCCGCCATGCATTGCATAGACTCCACTCATGTAAACAAAAGCGATAACGGCACATAATCTGACATCAAACAAAGGAGAGAACGGCACACACTTCGACTTAACAAGCCGAAATCTTAGCAAACCTTAGCAAAGATGTGCAACCAAGTTTTAACCACACTTGTACAGGAAGCGATGCGGCTGACATTTAACACCAGTACCTGAGAATTTATGAGAAGAAAATTTAGTCAGACAAGCACAATAACCAAAAATACCACAAAGACAGCTGGTTCCCATCTAGCAACTTCAACAACAACAAAAGTTAAAGTGTTTGTCAAATACCCTATCAAACCAATACAAACATTTTTATTTTTAAATCAGTGATTTATTTTTCAATTGTCTTCTAAACGCAATGTTGTGGGTACAGAATGCTGACAGGAGGAATGAGTAAACTACACTTGTTTTGTTAACTATCGCTACTGTTAGGGAAAAAATTTAATCACAGAATAAGATTTATGTTTGAGTTCACACAGAAGTCAACATCTGTTTCAGCCATGCAAATCACCTCTCTTAGCTCAAAAGACACAGTGTCTAACAATTAGTTCTAAGACAAAGAGGGACCATTTGTGTATTGTGTTTCTTGCCTTTACCCTGTGTGGAAATGGAAAACGACTGAGAAGGGGTGTTTAGACACTGAGGGTATAAGAAGCTTGTGGCTTCTTTGTGGCCTCAGTTCACACTCAAGGCAGCCTCGAGTGGCTGTGGTTGACCGTGGCTCTTTCTTGCAAGAAAAATAAATCTTTATAAAGACAATTGGATTATGGTTTGTCTCTTATTAGTGATGTCAACAAATTCATTTTTGCCATTACACTACCCATTTCTGAATATATTGGTCACTTTTTCAAAATTCTTCACACAGTGAGCACAACAGCAGTTTATGTTGGAAAAGGTCTCATTGCTTTGGCATATATACACAGGTGCTGATCATATTTACATTTACATTTAGTCATTTAGCAGACGCTTTTATCCAAAGCGACTTACAAATGAGAGCAATAGAAGCAACTAGAACAGTCAAGGGCTACAGTATGCAAGTGCTGTAACAAGTCTCAGTTAATCTAACACAGAACACACATGACAATATTTTTTTATTTTTTTTTATTTTTTTTAAATAAATTAGACAGACAGAAAATTAATTGAATGGAATGTTAAGTGCTATTCTTGATTGGTTAGGTGCTGCTGGAAAAGACGTGTCTTTAGCCGTTTTTTGAAAATGGCTAAAGACTCGGCTGCTCGAATTGAGATAGGCAGGTCATTCCACCAGGTGGGGGCAGTCCAGGAAAAGGTCCGTGAGAGTGATTTCATGCCTCTTTGGTATGGCACTACAAGGCGTCGTTCACTGGCAGACCGTAAGCTCCTGGAGGGTGTGTAAGTCTGAACAAGCGAGTTTAGGTATATTGGTGCAGAGCCAGTGGTTGCTTTGAAGGCGAGCACCAGTGACTTGAATTTGATGCGAGCAGCTATTGGCAGCCAGTGCAGACTGATGAAGAGAGGCGTGACGTGCGCTCTCTTCGGCTCGTTAAAGACCACCCTCGCCGCTGCATTCTGGATCAGTTGCAAGGGTTTGATAGTGCATGCCGGAAGGCCCGCTAGAAGAGCATTACAGTAGTCCAGTCTGGAGAGAACAAGAGCTTGGACCAGGAGTTGTGTGGCCTGCTCTGATAGGAAGGGTCTGATCCTCCTAATATTGTATAACGCAAATCTGCAGGACCGGGATGTTGCAGTGATGTGGTCAGTGAATTTTAGCTGATCATCAATCACAACTCCAAGATTCCTGGCTGTCCTGGACGGAGTTATGGTTGATGATCCTAGCTGAATGGAGAGATTATGATGAAGTGCTGGGTTGGCTGAGACCACAAGCAGTTCTGTCTTTGCAAGGTTGAGTTGCAGATATAATCAGAGTATCATCAAAAAGTTGATTTATTTCACAAATTCCATTCAAATAGTGAAACTTGTATATTATATTCATTCATTACACACATACTGATATATTTTAAATGTTTATTTCTTTTAATTTTTATGATTATAACAGACAACTAAGGAAAATACCAAATTCAGTATCTCAGAAAATTACACTATTACTTAAGACCAATACAAAGAAAGGATTTTTAGAAATCTTGGCCAACTGAAAAATATGAACATGAAAAGTATGAGCATGTACAGCACTCAATACTTAGTTAGTGCTCCTTTTGCCTGAATTACTGCAGCAATGCGGCGTGGCATGGAGTCGATCAGTCTGTGGCACTGCTCAGGTGTTATGAGAGCCCAGGTTGCTCTGATATTGGCCTTCAGCTCTTCTGCATTGTTGGGTCTGGCATATCGCATCTTCCTCTTCACAAAACCCCATAGATTTTCTATGGAGTTATGGTCAGGCGAGTTTGCTGGCCAATTAAGAACAGGGATACCATGGTCCTTAAACCAGTTACTGGTTGCTTTGGCACTGTGTGCAGGTGCCAAGTCCTGTTGGAAACTGAAATCTGCATCTCCATAAAGTTGGTCAGCAGTAGGAAGCATGAAGTGCTCTAAAACTTCCTGGTATATGGCTGCGTTGACCTTGGACCTCAGAAAACACAGCGGACCAACACCAGCAGATGACATGGCACCCTAAACCATCACTGACAGTGGAAACTTTACACTGGACCTCAAGCAACGTGGATTGTGTGCCTCTCCTCTCTTCCTCCAGACTCTGGGACCCTGATTTCCAAAGGAAATGCAAAATTTACTTTCATTAGAGAACATAACTTTGGACCACTTTTTTTCCTTTTTGTCTTTAGCACAGGCGAGGAGCTTCTGACGCTGTCTGTTGTTCAAGAGTGGCTTGACACAAGGAATGCGACAGCTGAAACCCATGTCTTGCATACGTCTGTGCGTAGTGGTTCTTGAAGCACTGACTCCAGCTCCAGTCCACTCTTTGTGAATCTCCACCACATTTTTGAATGGGTTTTGTTTCACAATCCTCTCCAGGGTGCGGTTATCCCTATTGCTTGTACACTTTTTTCTACCACATCTTTTCCTTCCCTTCGCCTCTCTATTAATGTGCTTGGACACTGAGCTCTGTGAACAGCCAGTCTTTTTTGCAATGACCTTTTGTGTCTTGCCCTCCTTGTGCAAGGTGTCAATTGTAGTCTTTTGGACAACTGTCAAGTCAGCAGTCTTCCCCATGATTGTGTAGCCTACAGAACTAGACTGAGAGACTATTTAAAGGCCTTTGCAGGTGTTTTGAGTTAATTAGCTGATTAGAGTTAGTTAATTAGCTGAATTTGGGATTCTCCTTAGTTGTCTGTTATAATCATCAAAATGAAAAGAAATAAACGTTTGAAAAATATCAGTCTGTGTGTAATGAATGGATATAATATACAAGTTTCACTTTTTGAATGGGATTAGTGGAATATATAAACTTTTTGATGATATTCTAATTATATGACCAGCACCTGTATTAGGGTTGTCACCATTAACGCGCTAACGCATGTGAATAATTTAAATTCCTTAAAGCGTTAAAATAAATGAACGCAAATAAATTACAGAAGTATGTGAAGCTGCATCATTAACGTAATTTTCGTCACGCAGTTAGATGATCTTAGAAGTCGGGAGTTTATCACAATCACACTAAGCATACAAGCACCTGTAACCCTTGGTAGAAGGAAATTTCCATTCTAACTCTTTAACCCAATTCTGCTTCTCTGTTTGTGATCAGGCCATTTTAGGCCGTTACACTCTGGCAAAGTTTTCAGTGATCCAGTAATCAAATTCATTCAAACAGTCCAAAGCAGAGCTCATGTAGGCCAAAGAAGGCCAAACTGACAAACTCACATCGCGTTTTTAGTGAATTATTAATTCCAGTGTGTGCTTTGCTTTAAAACACAAGCTCTGTTGTATTCCGCGATTGGTTCTAATGAGCGCAATTTTGTATACAGGAGTTGTACAGTAAGCGCGTGAGAGCCTGTTATATTTATGCACAAAGAACAAACCGTGTATGTGCGCGCTCTCAATTACTGATCGCACGCTGCATTCATGTACAGACACACAATGCATTCGCGTTGTTTCCACAC
Organism: Romanogobio albipinnatus; assembly: GCA_023566225.1. NCBI lineage: Eukaryota > Metazoa > Chordata > Actinopteri > Cypriniformes > Gobionidae > Romanogobio > Romanogobio albipinnatus. Next base: position 43,750,658 of record CM042252.1, on the reverse strand, counting down.
ACACTCAGGAAGGATAATGTTTGATTTGTCATGTGTACGTTGTTGTGCTCAGTAATCGTAGGTTTATGCAGTCCAGTCAAAGCAGTTTTTTGTGGTCTCCGCGTGGTCCTGTTCGGTAATATTTCTTTTCATGTGCTTAGATGTGTATAAATGAATTATATAATATACTTTTATGTACTCCTTATATTTGGTTATTTGGTGTCTTTTTGAAGTCTCAAATGATCCTTGATTGCAGAAAATACATATATAGGGCTGTCAATCGATTAAAATAATGTGTGTGTGTGTGTGTGTGTGTGTGTGTGTGTGTGTGTGTGTGTGTGTGTGTGTGTGTGTGTGTGTGTGTGTGTGTGTGTGTGTGTGTGTGTGTGTGTGTGTGTGTGTGTGTGTGTGTATATATATATATATATATATATATATATATATATATATATATATATACAGTGGGGCAAAAAAGTATTTAGTCAGCCACCAATTGTGCAAATTCTCCCACTTAAAAAGATGAGAGAGGCCTGTCATTTTTATCATAGGTACACCTCAACTATGAGAGACAGAATGAGAAAAAAAATCCAGAAAATCACATTGTCTGATTTTTAAAGAATTTATTTGCAAATTATGGTGGAAAATAAGTATTTGGGTAACCTGTAACTTCTTCTTTAAGAGGCTCCTCTGTCCTCCACTCGTTACCTGTATTAATGGCACCTGTTTGAACTCGTTATCAGTATAAAAGACACCTGTCCACAACCTCAAACAGTCAGACTCCAAACTCCACTATGGCCAAGACCAAAGAGCTGTCAAAGGACACCAGAAACAAAATTGTAGACCTGCACCAGGCTGGGAAGACTGAGTCTGCAATAGGTAAGCAGCTTGGTGTGAAGAAATCAACTGTAGGAGCAATTATTAGAAAATGGAAGACATACAAGACCACTGATAATCTCCCTCGATCTGGGGCTCCACGCAAGATCTCACCCCGTGGGGTCAAAATGATCACAAGAACGTGAGCAAAAATCTCAGAACCACACGAGGGGACCTAGTGAATGACCTGCAGAGAGCTGGGACCAAAGTAACAAAGTTACTACTATCAGTGACACACTACGCCACCAGGGACTCAAATCCTGCACTGCCAGATGTGTCCCCCTGCTTAAGCCAGTACATGTCCGGAAGTTTGCTAGAGAGTTTGCTAGAGAGCATTTGGATGATCCAGAAGAGGATTGGGAGAATGGCATATGGCCAGATGAAACCAAAATAGAACTTTTTGGTAAAAACTCAACTTGTCGTATTTGGAGGAGAAAGAATGCTGAGTTGCATCCAAAGAACACCATACCTACTGTGAAGCATGGGGGTGGAAACATTATGCTTTGGAGCTGTTTTCTGCAAAGGGACCAGGATGACTGATCCGTGTAAAGCAAAGAATGAATGGGGCCATGTATCGTGAGATTTTGAGTAAAAACCTCCTTCCATCAGCAAAGGCATTGAAGATGAAACGTGGCTGGGTCTTTCAGCATGACAATGATCCCAAACACACTGCCCGGGCAACGAAGGAGTAGCTTCGTAAAAAGCATTTCAAGGTCCTGGAGTGGCCTAGCCAGTCTCCAGATCTCAACCCCATAGAAAATCTTTGGAGGGTGTTGAAAATCTGTGTTGCCCAGTGACAGCCCCAAAACATCACTGCTCTAGAGGAGATCTGCATGGAGGAATGGGCCAAACTACCAGCAATAGTGTGTAAAAACCTTGGAGACTTACAGAAAACGTTTGACCTCTGTCATTGCCAACAAAGGGCAAAGCATTGAGATTAACTTTTATTATTGACCAAATACTTATTTTCCACCAGAATTTGCAAATAAATTCTTTAAAAATCAGACAATGTGATTTTTTTCTGTCTCTCATAGTTGAAGTGTACCTATGATGAAAATTATAGGCCTCTCTCATCTTTTTAAGTGGGAGAACTTGCACAATTGGTGGCTGACTAAATACTTTTTTGCCCCACTGTATATATATATATATATATTAGGGGTGGCACGGTTCACAAAACCCACGGTTCAGTTCGTATCACAGTTTTAGGGTCACTGTACGGTTCTTGTTGTTGTTGTTTTTTATCGTTAACACTCCAGAAATTTACTTCAGCATGGTATATATGGCTTAATCAATTTAGGATACAGTATTAAAAATTGTTATATCAAGTTGTTTCCTAACTGGCTGTCTACCGTGTCCGACACATTGACGTAACATTTTTCATGTTAATCATATCAATTTTGATCAGAACAATGCACTGTGGCTTTAATTCAGCTGACCTGATTAACAAATTTCACCATGAAGTGTTCCGTGTGTTTCACAATCACCATATGACATCCAGGGCTGTGAAAAAATAAAATAAAATACACAAAAACACAACACTGCCAGAAGTTTTTGCCCAAACTTCAAAGGCATGTTTAAATTATTAGAACTAGAAGCATATCTTAACTTTTAAATGTTACATTTATCATGTGAACTACTTATATACAACATATGAATGTGTGTATGAGACAGAGGGGAACACGGTGGCATTTGCAGCAGATGTTGCCCATCATAAATCAAAGCACGAGACAGACAGGGGTCGGAGGAGAACACCGGAAAATGTGACAGAATGGACTATATTTGCCTGTATTTGCAATACACGAGCCGCGGTTCAGCTGCGCGACTCGCGAGACAAACACTGCCAGTGTGTGTATGCGCGGGCACGCGCGGCGCGGCTCCCGTTCTCCGCACTGCATCTGCCCTGCTATACGATGCTAGCGCATCCTCCAACTCCGGGCACGGGCAGCAGTTCCTTATCTCTCCCACTTTCATTTCTACATGTGACGTGACTTGCAGCACTTTACTGTATGTCCACACACACCTCTTATTTCGCGCGAAAAGGACACCCACTGTCAGAGGTAACATACGGGCACGAGGATACATTGCGCATGCGCGAACCGTGCGACGCACACACTCCGAACTGAGACAAGCGAACCGCACGGTTCGGTTTTTTTCCATGTACCGTGCCACCCCTAGTGTGTATGCAGTGTTAGACACTGAGTTATATCTATTGTTTAAGTGCACTTCACTGTTGGAGTATCATTGTTATACTTGCATCATAAATATTGTGCATATTTTCAATATTTAAATGACTTCAGGAAAGATGTCAATAAAACAACAATAAATAAATCTAATAATTGCAGTTAGTTTTAGGTACGTGCCACCTAAAATCCCTAATAGTCCTAGGAAAGCAACTATCTGTCATTTTACATTGCAGTCATTTAAAAGTAAGTACAGTATTTATTATAGCTGTGTCATAATACAGTAGTGAAATATGGTAGCCTACTGTTGTGTATTGGGGAAAAGGTAGAGGAATTACTATGATCAAAATACATTTTCGACCCTTCTTTAGCAAGCTAAACATTTTATGACCATATATTTTGTCATATATTTTACATTACATGTTATAAATGTAAATATATTTCACACTTAACATCATATATTTTTGTTATATTTCAGAATATATTTCAAAATGATAAATATAAGTGGACAACGTCAATGTATTTGGAATATATGCCACATATATTTTTGACACTTTAAAATATATTTACATATATTTTTTTGTGTATGGGGAGGCTCAGTTAAAGCTGCTCGTGAACCGATCATCTCTTCCTTCTAGTTAATTTATAGCATTAAAATAAACATGAATGAACATAAAAGGAATGTTGTTTTAAAGTGCTATGACGTTTGGTTTTCAAATTTAAATCCTCCAATGTTAATCTACTAACTCTCCTGACTATTTTGTGGGACAAAATGGCGGATTATGATTAATCAGATCGCCTGTCAATCAAACTCCCTGTAAAGGGTCAATTGAGAATGCCCGTGCGCACAATCAACTTTGCAGTTGCACATAGGAAAGCCCGGAAAATCCCCCTATAATTTAAGAGAGCATCTTTTTTATTTATTTGGACCTAGGCCTAACAATGTGTTATGGTGCGCTGTCACCAGTGGGGTTTCCTCCTGATTTTGTTAGTCATCTCATCTCTTGCTGTGTATGATCATATCCTGTCCTATTCATGGTAGACTACTCGTGGACATTGGGTCATCAAGGGGCCCGCCTTGATAATCCTACTTAAGGGCCCAGTGTTGGCTCGTTACGCCACTGAATATAATTGTCTAAACTCCTAATCAAAATTACATATTTACAACAAATTTGACACATATATATGGGCACACTTTGAGTACTACTAATAAAAGTGGTGGAGATCAGGCAAGACTATAAGAAGACTCAGGCAAAAGGTGCTATAACTGTAAAAACGCTTTAAAATCATATATTTCCTATGGTAAACTGCCTGTATTGGCTGTAAATTGACTTTTTCATCTATTACGGCAGTTGTTAAATGCTTGCTAAATAAAACGTAATGTCTTTTGATGCTTGTGTGCTTCAAGGCCTTAAAGGCCTTAACTGCTTGAACCCCGATAAATGCTGCTTGCAGCTTTAATTATTATTATTATTATTATTATTCTGGCAACTTTACAGGTCAGAGGTCATAATAGATTGGAATATTCGAAGGACCGGAGGCAACACGCAGGAGACGGGTTTATTGAGGATGATGTTGATTAAATAATTATTAAAGTGCAATATTCGAATGATCGGAGGCAACACGCTGGAGACGGGTTTATTGCAGATGACATATCGATTTAAGTATTATTAAATTGTAATATTCGAACAATCGGAGTCATCACGCTGGAGATGGGTTTATTGAGGATGCCGTGTCGATGAGGCAGTTTTAGGGGGAGTCTAATCACGGTCTCTGCAGACACTTCAGGGTCCTGCGTTGGTCTTCTCCGGGCGCAGGTTTACCATCTGATCTGGATACGGCCCGGATCTAGCTGACTGCAGTAAACCTCGGGATAAAGCAGAGAGATTATCATTAGCGTAGATGCCATTCTTCTGATGATGTAACGAGTACATCAGGTGTTATAGGAAGTATTCCCTGTTCCGGCTGACCTAGTTAATGCAGCCTAACAATCATTTAATTGAAAAAGTGTTTTATATGTATGCCACAGTAAAGAGATGTGTTTTTAGTCTAGATTTAAACTGACAGAGTGTGTCTGCTTCCCGAACAATGCTAGGAAGACTGTTCCAGAGTTTATGAGCTAAATAGGAAAAGGATCGACCGCCTGCAGTTGATTTGGATATTCTCGGTATTATCAACTGGCCAGAGTTTAGAGAGCGCAGTAGACGTGATGGAGTATAATGTGTTAAGAGCTCGCTCAAGTACTGGGGAGCTAAACCATTTAGTGCTTTGTAAGTAATAAGCAAGATTTTAAAATGTATGCGATGTTTAATAGGTAGCCAGTGCAATGTTGACAGAACTGGGCTAATATGGTCATACTTCCTGGTTCTAGTAAGAACTCGAGCTGCTGCGTTTTGGACCAGCTGGAGTTTATTTATTAAGCGAGCAGGGCAACCACCCAGTAGAGCATTACAATAATCTAACCTTGAGGTCATGAATGCATGAATTAACTGTTCAGCATTTTGCATTGAGAGCATGTGCCGTAATTTAGATATATTTTTAAGATGGTAGAATGCAGTTTTACAGATGCTAGAAACGTGGCTTTCAAATGAAAGATTGGTATCAAAGAGCACACCCAGATTTCTCACTGACGACGATGTCACCCCTCCCCCTACAGTACAGCACAACCCAACTACCAGTCACCAAAATAGCAATGTGATACAAGCTACAGATTGATCTTCACCTGACACACCAGAGACAGAGGTACAGATCTTTCTTATTCCTTCAGAGGTGTTGGACAAACCGCTTTCAGAGAAACATGGATCCCCAAAAGTCCTCAATTGTAGTAGGGCAACCTTTACTTCCACTGCAGGACCCTCCAAAGTACTCCAATGTTGGATTCCCTCCCTCTGAGAGCTATCCCAGCACTTCAGGTCAACCTGTGCAGCAGTATGGAGCTCCGGCAGCATCTGGCCTGTGCACCCAAGGGCCATATCCGGTGCAAACTGTGGTCACTGTGCAGCCTCCAGTTAATGTGTCCTTCACTCCACTGGCCATACCAGAGAAAGATTACCTGTGCTATTCCATCTTTACCCTGCTTTGCTGCTGTTTACCTCTGGGAGTGGCTGCTCTTGTTTACTCCCTCACAGTAAGTATTGCTTCATACACCTCACTTAGCATATTTACAAATGATAGGCCTAATACTCTTAACATTTATTTTAAAATAATATAGGATATAAATATTGTTTTGAAAGTGTTTATAGAAATCACTTAATATTAATGGCTCAACAAGACTTCAGAGGATCACGGTTCATGTCAAAATAAAGGAATCAAATTAAGTGGAACTGAAACAGACAATAGAGACAGTAAGAATAATGATGTTTTTAATGATCATTAACGTCATGGATCAAGGTTGAATTCAAATCTTGTTTCGAGTTTGCCATTCGAATCAACATTGAGATTGTGACGTTGAACCTAAAATGTCAATTTTTTAATTTTAGTAGTTTTAATTCAAAACTTTAGGTCTATTCACTTTATTATTAATGATTTCAGACATCTTCTCCAGTTATATTAGGTGTGCAAAAACAGTTAGGGGTAGTGGTACAACCTAACGCAGGGCTAGTTAACACACATGGTTTAAAACTTTCCACACATGCTAGGATGATGAAACTAGTGTATTTACTAGTTGCCATATCAACATGATTTAGAGAAAAAGAAATGCGTCAAAATTAAAAAATCTTTGGAAGATATCACTGAACATTTATTTAACCATAGCAAAAGTAAATTTCCTTCTTAAGTTAATTTTTCATTTCTGTTCTTTGTGTCTATTTAAAATTAGACAAATCTGATATTATTTTAATCTTATATCTGTTATTTAACAGTCGAGATCAAACCAGCAGAAGACACAAGCCGCGTTTAAATCCTATAGTTGTGCAGGGTTTTTTATTTTAAAAAATTCCATTATTTTATATGAAAAAGTTGATAATTGTATTTTATTGACAAAATATTTTAATTTGTCTTGTGTATATATATATATATTTTTTATTTTATTTTATTAGATCAGATAACATTTTAAGCTGTGATATGGTGTTACAATGTTGTCACATTTCACTTCCATTTTTTTCAGGGTATATCAAGAAAGATATATATACCCTGTATTAATTAAACAAATACACATAAGTGTACTAGACATGTGTGAAATTAATGTGGGGAAAAATAAATACTCTAAACCCCAAGTGGATTTACTCAAACTGAGGAAGTCAAAAAGCGTTAGGTTATGCCCCACTCTCCCCTAATTATGGTGATTGACATTGTAAACTGGTATTTCTTTCCATATTATTTGACATTGTAAACTGGTATTTCTTTCCATATTATTTTTTATTAACATACTAATAAACACAATAAACACTTTAGGTCAGTCACACACCAGACGAGAAGCACCACGCTGAGCTGCGGTTAATGAAAACGAAGCCTTGTACATGCACCGAAAATATTGCTTCTGTGTTGAAAAATTAATAATACCAATAGAGAATTAAATAGTAAGCTAATTGTGCTAAAATAGTATAAACTGCTAGTAGTAGCTTACATACAAAAAACAAAGTTGAAACTGCAACTCTGGGAAAGTTGAGACCCTGATTGTATTTTGAAGTATATTATGTCTCGATGTTGTAATATTGGTTACAATTGTGTATATGTTATTTGTTGTTAAAGTGCCCCTGTTATGCTAGGTAAGCCGTCCCAACGACGGCTTCCGATAAGCAGGTGACGGTTTCTGAGCATTCTGTCTTTTCAGCGGGGCAAAGTAATTTAATTCCAATTTACCTTTATCTGACTCCATTTTATCATGACCTCGAATTTAGGTTAGAATGCTGATTTGTTTTCTAGTCATTTGTATAACAATTTAATTACACATTTGCTTATTCTATTTCATTCTTTACTCTTATTGAAATCATTCATTCGGTTCTCAGAGTCGCACAGGGTCCTCGCACCGGCTGGCATGCGGGCCCACGATCACAACCTTGCCTGTCCGATAATTAACCAGAGGTTATGGCTAAAGCGATATGACAATGCTAGTGCCGCCCATGCTTGCTTGTTAAAAAGTACCCATGTAGCCCCCTACAGTCGCCTTTATAACAACTTAAGCTGTGTTTCCACCGTTATAACTTTGGGGTGGTTCTTGTTGTGTTTCGACCTCAGGAACCGGGGTCTTAATGAAGTTCCGGGTAAAGTTTTCCCCCTCAAAATGGCCCTGCTTGCGAGGTAGTACTTTTTCAAAGTTCAGGAACTTTCAGGGGGTGGGACTTGGGCGCTGAACATGCTGATTGGTTGAGCTCACGCAGCATTTTATTTCAACCTAAAAGTCTGTTGCGGTGCGTGCAGTAAGAGTTGTTTGCTATTCAAATCAACAATGGAGTTGAAAAAATACAACCAATGGACTGACGACGAGGTTCAGGCTTTATTACGTTTATTTGCGGAGGACGAAATCCAGTGGGCTCTGGAAAGTCAAGCGCAGTCCTAAGTCACTGGACTAATCTTCACGGTACTTTAGACCGCTATGGAAACACAGCAGGTCTGGGGGAAAAAGAGTTCCTGGGACAAATTGTTCTGGGTAATTTCGGTGGAAACGGGGCTATATTTAAAGCTGAAACAGTAGGTTATGACCAGTACCATAAAATGATGCCATATTATTTTAGTAGTATTTTATCTGGCCCAGTTTTTTTCACAATGAGTCGCCATCTCTTACAGTTCTTAAAAGTACAACAGGTTTACATGCATCAAAGGTCAAAAAACAGTTTCAGTTTCATATACATTGCACATCACCACAGTGTTCAATGATTCTCAAACAACTCAATGGATGATCCTGCTCTGATTGGTCAGATGGCCCAGTCTGTTGTGATTGGTCTACATATTACAGCGCATTTCAGAAACAAACACACATTACCATAACGGAACTCCAGCTCCGTCCGGAGGCTTCCTAAGCTCAGCGATTGTACACATTGTAAAGTAACTGTGCGTTCACACCGCCGCCGGCGAGAGCGTCAAACTTCGCTCTGGCCGCCCTGCCATCGACGCTGTAGAAAGATTCGTGGACGTGCTGCTGCTCTGACATAGATCGAATGTTTGGTCTTTTTTAAAACTGCATTTAAAGGGGCTGCAAAGCAAACAATCATGTTGATTGACGTTTGTGCAGACTGACCACAGGTAGGATATAACTGTATAATATAACCTCATGAGATCATTTAAATGTGAAATTTTTAAAAAAGCAGATTGATGGAAAGAACTTAACAATTATAGTTACATGTTTGCTAACGAAATAAACCAATTAAAAGCCATTTGTGTGGTGTATAAATAATGTTGCGCGTCTTCTAAACAAAACCATAAAGTTGACCTGATTTCAACTCTCCTCGACGCCCAAATCGTCCAACTGTGCGTTCACACCGCCACCGGCGAGAGCGTCAAAGTGGCCGGAAGTCATTCATTTTCAATGGGAGCCTGGCGGAGAGCTCCGGCGAGAGCGGCGCGGCGCGGTGCGTCTTGGACGATTTGGGCGTCGAGGAGAGTTGAAATCAGGTCAACTTTATGGTAATGAGCTATATTGCGGTTCGGCGGCAACCGGCGGCAACCAATGGGAATATAGAAGTGCTCCGCTTGAGATGATTCCAGAGAACGCAGTGCTGTAAACTTTGGTTCCGACCACATTAGTTCCCCAGCAAAATAGAGGAGAGGTTGATCACTGCTGGTGCGGAGGGTTTAATTAGAAGACGCGCAACATTATTTATACACCACACAAATGGCTTTTAATTGCTTTATTTCGTTAGCAAACATGTAACTATAATTGTTAAGTTCTTTCCATCGATCTGCTTTTTTAAAACTTTCACATTTAAATGATCTCATGAGGTTATATTATACAGTTATACCCTACCTGTGGTCAGTCTGCACAAACGTCGATCAACATGATTGTTTGCTTTGCAGCCCCTTTAAATAAAGTTTTAAAATAGAGAAGACCAAGCATTCGATCTACGTCAGAGCAGCAGCGCGTCCACAAATCTTTCTACAGCGTCGATGGCAGGGCGGCCAGAGCGAAGTTTGACGCTCTCGCCGGCGGCGGTGTGAACGCACAGCAAGACGCGTCGTGCCGCTCTCGCCGGAGCTCTCCGCCGGGCTCCCGTTGAAAATTAATGACTTCCGGCCACTTTGACGCTCTCGCTGGCGGCGGTGTGAACGCACAGTAACGACGACGTCGATTTTACATCAATCCCAGCGTGAGTCCGAATCGATGCGAGCGCGGGCAATATGTTAATGTTTCGTCCTGACGTCACAACAAAATGGCTTGGGATTCATTTAAAAAACGATTCGATTAATTAATTTACTCAGAGTCGACTCTTACTTTTCAGAGACAGTTGTAAAACTTTGCAGGATGTTTTCATTCACTTATAACTTTGTTACACACTACATGAAAGGAAATAAAATAAAAACATAATAGGGCACTATTTAAAAAAAAAAAAAACTATTGGAAAGTTGAGGTTGCAACTGGAAACCGCCAGAGGGCACAATGCCACTGTAAAAAAAACACTGTCCTTAAGATCATGAGACGTTAAACTGAGGTCTTCTCCTATCTGTGGATGTTAAATAAAACACACACACACATTCAATTCACATCTTTAATGTGATATATTTCATAGTGAAACATTACGGTTGCGTATGTAACCCTCATTCCCTGAAGGAGGGAACGGAGACGTCACCGACTGAAAGGGAACTGGATGTTCATTGAAAATAAGTAAGGGACAGTGTGACAGTATGAGAATGATTTGCTGTCCATCCTGTTATCACAAGGGGCTTTGTCTGTATCAACTAAGCCAAAATAAATGTGTTTTTGTTATTGCTCACTTAACCATTATGTGGTCTCCAGAGACCCCAGGCAACAAAATGTAATTTTACTCTGTTTATTAATGTTTTTACTCCATATCCTTATATTAATATGACCATCCGGTAAATATTAGTTTCTGTTCCTTCCAATTCTGATTTCGTTTTAACTCCTACGGTGGCCGATTTAGTCCAAAATTAACATGGCTTCCAGTTCAATCCAGCAATCCCCCTCTTCACATTCGACACGGTGCCATCGAGTGTTAAAACGCGAAAGGCGAAGCTTGAATTTATGGGTATGTCCCTCTTTGGCTAATGTACTTTCAAGATGGAGGGGCAACATGGCGACTCCCATTCAAACCCCTTACCCGTATGTATTTTCAATGGCATATTATAAACTTACGAGAATACTTTATTACTTGAAAGAAGTAAATATACATTAATGAGCACATATATTTTTGAAAGAACTAAGTGTTTTTAGCTAAGAATAAACTAAAAGAGTTACACAGTGTAGCTTTAACACATGGGTTAAAGTTTTTACAGTGAGGATTTTGCTTATCTTTTTCCATGAATCAGAATGCCTTAAGGAGATTTAGTTTAATTGTCTTATCTGCAATTTTTTCACTCACTGTATATTTATTATCTTGGTTTCCATAAAGCAACATGCAATAATAGATCATGCCAAGACAGTTAATCTAGTTGAAGTAATTTTTCAAAACAGATTTGAAGGAAGGAAAATCTAGAGCAAATGCTATAATGTGCCAATCACTGATGTTTAAAAACGTCTCGGTTACGTATGGTAACCCTCGTTCCCTGAAGGAGGGAACGGAGACGTACGTCTGACGTACCGACGAATTGGGATCACTTCTGGGAGCCCCTATCAGCTTCGAGCTATCTAGAACCGGCCAATGAACAATTGGCGTGCGAGATTTGCATCTCGCGCTCCGCCCCGCGCCGCGGGTATAAACAGGAAGCGAGAGCGAATGCACGCTGTTTTTCACTGAGGAGCCACACGTAGTGGCTCGACCTGCAGTGATGGTACAGCAACTGTGGCGACGGGACGTACGTCTCCGTTCCCTCCTTCAGGGAACGAGGGTTACCATACGTAACCGAGACGTTCCCATTCAGTCGGTCACGTTCGACGTACGTCGGACGTACCGACGAATTGGGATCCCCTATGGAAAACGCCATAGTTACTACCACTTCCAGCGCCCAGCGATGAGCCCCACGGACCCCGATCTGATGCGGGCGGGTAGGTTCACGCAGGGAGAGTCCAATCTGCTGTTCCGCAAGAACCATTCAGCTGACTGTATTGGATAACGCTGGGAAAGCGTGCCTGTGAAGGCAGCTGCGGAGGCCACATCATGCCCAGAGGGAGTTAACATGTGGAGAATACACGTATGGGCTGGCCGTGGGCAGCACAACATACGGAAGTCCCAGGGGTGGCCCGGCCAATTCGTGGAGGGGGACAACACATACCTGGGACGGCAGAGGACACTCTGCCGAGGGAAAGACACGGGCTCGCCGTAGGGAGCCGTACCGTGGAAGAATACACACATGGGACCGCCGTGGGGGTCACTACATATGGAACCCAGCCTAACACAAGTTCCACCAACGCATACGAATGTTAGACCTGGCGTCGAACGCTCCGCCACGTCCGACTGCCGCGGGTTGCGGAGGACTCAACAGGGTTCGCCGTTCCGGGGAACTCGACTGGAGCAGAATAAGCGCACGCATCCGTCTACCATAGGGGAGGGAATGGCGCAGCAAGCCGACACTAGAACAGGCATTTCGGTGTTACTGACTATGGGAAGTGAGCACACAGGAAGATACCGGCTCTACACGGAGGCTATAGAATCTAGCGAACGTGTTAGGTGTCGCCCAGCCCACAGCTCTACAAATATCTGTCAGCGAGGCGCCACGAGCCAGCGCCCAGGAAGAGGCAACACCCCTAGTGGAGTGGACTCTTAACCCGAGCGGGCAGGGCACGTCTTGGGACTGATAAGCCAAGACGATGGCATCCACTATCCAGTGGGCCATCCTCTGCTTGGAGACAGCCTTTCCCTTCTGCTGTCCTCTGTAACAGACGAAGAGCTGCTCTGAGGTCCTGAAGCTTTGCGTTCTGTCCACGTAAGTCCGGAGAGCACGGACGGGACAGAGAAAAGCTAGGGCTGGGTCTGCCTCCTCCAAGGCAGCGCTTGCAGGCTCACCACTTGGTCCCGGAAGGGAGTAGTGGGAACCTTGGACACGTATCCAGGCCGGGGTCTCATGATCACATGAGAGTTACCGGGCCCGAATTCCAGGCACGATTCGTCGACCGAAAATGCCTGCAGGTCCCCTACCCTCTTGATGGAGGCCAACGCAATCAGGAGTATGGTCTTTAACGACAGGATTTTCAACTCAGCTGACTGCAGAGGCTCAAAGGGTTCTCTCTGTAGTGCAGTAAGCACCAGAGCTAAGTCCCAAGAGGGTATAGAGGGAGGACGAGGCGGATTTAATCTCCTCGCTCCCCTAAGGAACCTGACGATCAGATCGTGCTTACCTAGAGATTTCCCATCTACGAGCTCATGATTAGCGGCGATAGCGGCGACATAGACCTTGAGGGTGGAGGGAGACAGCCTCGCTCCAACCCATCCTGTAGAAAGGTAAGCACAGATGCGATCGGACATCTTCGGGGGTCTTCTCGGCGAGAAGAGCACCAATCGACGAACAGGTTCCACTTCAACGCATAGAGGCGCCTCGTAGAGTCGCATAGAGGCGCTTGCGGTAGGTCACCTAGAACCTCCGCGTCCCGTCCAGGGACCAGACATGGAGTTTCCAGAGGTCTGGACGCGGGTGCCATAGGGTGCCCCGTCTCTGAGTCAGGAGGTCCTGCCTCAGAGGAATGGGCCAGGGAGGTGCTGTCGCAAGGAGCACTAGTTCCGGGAACCAAGTCCGGTTGGGCCAATACGGAGCGACCAACAGGACCTGCTCCTCATCCTCCCTGACTTTGCACAGTGTCTGCGCAAGAAGGCTCACTGGGGGAAACGCATACTTGCGTTCTTCCCGGGGCCAGCTGTGGGCCAGGGCATCCGACCCGAGGGTCCCCTCGGTCAAGGAATAAAACCACTGACAGTGGGTCGTCTCTGGGGAGGCAAACAGGTCTACCTGTGCGGCCCCGAAACGACTCCAGATTAGCTGGACCGCCTGGGGATGGAGTCGCCATTCTCCCGGAAGTACCTGCTGACGTGACAGCTCGTCGGCCGCACGATTGAGCAGGCCCGGAATGTGAACAGCACGAAGCGACCTCAGATGCTTCTGACTCCATAAGAGGAGATGGCGGGCGAGTTGCGACATGCGACGGGAGCGTAGACCACCCTGTTTGTTGATGTACGCTACGGCCGCAGTGTTGTCCGTCCGGACCAGAACGTACTTGCCTCTGAGCGGCACTTTGAAGCGGCTGAGTGCAAGACGAACTGCTAACAACTCGAGGCAATTGATATGCCATTGCAGCTGAGGCCCCGTCCACAGGCCCGAAGCTGCAAGCCCGTTGTACGTGGCACCCCAACCCGTGGATGAGGCATCCGTGGAGACAACGGAGTGCCTGGACACTTGTTCTAGGGGGACTCCCGCCCGGAGAAACAAAGGGTCCGACCACGGGCCGAAGGTTTGGCGGCACCTCGGAGTCACTTGGACGCGGAGGGAACCGCTGTGCCACGCCCATCTCGGGACTCGATCGTGTAGCCAGCGTTGAAGCGGTCTCATATGAAGCCATCCGAGCGGCGTTACTGCGGCTGCGGATGCCATATGCCCCAGGAGCCTCTGAAAATGTTTCAGTGGAACCGCTGTCCTGCCTTTGAACGAATTCAGGCAGTTCAACACTGACTGGACGCGCTCCTCGGTGAGGCGCGCAGTCATGGCGACCGAGTCTATCTCCATACCGAGAAAAGAGATCCTCTGCGTGGGGCAGAGTTTGCTCTTCTCCCAGTTGACCCGAAGTCCCAACTGGCTGAGGTGACTGAGCACCTTGTCCCTGTGTTCGCAAGACTGCTCTCGCGACTGGGCAAGAATCAGCCAGTCGTCGAGGTAGTTGAGGATGCGAACACCATGCTCTCACATGGGAGCAATGGCCGCCTCCGCAACCTTCGTAAAGACGCGGGGCGACAGGGACAGGCCGAAGGGTAAGACGCGGTACTGACATGCCCGTCCCTCGAACGCGAAGCGCAGAAAGGGCCGGTCGAGGGGAAACGAGAATGAAAGTACGCGTCCTTCAGGTCGATCGCTGCAAACCAATCTTGGGGACGGACGCACCTGAAGATGTGCTACTGCGTTAGCATTCTGAACGGCAGCCTGTGAAGGGACCGGTTCAAGAATCGCAGGTCCAAGACCGGCCATAACCCGCCACCTTTCTTGGGTACAATCAAGTACGGGCTGTAGAACCCGGACCTCATATCGGCTGGAGGGACCGGCTCCATCGCGTCCTTCGCCAGTAGGACTGCGATCTCCGCCCGGAGCACGGGGGCGTTCTCCTTCGCTACTGGGAAGTGAACGCCCCCAAACTTAGGGGGACGCCTGGCGAACTGAATCGCATAGCCGAGTCTGATGGTACGGCCCCGAGACGGGCTGGGAAGCTCTAGCCAGGCTTCCCGACACCAAGCAAGGGGATAACCACAGTGGGATCTGAGTGTGCTGTGCAACACTTACCTGCGTCCGCGGAGGGGGCGTGCGAGTGTGGGGAGGCCGCTTGAGTACGTTCCCACAGCCGGCGCCCCCTGCTGGCGAAGGGAGAGGCGTCTGAGGGTGGCGAGGCATGGGAGCGTCGACCACCGCCAAGCGCGCTCCCAAATGAAGGAGGGGCTGAGCGTGGCAAGGCTTTGTGGCGTTGCGCACGGTCTGCCTCACCTCCTTCCTCAGCGGGGAACAAGAGTGGCGAGGCATAGCGTCGCGCACTGTTGTCCACGCACCGCTGAGAAAAGGGGAATGAGAGTGGCGAGGCTCTGTAGCGTCACACACTGCCATTCTCGCCCTCTTGTGGGGAGGGGAATGAAAGCGGCGAGGCTCTGTAGCATCACACGCTGCCATTCCTGAACTCCCGAGACCCCGAGGTATTGGAACTGCTCTTTTTTTTTTTTTTTTTTTTTGGTACCACTGGCTGTTTTTAACATCAGTGGCGGAACAGAATTACTAATGGTTTTCCACCCGGCCCTCCTCCGGGGAAGAACAGTTCCAGACCAAATCCGGGTCAATTGTGTTTCTGGACCAGGGTGGACATCGTCTAGCCAAGGGCCAGCGCTGTGCGCAGCTCAACCTCAGCTCAGAACTACCCTCGTGCACTAAGCAGGGCGGAGGTGGCCTGCCAGTGGCACTGCCACCCCACCGATGAGGGTAGTGAGAGAGAGGAAAACTTTATACAGATTATGGCCCTATTGGTGTTCCATATTTTGGCACCAATAGTTCCACAATGCCAAAGCCTTCCAATGCACATCCGAAAAAAGGCAAGGGGCAGGTAAGGCGATTTACGCGTTGCACTATGCCTCAGCCATCCGGGAAAGCATGGCTGTCAAGTATGAATCTGATTCAGCACGAGCGCCCACTATTACGGTGGGAGTCTCAGCATCATCTTCATTTTCAACACATAACAGCCCTCTCTCCGATGCAGCGATTGACATCTGTCCTCTGCTAGAACCCCAAATGAAATGCTAGGTCCCCTTTCAAGGACCAGCAATCCCATCTGTAAGCTACCAGCAGACACGTGAGACAGTGGGCGTGGCCGTGAGACGGCACACGGCGGGCTGAACACTCAAGCCCCTATGAAAAAGGCAAGACGAACAGCGCGCCGACGTGGCTATGCTCTCATGAGAGAGCACAGACCACCCACGAACACAGTCTCAACATGCTTGCGATGCGATAGAGGAGTGAGGGGCCCACAGAGATGTACGCGGCGGGGGAAGCCTCACTGTAATCCTCAGGCCACCCAGGCTTATCAGCCAAAATAGTCCCCCCTCTGGTGCACCAGAAAAGAGACTAGATCGGGGTATAAGCGAAGGGACTCAACCCTGTTTGAGGCATCATAGTCTCGACCGCGCATCGGAGGCGCCGAGTGACGCGCGCAGAGTTGCCGTGGCAACCCGCGCTGTCACCAGGCAGCCAGATGGCACACGGCGCGCTGAACACTCAAACCCTCACGCGGAAGGTGAGATGACCAGCGCGTCGACGTGATCCCGTTCCCCTGAGAGAACATGGATCACCCACGACACAGTCTCAACATGTTTATGCGAGAGGGATCGTGGCCGTCAGGACAGGAAACAACCGCATCCAGAAACGCACGGGTGGAATGCCATCTTGAAAAAGACGCAGCGTCACCCGTGTACTCTTTTGTGAGGAAACGCTCTGTGCTGAAGCACTCAAGGGGAAACGCGACAGCGCACGGGATTGTAGTGCAGCCCGTGCCTGTACTCAATACAGGAAAACGCCCAAACCAGACCAACAGAAATTTGCTGCTGTGAAAACAGCAGTTTTCTCTGTAGCGCAGAGGCAGCTGATGAGTCTTCCGCGGTCCCGCTGGAATGTGCCGTCTCTCCAACACGCGTTTCTCCTCTTCTCCGTTTCTTTCAAACTCTTTAATGTCTTGCTGATAGCAGCGAACTCAATTTGAGTCGTCTTCATCTGCCGTGTGGCTCCGAAGTGAATGACAGCGTGCATTCGCTCTCGCTTCCTGTTTATACCCGCGGCGCGGGGCGGAGCGCGAGATGCAAATCTCGCACGCCAATTGTTCATTGGCCGGTTCTAGATAGCTCGAAGCTGATAGGGGCTCCCAGAAGTGATCCCAATTCGTCGGTACGTCCGACGTACGTCGAACGTGACCGACTGAATGGGAACTCTGTGATGTTTTGTGATTTTTTTTTTTTACAGCCACTAATCAAATATATAATAATAATATTTCTTATTAATTTTCTTCTTAGTTGTGCTTTTTGTGTTTTCTTATTGTGTTTATATTCTGACCTGTGAAGACCTTTGATTTTATTTTATGCATGTCATTTAAGAAAGGTTCTATACCCAGATTTGTAATATTATTGTGATTTACTTTCACAGACTCGAGATGCTAACATGTTTGGACACCAACCAATAGCAAGCAGAAACTCCAGAATGGCTCGCATCCTTAACCATGTCAGTGTTGGTTTTGGCCTCCTCATCTGGTTGATCATTGTTATCTATGTCATTGTTGTTGTCATCGCAGTTTCAAGACTTAGCTATAACTATAGCTATAACTATAACCATCACTATAGACCATAAATGTAAGACATATCATGTTAGGACACCAGAAAGTTATAGATGGCGAGGGTTTTACAAACATAAACACATTATGTTTGGAATACACAGACATTTGGTGGTCTTCTGTTATATGTTAGTGTTGCTCAAGTTATAATTGACATGTGTAAGGAGCTCCATCTATAGGGCCAGTGAGGAATGATTCAGGATGTTTCATGCAACTCATCTGCCTTATCATTATTATTTACATAATTCATTCATTGTTGTATTTTTAAAACAATTAAAGCTTTGACTGTAAAGGTATTGTGAATTAAACATTTGTTTTTCGTCTTGTCTTTGTTATATCATAGAATGAATATGATATTCTTGAATCTTTGTGTCACAATAGTCCACTGAAGGCAAGTTGAACTGAACCCATGTGCAGTTTATTTAGATCCAACATGAACAAAATTCAAAGTAAACAATGACTAGACTAGACCTTGAACTAAACATGAACAGAACTCACAACAGCGATAACAGTGAACAAAAACAAGGGACAATTGTAACAGACTGTAACACTAGCCTGCCATCCGGTTGCAGGCGGGGCAAGAGTAAAGAGACGGGCATCAAGTCGGACACTTCATGCTTTCCATAGTGTGCTGAACCAACGTCATCCATGGCAGACAATGCTATTTTTTCCAAATATAAGCAATAGGTTAACCAGAATGTTTTCTTCCAAACTGTTACTCTTATACAATAAGAATATATATTTACTAGAGCGTAATCTTAATTTTTCTTAACGTTTTGTTTGAATATCAGATATTCAATATCAAGATTGGTTAAATACAGAAACTTTCCTAAGAAAAATACGTCATCCTTGTCATCACAGAATCTGACCAATGAGAATAAAGTGTGTCGTCGTCATCAAGGCTTTCGTGGCCGATTCTGAGCAACGCAGCGTTTGACCTAGGCAGCTGGTCTTGTTTTGCGCTTGTGGTAGCTACTTTGATGGCATTACTTCTAATGTCATTTCTAGCAAAAAAATTACTAATGTAGTAATTCAATATTTGTTAAGTTTTCAATAAAGCTCTTTATATTTTGATGTAGATCATTAAACTGTTATACTGCCTTATACGTCTGGGGGTGATTTGCACAAATATCGATTTGTATCAATTCATCCATCCATCTTCTTCCGCTTTATCCGGGGCCGGGTCGCGGGGGCAGCAGTCTAAGCAGAGTTGACCAGACTTCCCTCTCCCTAGAAACTTCCTCTAGTTCTTCCGGGGGGACTCCAAGGCCAGCCGGGAGACATAGTCCCTCCAGCGTGTCCTTGGTCTTCCCCGGGGCCTCCTCCCGGTTGGACATGCCCGAAACACCTTCCCGGGAAGGCGTTCAGGAGGCATCCGGAACAGATGCCCGAGCCACCTCAGCTGTCCCCTCTCGATGTGGAGGAGCAGCGGCTCTACTCCGAGTGACTGAGCTTCTCACCCTATCTCTAAGGGAGCCCCCAGCCACCCTGCGGAGAAAGCTCATTTCGGCCGCCTGTATCCGGGATCTTGTCCTTTCGGTCAAGACCCAAAGCTCATGACCATAGGTGAGAGTAGGAACGTAGATTGACTTCGCCTTACGGCTTAGCTCTTTCTTCACCACGACAGACCGGTACATCGACCGCATTACTGCAGAAGCTGCACCGATCCGTCTGTCAATCTCCCGTTCCATCCTCCCCTCACTCGTGAACAAGACCCCTAGATACTTGAACTCCTCCACTTGGGGCAGGAACTCTCCACCAACCTGAAGTGGGCAAGCCACCCTTTTCCGACTGAGGACCATGGCCTCGGATTTGGAGGGGCTGATCCCCATCCCAGCCGCTTCACACTCGGCTGCAAACCGTCCCAGTGCATGCTGAAGGTCCTGGTTATATTTGCTTGCATTCATTAATATTCACTTGTGTGTGCTTATATAAGTATCATTAAAATGTAAGGGTGTATTTATTAAAATGCAAAACCTAAAAATAAGTAAGCAGTTATGATCTGCAATACTTTTTTGAGCAACTAGATTAGATACATGTATATTTATTAAAGAGCCATACAGGCACCTGGTGGCTAAAGGCTAATGGCATTACAAATGAAAATTATTATTTTTCTAGCCACAAAATAACTCTCTTTGAATTGGAATTCTCTCTTTTAACCTTAATTACTATACTAACTGTAAAATAAATAATAAGTGGTCATTCATTGACAATAATTATTGCACAAATAGTATTTAGTACCAACATATCTACCAACAAATAGTTAAGGTGTATGGTCACATTTGACCATCAATGAGTATGAGTGTGAGCAATTAGTAAGGAATACCTGAGGGCTAAATACAAGAAAAACATTAACATTAATGTTAACGATGTTGCATCTCCATCACTCTCCATAATAAAACAATCCTGTAAATATGGTTGACGTAATAATCAATGCACACTATGCTGTACTGTTTACCTAAACTTGCTGCAAACACCTGTATAGTGAAGCTGTTGTCTATCCGCTTAAGCCATTCAAATGTATTGACACAGCGCTAGAAGTTTTGAGAGCTCCATGAACCACGTGACCGCACGCGCCACAACGAGATGAAAGCATGTCGCAACTCTGTTTTTCAACTCTGCTCTGGCTTTAACTATATGCCTCATTAAGTGCGCCCACATGATATTTATTGTTTGAATTTCGCATTAAAACTTTAAAAAAGCGAGGCAACAAGTCAGCTGCCTGTTTTCGGACGCAGCCTTTAGGCTAGTTTGACTTCATGCAGCGATGCGGCTGACTTGAAGCAGTGCATGCCAGCTAGAAATTTTGCCAGACTTGAGGCAGCACCGATGCCACGTGACTGTGCCGTATGTCAAGTGCTGCGAGAGCGATTCGAGAGCAGCCGGAAACCGTACCTTCCATAGGGGCAGCCATTGCTAACCAAGCCATCCCCTGCATCCCATTGATTCCCATTAATTTTGGCCTCACTTTGACAGTGAATATCTTTACATCTGAGGCGTTTAAAGACTCCATTCGTCCATTGTTTATTTCTAAACAAACATGACAATGTATAAAAGGCTCCATTACCTTGTATCTTCCACTATCGCCCCGTTGAAGCTGTTTTTGTAAAATATAGGCTAACGATTGCGTCATAACATCAGGAAGTGAGTGCTGAAGTTGAAGTCTGACTTCAATTATCTCCGTTGAAGTCTATGGGGTCGCTCTGTCCATTTCTTTCACTGTCTATGGATTCACCGCATGACAACGATCACGTGTGTTTTATGTTTATTCTACAACCTTCATTCCACTAATGCTCACAAATCTTTTTTTTTTTAAACAACAGTAAACAGTAAAAGCTCTTTTCATGTAGTCGCAATGTTATATTGTGTCATGTTTATTAAAACAAAACTGATCAAAAAAACGTAGACCCCACTTCATTGATAGTTCACTTATGTTGAACTTTTTTCTTGTACAAACACACGCTGTATTAAGCAGTACATAAAGTATTACATGACAATGTCTCTGAAACATATGCATTATTGCATTTCTTTCACTTCATCTGTGAAAAAGTATGCAAACACAACGCGAGCATCACTGGAAGCAGAAAGTGTCCGACGACACTTAAAAAAAAAGACATGAAAACATGAACAAAACCAACAACAGACATGACACTCTGCTTTACAGTAGGCTACCTATCTTATCTAGCAGTAAAGCGTATCATCCCTACACTGCATCCACTACTTAAAGGGGGCATAATACACACAGTTTCTGCCAGTCTCATGTTAATCTTAAGTACCTATAGAGTAGTATTGCATCCTTCATATGTCTTAAAGGATTCGTTCACTTTTAACCCTCTGGTGCTCTTCGTTTAGGCGTTGCAATTTATTTTTCTTCAATAATATTTTTTCTTTTTAATTTTGTATTTTGAGATAATTTGATGGTATTTTTGAATATTGATGCAATAATTATGGTCTATTTTTGCCATTGAAAATTATAGCAAAAAAATGTTTTGTACTTTTTTTATTTTATTTTTTATTTTTGCAATATTTCATGTTAAAATAGAGACTAGGCCTTCAAAATATATATATATTTTTTGAAGGCAGATTAGCGCCCTCTTTTGGAATTATTTAAGAAATCATGCAACCATGGGTGTAATCACTAGAGGTCTCTATGGAGAGGCTTGAGAATTCCCTAGTTCTCTTTTGAACACATTTAATGATTTTTTGTTTTGATGGATTTGAATATATATTTAAAAAATCTCAAAGACTACTTATTATAATGTTTTAGATATTTTATTTTTTTGTTAGAAATATAGATTTTTTGTGTGTGTGTGTGTGTGTATATATATATATATATATATAAGTGTGCGTGTGTGTGTGAGTGGAGTCAATATCACACTCTTGATGTTTTAGAGTGTCACCCCTTTACTGCTGTGTACTTTTTTTCAGCATTGTGGCCGATTTGTAGATTGTACACACAAATATTCTGTGAATTTTTGTGTTTTTGCCGATTTCCTATTCATTTCCTATGGACCGAATAGCACAAGTGGGAGTATTTTTTTTACGGCCACTTAGCATGCTCAAATCATGCCCTCAATGTTTTTGTGTGTTTACATACTTAATGCTATAAAAGTCACAGAGTTTCATATTCTGATGAAGCTGTGATTTTTAAAAATTCCAAATCTGGTTCATAGGTTCAGTTTTTCATAGGTGTGTGTGTGTGCGATTTTTTTTAATAAAAGCAGCTATGGGACACACCACATTCATCAGAAGTGTAGTTTAAAATTATATATGGTCAAAGAATAGCCATATTCAACAAAATAGATTTTTTATTTAGGTGACCACAAGACAACAACAAAAACATTTTACATGCAAAGGTGAAAGACCATTGGCAGATAATTTAACTTGTTTTAAGCAAAAACTAAATTTTGAAAACAAGAAAAAATATATTTTGTCGTTTTACTTATCTAGTAAATGCATCTTGATTTAAGAATGTTTAGATATTTAGACTAGAAACAAGACAAAAATACTAAGTAAGAAGAACAATTTTTGCAGTGCGATTGCATTTAGATGAATAGCCTATGTGAATATGTGCTGCGCACTTATAAAAAAAAAACACAACAAATATGATCTATAAGAAATGTAGGCTATTAAAAACAGAAAGACGTAGCCTATCGTTTCAGTCTTAAAGGCCGCGGAAACAGGCAGGTTTCGTTACGCACGTCAATCCATTCCTGCCGTTCTTGGTTGGTTTGCTTCTTTATTGATTAAAGTAAACATACAATTTAAACAAAATGAAATTCACTTTAAAGAAAGGCTTTCTGCAAAACAAAATGTAATGAAGTCAAAATCATGTCTGATCCATGTCCCCCGACATATTGGGCATCTTATGATGTGTCTTATGATGTAGTAATCTTGCTCAAGCTGTTCACTTTTTAACATAGATGAAATAATAAAAAAAAAATTATAATATATAATATAATATAATATAGTAGAGCCCTGCACGGGCCTCAAAACTAGGCCCTAGCCCTGGCCCGAGATGCTGAGGCCCTAGCCCGGCCCGTGTCCGACAGCTCATCAAAATTATCAGCCCGAGTCCGACTGGAGCCCGTGTTTTTTTTTACACATTAATTGCAGCCATTAAAATAGTTCAGTTTTGTTTTTAATGTCAAAGTAGTTTTGTTTCTTTATTAAGTTAATTTAGACAAATGTTTGAAGCATTTTGTTGCTTGTTAAATTCAAGTTTTTGTTCTTTAAAGTGATGACCAAGCACTGTGTGTAGCTACATATCTGTAGCCTAATGGCCTTCGATAAGGGCATTTCTCTCTCTGACTCCGCTTTCTTTTCTCCTTTTGGACCCCATCAGAGACAGGGTTTCCTACCTGCACTCTGTATTCTTTATCAAAAAACAGTTCATCTGATTCTCAACTGCTTGGGGGGGCTAAACCGGGGTTATTCAAAATTCTGATGGGGCTGAAGCCCCCCCTAGCCCCGGTGTAGAGCCGTCACTGTTTACGACACGTTTTACAGCAGTGATATCAAACGCTCAGTGGCTCTCATGGAGCCCTCCTGAAGTTGAATCGAATCCTGCAAACACACGCTGCTCCATCCACCTCTATAAAGACCTGCGGCTGACAGCGAACGCATCCATGCACTGAGAATCATTCTCGACTGCTCCCTGCCGGTTAGCCGCTTCAGGGGGTCGTGAGTGAGGCTCAGTGGACACCTGAAGCCAGCCTCACTGGTTCCCTTAGCAGATTATCTCGGCGCATGGTTATGCCTCCGAATATATCTGCATGGGCCCTGCGGACTTTAGAACAGGGTTACAGGTTGCAGATCAGTTCCCCTCCCCCGAAATTCAAAGGGTGGTCTGGACTGTGGTCGGCCCAGAGCAGGTACGGGTTAGGGAACAGGAAGTACACTCCCTGTTGGTTAAGGAGGCTGAGTGGGTCCGCCGGGGGGGCATCAGCCTTCTCTTAGTAGCACCCTGGTGGCCCACTCAGGTATGGTTCTCGGACATCGTAGCACTGCTAGACAGGGATCTCTGAGGAGGGATCTGCTCTCGCAGGCAGGGGGCACAACATTTCACCCCCGGCCGGAGTTATGGAACCTCTGGGTCTGGCCCCTGAGGGGGCTCGGTACCTAGAGACTGGCCTGTCTGCAGATGTGGTCGAGACCCTACTCAGCTCCAGGGCTCCTTCCACCAGGAGACTGTACAGCTTTAAGTGGAATGTGTTCTCCACTTGGTGTAGAGAATGTGAGGTGGACCCAGTTAACTGCCCAGTGGCTTCAGTGCTGGAGTTCCTCCAAGATCGTTTCTCCGCCGGTCTTACCCCGTCCACCCTGAAGGTGTACGTTGCTGCCATTGGGTATTTCCATGCACCTCTAGGTGATGGACCCTTGGGGAAGCACCATCTGGTTGTACAGTTCCTCCGTGGGGCTCGGAGGATGAGGCCTGCGGCTCGCTCCAGAGTCCCAACTTGGGACCTGGCGGTGGTTCTCGAGGGGTGGCCGAGGCCCCCTTCGAGCCACTGGAGTCGGCTGAGCCGAAGAACCTGACCTTTAAGGTGGCCTTTCTCCTCGCTATTTACTCTCTCAGGAGAGTGGGAGATCTCCGCTGTTACGCCAACCTGCCTGGAGTTTGCCCCCGGCGGAGTTAAGGTCATCTTACACCCTAGACGTAGACCTAGACCTATGTACATTGCAGGTAGCACGGTCTTTGGTTCTTCAGGCTCTTCATCCTCCTCCCCACCTGATGGCGGAAGAGGGGAGACTTCTCCAGGTCTGCCCTGTCAGAGCCTTTAGAATCTATCTAGAGAGGTCTTCCCAGTGGAGAAGGTCAGTAATTAGGATCGTCCAGGCTATAGCCGCGGGTTATAAGGTGCGCAATCTGCCTTTAACTATGGCCGTGAGGGCTCATTCCACCAGGAGCATGTCCTCCTTGGTGGCCCTCCTTTCTGGCGTCTCGCTTCAAGAGGTTTGAAAGGCGGCCGGGTGGGCCATCCCACACACCTTCATAAAATTTTACTGTCTGCATCTCCCGGTGACGCCTGGTGCTAGAGTGCTTGCGTCCTAAGTGTGCCTGGGTTCCAGCTTCACACTAGGACGGGTGTGATTTCGGTGTGGCCTAGTGGGTATTAACGTTCCCAGAGTGTTGTCACTCGACGACGCAGTGCGAGTTCCCTCAAAGGGGAACATCTCGGGTTACGACTGTAACCCTTGTTCCCCGAGAAGGGAACGAGACACTGCGTCTCGTCACCACACCTATCACGGGCAGAGCGCTTGCTTCATCGCAAAAGCTGTTGTGTGTATGCATCAGCGTCCCTTTGTATCTTGAAGATGAAGGTCCAGTGGGTTAAACCACTGAACTGATATGCAGAAGGTTGCTGGTTCAATCCCAGCGGTCACCACCAGTGTGTCCTTGAGCAAGGCACTTTACTCCATGCTGCTCCAGGGGGATTGTCCCTGTATTAAGGGCACTGTAAGTCGCTTTGGATAAAAGCGTCTGTCAAATGCATAAATGTAAATGTAAAATGTAAATCTTCCGGGTATGCCGTCATCTACTACGTCATGACGCAGCACCAATCAGATTGGCTTGATTTCATTCATACTTCAGACGCGCTACGCTGGGGGCGTTCCCAGAGTGTTGTCACTCGACAACGCAGTGTCTCGTTCCCTTCTCGGGGAACAAGGGTTACAGTCGTAACCCGAGACGTATTCACCACATTTGTGCAGGAAGTGATGCGTCTGACAGTTACACCTGTGTTCAGCCCCGACAAAATGTTGTAAAACGTTTCGTAAACGGAAACGGTGCTGCGTTGAACACCCTGTTCTGATGACGCAAGAGTTGCAACTATGGCTTTGTGTTCTTTTTGAGGAATTTTCGGAGCATAATGAAATCAATTATAAACACATGTTTAATACTGCAAAATACATGCAATCATGCCCTTGCTGCCCAGAATAAAAGACAACATCCCCATCCCGTTTAATTAACTTTTTTATCTCCTGGTAATCAATTCTAATTAAAAAATATATATATTTCTAGTTCTTACTTTTTTAATAGCTTGTATTTTCTTTCTCAATTTTATGTAAAGCACTTAATTACCATATATGAAATTTGGTATATAAATAAACTTAAAGCTAAAATATAAACAACTACATCATCATGTTGAGATATATTATATATATTTACTATAAAACTCTTATGACAATCATGTCTTCTAATATCTTCAATTGTTGCGTATACTGAGCTGCAGCGGACACATATAAACAACTTTACTTGGACCCGTTGTGCGAGCTGTCTCTTTAATACCATGTGGTTTATATACATGTTGCTGCTGATTGGGCTGACATATTTGACACACCCACCAAACAAGAGAAAACGCATCTCAAACTGTTGCACACCGTTGTACACCGTTTTCAGGAAACATGACGTTCAACCGGAAAACGTAGCAAAACGTTGTGCACCGGTTTGAGCTTTGAATGTGCCCCTACAGTAGGTTTAGTCTACCTGGGTGCTTCTCAATTCTTATTTGTGCATTTCCTTTCCTCACTTCCTTTCCTCGGGTCTTAGCTCCACCCCTTGAGGATGCGAGGGAAGAACGCAAGGAAAAGCGAGGACGGAGGAATTGAATCTAGTAAAATATAAAGAAATAAATATTTATAAATAAATATAAATATAAAGACATAATATATTCCATTAAAGTTGTTTACTTGCAAAAACTAAGTAAAATCATTCACTTGTTGTTACACCAATTTGATGATGGGAGAATGAAAGGACATGTTTTTAAATTGACCAAATTAAGTTTGTGGATATCTTTCACGCTCTTGGCAGGCAGGCTGGACATAGCCTATAATTACTTGACATGTTTAATCTTAGTGATTTCTTAAGCTATTCAAGCCTGCCGGCTGTGAAGGCCTACGGACGTTGTTTTGTGCGGCTATTTTCTATTGAAGTCTATGGGAAGTCTAGTTTATTTCCCCTAAAAAGGGGCATTGACGAAATTGACAGTTAAGTTCCCGGATGTGCTGGTAGTCCATATATATCCTCTCTCCCTTTAGCGTCACTTCAAAATGTCGTCGTCAATCAATGACTCTACACCATAGCTCTATGTAACTCCTCCCGTTCGAACTGCCCCGCTCCAAGCGGCACTCGAACCCGTCTGCTAGCATGAAGGAGGCTAAAGGCTCCAACCTCTAGCGTCAGTCGCTCGCTAGAGCGTCTCTTGAGATCAGGGAAGTGAGGTTTACTCACACAGCAACTACTAGCTGGCTTCCGTTACATCTATACCGATGGATTTAGCTTGCACGTCGGGATTCTTGATCATTAGAGATAATCATTTATATTGTAATAGTTTCAACCTCTACAAAATACCACATTTGCCCGTAGCCTACATTTTTTATATTACCAGTTATTATTAACAATGAATTATTCCCAGTTATTAACTGCTTTTATTTGTTGTAGAGTATTACAGTTTGTTTCATTTTCTTGTGCTTTGATATTATTCTGCAACTGTCCTACAGTTGCTATTTGACATACATTTGTGTCTTGTACGTAAACATAATAATTAATAAACTGTGGCAAGATGTGAAGGGGGAGGAGAATTTATATGTAGGCCTACGTCCATCACGTTTAGTCGATTAGTGCAATTGAGTGTTGAGATGTCCTACAAGATGGCTGAGCTCATCGGTTTCCGTGTCAAAGGATGGAGGAGAGGAAACGAGGAGAGATTTTGAGAAGCACCCCCTGAGAATTTATAAGTTAATTTTGTCAGACAAGCAAACAACCAAAATACCACAAAGACAGTTGGTTCCCATTGATCAAGCAACTTCAACATAAGTAAAAGTGTCTGTCAAATACCCAAATCAGGATTTGATGAACAGGAACCTGACCGGAGGAATGAGAAAACGACAAATCTGGATTTAAATAAAAGAAGATAAAAATTTTTTTAAAAAACATCCCCAGGAAACATGAAATCATCTCCATCTGTCTCCTGGTATTTTGTTTTCCTGAACTCATGTAGTTATATGTTGATTCCACCAGGTGGCGCTTGCAGTCAAGCTAAACAGTGGGCCTAAATCTGTGCCAAAATTCTTGTCACTCCTCCCCTTACACACACAAAAACAGGGAATGTAATACGTGCAACAGATCAGTCTTCACCTGACTACACACCAGAGACTGACGTACAGATCTTTCTATTTCTTTCAGGGGTGCAGGTGGGAAATCAAATATAAACATGGATCCCAAATACTCATCTCCGAATTCTGAATTAGAGCAGCCTTTACTTCCACTGCAGGACCCTCCAGAGTACTCCAGTGTTGGATTGATTCCCTCCCTCTGAGAGCTATCCCAGCACTTCAGGTCAACCTGTGCAGCAGTATGGAGGTCCGGCAGCATCTGGCCTGAGCACCCAAGGGCCATATCTGGTGCAAACTGTGGTCACTGTGCAGCCTCCAGTTAATGTGTCCTTCACTCCACTGGCCATACCAGAGAAAGATTACCTGTGCTATTCCATCTTTACCCTGCTGTGCTGCTGTTTACCTCTGGGATCGGCTGCTCTTGTTTACTCCATCACAGTAAGTATTGCTTCATACACTGGTCTCACCTCATTTAGCATATTTACAACTGATCGGCCTACTCTTCAAAATAAATAAATAATTTAACCACTAGTTCTCTTACGAGAGGTTCTCTTGTATTGCGTAAGTTCCTTACGCTACGGGAAAGTATTCTTTCTTCGAGATTTCTGAAAAACCCAAAATTATCCTTAATTTTGTAACATTGTCAACGCAGTGCGGCAGCCTGGCAGACCATAGCAGGCTATTCCAGCGTGCTATTGGCTGCTCTGCTGGCAACTGCAGCAGCCTATCGGTGAGCCCGCGTGACGTGGCGACCAATGAGGGCGCTTCGCGCCCACCTGGCTTCATTTGCCTACAGGTGGGGCGTGGCCACGTGTATATAAGCAGGGCTCACGGGCTGCATATTCGATTTTCTTTTCTTCAGCGAAGCCCTTCGCATCGCTGGATCTGGAACCCGCCGCCGTGATCGTGCAGACGAGCAAGCAGAGGACAGCGCCTGGAGAAGCCGGCAGCATCGCGCCACCTTTAGCCATCCGTGCCTGCTCTGCTATCCGGCAGCATTATATCCTTTCATTGCACGTGTTCTCGCCGTTGCGTCACACGTTTCATAAAAGAGCACGAGCGTTTTTATCAAAACGCCTCGTTCCACCTGCGGCTCGTGCCACGTGCAGCTCAGCACCAGAGACCGCCATGTGTCTGCGCTCTCTGTCTGGGCCGTGACCACGCCGCCGCCGCACTCCTCGCGGGCGAATGCCCCGAGTGTGAGGAACTCTCTATGTCGACCCTGCGGGCTCGACTCGAGCAGTTTTATGACGACATCACTCCGCTGTTCCCCCCCCTCTGTTCAAGCCGCGCCACCGCGCCGCTTACAAGAGATGGTTGAAATGAACGGTCTCGGAGCGAGCCTCCTCCCCCTCTGTTCAAGCCGCGCCGCTTACAAGGGATGGTAGGAATGAACGGTCTCGGAGCGAGCCTTCTCCCCCTCTATTCAAGCCGCGCCACCGCGCCGCTTACAAGGGATGGTAGGAATGAACGGTCTCGGAGCGAGCCTCCTCCCCCTCTGTTCAAGCCGCGCCACCGCGCCGCTTGCAAGGGATGGTAGAAATGAACGGTCTCGGAGCGAGCCTCCTCCCCCCCTCTGTTCATGCCGCGCTGATGCGCCGCTTACATACAAGGGATGGCAGAAACGCACGGTCCTGCAGCTCTCTTTACGTTACAAGAGAGCTGTTCCACCCTCGCGCACATTTCTCAGTCCCCTCATGAGTTCAGGCGACTGGAATTGTTCATATTGCTGTACACGAGCCTGTTAAGACACGCACGCCAGCAAACATACGCCGTCATGAGACATGACGCTGACATATGCTCTCCAACGAACCCGCACTCCCCCCTGTTGGACCGCGCAGATTGCGCCGTTCACAAGGAATGAGTGCGCACGGTCACGAGCACGAGCGCGCGCCGCACTCACCGGGAAATTAACAGAGGGTGTTTTCGTCCCGCTGTGGCCGGACGAACCGCCATTCTCTAGCATTTCTCTGCCCCCTCTCCAGTTTAGGCGGCTGGAAATATTACTATTGCAGTAACGAGCCTGTCTTTTATGCACGCACGACTGCCAACAAGCACGAGGACGTACTGCTGTATGCTTGCGCTAACTGAACGCTATTGTGTCCCTCCCGGTAGCACAGTGGCAAAATCAGCGGCTGAAACACCGGAGACCCGAGTTCGAGCCCAGCTCTCGCGGCAGATAAAAATGTTTTACTGTCCGCTTCCCCGGGCTCGCGGCCAGCTTTTCTTACATACAGAAAGCTAACTCGCACCACGTGGTGCTCGAGTATTTTTGGACGTCTATACATAAGGAGAGAAAAGACGGTTAAGTCCCGCTGCGGCCGGACCACCGTTAAAACTCTGTTTTTCCTGTCAGTCCCCACTCCTGTGGCTACTGCAGATGTTTTCCACGCAGCCTACGAGCCGGCGAACTCGCCCTCTCGCCTGTTTCCAACTGTAGCCCCTCCAAAGTCCTCCTAGCAGAGGGGGGAAGCGACGGTTAAGTCCCGCCGTGGCCGGACCACCGTCAAAACTCTTCTTCCTGTCAGCCCCCACTCCTGTGGCTGCTGCAGATGGCTCTCACGCAGCAAACGAGCCGGCAAAACTGCCCTCTCGCCTGTCTACAACCGCCGTTGTTACGACGAACCAGAGAAATCACGAAGTTGCCTTTTTTTCTGGTTGCACGGCTCACGCCGTATGTGTTTTCAAATGCAGTAAACGTGCCCACTTTTGTGTTCACCCCTGCACCCAAGCACCACAAATCCCGTGTCTCTCACTCACATAAAGCGGCCACCGGCCGCTCGAGTGCTAGAGTTAGGTCACGTGTCCGCTTATTTGCGCCCACGCCTAATCACCACACGCGCTGTCACACAGCCACTCTTAACCGGTCATGTTCCACGCGTAAGAGTTGTGCCCGCTCAAACGCGCTCACACATTTTCGCGAACATTCTGCCCCCGGCGCCATGCGCCGCGCCACACACCATTTGTTCTCCGCCCAAGGTGGCCGGAACAACGAGTGTAGGGCCACACACAAGCCACTCCCCGCTCGAAGCGGCAGAGATACAGTGTGTAGGGCGGCCAGCCATCGCGAGCACAGAGAGCACAGCCAAAAAGGGATGGGTCGCTCAGACCGATTCTGGATCTGAGGCGTCTGAACAAAGCTCTTATGAGAAGATCGTTCAAGATGCTCACGACCAAGCAGATCCTCGCGCATATTCGCCCGAGAGACTGGCTAATCTCCCTAGATTTGAAAGACGCATATTTTCAAATCAAGATAACGCTGCGTCACAGGCCATTCTTACGATTCGCCTTCGACGGCCAGGCTTATCAATACACCGTCCTTCCGTTCGGCCTGTCACTAGCACCCCGTACATTTACGAAGTGCATGGACGCGGCCCTCGCTCCCCTGAGAAGTCGAGGGATGCGAGTGTTGAACTATCTGGACGATTGGCTCATCCTGGCGCAGTCAGAGGCCAAGCTCCTCGCCCACAGGGCAATGCTGCTCAGCCATCTGGACAGCCTGGGGCTCACGGTCAATTGGACCAAGAGCTCATTAGTGCCCACGCAATCAACCTCATTTCTGGGTTTGAATCTGGACACTGTGGCAATGTCAGCCCGCCTGTCACCCCAACGCGCGCGCCAAGTTCGGCGCATGGCTGCGTACTTCCGGCCGGGCAAAATCGCACCTCTCAAGCTCTTTCAGAGGATGCTGGGACGTATGGCCTCAGCTGCAGCTGTGCTCCAGCTGGGCTTAATGCGCATGCGCCCGCTGCAATGCTGGTTAAACGCCCGAGTGCCTCACAGAGCCTGGGCGTCCGGAGGCTTCAGGATCAGAGTGACTCAGGGCTGCGTTTCAGCCCTAGAGCCCTGGTTAGTAGCCGACTGGTACCAGCGGGGAGTGACGATGGGAGCCATCTCACACCGCAAGGTCATCTCGACGGACGCCTCCACCACGGGTTGGGGCGCCGTTTTCGAGGGCAGATCGGCCTCGGGCCTCTGGTCGAGCGGGGAAAAGCTCCTACACATAAACTGTTTGGAGATGATAGCGGTAGAGAACGCGCTCAAGCAGTTTCTCCCGCTTATACGAGGACACCACGTGTTGGTCCGGTCGGACAATACCACAGTGGTGCCCTATGTGAACCGGCAGGGCGGTGTCAGGTCCAGGTGTCTGGGCAATCTGACAGAACGCCTGCTCGTGTGGGCACACAGCTCGCTGCGCTCGCTGAGAGCTGCGCACGTACCGGGCCACCTCAATGTGGGCCCGGACAAGCTGTCCAGGGGCCTCATTCTCCCAGGAGAATGGTCCCTGCACCCTCAGACAGTCCAGCTGGTATGGCGCCTATTCGGCAGAGCGGAGCTCGACCTCTTTGCAACAAAAGAGAACGCCCGCTGCCCGAGGTTTCTGTCCAAAAGCGAGGATGCGCTGTCCCAACCTTGGCCCAGCCTCCCGCTGTATGCTTTCCCGTCGATTTCCCTATTGCCCCAGGTCATAGCGAAAATCAGGGAGACGCGCCGCCTGGTGCTCCTTATAGCGCCGCGCTGGGAGAACCAGATTTGGTACCCAGAGCTGGTGAAGCTGTCGCACTCACCCCCCTGGCCAGTTCCGCTGAGAGCAGACCTCCTCTCTCCTCTCTTTGGCATCCCCATCCAGAGCGTTGGTCTCTGCATGTATGGGTGACCAACGGATACCCGTTGACCTGCCCGAAGGGGTTATGAACACGATTTCACACTCTAGAGCCCCCTCGACGAGGCGGTTATATAGTTCTAAGTGGTCGGTGTTCACTGAGTGGTGTGTTTCCAAGGGATTGGACCCACAGCAATGTGGGGTCCAGCGGGTGCTCTCCTTCCTCCAAGAGCTTTTGGAACTGGGCAGGTCCCCTTCCACGCTCAAAGTGTATGTGGCGGCTATAGCAGCGTCCGCTCAGACGACGCTAGGTAGCACGCTAGGAAGGAACGAGCTCATCATCCGTTTCCTCAGAGGAGCCAGACGGATGAATCCCCCACGGCCCCCATCGGTTCCTATATGGGATCTGGCCTTGGTCCTAGAGGCCCTGAAGGCCCATCCTTTTGAACCGCTCGAGACTGTGGAACCAAGGTTCCTTTCGCTAAAAACCGCGTTCCTGATAGCTCTGGCTTCAGTGAAACGCGTGGGGGATCTACACGCGCTCTCAGTAAGCCCGACGTGTATGGAGTTCGGTCCTAATGACTCTAAGGTCATTCTCAGACCGAGGCATGGTTATGTCCCCAAAGCGATTGGCACTCCCTTCAGGGCGCAGATTATCTCTCTCTCGGCTCTGCCAGCATCCGACGAGGGGGACGGTGGCAATATCCTCTGCCCTGTCAGGGCATTGAGGGTTTATGTCACACGCTCCGCCGCCTTCAGGCGTTCTGAGCAGCTATTTGTTTCGTTTGGTGGGCGCACTAAAGGTCTCGCCTCCTCGAAACAGACCCTTTCCAGGTGGATAGTGGACGCGATTGCAACTGCATACGCTTCCAAACACCTGCAGTGCCCGCTAGGTGTCAGAGCACACTCCACCAGAGGCATGGCCTCTTCGTGGGCTTGGGCCAGAGGGATTTCCATCCACGATATCTGTATGGCGGCAGGCTGGGTCATACACTGGTCTCACCTCACTTAGCATATTTACAACTGATCGGCCTACTCTTCAAAATAAATAAATAATTTATTTAACCATTATTTTTAAAATAATATAGAACATAAATATTGTTTTGAAAGTGTTTATAGAAATCACTCAAATTAAGGACTAAACAATTCTTCAGAGGATCATGATAATGATCATTTAACGTCATGGATTAAACTTGAATTCATTGTGACGTTGTTTGAACCTCTCTATGTTGTTAACTTTTTTACATCAGTTTACATTAAACCTGTTTGGTGGCTTCCCGTAACTTTCGTTTTCAAAGAAAGGGTGTGGCGCAATATGGACAAACAACTCTGAGTTGCTGTCAATTTACAGTAGGTCCTTTACTCTCTCTTGAGTTAAAACAACAACAACAAAATAATAGGCCTGCATTATGCATTACAGAAGTTTAAATAGGCTTCTGTAAGCTTGGAAGGGTTCAGTTTGAGCAGATGTTTTATAAAACATCTGCTCAAATTGAAACCTTCCAAGATCCAAAAGGTGACAAAATATGCTTTATTTTATTCTATATATACCATCATCACTGTCCTCGTCAGAGCTCATTTCCCAGTACATTCAGCATCTGGCTCATATTCGCCATCTCAAACATATTCTCAAAACTACCCTTTTCAACATCTTCAAAATCAATATTTTGATTGCTGACCGGTTCTTCAACAGATCCACCATCAAGTGACAGTGACACTAATATTTGACTGCGTTCAGAACTTGCTCTGCTGTAAATCACTGAGACATTTCAAGTTTTGCTAGTGATTCTTCCTATTCTTTTGTTTTATGCCTGTTGTAACTGAGTGTAACGTCACTTCATCCATGCGTGACATTGACACCTTGAGGAGTAAAGGTGAATTGCATTTATTCAGTCATCAAAGATTCAATTATTGTTGTGTAGAAAAAAATATACTTACACTGTTACACACCTTGGGATGTTAGTGACCGTATATGGTTTTTACAAAAAAACTATTGGGGGAAAAAAAATTATTTTATAAAAAAAATTTCTTTGTTATATTGTTTATAATGAATTGATTAAGGAATACTAAGAAGGTTGATGTCTAACTTTAAAAACTGAATGAGGAGGAGGGTAGTGAATAAAGACCCGGGGTATGCATTTAAGGGTTAATCTAGTTGTAGTAATTTTTAAAAACAGATTTGAAGGTAGCAAAAACTAGAGCAAATGCTATAAGGCACCAATCACTGATGTTTAAAAACTGTTTTGTGATTATTTTACAGCCACTATAAATCAAATATATAAAAATAATATATTTGATTTCTCATTTTATTCTTAGTTGTACACTGTTTGATTTGCTTTTTGTTTTTTCTTATTGTGTTTATATTCTGACTTGTGAAGACCTTTGATTTGATTTTATGCATGTCATTTAAGAAAGGTTCTATACCCAGATTTGTAATATTATTGTGATTTACTTTCACAGACTCGAGATGCTAACATGTTTGGACACCAACCAATAGCAAGCAGAAACTCCAGAATGGCTCGCATCCTTAACCATGTCAGTGTTGCTTTTGGCCTCCTCATCTGGTTGATCATTGTTATCTATGTCATTCTTGTTGTCATCGCAGTTTCAAGCCTTAGCAATAACTATAACCAGCGATATAGACCATATAGACCATAAGTGTAAGAAATATCATGTTAGGACACCAGAAAGTTATAGATGGTGAGGGTTTTACAAACAATAGTCCACTGAAGGCGAGTTAAACTGAACCCATGTGCAGTTTATTTAGATCCAACATGAACAAGATTCAAAGTAAACAATGACTAGACTTGACCTTGAACTAAACATGAACAGAACTCACAACAGCGATAACAGGGAACAAAGCTAGACAAGAGAGAAATGTAACAAGAGGGCTATAGGCTAAACGTACCTATTAAGCTCAAGTACCCATTAAAGCACACTACTATCTATGAGCTCAGATTATAAAAAGAAAAACAAATATTTATCATTATACTTGATGTCGTAACCAATTGATGTGTTAACCTCCTGTAATGTCAAGCTAATCAGACCATTGCACGCTGAGATGTGGGTATTCATGCCTTCTCTGGCGGCCATTTTGAAAGCTGTCTGAAAACTTTCACCAAAAGAGTAGCCCCTTAAATGTGCATTTTTTTTTATGTTTAAGCCTTTATTTTCGATAAGTATAGCTTTTTACTGCAAAATTAAGAGATTCATATTTAGACTTTTGCATATTATAACCTGGAACCTGGATGTGGGAAATAATTACAGTTAAATCCAAAAGATAGTTTTAGCAAGCGCAGGTGCTACAGAACATTGTTAGCTTACTAGCTGGATAAGATTGTGTGCTACACTAATATGTTACTTCACAGACATTACTGGCTTGTACTTTTAAATTCATTATATTGTAAATTTACAGTTTATTGATGTTCTGTGGTTTACACTGGTGTATTTTTTAAAGACTCCATATTATTGTGCGGTGAGCTTAAAGGGTGAGCTAATCACAGCTTCAGTGTGATATCAATAAGAAAAAGTATATTTCATAGATATATTCAATAATAGCTGTTCATATTATAATGTATGAACTTAATACATGACCTAGATTATTTATTTAGCAAAATTGTCCTTTTAAATTTAATTTAATAATATTTATTAATTTTTAAAAAAGGTTTGCTGTTCCAATAAAGCTCAGTGCTCCCTTTAAGCTCATCCACATTAAACGTCTATGTGAATACTTCATAAACAGACTTTAAGTATTAACTCATGGTTGTCACTTCAGGTTAATCTATATAAAATTATTCTTTAAAAATGTTGTTTAAAATAAACAAGAATTTTCCACAAAAACATGTTGTGAGCTTAATGGCAACAGGGGTTGTGCTTAAAGGGTACAAACATGTATGTACCCTGTGAAGGAAATTTTACATTTAGATATGTTTTTGACTCTTAGATGTGTTTTACTATTAGAAGTGTTCATTTTACTTAGATGTGTTTTTACTTATAGATGTGAATCTTTTACTCCTAGATGTGTATCACTTGTTAACATTGAACATTTAACATTGAACATCTATTTGTACTCATGAAGCATTTAAAGAAATATAATCATTATTAAAGGTATGTAACCAAGCTTTAGAAGTGCATAAGTTAGGACAAGCTTGCAGGAACAAAATGTTCTGGGTGATAGAAAACTCAGTAGCAAAGAAACTGTGTACAACAAAATGTCAAAGTGACCTATTGTACTTCAAGTGTGAAAAGTATGTGCGCAGCTTCGATCAAATTAGCGATAGGCAGAATGTGTGAAAATGAAGTAGCTTAAAAACAGGAACTTTTGCAGACATGGGTATTGTGCTGTCAAATTAGAATTTATGTTAGACAAGGGGTCTTGAACAAAGATGTTTCCTTTTAAGGTAAACAAGACTGGATGCAGCCGACCCAGGATGTGTTAGGGGTAGATTATGATGCCAAGGGGAACTAACCTTGCTCTTCTCATGACAGACATTCTCTGTATGTGAACTGCCAATTTCTTGCAAGAAATAAAAACATTTTGATACTTTGACTTTTCAAAGGTTTGCATTTGTCTCCTCCCTCCTCATTTTTCGAATAGAATTATTTCCACAACAACCCATTAAGCACAGCCAGACTTTTTGTATTTAATAATGTATATCTTAATTTAAATGCTTTTGTCCTTTCAAATAAAATAAAATATTATTGTGTGAGAGATTAATATTTTATTTTAACATAACTTAGGAAACATTTTGTTGAGCTTACACAAAGACTAATTACTTAAAGGTGCAGTGTGTAGTATTTATGAGGATCTATTGACAGAAATGCAATATAATATGCATAACTCTGTTTCCAGTGGTGTATAAAGACCTCACTTAATGTACTGTTATGTTTTTATTACCTTAGAATGAGCCATTTCCATCTACATACACCACGAGTCCCCTTACATTGAAATCGACATTTTGCACCGTCATGTTTCTACAGTAGCCCTAAACGGACAAACTGCTCTACAGAGCGCTAGTCACTCTCTGCTCTCTCCGACGACGACATTTTTGTCCTGTGTTGGCCCCTGTAGCTTCTCTATGTGCTTCGAAATTGAGGGGTGAGCGGTGTGTGATTGCAATTCACAACCTCACCACTAGATGTCACTAAAATGTACACACTGCACCTTTAAGACACACCTGTGAACAATCAAGCACATGACATGATCACATGATGGGATAAGGGAATCACATGACAAACAGGAAATATTTCCCCATATTTTGACCATTTCCCATGGTGTCTTTCAGGTGACTACTGTCCAATTAAAAAATGTAATGGATGTTCACGGGCAATAGTGAAATTAATTTTTAATTACAAATATTAAAAATCTAAGATATTATAAAATATTATCAAAGCTTGCCTACGCTTCTGCTACAAACTCAAAAGTAGGCTATGCTATGTTTCTTCAAAAAAAGAGTACATACTTTTTTGGGCATAGTATAAGTAGGCGAATCTAAAAATGCTGCCTCAAGAAGCTTTACGACCCCTTTTTACAGCTGATATCAAACGCTCATTGGCTCTCACCTGCTTTGTCAGCCATTACGGCATGCCATGTTAAATTGCGTTTGAATTAGAAATGCATGCCTTAAATTCACAGAGTGGATTAGGATAAGATCTTCAACAATTAACAACTTAAATTCTGCTCTGTACCTCATAGTGCCGCCGCTCCCACCACGCGCTGCGCGTAGGGCACCAAGTGCTCAGGGGGGCAGTCCCCACCCCCCTCTATACTCTATAAAATGTGTTTTGGGGGTAGGGTTAAGGAATCTAAATTATATTTATTAAATTATATTTTAACTTTTGAAAGTTTTTTTTGCTGTAAATAAGTTTATGTTAAAATGTCCATATTGTATATTTCATCATCTATCCAAGTGTACACAAATCTACGTTTTGTTCCTGTAAATGTTACATATTAATACCTTTCGTCTGAGGACACAAGGCAGTGCTTCCTCAAACATATGTGTTTAATGTCTTCAAGATGGAAGATCTTTTAAGAAAGGGTTGAGTTTAATAATGTGAGAATAAAATAAATGAAAATATGACTTCAGTTATTATATTTTAGCAGAAGGGTTTGTCTATAACACTGTAAACCAAGATGTAGCCTACAACACAAGTTTTTACCATTTATTTATTTGTGCAGGAAGTGATGCGTCTGCCAGTTAACACCTACCTGAGAATTTATAAGTGAATTTTGACAGACAAGCAAACAACCAAAAATACCACAAAGACAGACAGTTGGTTCCCAGTGATCAACTAACTTCAACATAAGTAAAACTGTCTGTCAAATACCCAAATCAGGATTTGATGAACAGGAACCTGAGGAAACTATATGTGGATAAAAAAAGATGATAGGAACTAATATATAAATATAAAATATATATGTATAAACATGCTCAGTCAGCAATCATGAAATCATCTCCATCTGTCTCCTGGTATTTTGTTTTCCTGAACTCATGAAGTTATATGTTGATTCCACCAGGTGGCGCCTGCAGTCAAACTGGACTGGAGAACTGACAATAAATAGTGGGCCTAAAGCTGTGCCAAAATTCGCGTCACTCCTCCCCTTAAAACACAACCCAATTACAAGACACCAAAAGAGGAATGTGATACGTGCAACAGATCAGTCTTCACCTGACTACACACCAGAGACAGACATACAGGTCTTTCTAAACATTTCAGGGGTGCAGGGAAAAATCAAATAGAAACATGGATCCCAAAAAGTCATCTCAGAATCCTGAATTAGGGCAGCCTTTACTTGAACTGCAGGACCTTGACCCTCCAGAGTACTCCAGTGTTGGATTCCCTCCCTCTGAGAGCTATCCCAACACTTCAGGTCAACCTGTGCAGCAGTATGGAGCTCCGGAGGCTTCTGGCCTGGGCACCCAAGGGCCATATCCGGAGCAAACTGTGGTCACTGTGCAGCCTCCAGTTAATGTGTCCTTCACTCCACTGGACAAACCAGAGAAAGATTACCTGTGCTATTCCATCTTTACCCTGCTGTGCTGCTGTTTACCTCTGGGATCGGCTGCTCTGGTTTACTCCATCACAGTAAGTATTGCTTCATACACTGGTCTCACCTCACTTAGCATATTTACAACTGATCAGCCTACTCTTCAAAATAAATAATTTAACGTTTATTTTAAAATAATATAGAGCATAAATATTGTTTTGAAAGTGTTTATAGAAATCACTTTATATTAAGGGCTAAACAAGTCTTCAGAAGATCACGGTTCATGTCAAAATAAAGGAATCAAAGTGGAACTGAAACAGACAGCTCAGTAACATTAGGCCTTAACAGGACGTGGTCGTAGTACTAGGATAATATACCAAGGTTCATATTTCAGTGTTCAAATATGTAAAGAATGATGCATTTTCAGAAATGAGTCTTTATTGTTTACAGCCTGCGATTTAATGATCATTTAACGTCATGGATCAAGGTTTAATTCAAATCAAAGAGTTTGCCATTCGAATCAACATTGTGGCGAACCTCTTGTTTAAAATTTCAACATCGAATTTATATTGTAAACCTTATCAGTAAATGCTGTTTTGCGGCTTCCCATAGGCTAACTTTTGTTTTTAAGGGTGAAAAAATACAACACAATAATAGGCCTACATTATGCATTAGGCCTACAGAAGGTCAAATCACACTACTGCTCTCCCTTGTTTACTCCAAAACGTATTACCCTTATTCTTGAGCCATTTTTAATTTTTGAATGTTCAAGGCTTTCGGTGTCAGGCATCTTCTCCAGTTATTTTAGCTGTGCAAAAATGAATCATTATGTTGATTGACGTTGTAAACTTGTATTTATGTTATAATTTTTTTTTACCTTATTATATTTTTTTTTAGTCAGTCACACACCAGACGAGAATAATGTAGGCCTATTGCTTCCCTGTTGAAATATCAATAATAAAAATATAGAATTAAATAGTAGACTACGTGCTCTAAAATAGTATAATGCTAGTACAATAAATTAATGAATAAATAAATAACGAGGTAGGACTGCGGTCCTGAAACTGCAGGAGAGAGTTGAGGTTGCTACTGGAAGCCGCCAGGGGGCGCAATGACACTGTAAAAAAACACTGTCAAGATCATTGGACATTACACTTAGGTTTTCGCTGTCTGTGGATGTTGTAAAAAAAATAAAAACACTTGACAATTAATTTTTACATCTATAATGTGATAAATGTCAAACTGGATATTCAGTGAAAATAAGGGGCAGTGTGACAGTATGAGAACGATTTGATGCCCACCCTGTGATCACAAGGGGTTTTGTCTGGATCAACTAGGCCAAAATAAATGTGTTTTTGTTATTCAAAACTCAAAATATTATAATACCATGTATTAATGAAACAACCACATACTTGTTGTATTAGATGTGGGAAAAAATAAATACTCTGAACCCCAAGTGGATTTACACAAACTAAGGAAGT
This sequence comes from Romanogobio albipinnatus, assembly GCA_023566225.1. NCBI lineage: Eukaryota > Metazoa > Chordata > Actinopteri > Cypriniformes > Gobionidae > Romanogobio > Romanogobio albipinnatus. The sequence goes on along the minus strand of CM042252.1, from coordinate 43,708,840 downwards.
CAAAAAGTGTTAGGTTGTGCCACGCTCTCCCTTATATTTAGGGCCCTCTTATCTAATCGGATCTTATTTTTACCCGATTCACTTCAGACTTAGACTTTTAACAACAGACCAACAGGAAGTCAGCTATTTTTGTTTAAATGTAGATTTTTTTTTTTTTAATCAAGCTCAGAATTTTTAACTACGATTCACACCAAACTTTCTCAACATAATGCCAAAATTATGAAGATGCTAAATTGCGAACTGGTATTTCTATCAATTTGAATAACAAAATAAAGGCATAGATCCAGTTCGTTTGTAGTGCACAGGATTCATCTCTGGAGAAGTGTTCAGTCTTTCCACTCACAAATTCCAGCAAGTAGATAGCAATCCGCCATGGTGCAAGCGCAACTGGCTTTTAAAGGGGATGGGAGATGATGACGTTACGGCCAAAACACACCCAAGAGAATAGGGACAGCCGTGCGTGCTGACCATTTTTCCCGTCGTTAAACTAGCAAAAGTGGATTCGGACACGCCCTAAGTGCACTTGCACCGTGCACTTAAGACCATGTGCTCAGATCATTAAAATAGGGCTCAAAGACTTGCTTTTATTAGGTATTGCATTTTGGATATACAGTGAGGAAAATAAGTATTTGAACACCCTGCTATTTTGCAAGTTCTCCCACTTAGAAATCATGGAGGGGTCTGAAATTGTCATCGTAGGTGCATGTCCACTGTGAGAGACATAATCTAAATTTAAAAAAATCCAGAAATCACAATGTATGATTTTTTTAAACTATTTATTTGTATGATACAGCTGCAAATAAGAATTTGAACACCTGAGAAAATCAATGTTAATATTTGGTACAGTAGCCTTTGTTTGCAATTACAGAGGCCAAACATTTCCTGTAGTTTTTCACCAGGTTTGCACACACTGCAGAGGGATTTTGGCCCACTCCTCCACACAGATCTTCTCTAGATCAGTCAGGTTTCTGGCCTGTCGCTGAGAAACACGGAGTTTGAGCTCCCTCCAAAGATTCTCTATTGGGTTTAGGTCTGGAGACTGGCTAGGCCACGCCAGAACCTTGATATGCTTCTTACAGAGCCACTCCTTGGTTATCCTGGCTGTGTGCTTCGGGTCATTGTCATGTTGGAAGACCCAGCCTCGACCCATCTTCAATGCTCTAACTGAGGGAAGGAGGTCGTTCCCCAAAATCTCGCAATACATGGCCCCGGTCATCCTCTCCTTAATACAGTGCAGTTGCCCTGTCCCATGTGCAGAAAAACACCCCCAAAGCATGATGCTACCACCCCCATGCTTCACAGTAGGGATGGTGTTATTGGGATGGTACTCATTATTCTTCTTCCTCCAAACACGTTTAGTGGAATTATGACCAAAAAGTTATATTTTGGTCTCATCTGACCACATGAATTTCTCCCATGACTTCTCTGGATCATCCAAATGGTCATTGGCAAACTTAAAGCTACACTGTGTGATATTTTCCCCCATCTAGCGGTGAAAGGGTATATGACCATGCAGTAAATATTCGTTTCTTTTCCTCCCAATTCCGATTTCGTTTGAACTCCTACGGTGGCCGATTTAGTCCAAGATTAACATGGCTTCCAGTTCGATCCAGCAATCCCCCTCTTCACGTTCGCCATCGAGTTGTAACGTGTGTGTCCGGGTGAAAAATACGGATAGCTCACTCAACGCAACTGGAGTCGATGCAAACGCGGAGGTGATTGACATCAAACAGCCCGCACTTTATTCCCCGCGGAACCCCCCACAAGAGTCCGGCACAAACTCCACTTCCGTCCACAGCATTACCCAACAAAACAAAAATAAATGAATGTTAGCAACAGAAGACAGAAAATAATCCGCACACATGGGAGCTCGAGGCGCAGTGCACACACACACAGAACGCAGGCGCTCCAACTGGGGCGAACGCTCTTAAAGGGGCCACACTATTTTCCTACTCGTTACAGAGTGTTAAAACGCGAAAGGCGAAGCTTGAATTTATGGGTATGTCCCTCTTTGGCTAATGTACTTTCGAACCCCTTACCCGTATGAATTTTCAATGGCATATTATAAACTTACTAGAATACTTTATTACTTGAAAGAAGTAAATATACATTAATGAGCACATATTTTTTAAAGAACTAAGTTTTTAGCTAAGAATAAACTAAAAAAGTTACACAGTGTAGCTTTAAGACAGGCCTTGACATGTGCTGGTTTAAGCAGGGGAACCTTCCGTGCCATGCATGATTTCAAACCATGACGTCTTAGTGTATTACCAACAGTAACCTTGGAAACGGTGGTCCCAGCTCTTTTCAGGTCATTGACCAGCTCCTCCCGTGTAGTTCTGGGCTGATTTCTCACCTTTCTTAGGATCATTGAGACCCCACGAGGTGAGATCTTGCATGGAGCCCCAGTCCGAGGGAGATTGACATGTCATGTTTAGCTTCTTCCATTTTCTAATGATTGCTCCAACAGTGGACCTTTTTTCACCAAGCTGCTTGGAAATTTCCCCGTAGCCCTTTCCAGCCTTGTGGAGGTGTACAATTTTGTCTCTAGTGTCTTTGGACAGCTCTTTGGTCTTGGCCATGTTAATAGTTGGATTCTTACTGATTGTATGGGGTGGACAGGTGTCTTTATGTTTGCTCTACCTCAAACAGGTGCATCTAATTTAGGATAATAAATGAAGTGGAGGTGGACATTTTAAAGGCAGACTAACAGGTCTTTGAGGGTCAGAATTCTAGCTGATAGACAGGTGTTCAAATACTTATTTGCAGCTGTATCATACAAATAAATAGTTTAAAAAATCATATATTGTGATTTTCTGGATTTTAGATTTTTAGATTATGTCTCTCACAGTGGACATGCACCTACGATGACAATTTCAGACCCCTCCATGATTTCCAAGTGGGAGAACTTGCAAAATAGCAGGGTGTTAAAATACTTATTTTCTTCACTGTATATTAGACATTATCCAAATCTACTTTCTGTCACAGTTTAGATTTTATTTTTTTGTTTAAAATGTTGCAGAATCTGGGAAACAGTATCCAACTGATCCATTAATCTCACTGTGTGTGTGTGTGTGTGTGTGTGTGTGTGTGTGTGTGTGTGTGTGTGTGTGTGTGTGTGTGTGTGTGTGTGTGTGTGTGTGTGTGTGTGTGTGTGTGTGTGTGTGTGTGTGTGTGTGTGTGTGTGTGTGTGTGTGTGTGTGTGTGTGTGTGTGTGTGTGTGTGTGTGCGCAAGCGTGCTGGCGTGCGTGTTAATGCACATTGTCCACCATGCACATTTGTCCTAAAGCCACTGAGTGCTAAAAGACAGCGTTCATCGCTGCTTGCAGGTATATTTATTATCTTGGTTTCCATAAAGCAACATACAAGAATAGATCATACCAAGCCAGTTAATCTAGTTGTAGTAACTTATAAAAACAGATTTGAAGGTATATCAAAAACACTGACTCTGTTTTACAGCCACTATAAATCAAATAAATAATAATATATTTGATTTCTAATTTTCTTCTTAGTTGTACACTGTTTGAGTTGCTTTTTGTTTTTTCTTATTGTGTTTATATTCTGACCCGTGAAGACCTTAGGTTTGATTTTAAGCATGTCATTTAAGAAAGGTTCTATACCCAGATTTGTAATAATATTGTGATTTACTTTCACAGACTCGAGATGCTAACATGTTTGGACACCAACCAATAGCAAACAGAAACTCCAGAATGGCTCGCATCCTTAACCATGTCAGTGTTGGCATTGGCCTCCTCATCTGGTTGATCATTGTCTTCTATGTCTCTCTTGTTGTCATCGCAGTTACAAAATAAAAATATAAATAAAAAAGGGTAACAAAATAACTATAGACCATAAGTGTAAGAAATACTTTGGTAGGACACCAGAAAGTTATAGATGGTGAGGGTGAACACATTATGTTTTGAATACACAGACATTTGGTGGTCTTCTGTTATATGTTAGCGTTGCTTAAGTTATTGAGATATGAGATATATGAGAGCTGTTAGACTCTAAATGTGTAAGGAGCTCCATCTATAGGGCAGGTGAGGAATGATTCTGTATGTTTCATGTAACTCGTCTGCCTTATCATTATTATTTACATAATTTGTTTTTCTTCTTCCTTATGTACCATCATAAAACTTTGGAGTAATCAATAACAGAAATGTATTTAACATTATGAGTCTGATGTTGTGTTTTATCAAACTTAAAAAGCATCTAAAAGTACAGACACTTACATTTTCTACTGTCCTTAGTCACATTTTATATTCGTCTTCCGTTTCTTGTTCTTATTACAATTATAACCTTTTTTTAACAAAAGGTCATCTAAGGTGGCAGTCTTTACAGTTGACAGTTGAAACTGTTGATCAATATAATTCTATTTTGTCATGTTTTGGACTTGTTAGCCCCAGGGGCCCGTTCTTCGTACCTCGCTTAATACATCTGAGATGATTTGACAGATCCCAGATCTTTTAATCCTGATAACTGATGTCTGGCTAATTTGGTTCTTCAAACGAATTTGCGGATTGGATTTAAATATCTGGATTAAATGATCTAAGATCACTGCGCGTTCTTGTTTTCCCTGAAGTTGGCAGATGCATCGATACTCGAAACCATGATCAGCAATGCAGCGATTGGCTGGTGTCAAGACAGCAACGTAATGACATCATTTAATTAAAAAAGCCACCTGGCAAAAAACTTGGCAAATTACACAAAAAAACCCCACGAATATCTGGACCTTTATAAGGAAACAGCCAAACGACCAAACCAACATAAAAGTTATAATAGATCAATGATAAATGTTTTTTTTTTTTTTTTTACATGATTACCAATTATTTATATTCACGATTTTATACATTATTTGTACACCCTTTACATTTTTATTTCAATGTTGTAATTCAATTTTTAATTCAATTTGAAGCAGATTTGTAAAGTGACAGTATTAAAGTTTCTTAAGGGTCAAGATCAAATTCTCTGCATCTCCTGCGCTGCATCAAGCCATCCCATAATATCCGTCATCACTTAAATTAATGCACGGCTCAGATAAACTGTACAACATGTGTGCAAACCTCCAATAAAATGATAAAGTAATTATTCCATCACAAATAAATCGCTCAATCAAGTGGCTGTGTCTATAGTATTATACACAACATTATAATATTATATACATTCTCATATACATATACAATTTAAAATTTGTACATTATTATTATTTCAAATTATTATTATTACCCCTGGTTCAGTAATGAACTCTTGTAATAAAGTAGCAGTGGCTGGGACAGATTTTAAGTATCACCTCAAGATGCAATCTAATCCTGTTTACATGAAATAAGCCTGCTCGCGAGCAGGTTTAAGCTAACGGACCTGTTGCTATGACAGCAAGTCCAGGATGAGCGTCGAAGAACCAAACAATCCAAGATCATGCCAAATCGTCAACAATCAAATCCGGCTAACTGAGTTAGCGACGTACGAAGAACGGGCCCCTGGAAAGAACATGTTGTTTAATTTATTAAATCATCTCCTTGGTATACTACTGAGATCAGGGCTCTTAAGGTAAAAAGTAGGCAGGATGAACACCAGTACAAGAAGTCATGCTTGACTGTTCATAAACTCATGTATGATGAGTCAATATGCTGAAGCACCCAAAGCAGCAAGAACACAGTACTACTCGTCTATCATTAGAGATGTTTTTTAAGACGATCAAAAGTATTCTTGCACCAGTTAAACCACTAATTGGTTTTTCTGTGCAGGAGTGTAACAAGTTTTTTTTTATTTCGTAATGGGAAAAATTGATAACATCTATAAGTCTATCAGTTTGGCCCCCTGCTCTGCAATTCCTGAGATGCATCCAATTATTTTTCCTGAAACTGCATTTGCCAGCTTTAAGAAAGTCACTATTGATTGTATTTTGAAATTAGTGATGGCAATGAATACAACTACATGTGTACATCTGTTCTTAAGGGGTGTCTCTCTCTCAAATTAATATTAATAAACATCAATGGAACCACAAAGCTGTCACAGAGATAGGTTATGTAGGCTACAATTACAGCGTAAAGTTACTATTACTGTTATTGTTTTCTAAAGTACGCTTCCCCTTTTGAAAAAAAAAAAAAAACAGCATATGCTGGTTATATTTTGAAGCATGGCAAGTGGTTTATGCTGGTCCTTAGTTGGTCATGCTGGTCCAGAGCTGGAGCTAGTTGCTTAGGACCAGCTTAAACCAGCTCATGACCAGCAACATAAACCAGCTCAAACCAGCTGCCATGCTTCAGATCAAACCTAACCAGCATATGCTGTTTTTTCAACAGGGACATGTAGGATAAAAGTAAATGACATTATTTCTGAGACAGCTCCATCTTGCTATCTGATGCATGGTGTACCTAATATTCGGTTCACTCTTTGCTGATGCATTCATTCAAGTAGCCTACCATACACAGGGATTTCAGAGTCGACTCCCCATCACTACTTACTTAATTATAGTGATTAAAACCTACAGTCCTATAGTTTTCACTCCTTTTCTAACCAACACGTTCACCACACGAGGTCGCTGTGTTGCCGTGACGCTTGTTCCAAACTGAAAAATAACCCAAATTGTGTTCTTTCAACCATACACATTCCAAACGCGGTAATAAGCAAATACGGAGCACCATTAATCTTTAGTCTGTATGTTTAATTTGATATTGTTCAGTTGTATGCGGACACCCCGCCCACCGTTCCTCTCTCTGCGCAGTCTCTGCCAGACGCGCAGTCTCTCACGTACCGGCATCCGCTCGCCATGCACTGTCAAGGTCACGTGCTGCTCCGCACTCTCCTCAGCCTGACTTTACATTCATGCACGCACTTCTGCTTTTTCATAGTGACTTGGATGTGCACCGTAATATCCATAAATCATTTTTATGTTAAATAATTGTATCCCAAATGCGTGCCTTGTGAGCCTATTTTATTCTTAAATTGTTAAATGAAACAAACTGCGTGTCCTTTTTTTTTAAGTTAACTTAGTCAAAGTATGTGATTTATTCCTAGTAAGCAGATGCATAAAATAATACATAAATACAGGTCCAGGAGGTTAAAAGCACACGAGATGGCCTATGAAATGATTTACGCAAACAAAACGCACATTTAATATAGCAAGGCTTTGACAGATATGAAGTTATTACCAACTGGTCACCACTGTGACCATTTTTGGTGTCCTTTGAGCATAATATATATGATATGTAATACTGCGTAGGCTATCATGACGCGTTGTCCTTATTTTTATGGAGCTTTGACACAGAAATCCAGCTTTCAGAGAGGAAAACGTCAATTATATGGCTCAGGTCATCTTCTGATAGGTAGACAATTCTGCATGGTGCATATGCAATTTTAACAGTTTAATTTTCCATTTTGGAAGTCTGTCAGATTTATACATCTCCGAATTGCGCATGTTTCAGGCGTGTTATAAACATCCCCTCTATGTCCTTGTATAGTATCGTCTTACCCATTCTCCCATTCGCATTTCATAGCATTCGTGATAGATAGCTCGTATACGTTTCTTTAAAATTATCCTACGAACACGGCGTGACGTCAGGTTGCCAGGGCGACCAGTGGCACGTGTCTGGTGGTATAAAATGGTGCAGCACTACGCGGAAACTGAGCAGAAGCCGCAAGCAGCATCACTACAGGAGGTGAGTGCTTCCTAATAGGTTTGCGTCATTATTTTGTGGAATTATTTGATTGTAAAATGTCTTTAACTTATTGTTAAACTTTTTGAAGCTTCTCAGGATGTTGTTTGCTGCGTTTGGGCTTGTAAGAAAGCGGTTATATAATTCTTCAGTTGATGCACGAATATAGGGAGGCGTGGTTCATTCATACAGTTCATCCGACATTGTGCAAATATAATAGATTTTATTGCAAAATATAAAAAATAAAAAAATTCACTCGTATGAAATTTTAGCATCTTTCGTTTGAAAAAAAAAAGGTTGAAGAATTAAGCTGCGTGACGTGCCTTGCGGGCCGCTCGCGATGGTCTCACACGCGTCATATCATTCCAGAATGTACCATCAGCCAAAGATGCTGCGAAATAGGGGGAGGGGGGAAAAAATAATATGTTTTTTTTTTAAATAACTTCTCGAAACGCGACTATGTGTCGTTTGTGCGCATTTTTGTACTTCTTAATTGAGTCAAGATGTTGTTATATTTATTCAACACATTAACATTGGCAAATAATAAATGTAGATAGAAACGCACTCCCCCTTTTTAACATTAAAGTAACCGTTTGCGCTCGAATGCATATGAAAGCAGATAAACAGAAATAATGTCCGACATCACTCGCATCATGAAGGTTAACATGAGCCGTCAAGGTCAAATATGATATAATGCCTTGCGATTAATCGACATGTCTTGCTCCTACCAGTGGAGTTTTAATGCTGTATACGAGAATATGAATGTGCCAGAGCTTCTAACTGTATTTTAATGTACATTTGGACAGGGCACTTGTTAGACGATGAGCATCATGGGAGATTTTCTCCCTCATGTACGTGACTGGAGTCGTGTTTCGATGCTGCATTGGAGATCATGACGCAGATCTGAAAACCTATGATGAGCAATACTGACCTTCACTATTGACTTTTACAGTCATTTCCTGCAAATACTCTGATGAATAAAACATTAAACCAGCCTAAGGTGGTTTGCTAGTTTTAGCTGGTTTAAGATGGTTTCCCAGCTCTTAACTAACCAATAGACTCACCTGAGCAGGTTTAGGCTGGTTTAAGATGGTTTCCCAGCTCTTAACTAACCAATAGACTCCCCTGAGCAGGTTTAGGCTGGTTTAAGATGGTTTCCCAGCTCTTAACTAACCAATAGACTCCCCTGAGCAGGTTTAGGCTGGTTTAAGATGTGTGATTCAGCAGGGTATGCACTATTATTCACTATTATGCTGTGATATTTCACCATAAATTATGTCACCCATAATGCTCGAGTGCAACACTAGGATGAAATATATGTGTATGCGAGGAAGTGGCATGCAGGCGGCGTCTCCATCCCCCTTCATTGACCTTCTGCAGTCTGACTCTGCAGTTGCCATTGGCAACTAGAAGGGCTTTCAGCTGGCCATTTGTCACATAGTGGATGTTACCTTATACCAGGCAAATTTGTGTGTTCATACTATGAGGTGGAAAAAGAAGCCAATAGAAATGTAATCTGGCATTTGATGTGCTGATTTATGCTGCATCACGACACCACATGTGTCATGTGATGTTCACTGGTTTGACACTTGTGTCTGCCTCATCAAAAGTGTCAAGATGGCACGCAGCTTAGACTAATGTACAATGAACAGTGATTTCATAATAAAATCTTGATTTGTGCATTGTTATACGTAGTGCCGGTAAATGGGACAACCGCACCCACCTGCGGTGGTCGGCCAAAACACTTTTTTTGTATGTGAATGCTGTTACACGTGAATATTATGACACGAGTGAAGAACAAAGCTTTATTTACAAAATAAATAATAGATTCGTGATTAAATGTTACATCGCAGCCATGGAAACGTATGGATTAATGCCGAGAGAGGTAGGCTTTGTTTGTGAGGTGAGCCAAATTTAAGCTTTGGAATCTTATTTATTTTCCTAAAACTTAATTTACATCTCTCACAGGGGATTATAAACGTTTCTTCATTTGTTTGCTTTAACTAGGAGTATATTCGCATCATTTACTGTGGTAAAGTAGAAAACTGTGTAGGACAGATACAGTTTACTTCAAATTCTATTTAACACAGTTTGTGCTTGTTATTAGACTTAAGGTGCGTCAAGTTTATGTGTATAGCGCATTTCATACACGCCGAAGGTTTTTCGTTTCGCTTTCTCTCGCAGCGCATAATCAAACAAAGCCTAAAGTTCTTGACCCTGCGGAAGATAAATTCGCTCTTCACACTTTTGCTTCAAGTGTCAGTTCTGGAACATCAGGAGAAAACATGAAGAAAAGCGACGCTCTCTTTCCTGCTCGTGTCCCAGAACCCTTTCAGTGCAAAGTGGCATATGATGCACCTCTGTGGGGAAATATAAAATTAGTAAAACCATTATTTACTGATATTTATTTTAATGTTTTACAGGTTGTAGTATGTTGTTTCACTAACAGAAGTACTAAAATATGTTTCAGCCTCGTTTATATATTCAAAATGTAGGCCTAGTGTATTTAATTGAGGTATATATATATATATAAACACACACGTGTAAAAAACTGCCACCGTCACAGCCCTATCATACGGTGAATAGTCTAAAATAGTTCTAAAAAATTGCATGCGTACTGCATGTTTAATGTTACAGGTATGAGCTACAGTACAGTCATGCAGTCTGTGCATTGTTGTTTTCCTCTAGGGTTTTTCAAGCACTAATTAGCACCCTAGGAGGAATACATTTTACAGTAAAAATACCATTCCCTTCTCAAGCATGTCCTAAAACAGAGCCAACAAGGGGAACAGTGGGTTGCAGTGTGGGGTAATTTAATTTCTTACATCATACCTATTGCTACTAAAGTCAAATGTGACCATTGGCATACAAATAATGGCCCCAATGTTAGACATTTATGTGCTTGACTAGGTGAAATGCTTATCTGTTCTCTAAAAAACATGTTTTCCTCTGCTGCTATTGTCTGGCTGGAATGACACAGCACTTCCTCAGGATGCCTTATAGGCACACCACCGGGAATACAATACTGCTCTACTCAAAGTCGTAATATTGATTATTTTAGTAATAAAACCGAGGGTCCAAAACCCTTGTCTTTTGTCATTAGTTGCTTGCTATTTTTTCCGAAGTGACTGTTTCATTATATGCCACACAGCATTAGACTTTTCCACTTAAAAACTGTCCTGGTTACATCCGTCCTTGTGTCCTTGTTCTGTCACTGCTTGGTGGGTCAGTGTAAATGCTGTCCTCGTCTCTAAGAGAGAAGGTGTGGTTAGTCAAGACCAGCTTCCTACTGCATCTGGAGATTGAGCAATCCTTAATGAATAGCAAAATTAATATAGAAAGAGACTGAAACAACATGATAAAAGACAACTATAAATAAACTATATAAGTAATATAATAATGACTATAAACAATTATTCAGCCAAGCCAAGTAATGTAGTTTGATTGTAGGCCTTTGATGATTGGCAGGAGCGGTATGGGTAGTGTAGTTCTTCACCAGGAATTCAGCAATTAAAAAATTGTCACAGTGATTTATGGCTTTTACTAAAAAAAAAATACTTTTGCTTAAAGTCGGAATGTTGCAGAAGTAGAGATAGATCTTTTCCTCTATATTGTGACAAACATCTGAGTGAAACGGATTATCGATAGTGAAAAAATGTAGGGTGGAGACTTCAATTCATCGTTTGTTGATTGGTTTGCAGATTGGATTGGTTTTAAATGATTGGAGAAGCCCAGCGTAGGTCACCAGAGAGAACTGAAGAAAAAAAATGAATTAAACATGCATGGATAGATTGATTTTCCATTTCATGCCAACGTTTATCTCAAGCTTATATTAAGTCTGTCTAATAGATTTATAAATTTTTCTATGTTGAAAATGAATGGGATATTGACTTGCTCTGTTGATGTGTGATCACAGCCATGTGTGTGCATATATAGGGTATAGAGATTATGGAGCCAGAATTAGTAATAATTTGAAAATGAGCATTTAATGTTTAGCGTCATGTTACACATGATATGCACGTGACACGCGTTGACAGAGAGACGCTAAACAGAACAGTGGGGGAATTGAATTTAGGGTCAGTTCAGAGGTGTGTGTGTGTCATTTGATACAGGTCTAATTTGAGACAGCAAGCTTTTGGCAGGAAACCAGTTTTCATCATTGACTCTCACTGTTCTTTTTGTCATTCAAGTTTTCCAAGAAGACAAAGAGAGATATTCTCATCTATTGACAAAAATCCAGAGTGGCCCAATTTGCTGTGTATCAAATGAATGACAACCAATCGCTAAAATCCAAAAAAGTCAGAGAAGAGGAAGGGAAACCAAAGATGCCGACATGGACATTGTTTTCCTGCACTGAATGACCTTGTCAGTGTCATGTGATCAGTCTCTGCAATTTCATCAGATCGTTTGACTTTGATTGATTTATTGATTAGTTCTTTGCTTCACCTCCATGCATAGGTTGGAAAGATTAATTTCTAAACTAAGCAAAGGCCACTTTGTCAAATAGTAAAAAAAAAAAAAAAAAATTCTGCACCAGCATCACTTCCATACTTATTGCACCATATTAGCTTGAGGCTGCATCTGCTGGTCGGTCTGTCGTTTTGTGCAGTGCATCCTGGGAGTCATTAACTGCATAGGATAGGGGACTTGGATTAGGATTACTCAGGCAGGTCAGGTGCAAGTACATAGTTCACACACACATGGGCAGATTAGGAGATTACAGAGATGTCTTCAGTTACACACAGCCAGATGCAAGGACTTTAAGCATGCTTTGATACACTGAGCTTCCTTCTTTCATCATCACTGACATCATCAAGTACATTTCCTGATTATGTAACGTTGCAATTGTATTGTAGCTACTAGTACTTTTCCGTTTTATTGCTGTAGATGGAGTTGAGACCAAATCTAGATGTAACTATAATACGCTGAAAAAATTGAATGGATAATAAAATAATAATTTAAATAATCAAATAAATGACATTGATTTTTACAATGACATTGGCATCAAAATAAGTCACCCTATTTTCTAGATAGACATCAGCCCTTGTCTCATTTCACATTGCCCTTGAGTTCTTTGAGATAAATGACCTGATTTCATCCAGTCTGGCGATGTGGGGCATTGACTGTGGTGCATTAACTCGCATTTGAGTTTAGGGTCAGTGCTCATCTTGTACAGCCAGCATTAAACATAAAGGGACACATCAAAAAGCAGCTGATTGCTAATTCAAATTATGTTTTTCTGAACTGAGTTTGATCCATCTGAGTTTGATCCATCTGAGTGAGATGTTTCCCAAGGTTACAGGCAATTGGCCAGATGTTCATTTTAGGTAGATCGCTCAAGGTGTTGCTTTGATTGGTTGATATATTCTGAGCCTGAGGGTGATTTTTCAGTATTCATGGAAAGTTCCATTGCCATTGGGAGATCACTCAGTGCTCGCTACTTTCCCAGGCATTTCTCCTCCCCTTTAAAAACTGCTGCTGTAGTGTCCATCTCCAGCTCATAACCTCATAACCTCACAGACATTTGTCCCTTTGGATTTAGCAAGGAAACTTTACATGCACAGAACAGCTTTTGCATTATTCTGCCGAATGCATATTATGCAACTTTACGATTAATTTATTTCATGTCAATTGCAAACTGTAACAGAGTTCATATGAGCCATATCCCAGACCAATCATTTCCAAGTAGACCATGAAGGTCATTTGTGGCCATTTCAATAATGCACAGACAGGGCAGATGAGGTACAATCAATGGTGTCTATGGAAAACCTGTTCATTTGTCTCATTAATGACAGTGTGCATGGTTATGCACTACTTGTCCTGATGAAAGTATAAACATGTGGACTCAAAACAAACCATAGCTCACTAAAACCCAACAGATCGGACATTTTACACCAACTAATCACATCTTTGGGCTTTTAGAGAGCTATATTTTGTTGTGAGTACTCGCATTCAGTAGACATAAATCTTAAAACGTCAAACAAAGTGTAATGCCTAATGCTTTCTCTTGAGTTACTTTGTAAACAGCCATATAGTGTTTGAAATACAGCAATAAAATAAGTCACTAGGATGTTACTTTATGTTTAGCTTTAAAAATAGTGACCGCAGAAATCAACTTATTCTTAACATTTCTAAGGTACAGACAGATTTAGATTTCCAGTTTGTGTGAAAAAGTACAACTAAATCAACTTAAAGTCACATGTTTTTTTAATCTGCATTTAAATGTTCGCTTTTTCTCTTTTGTTGTATTTTAAATGAGTGAATCACATCTTAGGCAAATATATCCTGTTGCAGTTAAATATCTTCCTCTTCCCTTATTTACTCATCAGGCATTATCCATATATGGCATGATGTACAAATATTTGACTCTGGTCCAATTGTCAGGCTCAGATTACATAAGACCCGTCCTCACACACCGTGCCATGCTTCTCACTCTGATAATAGAGAAAACTGCAAACGACGTCAGGCATGTGACAACTTGCTGCATATTGAAACCCACAGTGAAGAGTGTTTGGCAATGCATGTACATTCCCCCTTCCTCCGCACTGCCAATATTTCAGCAGATTTCTGAACTTCCTGTGTGCATATGAGGAAGTTTCAGGAACAAATTGTAGAGTGCATGACTTGCCAGCCCTTTTGTGCATGGAAAGAGGAGAATAAAAGACGTGTCAAAACACAATGGAGCTTCTGCTCCGCCAGGCTAATGAAGTATGTGGGGGTCCAGTGAGCCCGAGGTTTGGAAATTTCCCAGACAGCATACTAATGGACCCGAAAACAATACAAACTAGAGAGCAGTTCAAGCCTCCACCCACCATCCAGAACACCACACTGGCTCAGAGAAAGTTCACAAAGTTTAATCCCACAATCGTGTTTAGACAGACCACTAAGCTGCTAGTAAGGGTGGGCGGTACACTCTTAAAATGAAGATACAATGTGCAAACAGCTCGTCACTGGGACCGTACCCTCAAAAGGACATATTTGTACCTTTTTACCCCTACTACTTTAATTCACTAATATGCATTTTATAATCATAAATAAGGTACAAAGTTGTACAGTATACAATAAAAATGTAAAAATCTTATATTAAGGAAATAAAATGAAAATACCAAGTACATCTATATTTGAATAATGCTGTACATCATGAAATAGTTAAATTAGCTACAATTAATTACATTTCTACATGCATTTATTTTGGTTATTATATTATTAAAATACTGTATTTACGTAATGTAGGGCTGCAACTAACGATTATTTTGATAATCGATCAGTTGGCCGATTATTTTTTTATTTTTCGATTAATCAGAAAAAAAGCCAAATTGTTTTAAATTGATAAAACGCACTATTCCACATGCTGTCAAAACAAACGTGTCAGCTGAGTGCTATGAAAACATACATAGTGAATATATCTACCCTTACAAAAACGAACTATGGTTTTACAACAAATAAAACAAGCAATAAAAATAACAAGGTTATTGTAGTTATTCCATGGCAACCACAAATGAAGTTGATGCCGTTGTTCTAAAAGCCTCCTTTGTTTTTGTCTTCTCTCATTTCAGGTTTAGTACCACATTCCACACTTACAATAATGTCTGAGCTTTGCGTTGGAATCAATGGGTAAGTTCACTGATCTGATCTGTCATGACATTTCAAGGCTTTAACACATGGGCGTCGGAAGCAAAAAAATGTGGGTGGGTTCTCTCTCAGAAAAAATTTACTGGAGTAGATGCCATTTACATTAAGTACAAATATACCGCCTTGTTTGTTAAACATCTGGTTGGGCAAGACGAAATCACGGAAATCACTGTTATCTTTAAGAATGGCAATAGCGTAGGGGTAAGACGCATGGCATCAAGTTTTGACGCAAATCGAACCTCGGTTCGAATCCACCTTTTGCCGAACTCACTCTACTCCCTTTTCCCATCACATATCAGATCGGAAAGGCATTTATTTTCAATAAAAATGAAGAAAATATTAGAAAAGTGGAAATAAAGCATCTAACGTTTAATAATAAGTGTTTATCGGTTAGAGGTAGGTAAACAGACGTGCTGGATTAGAGACGATAAAAGTGAGTGGGTCCAATATCATTGATCGTAAAAAGTGGGTGGGTCTTGTCCCACCCACATACAATGGTTCCGACGCCCATGCTTTAACATAGGATACAAATATTCAACATGACAAAATATTAAGCACTAAATGCAACATTTTGAGAAAGTTTGCATTATAATAAATATACTTTATATACTAAAAATGTTCTCCATAAAAGAGAATTGAGAATTTTTAAATTGTGAGAAAGAGAGAGAGAGAGAGAGAGAGAGAGAGAGAGAGAGAGAGAGAGAGAGGGGAAATGGCCTGATTACAAGAACAGGATTACCCAGGATGAGATTAAGTCTCTGTCCACACAACCACACTCACACACACACTCACACACACACTCTCTCTCTTACTGTATAGTCATGCAGGCAATGTGTCTTTCCAGTCAGATATCAGCTGACAAACATTAATTATTTCCTTTACCTTTCATGTTAATATATTTATTATGCAGATATTCCCTTGTTTCTTCTAATGAATCGCACAGTCCTTCAGTGGAATGTGCCACCGTGTTTCCTGCCGACAGACAGATGAAGAAGAATCTTTGAAAATAACATATACAAGACAGATTGTGTGATTATGAAACATCTTAAATTACTCTGCTCTCTGTTTGTGTAGATTTGGCCGCATTGGCCGTCTGGTCCTCAGGGCCTGTCTGCAGAAGGGAATTAAAGTCACCGCTATCAATGACCCCTTCATTGACCTGCAGTACATGGTGAGATTCACTGAAGCACAAATGATTGGCATTATGTAAAGCATCAGTCATGTTAAACAAACATACATATACAGACATATACTGTAGGCCTGCATTGCATGTAGTGTTTTTCCTGTTGTATATCCAGTTAAACATGGAAATATGTCAAGGATATTCCCTTATTTTGCCCGACAGGTCTACATGTTCAAGTATGACTCCACTCACGGCCGTTACAAGGGAGAAGTGCACCATGAGGATGGAAAACTGATCGTTGATGGTCAATCCATCTCTGTGTTTCAGTGGTACGTTTTATTGGTCTTGTCTATCATAGTTTCCCTTCAGGAACGTTGCTCTGTAAGGATATAACTCCATCCTTGACATATAGACGGCAAATATGTTATAGTTCATAGTCATATTAGGAAGTTTAGGCAATGTACATCATACTGCACAGTATATACTGCATACTCGGTAAAAAAATAGTCGAGCTGAAACTAGAAAAAAACACTGTCGCGTCTGGTGCCGCATTGTGCGGATGTATGTTTAATTTATTGAGAAGTCTTCGTTATCATCTCAGAAAAAAACATGGTTATTTTGCATTTGTAATCCAATTTTGAGCAAAATTTGCAGTTGATATGGTTTCTAGTTCATTCATCACACTATGACTACTCATTGTGGGATGCAGTACTGTTTCGGCAACTCATAACTCGTGGTTATTTTATGCACACAAAAAAAAAAATTGTATCCATACTGAAGAGATAGTACAAGGAGCATGGTAGAATGCTATTTCAAACACAGCCTGTAGTGTGCTAATTCTCTCTCTAATTTGCACTTAGCATGAAGCCTGCTGAGATCCCATGGGGCGATGCTGGTGCCCTGTATGTAGTCGAGTCTACCGGAGTCTTCCTCAGCATTGAGAAGGCCTCAGTAAGTCTGCACTTCGGCAAGATCTGGAATGTGAATATACAGCATCAAATGTTATTATAATACTGATATTTTCTGAAATTCGTTGCCCATAGCTTCACATCCAGGGTGGTGCCAAGCGTGTGGTTGTGTCCGCTCCATCACCTGATGCTCCCATGTTTGTGATGGGAGTCAACCAAGACAAGTATGACCCCTCCAGTATGACCATTGTTAGGTGAGCAAACCAAATACTATGCATGTAAATGAGTTATTTAATGCATGCATTTTTAAGTTACTGACCTCATTTTGGTGCAACATTAGCAAATAACCATAGTAACGAGTGTTTTTTTTGTGTGTTGAAAACATCACAGCAATGCATCCTGCACCACTAACTGCTTGGCTCCCCTGGCTAAAGTTATTAATGACAACTTTGGTATTGAGGAGGCCCTCATGGTAAGTCGATGCCTTGCGTGTCCTATTTTGGGGTGACACAAAACGGAAGTTGTTATATATATTAGGGATGCAAAAATACAGTTAGTCCACGGTTCAATACATACTTTGGTTTTTTAACCACGGTTTTCAGTTCGGTTCTGATGGCTTGTCACATCAGTTTTTGCTATTCTATTCTTAGGCGACAGGAACAGAAAGAGGTTAAGGAGAACAAAATACAATTTTTTTTTATTGCAATACTCTTTCTTTCTTTTACTTAAAAGCCTTGACTTGAAAAACCTTACTTAAACTTAAAACTTTACTTAAAAAAACCTTGTACACACTCATAATGTATTGTATAATATAAAATATATATATATAAAGATTTACAGTGGCACTCTTTTTCAGTCAAGAGCAGTGAGTGACTTTCTCTTGTCTTTTGTTGTTTTATTAATAGTTCACTCAAATGAAAATTCTGTCAT
The DNA here is from genome assembly GCA_023566225.1 of Romanogobio albipinnatus. Taxonomy (NCBI): domain Eukaryota; kingdom Metazoa; phylum Chordata; class Actinopteri; order Cypriniformes; family Gobionidae; genus Romanogobio; species Romanogobio albipinnatus. The sequence goes on along the minus strand of CM042252.1, from coordinate 43,690,592 downwards.
CGATTACTCGTGCTCAAGTTGTTTCAACCTGAATACATTTCTTTCTTCTGTTGGACATATAATATATTTTAAAGAATGTTGGAAACCAAACTGTTGCTGGTCCCCATTGTAGGAAATAATAATATGGATGTCAATGGCTACCACCATCAACTGTCTGTGTTCAACAGGAGAAATGAATACAGGTTTGGAACAACATTAGAGTGAGTAAATAATGACATAATTTTAGAGCACGCATCTAATATACAGACACACGCCGATTTTACTTTCACTTCAGACAGAACCAACTGTTTATGTTAACCTTTTGTATTTGACAGTATTAGTGCAGTAAGACTACTTAGTCCAGTAATCGCGTGTTTGACAGGCTTTTAGTGCTCGCACTCAGAATAGCGCATGTTAAAACAGTGCATAAGCACACAAATGAAACGTTTAATCGGCAAGGCTTTAAAACGCATGCAAATTATGAACTTTCGTGATTGTGAATAACTATAGTGTTCCGTGAGTATAACTCTACCACTAACTTGTGATGTGAATGTACGTTCAGTATATTGGGATGAAAGCAAATGATAGAATGTGTACTGTAGCATGATCAACGATATTTTGTCCACGATCAAAAATCATGATACCCACACCACAGATTTGAAAGATGGTGGTGCGCACTGCAGCCTCACTTCAACGCTCGCCGTGTTAAAATGTGATATCTGACACCAGCATTGCAAGCGTGGCTAAACACCTAACTTTAGTGCATAGTGATTGGATATTTGCTCATAGCAGCACATAGACTCACAGGCACACTCAAACAGAGCTAATTCGGAGAGAAATACAAATAATTAATTAAATGCAAAACCAAGAAAAGCGCGTATTGAGCCGTAACTGCCGTACCAAACGGTTCAATATTATATTGAGAATTGTGGCATCCAGTGTCGGGCAGGGCTTGATTTTGTCCAATTGATTGGATCAGTGGATGGTTGTGATTTGCTATTGGTGGATCTCATGTGAGTGGCAGGTTGTCCCGCCCTCGCGCCAGTAAACAAATGATCAGAGAAGGGAGGTTGCTACAAGAGGGAGGGGAAGTTAGGGGAGGGGACATTTAAAAAAATGATGATGTGCACGGAAAAATCATTAATAATAAGTACTGCAATATTCCATTAAAAAAACAAGAATTGTCCTTTTTGATTTCATGGTGACTTTCAATGGTATTTAACTTTTAAATTTAGAATTTAGTCAAAAACTCATTTTGCATTTATTATGACACATCTCATTGCTGCTGTTTAGAAATAAAGGCTAAAAAGAAACAAAAAAAGCACAACATCTTATCTTACAACAGTGCTTATGGGCAACATAATGTGTAAAATTCACATTTTGACTTAAAACACTGCTTGTTTTAATGTAAAACTTGATGTACTTAAAAAGTGTTTTAATAATCACACTAGGACATATCAGGATTTTATATTGCTTAGTTGTCTACTATTCAGAAGTTTGAGAAATGTTTTTGTTTTTTTAAAGAAAAAATCAAGGATGCATTAAATTGATCAAAAGTGATAGTAAAGACATTTATAATGTTACAAAAGATGTATATTTTTTGCACAGTTGTTTTCAGCATTGATGATAATTACTTTTTCAGTGTCACATTCTAATATGCTGATTGGCTAATTACAGTACAATTACATTGTAGTCACAGGAATAATTTCCATTTAAAATATTAAAATAGAAAACATTTATTTTAAATTGTAATAATATTTCACAATATTACTGTTTTTACTTTTTGATCAAATAAATGCAAGCCTTGGTGAGCAGAAGTCTTCTTTCAAAAAAAAAAAATATCTTACTGACCACAAACTTTTAAATGGTAGTGTATGCATCTTTCTCATTGTTTCTTTCCTTTACCTGTTCACAGACCACAGTCCATGCCTACACCGCAACACAGAAGACTGTGGATGGCCCCTCTGCCAAGGCCTGGCGCGATGGACGTGGTGCCCACCAGAACATCATCCCTGCTTCCACTGGCGCTGCCAAGGCTGTGGGCAAAGTCATTCCTGAGCTTAATGGGTCAGTGCAAGAGAGATCAATTGATCGAGTTTGATGTCGATTGGAAAAGTTTACCTTCCCTCTCTGTTTTGTAGCAAGCTGACCGGTATGGCGTTCCGTGTGCCAGTCGCCGATGTGTCCGTTGTTGACCTGACCTGCCGCCTCTCAAGGCCCGCCAGTTACGCTGCCATCAAGGAGTCTGTCAAGAAGGCCGCTCATGGACCAATGAAGGGAATTCTGGGATACACAGAGGATTCAGTAAGTGTTAACAGTAAAAAAATCTTTTAGAATAGCACAACTCGCATGCATATGTTCACATATGATGGACAGAAATGGGTGTTTTGTTCATGTAATTTGTTTTCTTTTAGGTTGTTTCTGCTGACTTCATTGGTGACACTCACTCTTCAATCTTTGATGCTGGTGCCGGCATCTCCCTCAATGACAACTTTGTCAAACTTATCTCCTGGTAAGCTCAAAAACAACATGGCTTAAAATAGCTGTAGCTAGGGTTGGGCAATAAGCTACATATTGTATTATCACAATACTTTTACAGTGTTTTTTTGCTGGTGAAATTAAGCATATCTGTGCAAAGATAGATCCTTTGACTAGTTTTGCAATTTTTCCTTGTCTTTGTTTTAATAGTGTCTCTACTTTTAACTTAGTCTTTAGTGAATCAGATCTAACTGTCCTGGGCTGCGTTTCAGGTGCATGTCCACTGTGAGAGACATAATCTAAATTAAAAACAATCCAGAAATCACAATGTATAATGTTTTAACTATTTATTTGTATGATACAGCTGCAAATAAGTATTTGAACACCTGAGAAAATCAATGTTAATATTTGGTACAGTAGCCTTTGTTTGCAATTACAGAGGCCAAACGTTTCCTGTTGTTTTTCACCAGGTTTGCACACACTGCAGGAGGGATTTTGGCCCACTCCTCCACACAGATCTTCTCTAGATCAGTCAGGTTTCTGGCCTGTCGCTGAGAAACACAGAGTTTGAGCTCCCTCCAAAGATTCTCTATTGGGTTTAGGTCTGGAGACTGGCTAGGCCACGCCAGAACCTTGATATGCTTCTTACAGAGTCACTCCTTGGTTATCCTGGCTGCTTCGGGTCATTGTCATGTTGGAAGACCCAGCCTCGACCCATCTTCAATGCTCTAACTGAGGGAAAGAGGTTGTTCCCCAAAATCTCGCAATACATGGCCCCGGTCATCCTCTCCTTAATACTGTGCAGTCGCCCTGTCCCATGTGCAGAAAAACACCCCCAAAGCATGATGCTACCACCCCCATGCTTCACAGTAGGGATGGTGTTCTTGGGATGGTACTCATCATTCTTCTTCCTCCAAACACGTTTAGTGGAATTAATACCAAAAAGTTCTATTTTGGTCTCATCTGACCACATGACTTTCTCCCATGACTCCTCTGGATCATCCAAATGGTCATTGGCAAACTTAAGACGGGCCTTGACATGTGCTGGTTTAAGCAGGGGAACCTTCCGTGCCATGCATGATTTCAAACCATGACGTCTTAGTGTATTACCAACAGTAACCTTGGAAACGGTGGTCCCAGCTCTTTTCAGGTCATTGACCAGCTCCTCCCGTGTAGTTCTGGGCTGATTTCTCACCTTTCTTAGGATCATTGAGACCCCACGAGGTGAGATCTTGCTTGGAGCCCCAGTCCGAGGGAGATTGACAGTCATGTTTAGCTTCTTCCATTCTCTAATGATTGCTCCAACAGTGGACCTTTTTTCACCAAGCTGCTTGGCAATTTCCCCGTAGCCCTTTCCAGCCTTGTGGAGGTGTACAATTTTGTCTCTAGTGTCTTTGGACAGCTCTTTGGTCTTGGCCATGTTAGTAGTTAGTTTCTTACTGATTGTATAGGGTGGACAGGTGTCTTTATGCAGCTAACGACCTCAAACAGGTGCATCTAATTTAGGATAATAAATGAAGTGGAGGTGGACATTTTAAAGGCAGACTAACAGGTCTTTGAGGGTCAGAATTCTAGCTGATAGACAGGTGTTCAAATACTTGTTTGCAGCTGTATCATACAAATAAATAGTTTAAAAATCATATATTGTGATTTCTGGATTTTCTTTTTTAGATTATGTCTCTCACAGTGGACATGCACCTACGGTGACAATTTCAGACCCCTCCATGATTTCTAAGTGGGAGATCTTGCAAAATAGCAGGGTGTTCAAATACTTATTTTCCTCACTGTATATAAAAAAACATGCCTTGACTATTTTAGACTCTATAAAATTTTGAATGTGTTTTGCTACAGTGACTGCTAGGTGGAAATGTTTTTTAAGTTGTATCAGAGAAAATACAGTATATAAATCCTGAGGTACATTTATTGTTGACTGTCATATTGCAGTAAAAAAAAAAAAAACATGTCAGTAGAAAAAGCAGTGCTCTAATATTCTTTTGTCTTTCTTTCTCACAGGTATGACAATGAATATGGCTACAGCCACCGTGTTGCTGACCTGTTAGTGTACATGCACTCCAAAGAGTAACTCACCAAGTTTTGCGACAGTCAAAAGGCCCTACCATTCCTTCTTTTCAACGCACTCAATTCATAGCTGAAGCCATAGTGACACGCCTTAGCATTCCTGTTCCCACCTACGAGACGTGTTCGTCTCTGTAGATGTCTGTGTGTGCGTGTTAGTTTCTTTTGACAGTATTTGTGTCAGTGTCACTCCACAGGCATTGCTGTAGTTGTTGCCATTCTGGGTGTAATCACGTTGTGTTGATGTAAAGAGAGTAATGATAAAATGTTACATGAGGCTACTGTAATGCAGTTTAAAAAGAAACTAATTAAACAGTTTGGAAAAACAAATGTGTTCCAGTCATTTTGTCTCTTATAAGGTGTACTTATTTACCATCATGATAACAGCTTGCTGTGTCATAATATATATATGAATTTCTAAAGGGCTCTACTTTATCAACATGTCCAAAACCTGTTGCACACAATCTTCTACATGCCCTCTGTCATCTGATTGATAATTCATACTTTTTAGTAATAAAAGGCTTTTTAGTATCATTCTGAAAACATCCCCCATCAGGATGTGATTTTTTTCTGTGAAGCCTATTAATGTTTTTTGTTGTTGTTTTTTACCAAGTAAACATAACTTTTATATTGTTAGTAATATGCCAAGATGAACACTTACTGGACTGAAGCAACTTAGTGTTGCTTGATTAAACATTTATAATTTTTAGGAAAAAAGTTTAAAATCATGTCAAATATGATACAACACTTGATGAACGTTTATTTGTTCATCTCTCAATCGTCATGGTATATGCTTTGCCTCTGTCAATAAAAACTACAGAGCTTTGATCATAAAACATTTTAAATATATGTTTGTGTGTGTATATATATGTGTGTGTATATATGTGTGTGTGTGTGTGTGTATATATATATATATATATATATATATATATATATATATATATATATATACAGTATGTACACATACACACATGACATTTTACACAAGTAGTCTGTTATACTAAGCTGAATTTCTTATTGTTTTGGCCATATGAGCAGTAACTGCACCAAATTGCATATGTGTACTCACTACTCAGTTTGGACCTCTAAATAAAGGTGTTTTTTTTTTCATCCTCGATTATATGAGCGCCATATTCTCACTATTTCATACTATATGAGCTATAAAAACCTGATGTTTGAAATATTATACAAAACATAAAACAATAACGCAATAAAAAAAAGATTTTAAATAATAGTTGTATATAAAAAGAAAAATGCTAATAACGGTTTTCTGTGAAACCGTCCTCCAAGTTTTACTTGTACGCAAATGTATCTAAACAACATGGAGTATGGGATATAAAATTAAATAGGCAGACTCTAACGTGTTCTCTTTTATTCCTCCACAAATAAAAAAGCTGGGATGCTATTGAAAATATGTAAGTTATATAAAAAAGACAACAATATAGCCTACATAAATTATGAGTTGTACGTTAGTCATTTAATCGTTTATGGTGTTCAGATATGTTTAGATATTCGTAATTATCCCGTCCTTTTTCTCTTCTTTTGAACGAGATTATCACGACCTGAACAAACCTACTGTTCGTTTACTGCTGCATATTCAGACATCCTAACATACTCCTTTTTGCACAATATATAGTAAGTACGCATATTGAATGAAATCCAGCCTTATTAATAGTTCTGTGTCACGCTAGTTGCTATTTTGTTTAATTTGCTGTAATATGAGAAGCGGAACTACAGTCAGTTGGAGAGCGCATCCGCTCGGACATTTAACAGAGATGCACAGGAGGATTATGTGACCCTCGCCTGTCATTTCTAAAATCGCGAATTTTGTTGGTAAGAAAATATTTTATTAATGTTTTAATGAATTAATGGCAGACGTATTAAATTAGTTCAAGAAACAAATACTTTTATAATAAGTTTTACTGTAATTATATATCGAGTATTTTCTCACGAAATGAGCACACCGTCTGATGCCGATGTGGAGCTTTAACATGTAGACGTTTTAATACACCATTAAATATCAACATATAAATCGATGTAATAGATCTGTAACTTTACATTTACTATTATTTGTGTAGATAAACGTATGCATTTATCATACCAGGAATATTCCCCTTATAAAACGTTTCATAGACGTTTATTTAGCCCTGATTCATAAAAAATCTGGTGTTTGTCTATATTTAACGTTACAGGATCTGAGGAGGAAAATCTCTACCATGACGCTCTTTCATTTCGGAAACTGTTTTTCCTTGGCCTATTTTCCATATTTCATTACTTACAAATGTAGTGGATTGTAAGTATTTACACTGTATTTTTTTCATGCATGGAGTAAAATATCTAGCTAAGATTGATGGAATTGCATAGAAATTATCGCCTCTATATTGGTGCTACAGTGTGTATTATTATTAAAGATGTGATGTTTGTTGTACATGCTGAAGTATGTGTTCAGTGTAATCTGCTTATGTCATGTGCCATATGCCAAACTAATGTGTTCAATATGAGACATGGTCAAGAAAGAATTCACTTTATACATAATTGGTTTTGACGTCCTTCCACATGTTTGCAAATGTAATTTTCATTGTGATTCTTTTTGCTGTGCAATCATTCAATTGTTTTCAGCTATTGATGATAGATGCTATCAACATTTCCCTTTCTAGCTGTGATCACTGTTCTAATCATCACTTTTCTTTTTGCCAGATCTGAATATAATGCATTTTGGAGATGTGTCCAAGCAGGTGCTACATACCTCTTTGTGCAGCTGTGCAAGGTGATTGAGCCCTTTGGTCCTCACAAAGATTTTGTAAAAGAGAATGTTATCTATAAATCTGTGATATTGCTTTCAGATGCTGTTTCTTGCCACATTTTTCCCTACCTGGGAGGGAGGAGTTGGCGTGTATGATTTTGTTGGGGTGAGCTGTCTCTGAGTTGAATTTCCCACTCTTTTCATTAATTTTTGAGCTTTTCACTATGCATTTTTCCACAGACAATTATCGATATAAATAGAGGACTTTGAATTGAAAGATTACAAGCCAAATTAAAGGGATAGTTCTTCATTTTTTCACCCTCATGTCATCCCAATGCATATAACTTTTTTTCTTCAGATCAACAAAAAGGAAAATTTCTAAGAAAACAATCAATCAGTGTCAGTCCATATAATGCAACTGAATTGCTGCCGCTTGGTTGACGGCTTTACACTTGAAAACCCCAACATAGCGATAGTGGCGTTAATTCGACCCCAGTGGATGAATGAATGTTGCGAAAACGATAGGTGTGTGCAAGACTTTTTTAACTATAAATTCAGGTCTACTTTCATATGCGTTTATGAGAGGGATTTTGTGACAAGTTTGAACAAGAAGTAACGTGGAAGCACAGAGGACCAACAAGTGCACTCGAATGAGTAGACCGGAAGCAATGATTTATAGTTAAAATTTTTAGTATTTTTCTCACACCAATTGTTTCACTTCAGGCATTAATTAATTACCAACACAATCGCGCGGTGTGTTTTTTTTTTAAGTGTCGACCGAGTGCCAGCCATTCAATGGCATTATATGGACTGACAGAGATGGATTATTTTCCCAAAAAATGTAATTTGTGTTTATCTGAAGAAAGAAAGTCATATAGCCTGACAAGCCAGTCTGGGAACACACCATTCTTTGTTCTTTTCTCAAAGAAAAGCTTAACTCCAAGTCTTCTAGAGTCGCGGCCAAAGCCGGTTCGAAAGACCGCTGTTCTCTGCTGGTTAGGGTTCCAGCTTCTTTGTTTACAAGTAGCACGCGCTCCCGCAACTCTGCTGTCATTATGTTAAGCCCGCCCACCGACTCTATACACAATGTGATTGGCCTGACCAGAGTTTGTTTTTTTCAGCTCGCAAGCCAACGGAGAGTTGCTAGGCGACCCTGGCTGCAAATTAGATTTGCTGCCGCTAGGGTGCATCTAGATTTCTAGGCTAAAAGTCATATGCATGCATCGGGGATGACATGACGGTGAGTAAATGAGAACATTTCAATTTTTGGGTGAACTGTCCCTTTAAAAATCTCCTAGGGACCGGCTGTCCTGCAAAGTTTAGCTCCAAACCTAAACAAAACTCCTGAACTAGCTAATCAAGCTTTTCAGGATCACTTGAAAATCACATGTAGGTGCGCTGAAGCAGGTTGGACAGTGCAGGACAGTGGGTCTCCTGGAGCAAGGTTGGAGGCTGCTTTAAGGCTTTGTTTTTGCGAGGGGGTTCTTTTCACGTTATTGTTTCAGCCCTGCTGACAGTATAAATACTCCATGTTTATCATATAGTCCCTGTTTAAACCTGGCATTAAAGGGATAGTTCACCCAAAAATGAAAATTCTGTCAAACAGTTGATTGGCCCCATTGACTTCCATAGTAATTTTTTTTTGTTTGTTTTTTATATTTATGGAATTCAATGGCTACCATCAACTGTTTGGCTACCCATATTCTTCAAAATATCTTCTTTTGTGATCAACAGAAGAAAGAAATGTATACAGATTTGGAACAACTTGAGGTTGAGTAAATGATGACGACGTTTTTCATTTTTGGGTGAACTATTCAAACCCATTCAACTGGATTGCTTTCGTAGTGTAAACGCTCATGTGGGTGAATGCGTTTGAATGGCCACAAAAGACTCCTACTCTCCGTCTACTGACCTAACGAAATTAACATTATGGGAAGCGCGCTAGCCTGATGGGATTTAAACTTTGTCGGTTGAAGATCTAAGTTTGTTTTGAAGATGAAAAACATACCAAGCACAATGTTCTCTCACCATTCCTGATTTCTAACACACACTCATAGTGTTCGGCGTGGTCTTAGAGCAGAAACAAAAGCTGATGCTCTCTGTATGTTTTTCCGTCGTGTCCGTGTGCATTTATATGTAAATTGCACAAGCTTATTTTGTCCATTAGATCGAAAGATCTGAAAAAGCCCATTACCCTCCCCTCGAAGATATCAGGACAGAAGTGTTTGAAAGTGGACAAACGAGATGGATTAAAGGGATAGTTCACCCAAAAATTAAAATTCTGTCATTAGTTACTCACCCTCATGTCGTTCCAAACCCGTAAGACCTTCGTTCATCTTCAGAACACAAATTAAGATATTTTTGATGAAATCTGAGAGCTTCCTGTCCCTCCATAGACAGCTATATAATTAACACTTTTATGGTCCAGAAAGGTAAAGACATTGTTAATATACTCCCTGTGATCCAGTGGTTCACCCTTAATTTTATGAAGTGACGAGTGCTTTTTGTGTGCAAAAACAAACAAAAATAACGACTTTATTCAACAATTTTGTTCTAACCTGTGTCAGTCTCCTACGCAGTTTCCATTGTAAATAGGATCTATGGCTGCCGATGCTGTTGACGTGAGCACCACGACTCATGCGCGGGAGCTGCAGCGTTAACACCGTGGGAAACTGGCACAGGCTAGACCGAAATTGTTGAATAAAGTCATTATTTGTGTTCATAACATTAAGGTTGAACCACTGGAGTCACATGGACTATTTTAACAATGTCTTAACCACCTTTCTGGGCCTTGAAAGTGTTAATTAAATAGCTGTCTATGGAGGGCTCAGAGAGCTCTCGGATTTCATCAAAATTTCTTCATTTGTGTTCCGAAGATGAGTGAAGGTCTTACAGGTTTGGAACGACATGAGGGTGAGTAATTAATGACAGAATTTAGATTTTTGGGTGAACTAATACCAGGTATATAAAAGGGGTATGTGTCTCCCTTGTCTGCTTGTCATCTGAACGACCATCTTGATACCAGGTGTAAACAGGACCATAGTCAATGAATCAGACATATTTAACTTCATTTATTTTGTCCTGTTAACCCCAGGAGTTCATGAAGGCCACAGTGGACATGGCCGATCTTCTAGGTCTTCATCTGGTTATGTCTAGGAATGCTGGGAAGGGCGAGTATAAGATCATGGTGGCAGCTATGGGCTGGGCCACAGCGGAGCTCATCATGTCAAGGTATTTTGATCACCCTGGCAGAGATCATGACAGATTTTCATCAGCATAAATCAATAGAAATGAACGTATATGGTTTGGTTGTGCAATTTTGTTTAGTTATAATAAATGAGCTTGGAGTCCTAAGTTGTAGAAATGATCAGTACTGTAAAAAACTGTGTTTGTCTGGCCGTTCTAAACAGATGTATACCGTTGTGGGTGGGAGCTCGTGGCATTGAGTTTGACTGGAAATACATCCAAATGAGCTTTGATTCCAACATCAGTCTGGTAAGATGCGTGCTTTAGTTTTTGATTGCTTGCATCACAAAGTCAGCATAACACATCTTGTTTTGTAATATTGTAATATTAAATATGACTTTTTTTGCCAGTGAGATGCAATTTCTTGACAGTTTTACTCTGGCCTTTATCCTGTATCAACTTTTTTTTATCATATCAGGTGCATTATATTGCCATGGCGGCAGTAGTATGGATGTTCACTCGATACGACCTTCCCAAAAGCTTCCGTCTCCCTGTCACCATCCTGCTGGGATTGTGTGTTTATAAGGGATTTCTAATGGAGTGAGTATTACAGTCATGACTTAATTTTTGGCACCGTTTTAAACTAGGTATTATTATAACAGAGCTGTCAAAATCAGCATTTCATCAGTACTCTCAGTTTGTACTAAGGATTTTTTATTTGTGACAAGTTTCTCGTAAACAGGGTTTAGACAAATATTCCAAGTGGATAATATTGGAGCTCATTTTGCCAAATCTCAGTCATTTTCAGTGTTGGACAGGCAGCATTCGTCTATAAGTCTATCTATATTTCAAACTAGGGATGTGCGCAAACGAACGCATGCAAAATCTAAGGTAAAATTGGAATTGTTTTGAACAAAATTTCATTTAAAATGTAACATTAACATGACTGTAATTTAAATGTAGCCTTTGTAAATATAGAGCCGAACATTAAATGTGCAAAAAGAAAAATAAGTATTTCCAGGTCGACTAGTCTCGCACATCCCTACTTAAATCTAAAGCAGAGATTAAATTTGACATTGTTTAATAGTCAAGGTTTATTTTGTGTTTGTATTTAATGTTAATGTCAATTAGTTGAAAAGAGCTTGTTTTATATTATAGAGTATCTGCTGTTGCACTTGTTTGTCCTTCCTCTAGATGACAGTGTTGCCATTATTTTGATTTAATTGCCGATGCTGCTTTAGTTAATGGCTGTTTGGAATTGCATACTAGCTTACTATTAACTTACTGAATACTGCACAGCATGCCATGTATACTGCCTACTATTTTCTAAAAATAGTGTCTGAAACAGAACACATTACACAGCAAAACAAAAGTGTGCTGTATTGTAACATGACCTTCTCATTTTACATGTTAGCATCATCCAGTTATTTCACATTTTTAATTCAGTTTTGTTTGAAAATATAAAAGTAATTATGTTATTGTCATCAAAAATGTCAAGTTGAGTGAATTGCATTATGGGCTACAGTATCAGTGTAGTAAGTCATACTGGTAGTTCATGCATATGAATATGTGCACACTATGTATTGACTGCAGAAATAACAAGAGCAATATGTTAATATGCTGTACCAAATTTAGTCATGTCATTGCAAACAAGTCAAATATGCATCACATTTAAAGTGCCCCTATTATGCTTTTTCAGATATTATTATTATTTTTAAAAAATATATTTTTTTGGGGGGGGAATATTACACGTAGTATAATATATACATCTGACCGAGCAGAGTAGATCAATCACAACAGACTGGGCCATCTGACCAATCAGAGCAGAGTAGATCAATCACAACAGACTGGGCCATCTCATCTGACCAATCAGAGCAGAGTAGACCAATCACAACAGACTGGGCCATCTGACCAATCAGAGCAGAGTAGACCAATCACAACAGACTGGGCCATCTGACCAGTCAGCAGAGTAGGCTTAGAGAGACTGAATCCTTTATTGAACCATTTCAGGTACTGTGAGAAAAGAGGTGATGCTGCAATGTATTATAAGATATTTAAAGGCATTTTAACCTTTGGATGCAGGTAAACCTGTTTGGTAAAACCTGTAGGAGACCTCCAAAACTATATTGGGAATCTTTAATATAATAGGGACACTTTATTTTTTTTTAACAAAATTCTAAAAAAAACAAAAAAACTCCTGTTCTACTCTTTGATGTGAAGTTTTACTACACATGACTGTTAATTTCCACGTTTGTGTCTCCTCCAGACTGTTCGTACATGTTTTCCTCCTGGGCAGCTGGACAGCTCTCCTAGTGAAGGCCATGCTCACCGGTGCCATCTCCCTCTGTTCACTCTTCCTGTTCGTCTCGCTCGTTCACAGCAACTGAACACTTTGTACTGTACAGTGCCATCACACGGGGCATTTCAAGTATTTAAAGAGCAAATCCACATTCCTACATTGAACTTTTTGTATCTGCCTCAAGGAGACTGTGATAGTGTACGTTTTATTAGTGAACATGTTTTTACATAACTCAATTAACTAAATAAACCTATGCTTTCAATATGAAGGAATGCTTGGACAGTTTTGGGAAAGAAACCAGATATGGTGAAACTCACTTTCTTAATCTCAAACTAATTTATAAATAAAGACCAGATGGGACAAACATCCTTTGTAGTTTTTGTATGGTTGAATTCAGTTATCATGAAATGTCACCAAGTGTGAATACTCCCTATGAGCTAACCAAACCCAGCACTGATAAAGAACTAATGCCCGGTTTCACAGACAAGGCTTAGATTAAGCCAGGATTAGGCCTCAATTAGGGCATTTAAGTAGCTTTTATAAACATGCCTTAGAAGAAACATTACTGGTGGGCATCTTGAGACAAATCTTGTCACTGCAAGTTGTTTTCAGTTCAAACAAACAAAGCCTTGTCTGTTAGTCCACTGTGAAGTAACATGAACAAACAACTAACATTTAAAAAAAAAAAAAAAAATGGATAAATGCTGTAAGAAATATATTGTTCGTGTCTGCTAATGCATTAAATAATGTGAACAAATGAGACCTTATTGTAAGGTGTTACCTTTTAATCTTTTGACTGCACTAATATTGCCTTGCTTTTCCAGTCCACTGATCAGATTCCATTCCAGCTTTGCATTCCTGGCACATAAAAACTCATAACTCTGCTGGGAATGCAAGGGACGTGAATAAAACGGAGTTTTGATGAATCGCAAGGAAACTCTTCCAAATCCATATCATAATAAACAGGGAGTTGGTTAGTACACAGTTTTTTTCAGCAGAGATGTATCACAAGCTATGATATAAATATATATAAAATAGGCTAACTTATGTGAACATAACCAACGTGACAACCTGCTTGCACAGAGAGCGTGCTGGGGACTATTTTCTGGCGCTGCGTAATATTGCGCCGCTGTACCCATGGTACGGCATCAAAGTTACTTGATCATTACGCAGGAATGAGAGTCAAGTTTTAAATAGGAAAATATCGAAACTCAATGATCTATGCTAACGCCAGACCCGAAGATCGGCTGAATGGATTCGAAAACGGTAAAACTCAACTGTTTAACTCTAGGGGAGTTGGAAAAAGTGCAGTTTTCCTTTAATGCTTATGATAGAAAGGTGTCAGAATACACAGTGCATCACAGTTTGTTGCGTATGGGGCTGCATAGCCGCAGATCAGTCAGGGTGCCCATGTTGACCTCTGTCCACCGCCGAAAGCGGCAACAGTGGGCATGTGAGCATCAGAACTGAACCACGGAGCAATGGAAGAAGATGGCCTGGTCTGATGAATGGCAAGCCGGCGGAGGCAGTGTGATGCTTTGGGCAATGTTCCTGCCATCCATGTGGATGTTACTTTGACACCAAAAACTACTAGCCCAACTAAATTTTAAATATTGTTGAAAACAGTCAGTAATAAAATAAGAAAACACAATCAAATTATGAGCAATAGCACAAATAAATACAGCAGAACAAACATACACAGGTGCTGGTCATTATAATTAGAATATCATCAAAAAGTTTATTTATTTCACTAATTCCACTAATTCCAACTTGTATTTTATATTCAGAACAGGGATTCTGAATAAATTGGGATTTTCCTTAGTTGTCAGTTATAATCATCAAATTTAAAAGAAATAAGCATTTGAAATATATCAGTCTGTGTAATGAATTAATATAATATACACGTGATTTTCAGATACAGAAATAGTAATCATCTTTTCAGCTGGGCAAAAGGGATTTATTTCCAATTCATCTTTTATCTGACTCCATTTATCATATTGTCGAATTTAGGATAGATTGCCAATTGGTTGTTTGGTAATTTATATTTAATAGTTAGTCACACATTTAATTATTCTGTTTAACCCTTTGTTGAAATTATACCCATTTCATAATCTACTAGAGATAATGAATAATTCCAAAGTAAGTCAGAATAGATCAAAATGTAACAATTTATTAACAGTCAGGTAAATATATAATGGCAATTACATAATCAATTCAAAGATAATCCATACTTAAAGGAACTGTATGTAAGAAATGTATTTCAATTAATCATAAAATGGCCCTAATATGTCAATAGACATTAAAAAATCATGTTAATTTCAAATACTTATATCACTGACAACAGTTGTCCGGCCAAGATATTATCATTTTAAAATTGGAGTTGCAGCCCTCAACTGATGTTGATGTTGACATGTTGTGTCATGCCTGAAGCGCCGCCCTCCACCTATCTACCAATCACGAAGTCAGTAGTGTTTCTGCATTCGGGTTGCCAGCTCTGCTAGTTACCACAGCTGCAGCTACAAACTTTCTGGATAAACAATGTCTAACTTTACGAAACCTAAACGACCTCGATATGAATCAGAAAAACGTTGTGACAGTGTCCGAAATAAAACAAGGATTTGTATAGGAGATGCCTTTGAAAGATGGAGACGGCTGAAAACGGATTTGAAGACTGACGCAATTGCTAATTATCTCCTGGACAGGTAAGGTTCATCTATGTTTGGCTAACTTGTACTTAATGTAAATGGACATTTCAAATATTCACGACAGTCGAACAAAGTTGTGCATGTTCATGCAAAGTAACGTTAGGTTAGCGCAGATGGAGGAGGTGGGTCATTGAATTGAAAAGGTAACGTTAAGGAATTGTTTGGTAAATAAAAATGGCGAGTCGTCATTGCTAACATTAGTAATGCATTATCAGAGCCCGTTTCTCTGTCATTATGCTGAGACGCTGATGAAAACAACATTAGCACGCCTATTATGGCAACGTGAAAACGTATTTGAGACAGTAGCCTAACGTTACCTCTGTAAAAATTATTCCTCATTCTTTCTTCGTATATATAGTGGATAAAACATGCTGCAAGTTGACCTGTATGACCATTGCAAATGTTATTTAGTTACTCTCAATCGTTTCTGATGGGACTGAAATCAACCATGTGATAGCCATTGTTGATATTGAACGCTGACATGGCGTAATTTGTCCCGCGTTATACTTGCTGTGGCAATGTTTGTTATTTGTTAGCCTACTTATGACAAAAACGCTTGTCTTACTGTGTACGACTCGTCACTTGCCATTGAAAGCTCCGTGTAGCAGCCTACGTTCCCGCTGGATCCTGCAGCCTATCTGGCAACCTTGAGTTGGGGTACTTGCAGTAATTTGAAAGTGATTGCAGTACCAGTTTTGGCCACAGTCCTACATACAGCTCCTTTAACATAAAATACTCTGAAGTCGCCTAAAGAGTGAAAGATGCATACCTGACTTTCTGAAAATTACATAACGCAGAGCGTCTAGTTGACATTCCGCGTTATGGGCTGAACTGATTACAGTATCGAGCCCCGTACCTTTTGTCACACTTCCTTATATGCTCAGACCAAGACAGAAATCTCTTTCAAATGGAAACACATGTTAACAATGGCAATTTACACTTAATTTACATTTAATCAAAATGGCTCCAAAAGCCACACCCACCGTACACTCTAAAAAAAAAGGTTCTATATGGCACCAAAAATGGTTCTTCATCGTAATCATAGGGGAACCAGTTTTGGTGCTATATAGCACCACATCTTAACATGTTCTGTATATGGTAGCGGTGCTATATAGCACCTTAGTCAAAGAACCGCTGAAGAACCACTGAAGCACCAAAATTGGTGCTATATAGCACTTAAAAAGGTTCCCCTATGATTACGAGCCAAGAACCACTTTTGGTGCCATATAGAACCTTTTTTTTTTAGAGTGTAATGAGCAAAATATCTCTAAACTCTAAAAACTTGTATTACCTTCTTGTTTACTTCTGTGGTGATGATATCTTTGTACCAGTCGCACTGAGACATTTCAAACAATATCAAACAGTGAATGAATGAATTGGATGATTTCTGGTGATCTCAGCATGAGAGGGAGTATGAGTTTGGGGGAAGATTCAGGTGAAAGGAAATGCATGTAGATTAAAGCCATTCTCAAACGATTCGCTCAGTGTGACGTTCAGTCACGAAGAGTGAGCTTTTTTTTAAATCTTTCTGACTTTTTTTTGATTAACATTAAAAACAGACAGCAGCATCAGGAATATTAGGCTGCTGTCACTTTAAGAGCCACACGGCTCCAATATACTGTTCAGGTGATGATACACAGGGCAACTTTTTGAGCATTGTTAAATATTCAAGCGTAATGTTACTTGCGCTTGAATATTTATATTGGCACGGCTTAAAAATGCACAAAAGATCAACTTCCGTGACAATGATCAGGCAAGTGACCGTTCCATCAACTGGCCCAAGTCTCTTTCACGCTTGCCCCGGGCCATCGGGCAGCTCTTATTATTGCCGTGCCCTGCACAGTACAATCATCAACAAGTTGATAAGATGATCTAAACGTGTGCATTCTCTTTATTTTGCCTGCATAGGAAGTTTGCTATGGTAACTTAAGTGGGCGGGGCCTTCTTATCGACTATCTAGCAAGTTAGCATACCTGCACGATAACAATCATGTAGTAGCAAACCAGTTCCGTCGACTTAAAATCAAGTTTTCATTCTCTATAAGCACACCTGAGAAGGATTTGTGAAAAGAATCGAACTACCGCTGTAGTTTCACTCTTGGATTACAGGTCAGTTTCTCACATGTATTACATTACCTGTGCGGTAGAGACTCTTTATCTGACTGCTGACTCACAATCTGCTGATAAACTATCAAACTCTCTCTAGGGTCACATGTGTTCATCTAGCAGGGCAGCTTTTCAGCTTGCTTCTAAACCTTATGACCTTTCTTCCGAACTGTTTTTATTTTGAACTTTTTTCAAGCGGTCTTTCAAAGTTGTCATCCTTCAAATTCAATGAAGCATATGTTTTCTTTTAAATGTTTTCAGTCTAACTTCTGAACTTTCATACTTTTTTCTATTGAACTCTATTTCTCACATTCCTTTTCTTGCTCTCTTCTGAACTTTTGCACTTTCTCCCCCATTTAAAAAAAGAAAATCTTGTTGTTTTTTTTTAAATACAATGTATTTCCCTGAAGTAGCCTATCATGCAAATTCCTATGCATATAGTTATCATAAAGTAAATTACGATTTGATTGCATGGTCTCTTTTGTTTGCTTGTTCTTTCTTTCCTTATAGAAGACTTTGCAGCCATCTTTTTTTCTTTCAGTGTTTTGCACATTAAATCCCCCTTTGTAAGTGTACTTGGACCCAAGTAACCTTTCCCCCAAACTCTCCTGTGAATGTCAGCAGCAAATATACGGCTCCCTGTTGGGTTAATGAATGCTCTCACCGTTAAACGTCACTCTCTCTCTCTCTTTCTCTCTCTCTCTTTCTCTCTTCCTCTCTCATTCACACTCTCTCTCCTCCCTTTCAAACTCAAGTGAATTCACACAGAACACGGTGAACAAAACCTCCTTGTTTTCCAAAGTCCGGTCAGGCAGAGGATGGCGGACAACGATTTGTATCTGCTTTACCATGGTCTCATGCTGCCTAAGATTGCTCATTCAGATGAAAGTCTCAACTACCTCCAGAATTTCCAAGTCAAAGATGACGATACCTTTGTTGTTACCTATCCAAAATCTGGTAAGATCACTTTGTTTTCCTCAATGCATAATGCTTGTGCATCCAGCAACACAGAACAGTCTTAATCTAGTGCAAACGATCACATATCGGTTTCACAGTTTGGAAAACAAATCACATTGCGCAGCAGTTAAACAATGCAGAAACCAGAAAGAGCAGTTGTGTGTTTGATAAAAATGTGTCCTTTGAATGCAATGTAAGTTGCTTTGGATAAGTGTCTGCATTCTGATCCTCCTCAGACTGTAAATCATTAAGATTTAAATACCGAACTTAAGGCCAATGCATTCTCTTGTGCAACTGTTACGGAGAGATGCTTTAAGAATGTGTTCATTGTTCTGTGTTCTAAATCAAATGCGAGTGTAAACGTCGCATGCATGAAGGCGATCAGTGCATCCTCATTGATCTCTGCCTGTGTTTTTCAGGTACCACTTGGATGCAGGAACTTCTTCCTCCGCTCCTGAATGGAGGAGACCTGACCTCAGTGCAAACCGTCCCCAACTGGGACAGGGTTCCATGGCTGGAGGAAACTCGAGCTCCAATGCTCCTGGATAAACTCCCTTCACCGCGAGCCATCGCCTCCCACATGCCTTGTCATTTGATGCCTTCCTCCTTTTTCAACTCCAAGGCCAAGGTACAGAAAACAGCAGGACAGTCAAATCTAAGTGCCTCTATAGATTTTTTTTCTGAGTTTTGCTTTCTGATGATACTGGTTTTAACGAATAGTCAATGTTTTACTTCTGACATGCTAATGAGAAAAAAAAAAAAATGGTAACACTTAGGGTTTAATTCTCGCTATTAAAGGGATAGTTCACCCAAAAATGAAAATTAGCCCATGATTTACTCACCCTATATGACATTCTTCTTTCAGATGAATAAAATTTGAGTTATATAAAAAAAATTCTGGCTAATCCAAGCATTATAATAGCAGTAATAGTTGCTCTGTTTTTGAAGTCCATAAAAAATGCATCTGTCCGTCAAATAATGTGCTCCACATGCTCCAGGGTGTTAATAAAGGCCTTCTGAAGCGAATCGATGCGTTTGTGTAAGAAAAATATCCAAATTTAAAAATGTATTTAATTTTTTTAATGCATCAGCCGTCCCCGCGCCATCACTTCCGGCAAATCAGGTCAAAACACGTTCAAAATACCGGTGCGATCATATATATATACATAGATGCCTCATTAGTGCCTGTGCGGATCGGTCGAATGAGGCATCTACGTATATATATCTTTGATCGTGCCAGTATTTTGACCTTATTCGCCGGAAGTTATGGCGCTGGGAATACTAGATGACATTCGTCTGATAAGAGGTAAAAAAAATAAAAAATACTGTTCGGTTTCTCGCAGAAACCGATCGTCTCGTGTCTTAAGACATCAATGTGTCGCCACGAGCCGCATGGTTTAATAAGATTTCGTATGTCTATGTTTTTACTCTCATTGCGCTCATACTCTAAAATATCCCCATTGAAATGCATTATACGACTAGCACACTGCGACGGTTGGAGTTAAAAATCTTAATTTGTGTTCTACTGAAGAAACAAAGACACCTACATCTTGGATGCCCTTGGGGTAAGCAGATAAACATTAAAAAAACACATTTTGGGTGAACTATCGCTTTAACTAGTTGCTTATTAGCATGCATATTACTAGGATATTGGCTGTTTATTAGCACATATTAATGCCTTATTCTGCATCACCTTATCCCTTATCTCTACATCCCTTAATCCTACCCAATGCCTAAACTTAAACGCTACAAAAACGTTCTTACTAACTATTAATAAGCAGTAATTTAGGAGTTTGAGGGAAAAGTCGGGATAGTTCACCCAAAAATGAAAATTACCCCAGGATTTACTCACCCTCAAGCCATCCTCGGTGTATATGAGGATGACGAATACAATCGGAGTTGGTAATCAGATTCAATACCATTATAAAGCTTAGTGCTTTCAGTGCTTTAAAATGTAAATGAATTATTCCACAGTGTGATATTGTTAATGTTTACAGTAATTGCTTGTGTTATGACACAAAATGACCTTGCCTGCATTCATTTCACTGTATAATTCTTAATACATTACTGTATCATAAGAAATGAGTGGTAATATTCTTGCATTTTCAAACAGTGTATGTTTTAGGTGATTTCATATCCAGAAACCTGTCTGGCCAGGCAATCAGTTGCATGTGTCCAATCATGATATCTTTTCTTTCATCTTCAGGTCATCTACGTTGCTCGGAATCCTAAAGATGTTCTAGTCTCATCTTTCCACTTTCATAAAATGGCGAGTTTCCTTGAAGACCCTGGAACATTTGAAGAATTCACTGACAAGTTCCTGTCCGGAAAAGGTGAGAAATTCAAATATACATGAACATTCCAAATTTCGAGCTTGTGAAATTTTTTCGATGTTTTTTATTTATATGTATTTTAAAAGGTAATTTATTCCTGGGATTTCAAAGCTGAATTTTCAGCGTCATTGCTGCTCAAGAACCATTTCTAATTATTATTTCAATGTTGCTTTGTTTTTCAGGATTATTTGATTTAATAGAAATTTCAAAAGAACAACACTGTAAACATATTATTTGCTGTCACTTTTGATCAATTTAATGCGTCCTTGCTGAATAAAAGTATTAATTTCTTTAAAATCACTTTTGAATAGTAGTGTATTTTTATAAAATAGATTGCTTCAATTCTCAGTTCTTATTGGATGAGCTATGTTATAATCATTCACTATTAATGAGGCAAGTTGCTTTGCTTATTGTATTTTATTCTGATAATTATTGACTAGTTCTTGAACATTGGTGTATTTTGATATATTGATGTTGCCGGGGGTTTTTTCTTACCTGCTTTAAAATCACTATTGAAGCATATTTATGAATGTATTTTACAGTAATCATTCATCAAACAGTATGAATGAATGGAGTATGTTGCAATAATTGATTTGCAATTGCTTGCAGTTCTTTTCGGGAAGTGGACTGACCATGTGAAAAGCTGGCGAAGCACTGAGCTCAAGGACAGAATTCTGTACATCACCTATGAAGAAATGCTTCAGGTAAAGTGAAGGGAAAGTATCACTCCCTCAGGTATCAGAGAGAATGAGTAACGTGCAGTTCTTGTTCTTTGTAATTGAAGGACCTCCGTGAAGTCCTGGGAAGGATTCTGCACTTTCTCGGTCGGGAGCTCAGCGCAGATGCCCTAGATCGTGTGGTCAATAACGGCACTTTCAAAAATATGAAAACAAATAATATGTCAAACTACTCTCTGGTGCCAGATGCTGTTTTGGACAAGAAGAAGTCAAACTTCCTTAGAAAAGGTACACACATTTAAACAGTACTCATGCATTTTGAAAGCTTTTTAATAATAGCCTATACATGCGTGTTCAGTTGATTCATCCATTTATGTTTTTGAATGAAACCATTCTGATTCATTTAAAGGTATCGCCGGAGACTGGAAGAATCACTTCAGCCCTGACCATGATGCCAAATTCACAGCTGTAATTCAGGAGGAAATGAAAGGAAGTAACATCAGATTCCCGTGGGATGAGGAATGAGCGATTCTCTTGTAATGGCATCTCGGTGCACATCAAAATAAATATTCATAGTTGCAATGTGTGATTGTTTACTTGACTTAATTTCTATGTTTTGTTTATTTGAGCTTAAGGTTTCATTCCACAACAGGCAGCACGGCGTGAAAGAGTTATTGCAGCAACGTCCTGAAGGTCTGTTGGGATTGCTTAAGATAAGATGTTAAAGCGTAAGGCCGTTAGCCAGTGTCAGTTTTTACAACATAACGGCGAGGATGCAACATCCTGGCATCTGTTTGGATTGCTTTGTGTCACTGGGTGAAATTTCAAGCACTAATACAGTGGTGTGTAATTAGTTGCATTCACATTTAATCCCTGTATTGCTGCAAAATAATGAGATTTACAGTGAAATCACCTGAGTATCCCAACATCCATTTCCTGTTGGTTTTGCACTAAGCATAAGAAATGTTTCCATACACCTTCACATAATTATTCACAATCAAAAAGCATATATACACATACCGTTCAAAAGTTTTAGATCTGTAAAAAAAAAAAAAAGGTCTCTTCGTGCTCACCAAGGTAGTTTTGTCATTCAAGATGATATTGCTACTGATACAAGCGCCTCGTTTTTCTGATTAATGCTGGGTGGGAGGTGATGTCAATAATTCTCAGTGGGGTAAAGAAAGGCTGGAACTGAAATGGAACTGAATGAACTGAAAATGAAATGAACTGAAATGGAATGGAAATAACACTGGCTGCAAATGTGTTATAATGACCTTCATTTATATATATATATATATATATATATATATATATATATATATATATATATATATATATATATATATATATATATATATATATATATATATATATACATACTATATATTATAATTAACTATATTATGTGGTTTAATTTATATAAAACAAAACCAGCAAAATCAACCTCTTGACTTATTAATGTACTTCTGACACTGACCATTGCATTTGGGTTATTGACGTGACATGGCATTTTCACTGTCACAAGATAAAAATGAATATAATTAGTATTGTCATCATTTAAAATACAGTAAATGGTTAAACATTTATTCATCTTACATGGACCTGTTGATATAAAAACTGCTTTGTCTTTTTACATTTTTCAGCTCATCATTGTCAGATGTGGCTGCCTCAAGCGTGGTTCAATAAATTACAACTTTCATCAATTAAAAACAAAAGCATTCAAATGTTACATCCAAATATTTCTAAAAGTGTAGAAACATGAAAACCATGTCCTCCGGTGTGACACCATATCCTGCTTTTAAATCAGGCAATTCCACTGACAAGTTTAATTAGTTGAAGGACCCCGTTCAAGGTCATGTTACTGTGAAGCCCATGACGTGCACATGGTAAGATTTCGTCTCAGAATTGTTCAAGTATTTAACTTTTTCACTATAAAATTGTATATTTCTGTTGTCCTTTGGTGCGACACCCCTATATTCTCAATTCTTTCTGTCACACCATAGGACACATTTCAGTAAAAATGTTCAAAAAACAGTGAAAGAATTTACAAAATTAGTGACACCTTATATTTTCTCAAACATCAGACTTCACATGAAAAATGATGAGATTTATCCTGTGAGAAGGACTGTATTTATCACTTCTGCTAATCTAAGTATCCCAACATTTGTTTGGTTTTGCATCGAATATAAGAAATGTTTCGATATACCTTCATTTAATTACTCCCAATAAAAAAAGCGTATACAAAATTTAAGCGGTTTAATGCATATAAAAACAAAAGTGGCACAATTGGGCTACATCTGTTAATGCGATTTCTCAGCCTTCCTTAAATAGCTGCATTTTCCTGTAGGACAGATTTCTGTTGAAAGTGTTTCTTTTGGGCAGCAGTAAAATTTAACGGCGCAGCTGACAACTGTAATAAAGCAATTATCCACTGCTATCATTTTATTGCAACCTGGCTTATTGCTTTATTTTTCAGTCACCACCTCCAGAGATTGAGCTGCTTTGTGCCACAATAGTTTCACTTTCAAAGAAATTTCCTCAATGTAAACAAACACATTCATTTGATTCCGTTTCAGAATATTCAAATGAAGCTTGTTGTGACTGGTTGTCGGACGGTGCATGTAAACTGGCATTGACATGTGAAAGCGCTCACGTTTGCACTTGCATTGTTGTGTACGTGCTGACTAGTGTATGTGGAACAGGCAACGCGTACGTCTTCTCCTCTGAGGGCATTTCACCCCAGGGCCTCAGCCGTACGTGACTGCGCTGGGGTCAGCTGCAGCCTCCCTCTTTACCGATAACGCTAATGAACTTCCTGTGATTAACTGTAATTGGGGTACTTTGGGCGGGACACACGTGTGAGCGCAGGCATCGTCCAGGCGTGTTGATGGCATTTTTCAGGCATATAGGCAAGCACGATGACATTGTTGCTTCCTGATTGGGCAGAGGAACCATATATCCTCACGTATTGTCTGCGCTAGACAGCTGGCGTATCGGCGGCCGCTGCGGTGCGCATGTGCATTGAACACAGATAAAAGATCAGCTTACATCATAAGGACAGGATGGACACTAGAACAGACGGATATCAAAGTGTCTCCTCATAGATTGTTCCTGGAAGACCCAACATGGCATGGTGGGTGTCCATGGGTGTGGATGACAGCGTCTCTCTCAACTCTCTCGCGAACAAAGGGTCAGCTTTTATTTGGACTAGTGTCGACACTCCAGGGACGTAGAGAGATAAAGAAAGGCAGGGCCGTCTGACATAAACTGGCAGTGCTCATTTAAATCAATCTTGCAAAGGAATTTATTTCCTTTGATTCGGTCATTCTGTTCTCATCCATGGCTGAAGGGTTACTTGAAAAGCACATCACAGTCTCCTTCAGAACATTTACATCCAGTTAGATTTGTTTGTTCTCACCTATTATGCTTTATACTATATTTTAGAATAATAGTGAAGTCATCAAAACTGTCAAATAACACAAATGGAAGTACTGAAATGTTATAGTGGCCAGAAATACATTATATAGACACAAATCAAAACTGTATTGTATCTGCTTTAAACATATGTCTATGTTGTCCAATTCGTCAGTTTACATCACCAAGTGCAATACAAAGCGTCGGATGCAGTGGAGTAAAGCACACCGCCACTGGACTCTAGAGCAGTGGAGACGTGTGTTCTCTAGAGTGACCAATCACGCTTCTCTGTCTGGTAATCTGATGGACAAGTCTGGGTTTGGCGGTTGCCAGGAGAACGGTACTTGCCTGACTGCATTGTGCCAAGTGTAAAGTTTGGTGGAGGGGGGGATTATGGTGTGGGGTTGTTTTTCAGGGGTTGGGCTTAATGCTTCAGCATACCAAGACATTTTGGACAATTGCATGCCCCCAACTTTGTGGGATCAGTTTGGGGATAGCTCCTTCCTGTTCCAACATGACTGCGCACCAGTGCACAAAGCAAGCTCCATAAAGACATGGATGAGCGAGTTTGGTGTGGAGGAACTTGATTGGCCTACACCTTTGGGATGAATCAGAGCGGAGACTGTGGGCCAGGCCTTCTCGTCCAACATCAGTGCCTGACCTCACAAATGCGCTTCTAGAAGAATGGTCAAAAATTCCCATAAACACACTTGTGGAAAGCCTTCCCAGAAGAGTTAAAGCTGTTAGAGCTGCAAAGGGTGTGCCAACTCAATTGATTAAGAATGGGATGCCATTAAAGTTCATATGCATGTAAAGGCAGACGTCCCAAAACTTTTGGCAATATAGTGTATTTTGACTTCATCCGAAATCACGTATTTCCCTATATAATAAGCCGAAAATAGTATGTGAGAAAAAAAAATATGTCTAGTTTGTGTAAATTCACTTGTGGTTCAGAGTATTTATTTTTTCCCACATTAATTTCACATGTCTAGTATAATTATTTGGTCTTGTTTCATTAATACGGTGTATACTTTTTCTTGATTTACCCCGAAAGAATGTAAGTGAAAATTGGCAATATGCCCCCTAGGTGGGGAACGTTGTAACATGACCATATGACAGCTTAAAATGTTATCTGATCTTTTTCATATAAAATAATGGCAGTTTTTAATCATTAAAAAAAGTTTGACAACAAACACACTGCAAAACACAGCTATACAGCATAATTCAAAACATTATAATAATTTCTGAACATAGACTCTCAGTCTTTATTCACTGTTTTCTCAGGGTTTCTCAATAGAATTCATTAAAGTATAGAATAGAATAGCATAATTCTAATAGGGGCTCATTGTAACGCAGTGTTACAACATGCATAAAATGCATTATTCTTGCATACAACATGATACAGACAAAATTCTTTTTCCAGTATTTTCTGGAATCTCGTGGAAACAGCCCAAACTGTCTGCAGGGAGCTAGAGTTACACACTTTCAAAATTGTTACAGCTCAGACAACATATATACTTACATGTTTATCACTTTTAGCAGTGTTTTGTGTAACTTCAAAATTGTGTATTTAGACCAATGTATGTGGGTATGGGAAGCTTTTCAATTTGGGTTGGCCAAATCCAGGCGGAAATCCCCAAAAATGGTCCCAGAGCATAACACAAAAAAACAGAGATGAAAAATTAACTTCAGTAAGAAATGTACTTTTGCTTTGGTTAAATAAATGTTCAGTGATATCTTCCAAAGATCTTTTCATTTTGACTCTAAAAAATGTTGATATGGCCACTAGTAAATACACTAAGTTTCGTCATCCTGGCATGTGTGGAAAGTGTTAAACCATGTGTGTTATAACTAACCCTGCGTTAGATTGTGCCCTGCTCTCCCCTGTCTGGATTTCATTCACACTACACTCATTCATACTATTGAACATACTTTTTTTAGCTCTCGCAAAGTAATTACTTCAAAATAAATATGCAATTTCCCTCAAAATACATCATTTTGAAAACACTAAAGAGGACATTTTTGTATTTGTGCATGCATCAAAGGGCTAAAGTTAAGCCAAAACTTTTTTTAGGCTTATCAAACCTACACAAACTTTTATAATAACTTTTTGTTATTATAATAATAATAGCAAAAACATGCTGCAGTTGCCAATTTGAAAACAAAAAGCACAGAGAAATTGGTCGAGTGTTATTTCAGGACTGTTGTTTTTGTGTGTTGTTATCTGGGTCACATAGTGCTGTAGTTTCTTGATTCTCCAATTAAGTTTATTTTTCTTGGCTATTCTGAGATGCCTGGACATGTGGGTGGCCTCTGAAGAAACCAGTACATTGCATTGTGGGCCTTGTTTTTTTCCATTTAGCTCTTTCTTTAAATAAAGGCTAATGTGAGTCCACAGTACCAGCACAGAGGACTTTCACCATTTTATCAGTATAAACACAGTACACTCACAAGGACAAGTAAGTATTTCCCAGTTGTAAGCAATATTTAGCTCCAGACTTTTAACTTTGAACCAAAGGAGGCACAATAAGTTGGTGCTTTGTGCAAATATTCCCTTCAGCTAAGAATGCCTTTGGATTAATTTAGGGATAAGAGGGCGCTGCACTGTGCTATCTATAATGTTCCATATGTATTGTATGCGGTTTGTTAGAAGGTTGCATCATCATGCAGTGAATTCAGATTCAGACTTCTGAAGGGTAAAGACATCACAGACCATCGCAGGCCAACACAGACCTCATGATCAATAGCTCAGTGAAAGCAGTCTCTTATGTTAAAGACAGCTAAAGGTCATGTTTATAAGTTGAGTAAATATCCTCTCTTATCCCAGTGGCTTATTAGTGTACAGTTGAGGCCAAAGGTTTACACAAACCCCAGCTAAAGGCATTCAAACTTAAAAATGTCACATTCCTCACCTATCCATCCATCCAGTGCATTCCCAAATAACTCATAAACTGCTAATAACTCCTTAATTTTTGGAGCCTTTTGACCCAATTCTGATATAGTGAATTAAATCTGCTTCTAACTACTGTTTAAAGATGATCTCTGAAGTGAACAAAGTAGATTACCTATAATTAACTTACCAAAATAAATGTTTGGGAACATGAAAATCAGAGTTTATTAGTATATTGTGAATAGATTGGATATTTAGTTTAAAAATGTAGGCTATTGTACTATGACTAATTAATTTTTTTAATTTTTTATTTACAAAAATCTATTGTTATATTATTAAAGTAATTGGATGACCTCAAGAGAAAAAGAGAAAGCCAGTAGAATAAAAATAAAATTCTTATGTTTGCCAATAAAACAATTGCACTGTTTATGGTAGAAATATAAAAAAATAAATTAAAAAAAAGTTTTTTTTCAGAACTGGCAGACTTGAGCACATTCTCTCTCTTGTTCTCTCTCAGAAAGCATTCTATTCAAGAATTGCCTGTTTGCATCAAATATCTGCCAGCATGCCATTAATAATAAAGGCGCTGAACTATTATTAGCAACATCACATCCAGTCTGCCACATCTTATTGTTAGCTCTGTATTTACACGTCTGCAGCAATCATTAGGCCTGTTAGTATTTATTCGTGTGGTTTTATGTACTGTTGCTGAAATGCGGACGTCTTCCTGCTATTGTCTGAATGATTATCTTCACCTGAGTGATAAGACGAGTCTTTACATTAAGTCAGATGCTCTGTGTGGACACCCCACCTTTGTTTTGACTACACACAGTACACACTAATGCTCATACAGTGTCGCAGAGAGGAGCAGCTGCAGCGACATTGACGTCAGAGGAACTTTACTAGCCTTACACATGCTGTGTGGATATCAACGTGTAATCAACAAAAAAGCTGTAACAAGTGTTAGGGAAAGTTACTTTTAAAAGTAATGCGTTACATAGCCTATTAGGCTCAGGCCCGGTTCCAGAATCAAATCACTGAGGGTGCTTCTAAAATTACTGAGGGTGCTCTAGTAAAGTGCAGATAGGCTAAGCAACGAGCCGTTGTACACCATAGCAGTGTACAGTGAGAAATGTATGATTTACAAGTAATTTACCAATTATTGGAATTTCAAAAATATTTTGCTACAAATTGTCTATTAATCTAATAGTCTGCCTTTACATTGCTTTAATGCGTTACTAGTCTTTTAACATATCTTCCTGAGAACCAGAAAAAAAGGTTTTGTGAATTTAGATTTGGAAATTCCTATGTTATATGCTATATCCTCTGCTCTGTAGAGGACACATCAGAAACACTTTATTGAGAAAACTAAAAGACATGAATAGACAAAACAATGGGATTTTTGTTTTCATTCACCAATCAATTTTTATGCTTCAAGTTTTTTTTTTAATCCAAACTTTGTATAAAGATGAGTCTCAATGTTATGAAAGATACAGAATAATTTGATATACCAATTTTACTTTAGGCAATATGTGTGTAAATATGGCCATAAATGCCATTTCCATTCTAGGCAGTGCATCTATATACTGTATCGAATTTGCATATTAATGAGTTTTGGGACAATATGTAAACGTAAAAAGACGTGTAATAATACTTTCATAAGAATGTCTTGTATTTCATAAGAATATCCAGACTAAAAACTGTGAATGTTGTCAGAGAAATTTGCTAAATAATGTCCTCTACAGAGGCAAAACCTCTATTCTGGGTCTCAGGAGGATATTTCTGTCTCGTGCAGAGTGGCATTTAGATGTCACTTCCGAAACTTTGCAGCCTGCATTTGGCCGTCGGTCCTCTTAGCAATAATAGTTTTATTCAATGAATGACTGTAGCCTCGAAAGTGAGCCAAGCCAAGACCGCTACGATCATTAAAATAAATAAATCTCTTACTGACATCGTGTTTTGACTTTGTTTGTTAATGAGAGGTTTCGTGAGCCTGCATTAATGCCACCTTCACTTGGTATCAGAAATTTAATTCTGACTTCTGAAATCGTGATTATGAGATCATTGCATTCAAGTTTCATTGCATTCAATGTGAGGGCGTGAAGGCAGCATAACTCAGCACTGAATAAAAACTCTTGCGTTTTGAGTGGTGAGATTCTGATCATGTTCGAGGAATCAACAACTATCTGTGATTGGCTACATAACTCACCGCTGCAAAAACTCGCTGTAAATAGATGCATTTGAATCTGCCAAATCTGTTTCGCCAATATTATTTAAATATCAACTGAGGGTGCTTTTGCTTGCGTTTGAGGGTGCTTAGCACCCCCATAGAACCGGGCCTGATTAGGCTACATAAGCCGCGTTTCCACCGCAGGAACTTTCCCCAGGAACTAGGAACTTTGGGGTGGTACTCGGTGTGTTTCGACCGCAGGAACCAGGGTCTAAATGAAGTTCCGGGTAAATATTTCCCCCTCCGAACGGCCCTGCTAGCGAGGTGGTACTTCTTCAAAGTTCAGGAACTTTCGGGGGTGAGACTTGGGCGCTGAACGTACTGATTGGTTGAGCTCACGCAGCATTTTATTTCAACCCGCAAAGTCTTTTGCGAGGATCGTTCTGCTTTTAGCAAATATCAGTCGCTCTTTCTGTCCGATGGCATCGCGTTCGTCTAAGCCAGGGGTCTCAAACTCGCGGCCCGGGGGCCACTTGCGGCCCGCAGGATGATATTTTGTGGCCCCCTTCTTGACGTCAAAGTTTAGTGTTAGTGCGGCCCGCACGTTGCTCTGAAAAGCACCTTTTTGCTGAGTTGTTGTGTGTGCAGCGCTTGCTGCCTCTTTTGTGTGTGTGTGTGTGTGAGAGAGAGAGAGTTGGCTCGCCCCTCCCTCGTGCAGTATAATTGGTTGACACCGCGTGATTGACAGGAACAGACGAACGAAACTGATCAGACAGTTGAAACGAATGTGGTCTAACAGCGCTGTCAATGTCAAAATGATTGAGATGGCCAATCAAATCAAAGTAGGCGGGGTTTACGTTCTCTTTTGGCTCGTGCACACTGCTCAGTCTTCACACACGGATGAGCGCATCAATCTATCGCTTCATACCGTTGCTGAGAGAGACTCTATTCTTTCCGGTGAAATCACAAAACAAAAAGCAAACGTGTCCATGGTCTTATTATCATTGATGAACATCTTTGATTTTAATGAAGAAAAACTACATGAGGGCGGATTAGAACCCGGAACCTTTGACACAGTTGACAAAAATTCTACCACCAGACCACAGGAGAATCCATAAGTAAATTGCGGATCTATGTATTTATTCAGTTACTCATGCGAAGAATATCGGGACTAATAATATATTTGACAAATTAATGCAAATATTGTTTACAAATAGTCCCAAAAAGATTATTTCCCAACTAGAATTCGACCTAGAATTTCACTCACTGTTCTGTTTGACCTGGTTACGGCCTTGCTGTGAATTAGTCTATTATTTAAAACAAAATTAAAACCATTCATCATTTCATATTACATGATTTAATTTCTATAGGCTATATTAAGTTCAAATTCAGAGAAATAGTTCATGTTCAGAAGAAACATTCATGTTGAAGAACTGTTAATAATAAAGATTGAGAAGATTGGATCTGTTGTGCTACTTTTTTTTGGAATACTTGAAACACTTTTTATGTGTAATACTTGATGCGGCCCAGCCTGACCCAGAGTCTACCTCCAGCGGCCCCCAGGTAAAATGAGTTTGAGACCCCTGCTCTAAGCTATCTCATGGTCAATGTCCGCAATAGCTGATAATAACATACTTTGTCTTATTTTAAATCTAGCTTAACAAGCTTTCAGAATAGGTATTAGTGCTCGTCTCTTTTCCGCAGTTTTGTTAATGACCTCTTAAGTAAACCAATACATAACCAGCAAAAGCAGCGCTGCTTGAATCTCCTCTATACTTGTTATTGTTGCAGACAGTATCGCACAAAAATTATTACTGTCCGTCGCTGACTGGGAGGAGCATTCGCGCCGCGCGCAGTCCTACATCACCGGACTAATTTGCCTAATCTTCTCAGTACCTTAGACCGCAGTGGAAACGCAGACAGCAGCAGGTCTGGGGGGGAAAAAAGTTCCTGTAAAAAAAGTTCCTGGTACAAATTGTTCTGGGTAATTTCGGTGGAAACGGGGCTATAATGTTGATGTGGCAACTAGTAAATACACGAATAAAAGTTTCGTCATCCTGGCATGTGTGGAAAGTTTTAAACCGTGGCTGAATCGGAAGTCGCCCCCTATAGGGCATTATTTGAAGGGACAGCCATCTGTAGTGGTGTCCGAAACCATAGTGGACGTTATTGAGTGAACTCATTCTATCCCACATTGCACCGCAATAACGAGTGTACAGCCAACAGCGGCTGTCCGAATTCGTGGATTAGTGCCCTAAAGTAAGGAATAGTGGTTGAGAGTTTAGGGTGCGATGTTTAGCCCGTGTGTTACAACTAACCCCGCGTTGTACCCCGCTCTCCCCTAAATAAATGTTACGTTACTTTTGCTTTACTTTTTCCTCACCTGGTTTGGGCTTGCTCGTTTGTTTTGTAATAACAAAAAAGTAATATTTTTGGCAAATGTAAACTCGCTTTCAAGTGAAACGAATAAGCTTCAAGCTGAAGGAAATGCAAATTCACGCCTGTACAGTAGAGGGCGCAGCGCAAACAAACCTCTCAGCCGTGCTACCATTCTGGATTACAGAAGAATAAGATACAGGAGAAGAAAGTTCAACACTTTTGCTTCAGCAATAAAAACTCATAAGTCATTTTTGCTTATTAGTATGGCTGAATTGGATCATCAAAGGTCAGCAGCAAAGACATATGTTCAGTATACATACAGTATATTTGCATTATTTAACTATTTTAACTATAGAAGCTTTGTGTAATATTCTGTTTTACCCCCAACACTGGTTTGAATTCGTTGAATTTATAGTCATATTGGGAAATATTATAATCACTGTAAAAAATGTTTTTACAGTAAAAATGTCAATATATGTACAGAACAACCTGTAAATTTAAAATCAGTAAATCCAAGCAATGCTTCTACTAAAATCTGTTTTGTATCTTTAACAACATATAGCCTCCTGAATCACCATAATAACACTGGTGCTAGAGCGAAAGACACATCAAAGTTCATCACAAGCTAAAGTAAATACACATTGCACTCAGTGTCATACAGACAAATACAAAACACCATCATGGTAACAAACATGACACTGAAATAATGCAACCAAACATTAATTTAACATGATATAAAACCCTAATTTACATGATAACAAGAAGAACATAAAACCTTAATGTGTACATAACTGATAACAAAAGAAAATAATTACTGAGAAGAAAACATAATTGAATTTTGGGAATTTCGGTTTATAGCTTTTGACTGTCAATTTTAAGCTGATTTGTTGTTTTCAACTTTCAAAAATGTTATATTTAGCAGTATTTTACTGTAAAATTACATGAAATATTAGGTTAGATCTATTACGGTTTTCCCTGTATATATAATTTGCCATTATCCAAACTTTTTTACAGTTAAAAATAAATCTTTTTTTTTTATCATAGTGCAAGGTAAAGTTTACAGTGAACTTTTGTGCTCCCAGTTTCAAGCCATATTTTGTCTTTGACTGTACGTCAGTAGAACACTGTAGTAAGATGGGACACCTTCCTTCCTCTAATACACAAATGACACGTACTAGGAAACTATATATAGCCGCCTAGTCTATTGTCAACTACAAAGTGTATTTTTTATAGTTTAGATGGGTAAACAAAATTAACATCAAACCAATGGAGCTTTCATCTTTAGGCTACTGTTAATGCCATCAGAGCAATGTTTTAAAGGGGGTTTTGCCATCATTTACTCATCCACATGTCAAGGAGAAGATTTGAAGAATGTCCACCCAGGGCCGTTTCTAGCCATTCTGACGCCCTAGGCGATATCCTTATTGGTGCCCCCATTGCAACATTGGTATTACTGGTATTAATTAACAAATACATACATACCAAATTATATTTGTATATATTTGTTAAAAAGGATTCAAATGAATAGCCAGATGCCTATATTGCCCTAGGCCTATAATATATAGCCTATATTTGTGCAGTCCCTAGTTGCTAAGAAATTGTTCTCAGACATAACTACATAATTATTATGTGTTATTAGTACATTTCACATGAAAGTAATAAGAATAAATACTGATTCAGTGTGATTTTTGTTACTCATTGATGCGTAAACTTCCCCTTTAAATAACGCAACACTTTGCCCTCTGTGTGTACGACACTGCTTGCATTAAGCACTATTAGAACTGAATGAATCGATTCAGCATTCAACACCATCCGTAAAGATACGTTAAATTCGTCAACGTGATTTAATAAAGGATGTATTCATGTTGTGAATTTTCACATTTTATTATACCATTTTTAAATTGGCCGCTAAAGTTTTATATGGGACAATTACAAAACACACTGATTCTTTTAACAATGCATTGGCGCAAAAACCTTTTGGAGGTGCAATTAAGAGAAGAAAGCTTTAGAGTCAAAATATAACTGCACACTCACTTTATCATGAAATGCTGAAGGAAGTGTGCAGTTATCTTTTGCCTCTAACATAGGCTACACAGTACACATCGAGCAATGCTATCTGCCCATTCACAGCGTGATTTCTAGACTGCCACAAATACTGCCCTAACAAAATACAGATTTGTTGGCTACCTGTTATTTTAATTGGCCTTTAGTTTGAATTTAGCTTTATTTTATTGTTAAAAAAAGTGTTACCTTGCCAAAGCATTGACCGAGTTCATTGATCTAATGGTGTTGTTGAGCGCTCCAAACGCGAACTTTTTTGACAGTAGCCTACTCTGATCTGATGGCATGAATCGTCAGATTGACAGTTCTCTGATCCAATAGTGTGGGGGAAATAGTGGGGGCGGCAATAACATTTTAGGGTGGCCGTGACACCCTTTACACACAAACATCTAGTGCCAGATATGCGCTTATTGGCGCCCCCCTACTGATGGCGCCCTAGGCGACCGCCTAGTTTGCCTATGCCTAAAAACGGCCCTGTGTCCACCCTGCCCTTATTGAGTATTGAAGTAATGACTTTTAGGAGCTTCTGACTGGCCAGTTCTCATGTAGGAGTTATTTGGGATTGCACTTGTGATAGATCCAAAGCGTCTTACAAATTAGGAAAGCCATAGAAGCAATGAAACCAACAATAGGCCAACAATATGTCCCAGTTAGTCAAGCACAGTACACATAGCAAGGCTTTTAAAAAATATATATATAGAATAGTAAGTGTAAGACGAAAAAGATGCATAGATAGATAGACAGACAGACAGACAGACAGATGATAGACAGACAGACGATGATAGATAGATAGACAGACGATAGATAGATAGATAGATAGATAGATAGATAGATAGATAGATAGATAGATAGATAGATAGATAGATAGATAGATAGATAGATAGATAGATAGATAGATAGATAGATAGATAGATAGATAGATAGATAGATAGATAGATAGATAGATAGATAGATAGATAGATAGACAGACAGACAGACAGATAGATAGACAGACAGACAGACAGACAATGATAGATAGATAGACAGACAGACAGACAGACAGACAGACAGACAATGATAGATAGATAGATAGATAGATAGATAGATAGACAGACAGACAGACAGACAGACAGACAGACAGACAGACAGACAGACAGATAGATAGATAGATAGATAGATAGATAGATAGATAGATAGATAGATAGATAGATAGATAGATAGATAGACAGACAGACAGACAGACAGACAGACAATGATAGATAGATAGATAGACAGACAGACAGACAGACAGACAGACAGACGATAGATAGACAGACAGACAGACAGACGATAGATAGACAGACAGACAGACAATGATAGATAGATAGATAGACAGACAGACAGACAGACAGACAGACAGATAGATAGATAGATAGATAGATAGATAGACAGACAGACAGACAGACAGACAGACAGACAGACAGACAGACAGACAGACAGACAGACGATAGATAGACAGACAGACAGACAGACAATGATAGATAGATAGATAGATAGATAGACAGACAGACAGACGATAGATAGACAGACAGACAGACAATGATAGATAGATAGATAGATAGACAGACAGACAGACAGACAGACAGACAGAGACAGATAGATAGATAGATAGACAGACAGACAGACAGACAGACAGACAGACAGAGACAGATAGATAGATAGATAGATAGATAGACAGACAGACAGACAGACAGACAGACAGACGATGATAGATAGACAGACAGACAGACAATGATAGATAGATAGATAGATAGATAGATAGATAGATAGATAGACAGACAGACAGACAGACAGACAGACAGACAGACAGACAGACAGACAGACAGACAGACGAGTGGCATCCCTAGATGTACTTTTAAAAATATGCATGCAAAAACTTGATTTTTACTTAACATTTTACTAAATTGTACTTATTGGGATTTTTTTTCAGTGCAGTTGGAAAAGGTAAGGCAGAACAGTTCTGGTGGATGTATGACAGGTCAAGGATGAATTACATTTAGAAATTTTGATTTCAAGTTATTGGATGTTGTCAAGCCAACATAATTAAATGACCAATATCATTCCTTTTTTGACATCTACACATCTTTATGGAATCAGGATGTCTGCATATAATTTTAGGCTGTCTGTCCACATATCAGGAGTTGGTCTGACATCTGCCTGCTCTTCCTGAAGCATCTGTTCACGCCCAGCAAAGCTGTCTCAGACAATAACCTGAGCGCCTGTGTGCGTGTTTGCATGTGTGTTCCTTACTAGCGTGTTTTTATTATATGTCAGCACTACGCTACTGGTTCCAGACTAACACCCCATTGTCTTTGCAACTATTGTTTGTTTACTAGGCCGAGAGAAGGACAAAGACGGGAACAGATGCCGGTCTACACTTCTGGGAGCTGGCGTCGAGTGGCATCCCTAAACTGGTGGGTGTGGGCTCATTGTTTTGAGGGTCTTAAAAGGGAAGTTCCTTTACTCTGGAGATTTGGCAAACGTTTAGGACATGTACTGCAGATCATCCAAGCTTCAATGGGATCCTGTTCTGACCTAAGAGACATTAAAAAGACCAAAAATGCACTAGAGAAGGGTTGAAAAAAAGACAACTAACAACTCCTTTTCATCTCTCAGTGCCCAGCTTTGAAAGCACATGCTCCCTCATAATGAAAGAAAATGAGTGGGGCCGATTATCACACTGATATGAGGTCCTAACTGGGTGGACTACATTCCCAGAGGACCTTTGCATGAGACCATGCATTGCCTCTGATTGACCTGCTATCAAGCATCGAGGTGCTTGCCAGTTTCCCTCATTGCTGATAAGGTCAGCGGTGTGGAGGTCTCTCGGAGAGAACAGATCACAAATCTCGCAGCTGGTGGCAAACCAGATTACATGGTGCCTTTGTTGCTACTGAGAGGTTTTGTAATGGGTTTTCAGGGAATAGTTCAGCCTAAAATGAAAACTTGTTATATCATAATATCCCAGCAGGTTTTTATATTGCTGAGCTTCAGAAAGAGCAAATAAAGAACCATAAAAGTACATGACTTGTGCACTATATTCAAATCAATTCAGTTCGAGCTTATTTGTATATCGCTTTTCACAATAAATATAATTTCAAAGCAGCTTTACAGAAAATGCTTGTTTCAGTGTTATGATTTAGGAAGTATTCTGTTATTATTCAGAGATGAATGTGTCAAAGTTGTCCACATGGCAGTAATAAACAGTTAAATGTCATGTGTACTCGTAATGATTACAAAATAAGGATCAAATTTGATAGTTTTGTAAGTCGATAAGGATCATTTTACAATATAAGTAAAATATCTGATAGTTTATATGTCGATCCACTGTATTCCAAATTATGAATATGTTACAATATGAGAATAATGTCTGATAGTTTTGTATGTCGATCCACTATATTCCAGATCATTAGTATATCACAATATAAGTAAAATATCAGATAGTTTGGTATGTCAACCCTCTATATTTCAAATCATTAGAATAATATTCCAATATGAGCATAATATTTGACAGTTTTGATTGTCGACCCACTATATTCCAAATCATAAGGATAATATTACAATATAAGGATGAAATTTGACAGTTTTGTATGTCGACCCACTATATTCCAAAATCATAAGGCTAATATTACAATACAAGGATAATATTTGATAGTTTATGCCAATCCATTATATTCCAAATCATAAGTATAATATTACAATATAAGGATAATATCTTATCGTTTTGCATGTCGATTCACTATATTCCAAATCATAAGGATATATTTTAATATAAGAATATTATATAAAGAATATTTAATAAAAGCAGGATAATATCTGATAGTTTTGTATATCGATCCACTAATATCCAAATGATCTGAATCCATAAAATAACTGTGAAACTGTATTATTTTAGCATCATATTATAGTTTTTATTAATATTTTGAATTCATTTTTACATTTTCATTTAGACGTTTTAATGGGCTAATTCTGTTGTGTTTTTGTCATTTTTATTCGTTCTTAAAATACACTTTATTTTATATTATATCCTAAACTTTTTTTAATGAATTTTTATTTCAGTTTTAGTTATTTTAGTACATCAAGTTAAACTAAATGTACAAAAATAAACAAAAAGTTTTTTTATGGTTTTTGTTTTAGGGGCCATTTACACAACACCATTTTCAACTAAAAACTGAAAACTTTTTATGCATTTTAGGTCGTTCATTTACACATTTTGGGGGCCTGAAAACAGGATTTTGACTGTCATCATCTCTGTGTAAATACAAAAAATGTGAATATGTGAAAGCGTGTAGTGTTTCTTTACAAAGAGACATCACCAACTACTGGCCTGGCATGAATAATACAGCGTTTTTACTTGTTTTCGCAGATGAACAGGGGGATCATTTTGACAATGCTGTTCACTGTACACAAAAAACGCAAAGAAAAAACATACATGTGTAAACATACCTTTACTTAAAGGTCCCATGGCATGGCATTTTTCTATTATTTTATAATGTTTCCTGAGGTGTACTTATATTGTTAGTATGACTTTTACATCATAAAATGTCATAATTTAGAAATAAAAGGCATTTTTTCAATACTGCTGTCTGCCCTGTGGCTGAATGCCCTGCTTCAAGAGGCGTGTCTGCTGTGAGACTTCAGTAAAAACGCCCACTGTTGTGATTGGCTGACATCTAGAACGATTCAGTCCGATTTGGTGAAGTGATTCGGTTCACTAAAAAGAACAGGTTCAAAAGAAAGATCGTTCGCGAACCGGACATCACTAACGTACCAGAGACGGAGCTCAGCGATCGCTAACAAAGTTATTTATAGTACCTACTGAGTTATGAGAGCGCTGTCAGTCAGCGCTGTGAGTTTATTGTGTTTGTATCTGAGAGTTCTGAATAAACACGAGTCCCAGTCACACCGAGTCCGTCTTCATCATTATTACCAACTTTGTAACACATGCAAAGTACCATTACAGCTGTCGAGATGAACGAGTTTAAAAGTAAGTGTTGATAATAGCATTATTTTTAAAATAAAATAAAAGCGTCAGTGATGCGCGTTGAGTACACAGCGCAAACAAAGACACAACAGCAGTAATCGAATGTAATCCAGTTTATTGTGGGGCTAGGCTGGCTAGCCCGGATACGCTCACGCTTAACTTACCCCCCTTCTGCTTAATCTCACGCCGCGTTTGGTGCCTCCGCTGTGGGCCAGATGCAGTACTGGGGGTCGGGGATGTTGAAGGCCAACGGCCAGTGCAGCAGAGCTTCGGCGTGTGTGAGGCCGATGTTGAGCAGAAACTCATGACTGTATGCACATTTTAGAACCGGTAGACGCGACGAGGACGTACAAAAACACTGACTCACAAGATAGAAAACACGAAAACACCGTTCTGTCTGGAGAGAGAGAAGCCGCATTGTGTGCACGAATAATAAATAATTAGCTACACATCAGAAATTACTGATCACAGATCAGAAGGAACTGAAAAAAGACTTCTGTTTTCATTTGTACATCCAAACACTGAGAAACTGCCAGCATTCACTCGTTCACAAGGAATGATCTCTCGAGCGTTTGCATGGGCGTGCCAGATTCTCTGGGCGGAGGAAAGGGAGGTAACCGTTCCTGCTTGGACGTCAAAACAGGAGACTTCAGGATTGGCTCGTCTGGCCTGTCATTTTCTCAAAGGCAGAGAGAGACAGCCAGAACTCAGGTTTACACCGACATTACAACATTTCTATCCACTTGGGGACAATATTCAGGCTAGGGGAACTCCTATTAATGTTGAAAAACCTCATAAAATGAAAATTTCATGCCATGGGACCTTTAAATAATAACACTGGTGTGAAAAACAGACGGAAATGATGTTATTCACTGATAATCTTCCCCACAAAATCATTGTGAAGTACTTCATTTTGGTTCCCAAAACGGCCAATTTCCAGGATGTTCACACTCATGGGGATGAGACTTTTTATTTAGAAAGATAAGGATTACATTTTCTCTACCTTGGACTTTGAAGATAAGGTCTTGCATCATGGCTTCTGCATGCTTGAATGCTCTGTGCAGTGATTGATGTTGTTTTTATTTTATTTCCAGTTAAATAAACCATTACCACCAGATAAACCCATTTAGATTGTGCTCAATCACTGCCAGAAAGCAGACGTGCTCCACAGAGGAGCGTTTTAAAAACTTCCAATATAGGTCATGGAGTAATTGGAGTAATTGAAGATGTGTATACACAGAGAAGTAGACGTGTTCCTATTCACATCGATGGAGATGTCACGTCAACCTTTAGAGAGCGTTCTGATATGACAGCTGCTCCGACCTTGAAAGCCCATAAATTGTCACTACAGGTCTCTTATATTATGGCAAGCCGTTTAGACTTCTTAATTTCTGAATTCTTAATTGCAACAATTCAGTTTTCACTAGTTAAAATGCTAATTCTTGATATCAACATTTAATTTCAACTAGTAAAAACTCTAATTCTTGATATCAGTATTTGTATTCTCACTAGTGAAATGTCAGGCTGCCATTCAAATTCAATTGTTGATATCAGGAATTGAATTGCTACTAGTAAAAATTTTCATTTTTGATATCAACGATTCAATTTCCACTAGTGACAATGTTAATTTCTAATATCATGAATGTGACTGTTACTAGTAAGAAAGCCATTTTAGATATCTGAAATTATGCTAATATCAGGAATTGAATTGTTGATATCATAAATTAACATTTTTAATAGTAGCAATTCAATTCCTGATATCAACATTTGAATTTGAATGGCAGCCTATGTTGACATTTCACTTGTGAGAATATAATTACTGATATCAAGAATTAGCATTTCAACAAAGAAATGTAATTGTTGATATCAACAGTTCATATCCTGTGAATGAATAAAAGTGAAAACGGCTTGCCATCAGTCAGGTTATAATTGTACATTATTACTTTCCTTCCATCTGTTCAAGGAAAGTTACTTTTATCAGTAGGCTATACCTGGATGATTCCATGACCTTTGTGTGTTGCTAAGGTAAACCATTCACACAGAGAAAAAGGGTGTCAAAAATTTACCTTTTGGGGTACAACAGCTTGTCGCTGGGGCAGTACCCTTAAAAGGACACATTTGTACCTTTTTTACCACAAAAAGGTTCATAGTAGAACCTTAAGGTACGTATTTGTACTCTAAGGTACTAATATGCACCTTTTAGGAGTAAAACAGGTACAAATATGTCCTTTTAAGGGTACTGCCCCAGCGACAAGCTGTTGTACCCTTAAAGGTACAATTTTGACACCCTTTTTCTAATAGAGCCTATACGTCATTTTGTCAGCTTTACACTGAAAACAAAAATGGCTCATAACATTGCTAGTACATTTCAGAAATACTTGAAATGGCAAGTAACACATTGAATGAAATGTGACATTTTGAAATAGAAAGACTGAAATAGTATAAAACATATCAAATCACTTTATACTCCAATAATGCTCACATACTCCAATAATCTGTGTTTGTTGCTAGAAGTCCGACAAAATGATTTGATGTTTTGCATTGATTAAGTTAGTCAAAATCAGCAAATATGATATTGTGATATGAGGGAACATCCCATGGGGCAGAAACAACAGCTATTGTTTTCTGCACGCAAACATGCTGAGCTGTAATTTATTAGAGCAGGTGAGTCAAACTACTGACAAACTGAATTGTTCTGGTAAAGACAAAAATAACCTTTTGTTTGTTTATAAAACATCTCTTCTGCTGATTGCACTACTATGATACGTGACTGTAATCATTGCCTCCTTTAGGAAAAAGTGCTTGTGTTTGGATGAAGACTTTCATCATTGTAAAACACTGTTATTTCATACCGTCATATCATGACATTGGATCAAGTATAGATTTAGATATTTGTTTATCCAATAAGCAAAATATGACAGAATTTAAAAATGGAATTCACTAAATAATTATCTAATTTAAAGTTGTTTTAAATGTTTCAAAACACATTTGAGTAATTGGAGCATTAGTTAACCTTTTTCTTCTTCAAGAGTGTAAAACATCTTCAAGAGTGATACATTTATTATATGCAATCTTTAATGGTTTATGATAAATATTGCACAAAGATTCAGTGCTCACATCTGATGGGCAAAATAGCTCAATGAGAGTGCTCAATCACAAACAAAATGTAAAAAAGGAAAAAAGTTGGCACATCACAGCTCCAAAAATAAACATATTTATTTCATCTGATGAAGAGACATTTGTATGGAAGCACATTTCCACCACATAAGAAAAAATGTATCCTTTTGTAAATCACGATTATGACATAAAAATTTAAAGGTCGTATGTGGCGAGGTGGACGAGCGAGAGACATGGGAGGAGCGAGCGAGATCGGTGTGCGTGATTGAGGATGAACGTCACCTGCGAGGCACACCGGTCTCGAGTCCTCTCATGAGGGAGCACGGAGGCATATAAGGACGAGCGACTCCAGCGAAGGACGAGAGAGGACCAGGCCTGGATTTTAATTTGTGTTTTGTTTTCGTTTTGTTATGTGTGTGCGCGGTAGTAGTCCATGAGGGGCTGCCGCTTTTACTTTCATTTTGTGTTCATTTGTTTTTGTTCCCGCCTCCTTCTTCCCATACGAACAAACTCCGTTACATCGTATTTATTACATAAAAAGTTGAAAATGTGTCAAAATTAATAAAGTTAATAAAGGCCTTCTTAAAGCGAATCGATGCGTTTGTGTAAGAAAAATATCCATATTTAAAACTTTATAAAGTAAATTATCTAGCTTCCGGCCGATCGTCTTCCGTATTCAACTTAGGGAAAAAGTGTAGTTCCTCTGCAGTTCAAAATGCTTATGCTACGTCTGACGACATTGCACACCAGTTACGCTCGTCAGACTTAAGTTTAAAATTAGACTTAAGCATTTTGAACTGCGAGAGGCGTGGGCGCTATACTTTTTCCCTAGGTTGAATACGGAAGGCAATCGGCCAGAAGCTAGATAATTTACTTTATAAAGTTTTAAATATGGATATTTTTCTTACACAAGCGCATCGCTTCGCTTCAGAAGCCATTTATTAAAAGGGTCATAAATTTATTATATGCCATTTA
Organism: Romanogobio albipinnatus; assembly: GCA_023566225.1. Taxonomy (NCBI): domain Eukaryota; kingdom Metazoa; phylum Chordata; class Actinopteri; order Cypriniformes; family Gobionidae; genus Romanogobio; species Romanogobio albipinnatus. The sequence goes on along the minus strand of CM042252.1, from coordinate 43,647,046 downwards.
TGAGAAATCAACTTTCCCTTGAGCTTTTGATATGTAAAAGGTCATGGTAATGTAAGAATATCCTGTAAGTTTCAGAGCTGAAAACTTCCTTGTTAGTCAAAGAAAAGCTTTTATAGACAGCAGGCCCAGCAAACGCTCGATCTCAGAATATGCCACACCTTGACGTCACCGTGTGGTGAAGCACCGCCTCAACAGAAAAAGAACAACGCCTGATTCTGTAGCCCCACCCACCGTCTCGTTCCACTAACATGACATAGGCCTACATAGAGCTAAACCCAGGCGGCAACCTCCCACAGTTTCTCTTGAAGCCAATACGGAAGGGACTTAAACTGCAATTCTTCGACTGGCCGCTAGAGACAGGCTCCAGAAGGGAGCAGAATCTCATTGAGCCCCATGTCAAAATGCCCAACTTTACAGCAGATTAAAACATGTTTACAGCCTGGTACAAATTGTGGTTTTGGTCTATACGGCTAATTTTGCCCTTCATGACAACTATGAGGGGGGTGAATTTTTTTTATAACTCATTCGTTTACATTATATAAAGCTTTAAAGTTCTGCATAATTAAGGGCGTGGCCAATTCGAGTGACAGGTGGATAGCCATTTATGTGCTGTCTGTTACACTCTAAAAAAAAAGGTTCTATATGGCACCAAAAACGGTTCTTGGCTCGTAACCATAGGGGAACCTTTTTAAGTGCTATATAGCACCAATTTTGGTTCTTCAGCGGTTCTTCAGAGGTTCTTCACTGGTTCTTTGACTAAGGTGCTAAATAGCACCGCTAACCAAAAGTGGTTCCTCTATGATTACGACGAAGAACCATTTTTTTTGTTCCCATATAGAACTTTTTTTTTAGAGTGTAGTCATCGCGTCACTTCAGCTCCGCCCACGTCCCGCCTTTTTGCCCATTTTCTGTTATCCAGGAGTGACGCACGATGACGCGCTGCCAAGATGGCAACGGCCATCTCGTCCATACTTTGCGCTTCAGAATGGCTCATCAAAATCCTATGGGTGATGTCACGGACACTACGTCCATATTTTTTTACAGTCTATGGCTAAACCGCATCAAATTTCTAAGCAATAAACATACCACATAAGCTTCATTCGGATTCCAATATGAATGCATGGATGAACTTTATTTTTTATGAATATCCAGCTCACGTGGGGAAGACATTGTGCGTCTGTTCCTTCATTTCACCACGGATTCGTTTGTAAACAAGAGACTGGATTTGCAGACAGGATGAGATCACATGAATGAATGAAGCAACACACTAGTAAAAAATGTGTTTTGTTACAGATAGTATTGATTATGTGTACATGTCTAACTGAACATACCTTAGCACGCTGTCAAAGGCTGAACAATCCTTTATTTGTGGTGTTGTGGTTCATTGTGATTCGGGATCAGACTCGGACATGTTTATGGGCCAGTGCTCTCAAAGCACAACGTCCTGGGCTACGTGTTTTCCAGATGGACTACCAAAGCATAAGCATAAGCAAAATAAAAAAATAACAATCTAACCAATCGCGGATGGATGAGAAATTAATCATTGTGTTTGTTTGATAAAGACATGCGAGCCCTGTGGGTGATTCATTCTGGGAGCTGAAGTTTATTAAATATGCAAAGCTTATCCAATCCTAGCCGTGGGCGTTTACTTCCAAGTCTTCAGTGCTGCATGGCCATAAAAACTGAACGTTTCTTGAGAGAGCCTCAAAACCAGGGCAGAAAATAGCCTATTACTTAATCATTATGATGTGTTTGAATGTAAAAACCATGCAAACGTCATAAGTTGACCTCAGACAAAAATTAAAAAGCCAGTTTATGACCCCTTTAACAATGTAGCTGTATTACTACATTTCAACCTGTTTTTAATTCTGCTCAACAGCAAACCTGCATATAATTAATCATCAAAAGCTAGGTAAAAATTTTACTGCAACAAATGTATATATTCATTTGTGTGTTTAAGATTATTTAATATTTAAATTAGGGGTAATTAAACGAATATTGAATCTGTAATTAATATTCGAAAAATAAAAACACTTCGAATTTTACTACATTGCTTAGCCGGCCGTAAATACAGTGAATCCATGATAAATCCCTCTAATGATAAATCCCTCGCAGTTTGACTAAATCCACTGTGCGGCGCTGTGGAGCGGGTTAATACGTTGATTGTTATAATGTCGTCGACTGCCTCACGATGTTTGGAATTACTTGCAAAATGAATTGCTTGCAAAATGTTACTTTTGATAAAAGTAATTATAGTTATCATATCATCACGACCCCAATGAGAAATCACATGAAACACCAGGCGAATGAATGAAAGACAGCTGTCCATCACCGCGTTCACGAGTGCATGCAGGTAAACACAGATGTTCACGGAGCTTGTTTTCTCACCCGAGAATATCAGCATCATCATCCACATGATAATATTGTTTTTCTCAACATGAAAATGTGAAATAATATAAACACAATAACCATATTCAGACTCGAGAGTGTACGTTCTGCACGATAACTGGCGCGCTCTGCTGTAGGCTATTAGCGTTTTTTTCTTTTCGCTGCTGGAGCTTATAATGCTTTTGTTCTTTAGGCCTATATTTTTGTTTACACATATTGTTTAATGTTTCTAAATTGAAAAAAAAAAAAAAACAAGATATGACGTAAGCTTGTTGTATATTGCCTAATCGTGAGCTTGTTCAGAAATGGTGACAAAAACTTGATGAATACAAAAAAATATTCGAATATTCGATTTTTATGAGCCCAAATATTCGAATACAATATTTTTGGAATATGCCCATCCCTAATTTAAATCATAATATGACCGTTTATTATTATTTTTCTCAAGTTAGGCTATTTGGTAACGTGTGTGCACATGTTTTTCTTTATCTTCCGCATGTTTTAAATCATCTTCAATAAAATGCAAGATAGTGAGATAAAATATCTCCCTTCATCAAGTGTCAGGGGACAGCAGGGCTCGTTGCATCCGGTGCGCAGGAGGGGAGGGCCGCTGGCGTCTGGGCGGCTGGAACGCGTCCCCTGCATCCCTGCGCTCCATCATCTGAATGAGGCATCTGGAGGAGGGAGTTTTGGGGTCAGATCCTCCAGATAACCAGGTTCCTGTCTGTCTCTGTCAAAGTGTATAAAATCATGGGGGACATGTTGCCTGTTAGACTCCATGAGAGGTGCACAGGAGGAGAAGACTGCAACCATGATTTTATTCAGACTGTGTGGACTCCTTCTTGTATGCTCAAGACTAATAGGTAAGCCCGGATTTACTTTCCTAACCTTTGTGTGTAATTTAATTTCTCTGTTACATTATTGACTTTATTGGCTTTTTAGATACAGTCGGGTCCAAAAGTGTGAGAACCTATTTTACATTTTTAGTAGAAGCAAATATTATTACAATTTAATATAGTTTTGACAATATCATTTGTGTTGACAATTTTATATTAAATTAAATGTATTTATTATTTTTTGTCTATTTAACTGTTTTTTTTTTATTTTTTATTAATTGATGTTAATCAATTATCACAGTATCACATTCCCTTGTGAAGGAGAGATTATAAAAGAGAACCATTACATTGTTGCTCTGTTCTTTGTAGCTGCACATCTTTGATCACTTATACAGGAAGAAATATTGCTTTGTAAGGGAAGCCGGTCATTTCCAATGTCCATTTACTCTTTTCCTCGTTGTGTGTCTAATATTATAAGCAGAGCTATTTGTGGTAGTGACGCAGTAAAACAGTGCTTTGCCTTGAAAATAATCAGCATTGCCAGCTGACTTATTCTATGGTTTCACTGATTAAACTCATGTACAGTATAAAAATTATTGTTTTTAATTTGTGGAATGTTTCATTTCATTTTAGATGCTAAATTAGACATCATCACTAGTGACCCAGATGTGATGGTGGGAAGCAAAGTTCTGCTATTGTGCAAAGGTTGGTGTGTTTAGTGGTGTGTAAAACTGACTAATGTACTCAAAGAATGTCTATTATTGACACACAATGAATGTCAAATTATATCTCGTCAGTCACACTTAAAAATTTCTTAATGACTTATCAAATTAAGTGTAAACAATGAAGGCTGTTTTGGGAAGTTAAACTAAGCAGGGCTCAAGATGATTTTTATTGAATGTAGATTCAGAATGGAGTTCTCCTCAAGTGTCAACAATACTTTTTAAATTTTCATTCATTGTCTATTTCTTTTCTTGGTTTGATGTTTTGTTACACTATAAAAAAAAAAGTACAATGAACTTGGATGTTTAAATCCTTTCAACCTAAATTACTTTAAACTAACTTCATAAATGAGTTGAATCTTGTGTAACTTATTTTGATGATTTAAGCAATGTGTTGTCATAACTTATATATAATAAAACATTTTACAGTTTATGTAATGAACTGACATTAATACATGTGTCCAAATATTTTGGGGGACTCTGTAAATCACATAACAGTCTGTACCAGTCGAAACATTTTTAATATCACAGAGTTATAATGTTACTTTCATAAAATAACCAAGAAGATTTTGTTTTCTATACTTTTCTGTATTTCTATATGCTGCGTTTCAGTCGATTCAGAGGGAGACATCAGTTGGTTGAAAGATAATGAAGAGGTGGATGAAGATCGACATGAAGTCAAGATGAATGATGAGTCCTCGAGTACACTGACCTTGAAAAACGTTGAGTTAGGTGACAGTGGAATCTATACCTGTGTGTTTGAAAATGATCACGGCCCAAAGAAGACGGACTACCAGCTTTACGTCTACCGTAGGTTCCTGAAGATTCATAATGTTCCGTTCTTTTTCTATCAAGCGATGAATCCCCATAATGATTCTCATGTGAAATTCTGTCCTACAATCAGAAATACCGGACTTTGGCAAAACACAGACATACCATGAATTTCTGGTGAACCAGACGGTGACCGTTCCCTGTGTGGTCTCTGGCAAGCCCGAGGTGGATGTCTACTGGATTCGGAACAATCGCATCGTGAATGATTATGGTAGGGCTTCTGGCCATGCTGCAGGTTCTTCCAAACTTTTATGTGGTATGGGGTCTCCTCACCTTCCTCGCTCTCTGTGATGCCTGGCAGTTGGCAGGATGGCGATGGGGTGGGGGACCCTGTGCATTCGTTTTCTGACCGATTTGCATCCAAATCGAGAGATGTTTCTCACTAGTAGTCGGGAAACATTGGTGAACAGTTTGGTTTTGATTTTGTCTGATGGTGGGAATGAGGCCGTAAGAAACAGCTTGAAAACATCCAGTCCTTCCGCATTTCAAGTAAACGCCACCATTGACAACCTTAGAGGAACAGTTCACCCCAAAATGGGAAGTCTATCATTATTTGCTTACCCTCACATATCTCCTTTTGCATTTGCTTGGATGTCGTCTTGCACGTTTTGTGAGAGAATTTCAAAGTGAAATAAATGTACAGTGAGTGTCGCTAACTGTGCATTTAGTTTTAATCAAAACCCAATGAACATGAATCTGGCAACATTTTATTATGTTTGTTGTTGTACGTATCGCAGCAGTTCGGACATGAAATGTCCACTAAGTGTTCCTAAAATTGAAATTCTGTCATTAATTACTCACCCTCATGATGTTCCTCCATTGAGAGCTACACAACTACCACTTTAACGCTTCAAAAAGTTAATAAAGAGATCGTAAAACTAATCCATATGAATTGAGCATGAGAACAAACCTCATTGGTTCTTGAGGAAGCTCAAACGTAATGCGTAACACACGAGAATGAACCTCATTGGTTCTTGAGGAAGCTCAAACGTAATGCGTAACACACGAGAATGAACCTCATTGGTTCTTGAGGAAGCTCAAACGTGATGTGTGACACGAGAATGAACCTCATTGGTTCTTGAGGAAGCTCAAACGTGATGTGTGACACGAGAATGAACCTCATTGGTTCTTTCTGAAGCTCAAGCGTGATGCGTAACACGAGAATGAACCTCATTGGTTCTTGCTGAAGCTCAAACGTGATGTGTGACACACGAGAATGAACCTCATTGGTTCTTGCTGAAGCTCAAGCGTGATGCGTAACACACGAGAATGAACCTCATTGGTTCTTGCTGAAGCTCAAACGTGATGTGTGACACACGAGAATGAACCTCATTGGTTCTTGCTGAAGCTCAAGCGTGATGCGTAACACACGAGAATGAACCTCATTGGTTCTTGCTGAAGCTCAAACGTGATGTGTGACACGAGAATGAACCTCATTGGTTCTTTCTGAAGCTCAAGCATGATGTGTAACACGAGAATGAACCTCATTGGTTCTTACTGAAGCATACCTGTCAAGTATCCCGTTTTGGCCGGGAAAGTCCCGTATTTTACCCTTCTTTCCCGCCGTCCTCCCGTATTAGTATTTTCCTGTAAATCTCCCGTATTTTAACCTGCGTTATTAAAAAACAATAATACCGGAGTAAAAAAACAAAAACATTTCCAATCTGAGCTCTGTAACTAGCCTCGCGATAACTGCCATCTGCAGTAGCCTACAGTATAGGTGTCAGTTGTCGCGAGGTTAGTGTGTGAGGTCAGATGACGAGAGTGACAACGCGGGGAAAAAACTAAACAGAGACGGATGATGGACGTAACGATAGAGACTCCTGCCAAAAAAAAAAAAAACCCTCGTGTAAATACCGTGATCAATGGGACAGCGAATTTAATTATAAAATGTAAGTGACTTAATGTGAATTAATTGTCTATGGAACTGGCGTATGAAATCAGTGTCATTTCCAGTCGTGATGGTATTCAGGTAAACAACACTCTTGTTAGTGTGATGTTGCTTAACTGTATCATATGTTATAAATAACTACACCATTTTAACTGTGTATGTTAACTGAGTTTCTTTGTATGAGCGGCGCTCATTTTTTTCCGATTTTCTCCTCGAGAGGCTGCGCGAGCCTCAACAGCTCAACCTTGTTAACGTCAGTTCGTTTGATATTATTATCCACTATCGATCTCCGCTTACACTGAATGCAGAATCATTATTGCACTTTGGTGATTCCTAGTTATTTTTTGTTTTGACATTTTACTCAGGATACTTGTCCGTTGGGCAAGTAACATTATTTTTCACTTGCCCCTTCAAAAAATCCACTTGTCCCGGACAAGCGTTCATGTCGAGCCCTGCCCATAGCAATGCAAGTTCAGAAAGGGTATTTAGCATGGTACAAAAGATTGTTACAGAGAATAGGATGACATTAGACAACAGAACTGTTTGTGCTCTACTCTCATGTAAAATGAACCACTCTGGCCCAGCCCACAAATACACTCCTTCCAAAACAGGCTTAAAGAAAAACTGTAAAAGAAAAGCAATATGAAATGAAAAGAATGTGTGGAATGAAAATAAAATGTAAAGACAAGCAATGTTAAATGAACAGAAAATATGCAAATTAGCCTTTAAATAAATGCTCATCATATATACCCTTTTGTGTTTTCATTTGGGCTATAACACCTGTCTTAAAATGTAAGGGATACTGGAGCTTGGTTGGGGTGGTGGGACTGCTTGCGGTGGGCGCCGAAAAATTTCCCTTATTTTCAAATCCAAAACTTGACAGGTATGATGATGTGTGACACGAGAATGAACCTCATTGGTTCTTACTGAAGCTCAAGCATGATGTGTAACACGAGAATGAACCTTATTGGTTCTTGCTGAAGCTCAAGCGTGATGTGTAACACGAGAATGAACCTCATTGGTTCTTTCTGAAGCTCAAGCGTGATGTGTAACACGAGAATGAACCTTATTGGTTCTTGCTGAAGCTCAAGCATGATGTGTAACACGAGAATTAACCTCATTTGTTCTTGCTGAAGCTCAAGCATGATGTGTAACACGAGAATGAACCTCATTGGTTCTTGCTGAAGCTCAAGCATGATGTGTAACACGAGAATGAACCTCATTGGTTCTAGCACGTCAAGCAAACATGCTTGAGCTTCCATTTACCACAACTGACGTGTGAGTTGATGAATGTTTATATGTGAATCAAAGTTATTAAATGTAATCTGTTCATCATAAAGCGTTCATGTCTATTTAGATTTTTTTGGGACTAAACGATCAATTCATATGGATTAGTTTAACAATCGTTTTATGAACTTTTTGAAGCATCAAAGTGTCAGCTGTGTTGCTGTCAAGGGATAGAAATCTCTCAGATTTCATCAAAAAGATCTTCATTTGAACGAAAGTCTTACGGCTTTGGAACGACATGAGGGTAATTAATGACACAATTTTCAATTTTGGGTGAACTAACCCTTTAACTGTAATCATAATGTGGGTGAACAATGAACAGGAATAAAAGTTGTTGGTGTAGTGAAACGGCAGTGAATTGTATGGATAGGGACCCCCCCCCCCCCCCCCACACACACACACACACACACCCCAATGAGCCTTTAAAGGCTTCGTCTAATCAATCTAAAGTACTAAGATTGCATGTTTGACGCTGCTCATGCTCTACCTTTCCTCCTCTCTTTGTAAAGGCCAAGGTAATCTCAAAATCCTGCCAGATAGATCCCTGCAGATTGTGGGAATTCAGCAGGAAGACCGTGGAACCTACACCTGTGAAGGCAAGATCAAGGGACGCCCCATAACTAAGAATCTCCAGATCTCTGTTGTTGTTAACGGTGAGGATGTAGAGGAACTAATCGTGTTTGTTCTTAGTGTGGCCAGGGTGAATATGTCCACTAAAAAAATCTGCTTTAAATATCCCATTCTCCAGAGCCACCGACCGTACTGATTCATCAGGAGAGAAAGAGTGTTTCTGCCGGACCCAATACCAGTGTGTCTATAGCCTGCCTGGTCAAAGGAGTGCCCACTCCAAATATTTCATGGATAGTGTATGTACATCAACAGAAAATGCTATAATTTTTCTTTCATGCTTACCTATAATCCTTAGTCTCAGCCTTTAATATTTGCAAATCTACTTTTCAAGCAAGTCAAAGTCAAACGTTTTTCCACGATATGTGAAAATAATCCATCTAGACTACTTCTAAGGCACCATTTCAAAACCTAGTGAGCTACCTCCATAGGCAGCATCATACCCGGCTAACAAAAATATGTTCTAAGAATGTTTTTCTACGTTCCTAACATTCCTAAGTTATGAAAACATTTTTTCTGAATGTTCTCAGAAACATCCTGTTCTTTTAATGTTTTGCAAAAATGACATTGCTCTTGAATGTTCTCTGAACATTCTGAAACGTATGTAACCCACGTCTGACGTAACGTCGAATGTGACTGACTGAACGGGAACAAGTAGTACATCCAACTAAAACATTTCAGAAACCGATTCCATGAAAATTTACATAAATAACGTTTTTGTGCTAACGATTTCAGAACATTTTTAAAGACCAGATAACTTTGAACAAACGTTCTACTAACATTACTGAAAAAAACATTTGTTCATAACCTTGCCAGAATGTTAGCTAAAGTCCTGAGAATGTTACCTGTTAGCTGGGTAAGTGTTCACTATTCGCAGGCTGTTGGCCCTACAAGGCAGCTCACTAGGTTTTAGAAGAGAGCCTGTATTATTAATTGGAGCCTGTTTATTCATATTTTTAGTTTCAGACTGTTTTTGCCTTTGGAGCTTCCTTTTGTTTCTTAGTTGTTAGTAGTTCTCCTCCCATGAGTATATTTGTGTTATGAGTATATTGTTTGTATGAATAATAGTGGTAAAAAGACTGAGTTTCTGCATCTCTTCCCTCAGCCCTTCCATCTCTGACAACTCCCGTTACAAATACAACACTGATAAGAGTGAGCTCACAATCTCTGCAGTGACCAGGAGCGATTTTGGAGAGTATGTCTGCACGGCTACCAATAAGATCGGGGAAAACACTGCCACATTTATTCTGGATGTCTCAGGTGAGACCTCCTAGAAGAATTAAAACCTTGAATGATGTGATGTGTTTGTACTTGGCTGAAAGCATAGAAGCATCGAATGAGGGCAGTTGGTTTTTATTATATGTTTTAGTTTTGTCTTAATGAAATGTATGGCCCTTAAGCTCTGTCAATTAGCCCATACATAATGTAAAATGATAAAACAATGCCCGTTTTAGATGGCAACACCCATTTTTACAATCCAGGCAATCAATTCCTGATGGATAAAATTGAAACCAGCGTTATATATTTTGTCTAAATATCCTGTTCACTTTATACGTCAAATGGGCTGTGAATGGAGCTTCATGTTGACTTTAAACTGCAGCAAATTTGTGTGCTCATGGCTCAACTGTTTGTTTTTTTCTCTACTTTATTTCCTTTTTTTGTTTAGCCAAAGATTTGTTCCAAGAAACCTTTTTTTGGTGTTTACTATAGTTACAAACACAGATATGGGGAATTTGATCCCATGCAAGCATCACATTGACACTCTCCAATGGGCCAGACCCAAACTAAACTCTTGTAGGATAATGGAAATATACAAATAGATTTTTACACACAAATGCATATCTGCAATATTTGGCTCAATATGTATTTTGATATTTTATAGTTTAGCTATTGAAGATTAATGTAATTAAACTTCTGCTTGTCCTATTGATCATTTTCAGAGCGTCCAACTATAGACTTGGATCCAAGCAAGCTGACCATTATTCCAGGAGAAACTGGATCTGTGCTGTGCAATGCCACAGGACATCCAACTCCAACCATACAGTGGGTCAGGAAGCCTACCCAAGAAAAAATGGTGAGAAACATCAAAATAGTTGCTCCATTTCTATTGTTGTTTACAATAAAATAAAATAAAAACACTGAGATTATTACTTAGCTTTGGAAGTATCTTGAAGACAATCAAATCATGTCGTTTCTTTTTGGAAATGGATTATAATTGGATTATAATTGTCTTTGATGGCGGTGACTGCGGGTAGGGACTCTGTATCTACAGGAAGTTTGGCCCACAAATTTTTCTCTTCGATCTTAATTACTTCTTCCTGTCTCTTATTGTCTTTCCTGTTTGCATGGACATGTGTGGGCAGACGAGTGTGGAGGGATCTGAGCTGATTCTTGAAAATGTAATGCCCTCTGATGGTGGCTTGTACTCCTGCATAGCAAGCAACACAGCCGGCACAACCACGGAGGACTTCCAGCTGATAAGTAAGGCACCAAGTCTTGCCAAGTCATATATATACATACATATATACAGTATATGTCTATAGAGAGATATAATTATTTTAATCCATTATATATAATGTATATGGAGGTATTTGAATTGATATTTGATATAAATTATTTATATATTCTATACATATATATATATATATATATATATATATACAGATGCAGCCTCAAATGCAAAAACAAACTGTGATGCACTGTGTATTCTGACTAGGGTTGGGTATCATTTGTTTTTTTTTTCGATACCGGTGCCAAACCGATACTTTTAAAACGGTGCCTAAACGGTGCCTGAACCGATACTTAAAAAAAAAAAAAAAAAAGCCACAAAATGAGGTGGATGAGATTAAAGAATGGCTTTTTATTTTTATTTTTGTTTATTATTTAAATTTAAAACTTTATTACAAGTTTAAAGTATACTTAAATATATAAATGTAAATAAATACAAAGCACAATTAACTTAACAAATTCACAGTCAAACTAAAGCCACCTAACCCAACTACAACTAATTTAACACTAAATAACAATTACAGTAATAACAGCAGTCGTCTGTATTCTTGGTATGCTACAAACCAGCTTCAAGCTTCAGCTTTATTTTGCAGAAATATGACCATATTCTCTGGCTAAATATTTTAGAGCGCATCGCCTTATTGTTTCCATGGCGACGCGTCGTGCTTCTCACATGACACACAGCTGCCACAATAGCGCTGTATGACAGCTCAGCTGTATCGCTTTTTCTTTTTTATTCAAAATATTCACAAACTTGCTAACTATGTCATGAACTATCTGATATTCTGATTTTCAAATATGTGTGAGTGAATGTATGTTAGTTGACCTATACTGCGCGATGGGCGGCGCCATGTTAGTTTGCGCCTCAGAGAATCGGATCTGTCGGATTTACATCACGTAAATTCATTCACGCCTCACGAAATACATGAAAGTAAGTGACCGCTGAACTGAAGAATAGAGTAAACTATATAGTTACTATGTGTATCTGATATGAATAAACACGTAGTCAAGTTATAACTGTCTGAAAGGATTGTTTTTGCCGCTTCCATAGACAACCTAAAATAAACATTATGTGGTTTAAAACACTGAATAGTTGTGATATGTGACAAGCGCTGAGCGTGTCTGTCTCTGGCTCGGCGCCAGCCAAAGCGCGAAAGCATGTTTGAATTTAAGTGGCACCGAAATGAGGCACCGAAATCTGCGTTCTGATTCGGTCCGGTACATACCGGTTATATAGGTACCGGTGCCGTTTCGGTACCCAGCCCTAATTCTGACACCTTTCCAGCATTAACTTCTTGAGCAATTTGAGCTACAGTAGCTCGTCTGTTTGATCGGACCACACTAACCAGCCTTCGCTCCACATCAATAAGCCTTGGCCGCCCATGACCCTGTCGCCGGTTCACCACTGTTCTTTCCTTGGACCACTTATGATATATACCGACCACTGCAGACCGGGAACACCCCACAAGAGCTGCAGTTTTGGAGATGCTCTGACCCAGTCGTCTTGCCATCACAATTTGGCCCTTGTCAAACTTGCTCAAATCCTTACGCTTGCCCATTTTTCCTGCTTCTAACACATCAACTTTGAGGACAAAATGTTCACTTGCTGCCTAATATATCCCACCCACTAACAGGTGCCGTGATGAAGAGATAATCATCAGTGTTATTCACTTCACCTGTCATAATGTTATGCCTGATCGGTGTATATTTGTATGATTACAACCGTTCTTTGTGACCATGCATAACATTTGATGACAAACTTTGGTTTGATGATATTTATTTATTTCTGCATACACTGCTTTTTATTAACAACTTCTCTCCCTCTCTCTCACAAGCCTGGCCTGGGACACCCGCTCAGTTCAGTGTGGCCTCAGGGACCTCATCTTCTGTCCTCATCCAGAGTGTCTCAGTGCAGGATGGAGGGTCCTCTATTACCCAGTACATCCTTCAGTGGAAGAAACCATCCGAAGAAACCTGGAGTCAAAGTGTCGTCAAACCCACAAGTAAATAAGTGACTATGAGAGGTGTGGTTGATATTTTTGATGCTTTTTAAATTCAAATTTGTGATGAAAGAATGTACATTTGTAGATCCCCTGGTGATCAAGGGCCTTGAGCCGTACACAGAGTACTCAGTTCGTTTTGCCGTCAAAAACTCGCATTACCAGGGGAACTTCTCCACAGAACACAGAATCTTCACACAGTCCCAACGTGAGTATTAGCAGGATTCTCTCCTATCTATTCACTTCATCTGCTGCTTATCCACCATTTTTTGATGTTGATAGCTATTATGAATATTGTTAAGTTTTTTTTTAAGCCCATTGTCAGGCCCACACAGAATCTATCTAGCATTTAGCAAATTTACTGTGTTTAAATCCAATCTGCAGATTTCCCACAAAATCTGAGCAGAAAATGTTAAAGCATCTGCAGATTCAGTCTGGGTATGGCCATTGGTCTAGGGTCCCAACATTAGTTTTTAATAATGATAAGACATTTTATTGCAGTGGATTTCATGTCATGCTGTCATTCTTGTCATGCATAAATGCCTGTTTGCTTATCACACATGTTCATGATTTGCTTTCGCTGCCCATTCTTTCTCATTCCTGCTTGATGATGACCATTCTCCATGCATTACGACCTGCTCCTGGTTCCCGGGGCTCGACCATTGCCTTATTCTGACCTTCCTTTGTAGATGGTAAATCAATTTTGAATGCATACATCTCCAGTTGATAGGCTAAAACACAAGCCTAATTGTTTACTGCGAGATAGAAGTGTGAAAATGAGTTTACCTGCATGTTTTCAATGCTGAAGAAAGCAGAAAAAAGAGAGAAAAGTTCTACTTCAGGTTTCCTTCAGCATGAAATCAATGTTGGTCTGCTGATCTCACACATCTATACTGTAGTGAATGATTTTGGAGCTTATCCACTGGATTGTCAATTACTTAAGTGTGACACAGACATACACTAATAACTTGATTTAACAAATATTCATATTGATTTGAATGTGCTTTTTATTTGGCCATTGATAGTTTGTGAAAATATTACACACATTTCCTTTGAACTTGAGTAACAAAAACTGTGAGAGTTGGTAAGCTTGATTCATTTCTGTGAATCAGTTGACACTGTCCATTTCAGTTAAAGGGTTAGTTCACCCAAAAATGAAAATTAGCCCATATTGTGCTCTCCCTCAAGCCATCCTAGGTGTATATGACATCTTTCAGACAAATACAATTGGAGTTATATTTAAAAAAAAGTCCTGGTGGCTAATCCAAGCTTTATAATGGCAGTGATAGTGGCTCTGTTTTTGAAGTCCATGAAAGTGCATCTGTCCGTCATATAACTGCGCCACACGGCTTAATGCACTGTGATCGGCCGGAAGTTATATAATTTACCTTATAACGTGTTAAATATGGATATTTGTCTTACAAAAACGCATTGTTTCGCTTCAGAAGGCCTTTATTAACCCCCCGGAGTCGTGTGGAGCAGTTATATGATGGATAGATGCACTTTTATGGACTTTTATACAGATTTTTTACTGTATTTTAGTTATTAAACTTTTAAATTATTTAAGAAATTAGCTGTTTAGATGCAAATACATGAATATTAATATATACACTACTGTTGAAAAGTTTGGGGTCATAGTTGTTTTTGTTTTTTTTAAGAAAGAAAGAAATGAATACTTTTGTTCAGCTGCATTAGGATGCATTACATTGGTCAGAAGTGACTGTAATGTAACTACTATTGATTCCTATTTCAAATAAATATTGTTCTTTTGAATTTTCTATTCATCAAAGAATGCTGGGAAAAAAATGTATTACGGGTTCCACAAAAATATTAAGCAGCACATCTGTTTTCAACATTGATAATAATAAGAAATGGTTTTGAGAATCATGTGACACTGAAGACTGGAGCAATGATGCTGAAAAGATCACAGGAATAAATTACATTTTTAAATATATTAAAATAGAAAACAGTTGTAATAATATTTTACAATATTACTGTTTTTAATATAATATCAAATAAATGCAGCTTTGGTGAGCATAAGAGACTTACAAAAACATTTAAAAAAAATCTTAACAACCCCAAACCTTAGAATGGTTAGACTTGACAATATTTTCAAATATTGTCAAAATAGGGTTGAAAATATCATGATCAAAATCCACCCAGCCCTAAGATCAACCTGTTACACTGTTTCTTTGTTCCTCCGGTCTGATGTTTCTTCTTTCCCTCATTTAGGGGAACCCGACAGCCCCGTTCTTTTTCTGAGCGAGAAAAAGTTGGAGCTGAACTCAGTCTCCATCCCCATTAAACAGCTGAAAGACGGAGGCTCTCCTGTCCTACACTACGTTGTACGCTACAAAGGGGTCAGTCTGAAGTCTAGTCGAATCACTTTATCGTATCTTTCATGCTTTTTAAATATGTACAAGCTTTATATCAAAAATGTCCCATTTCGTATAGAATAAGGAGAATGAGGAATGGACTGAAAATGAAATTTCTGGAAACTCCAGCAGAGTCCAGCTGAATGGTCTCCAGTACAACGCTGAATATCAAATGGAAGTTATTGCAGTAAACCACAACGGCTCCTCCAGCCCTGCTAAAATTAACTTCACCGTCCCACAACCTGGTAGGATTGATTAAAGCAAGCCAAATATTATTATGTATTATATGCTTAAACTGTGAAATGAATTGATTCCTCTTTCTCTTGCAGTCAGTCAGCCGATGATAGGGAAAGGTGGTGTGGTGGGCATTGTAATGTTCATCTTCGTGTTGCTGATGGTATCAGTAGATGCTTTCTGTTGCTACACCAACCACTGTGGCCTGCTGAATTTCCTCGCTCGTAAACTATTTGGACACAAAGTGCAAGAGTCTAAAGGGATGGATGAAGAGGCAAATAATTCAAATGGGTAAGATAACTTCATCCTTCAATGTTTATGTTGTAGAGACAGACAATACGATTGTTCTTTTCTACCCTAGTTTTCCTACAAAGAGCCATTGTTTGCACATAATGTTAGATCATAGTGATTGCATATAGTTAGGAATGGTTCACCCTAAAATTTTGAAACACAATTTCATATGAGAAAAGTGGATGCAAAACAAGACAAAGACAAAAAAAAAAAGTTAATCTACAAGACTTGTACACTATATCCTAAGTCTTCTGAATTCATATGATTTCTTTGCGTGAGTTAAAGTCCTCACATCATTTTCATTTTTTGGTGAACTATTCCTGTATGTACACTATGTATACGCCAAGATGTGCAAAAATTGGCAGAAAAGTATAAATAATTGTATAGGATAAAAAATGATTACATTTTATTATGTAATCATTATGTATTACTTGCTGTTATGAACTGGAATTTTATGTCATAATGGCAAAAAATAACATTAAAACTGATTATAATTGAAATGATGATAACACTTAGCAATATGGTTAACGTTATATTAAGTTTATAACACAGTTTAACATTATTAAGGTTATATAAAGTAAAATTTAATAGTAAAGAAAAACTAACAATGAAGAATATAAGATTTTAACAGCCTTTTAAAATCTTGGTTGATGTTAAATTATATATAGCCTAATTCTCTTTTTAACATTTTATTTATAAAAAATAAATAATTAATAAAATAAAATATTTTACTAAATATTTACTATATATTTAAAAAAAAAAAAAAAAACAATTAGCACAAAAACAACATTTAATTTAACAATAAAATACATACTATTTCAAAATATTTTAAAAGTGTGTGTGTGTATATATATATATATATATATATATACAGTGAGGAAAATAAGTAATTGAACACCCTGCTATTTTGCAAGTTCTTCCACTTGGAAATCATGGAGGGGTCTGAAATTATCATCATAGGTGCATATCCACTGTGAGAGACATAATCAAAAAAAAAATCCAGAAATCACAATGTATGATTTTTTAACTATTTATTTGTATGATACAGCTGCAAATAAGTATTTGAACACCTGTCTATCAAAATTGTACACCTCCACAAGGCTGGGAAGGGCTACGGGGAAATTGCCAAGCAGCTTGGTGAAAAAAGGTCCACTGTTGGAGCAATCATTAGAAAATGGAAGAAGCTAAACATGACATGTCAATCTCCCTCGGACTGGGGCTCCATGCAAGATCTCACCTCGTGGGGTCTCAATGATCCTAAGAAAGGTGAGAAATCAGCCCAGAACTACACGGGAGGAGCTGGTCAATGACCTGAAAAGAGCTGGGCCCACCATTTCCAAGGTTACTGTTGGTAATACACTAAGACGTCATGGTTTGAAATCATGCATGGCACGGAAGGTTCCCCAGCTTAAACCAGCACATGCAGCCCGTCTTAAGTTTGCCAATGACCATTTGGATGATGCAGAGGAGTCATGGGAGAAAGTCATGTGGTCAGATGAGACCAAAATAGAACTTTTTGGTATTAATTCCACTAAACGTGTTTGGAGGAAGAAGAATGATGAGTACCATCCCAAGAACACCATCCCTACTGTGAAGCATGGGGGTGGTAGCATCATGCTTTGGGGGTGTTTTTCTGCACATGGGACAGGGCGACTGCACTGTATTAAGGAGAGGATGACCGGAGCCATATATTGCGAGATTTTGGGGAACAACCTCCTTCCCTCAGTTAGAGCATTGAAGATGGGTCGAGGCTGGGTCTTCCAACATGACAATGACCCGAAGCACACAGCCAGGATAACCAAGGAGTGGCTCTGTAAGAAGCATATCAAGGTTCTGGCGTGGCCTAGCCAGTCTCCAGACCTAAACCCAATAGAGAATCTTTGAAGGGAGCTCAAACTCCGTGTTTCTCAGCGACAGGCCAGAAACCTGACTGATCTAGGAAAGATCTGTGTGGAGGAGTGGGCCAAAATCCCTCCTGCAGTGTGTGCAAACCTGGTGAAAAACTACAGGAAACGTTTGACCTCTGTAATTGCAAACAAAGGCTACTGTACCAAATATTAACATTGATTTTCTCAGGTGTTCAAATACTTATTTGCAGCTGTATCATACAAATAAATAGTTAAAAAATCATACATTGTGATTTCTGGATTTTTTTTTTTTTAGATTATGTCTCTCACAGTGGACATGCACCTACGATGACAATTTCAGACCCCTCCATGATTTCTAAGTGGGAGAACTTGCAAAATAGCAGGGTGTTCAAATACTTATTTTCCTCACTGTATATATAGAACCTTATGAACCTTATTGTAAAGTGTTATAAAATGATTTACAATTTACAAGTATTTTGACATGAGTCAATGAATCTTCCAGTGGTTTTAAACAGTGTTTTTATCAAACTAAAAGTCCAATTTTCGAGGTTTGCATTTCGACAGATTCACTGTTTCCTGTGTGTGATTTCACCGCTCTAAGCTTCAGTCCTCATGTGTCCTTTGATACAGAGACATGAAGCTGAGTGGTCTAACGCTTCCACGAGGCAGCATCCCAAAGCTTCAGGCACCCAATGGGGCAGTGAATGGCGTTCATTCAGAAGTCACGTGTGACAAAGCGCCTCTTACCAAATTTGAGTAGGTGCCAACTTCAGAGGGGTGAATGCAGCTGGCCATCAAAGCTGTCATTCACAAAAAATGGCATGTAGGTTTGTGTTATGCAACCAGACTTAAAGGAATAGTTCACCTAAGAATGACCATTTTGTGATTATTTACTCATCCTTAAGCTGTTTGAACTATGTGTGACTTACTTTAGGAGATGTTAGTCAAAATGTCTTCATTTAGTTGTATGGAAGACGTAAGCTCAGACATTTTGACCAACATACACACTAAAGTACATGGTGATGGTCACAAATTTGTGTTTTTGTTGTTTACACGGACACAAAAACTTGCACTTTTTCAAAACTTTGTGTTTTCAGGCCCCAAAACGCTTTTTTCTTGTAATTGAATGGCCAAAACGCATAAGTTCAATTTTTAGTTGAAAATGGTGTCGCGTAAACGGACCCTAAAATGGCTCCGATCCAAAAATTTAAATACCATTAAATAGCAAATAATGAGTAAATGATCACAGAATTTTAGAGAGAGCTGTCTATGGAGAACTGTTACTTAAAGTCACGATAACTTACTCCTACTGCCATTTTTTAACCCTTGTCTCACAAGTTTTATTCTTTTTACTATTATCAATTCCCCCAGAAAACATGAATTCAGCTTCCTCATAAACCCAGAAAGCAGCTTTTTGTATTCTTCTGTATCATTTGCACTGTAGAAATAAAGATATATTCCCTCTTTTTTTGTAGGAAGAAACCAGAATCTGATGATCCAACAGGAGAGGCGTAGAGGAAGAGATTACACAGGACAATTTAAACTCACAGAGTGAAGAAATTTCATACAAATCTCGGGACATCCGATTGTGAGCTTAAGGGTGAAGTTTTTTTTGTTGTTAAATTTATATACGTTATCCATTTGTAGCCCATGAAGGTTTAAACACTATGGCTCTGTGTGTTTGACGAGCAAGACTGGCTCAACCAATAGCGGGAGAGTTGGGGCGGGACTATCTGTTTGTCCGACCAATGACAGATGGGGGAGTGTTTGAGAAACCTGAAAATTTCTAGCAGAGAAATGACATGCTTTACCTTTAAGTGATGCAGTCTGGAGCAAATATGCAAACCTCATGAAGACGACTGTTATTCGCAGGAACACGTTCGAGTCCGATGTGATTTAGATTGTGTGCGTTATTAAATCGTGATTGTACGACATGTAAATGTAGGATGTTGAAGAGGATTATGAGTGTGATCTAGCACTGTAGATTCTGTACATGACAAATGCTGCGTGAGCTGAATGTGTGTTCAGTAGTGAGCCGATAAATGCAGAGTAGAATATGATGTTGACATTTTAAAGTATAAAATCAATGTCATAATGGGAGCATAATATTTCTCCAGCGCATCACTAGTGTTAATTTATTGCACATTTAACATATGCTTGTAGCTGGTATAAAATCTTGAAGGGTTTGGCATGAGGATGAGTAAATGATGACAGTATTTCATTTTTATGTAAAGATAAAAAAGAACCATTTTTAATATAGATATAACTTTGCATTTTATTTGTTTTAACAGTTATTTTCAAAATCATATATTGTTACATAAATACACTATGCATGTATTTGTTTGGTCAAGTGACATTAAACGTTAATGTAAATACAGATGCATACATAAAGATGTACATATAGATTTATTCATATTTTTCCCCTCACTGTACATTGTATATATTGTTTTTTTTTTAAGTTTTTATACTCCTTCTGATGTTTGAACCTAGGGTAATTTTGTACTCAATGTAAATGTAATGTATTCGCAACTATAGACGTTTGATTCTTTTGAATAAAAAGAGAGAAATATCTACACCACCTGCTTACCAAAGCTCATTATTCACAGTGTCACTCTTTGTAACTAAGAAGGCTGTAGATCACGGCGCTGCCCTCTTGACTGTTGGAACATGGTCTATAAAACAAACAATAAAAGATTTTGGTAACGCTTTCGTTTAGAGTCCAATTCTCACTAGTTGCTTATTAGTATATTACTAGGATATTGGCTGTTTACAGGTACTTATACAGTACATAATATTTATATTTATGCATTTGGCAGACGCTTTTATCCAAAGCGACTTACAGTGCCCTTATTACAGGGACAATCCCCCTGGAGCAACATGGAGTAAAGTGCCTTGCTCAAGGACACTGGTGGTGACCGCAGGGATCAAACCAGCAACCTTCTGCATATCAGTTCAGTGGTTTAACCCACTGGACCACCATCTCATATTAATGACCATATTCTACATCCCTTAATAACCCAACCCGACACCTAAACTTAACAACTACCTTACTAAATATTAATAAGCAGGAATTATGAGTTTATTGCGGCAAAAGTCGTAGTTAATAGTGAGAAAGTGAAGCTTTATATGTATTAGACAGTTATTTCAACAGCCCATTCAAGGGATTTATATATTAATTCCACAGATTTCCCCTCCACAAACAATCATTATCAGGCTGATTTTATTCATTACCTTTCTGAGGTGGATGAAGGAAGCTTTAGATCTGCGTATATCGGACTGGTATGGCTTTCTTCAGACTCTGGTGATTTTCTCAGGTTCTCATAGATCTCCTCTGTGACAGTGACTGCAGGTGTCTGATTAAATATAAAACCATAGATATCTATTCGATAGTCCACTTTAGACATTCTACTAACTATACATGTCAACTAACTCTCATTAGAGTATTAGTCGTTTATTTTGATGCTCTCCCAACACACATTTACTGACAAGTAACTTTTCCACTACGTGTCATTTTCCATTAACTCTCATTAATTTTGCAACTACGTGTCAAATAACTCTTTTTAGAGTATTAATAGACTGTTAGGTTAGGCTTAGTATAAGTTGATATGTACAGTTCTTACAAAGTTATTTATAGTCAGTTAGCAGGGCTCGGCATTAACTTTTTTGTTAGCTGCTGTGGCTAGTGGTTTTAGCTTATTTTAGCTTTCACAGGCCACAATTTTGACATCGATACCTATCAGGGTTCTGTCACTTCGGTCTAGTTTATTCTTGGTTTTGTGACTGAGCCCTGACACTCCTGTATGTGTCTTGTCTTTGTGTTTGTCATGTTTGGTGTGAGCACATGGCTTGTCATGTGTTTCCTTGTGCCATGTGCTCTCCTGTCCATTGTCTAACCCCGTCCATCTTGTTATCTGATTATTGGTTAATTTGCCCCACCTGTCTTCCCTCATTACCCTCTTTTGTTTGCTTCCCTATTTAATCTCCTTGGCTGAATCCGAAATCACCCCCTATAATCTTAAATAGGGCACTATTTGAAGGGACAGCCATTTGTAGTGTCTGGTGGACGTTATTGAGTGCACTCATTCAATCCCACATTGCACCGCAATAACGAGTGTACTCAACGGCTGTCCGAATTCGCTCACTTGTTTTCATTCACTCCTTCAAGTGAACTGTATTAGTGGACTAAACTAGGGAATAGTGATTGAGGGTTTAGGGGGCGATTTCGGATTCAGCCCTTGTCTTTGCAGTCCAGTGCTGGATCGTTGTCGTTTGTTACCTGTCATATGCGCATCATATTTCCCTGCTCCTTGAGTCAAGTTCAAGTCAAGTCAAGTCTTGTTTTTTCCCCTCTGGGTTGTTTCTGTTTTATTTTATTATTAAATAAAAAGCCCATTTCTCCTGCAAATGAGTCCTTGCTCCTTTCATCCCCCAAACCTGACGGATACCATGGGGAATAACTGCCTTATAGATATTTTGGCCCCACTTTATATTAGGTGGCCTTAAGTACTATGTACTTACATCAAAAAATAAGTATTGAGGTGGGATACGGGTAGGGTTAGGGACAGGTGTGGTGGTGTGGGTAAGTTTAAGGGTAGGGTTAGGGACAGGTGTGGTGGTGTGGGTAAGTTTAAGGGTAGGGTTAGGTGTAAGGGAAGTGTCAACTGTGTAATTACAAATGTAACTACAAAAATGAATTACAGATGTAATTACATGCAGGTATTTTTTAAAATGTAAGTACAATGTAAAAACATGTATGTACACAATAAGTGCACTGTATCAAATGATTAATTCAAATGTTAGTACATAGTAGTTATGGCCACCTAATATAAAGTGGTTCCAATATTTTTAGTATTATCTCATAATTTGGCAGCAGGTATATTAGGTATACTGCTGTCACTTTAAGACTAAATGCACGGATCCATTATGCTGTTACACATGCTTTTTGTTTATCAACTGTTTATGTTCACTTAAAACATAACTGAATGTGTTTACGTGAATACTCGCCAAGACCGGCATTTTGACATTATTTTGTGAGTATTTGACTGTTTAAGCGCAATATACAGAAAAAAAGAACTTGAAGGGTAACTTCAGTGATTTAGCATTAAGCTTTGTATCAGTAGAAACCCTGTAGTATATTCGAACTATGGTACTTTTCCCCCTCATATCACCCTGAGACAAGATAATTTTGCATTTTATTTCTGGAAAAAGTCCTCAGATGATGCAAATATCGTCATTTTGCGTCATCTGATTATTTTTTGGCCAAAGCCTAAAAACTACAGCCTGTAGAAGGAGCTGTTCCGTTTGTTTTCAACCCGCCCACAGGGGAGAGATCTCACGCACAGAATGCAAATGCGCTCGCCTCGGCCCTGGGCATTCATAACGGAGCGGTGCAGAGCAAAGTGAGTGTTTCAACTTTTCAATGAATTGCTATTAAAGTTTAGCTTCCATATGCGATCAGAAAACGCGCCAGACTGGACACGTGCTGAGAATGACAGCCGCGCTTATCTCAGCTCTTACTTCCCACTTGTGCTGAATTAAATCTGACTCCTGCAGCTGCGTTTGTCCTGTGACTTTTGCTCGGCTCACTCACACTTTATTGAAAAGACATGTTCAGTTTTTAATTGTAGTGTTTATTCTCTAACTGAACAAAATTATTGTATTATTATGAAGATCAAAACGACGCTGGGGGCAGTGTAGGTAGTGGCCTCGTTGAGCAGCGAAGCAAGTGCATTCTGGGAGTTGTTGTCTTCCATCCACATGAGACAAAAATACAATGTCTTTTCTCAGTCTAGAAGGCACCAAATTCAAGAATAATTTCACATTTCTACTAATTTCGCAGTCTACTAATACTCTAATGACTGCTAGTTGACATGCATTTGCAAAGTTACTTATAGTTAGTAGAATGTCTAAAGTGGACCAATCGAAACAAAGTGTAACCATATTTACAAGTGCAGAGGCGTCTTGCTTGTTTACAATCGGATGAAATGTTCATGTGAATTAATACCTGTTCTGTGGACTGCTGCTTTGGTGTCATCCGTTTCCTCCTGTAAAGATGTAAACAATAATTTGCAATATAGCTTTACATGATGTGTTTGTGATCATACCTGAAAATATCTATATACAGTATGTTTCTGGAACTTCTAAGCCTTCATAAATCATTAAATTCAGATCCAATTAAAGTTAATTATACTATTAGTTCTTAATAATTTAAAAGGATCAGAATACCACACTCTAGTCACAAGATTAAGAAACAATGATTGATGTAAATCGGTTAGAATTATCTGCTATAGTGCAAGACGTTGCTTAAGATGATTGCATGCTTGACTGCCACACCGATTAATATAATCAGAGCGGGGATGCAGTGAATGATGATGGGAAGTGATGACCAAGGCAGGGCTTGTGTAATAGCCTATGTAATTTCCACAATGTACAAACTCATGCAATCGTATTTAACACATATGAACTGCATGTTCTCTCAGCATTTAGACATGCTGTTCATTCACTCACCTTATACTGAGACCAAAGAGGACTAACAGTACAGCTATTACAAAGAAAAACACAGCTGTTGCAGTCAGCAAGAAATGTCGATTACTAGGCCCTATAAATGCAAACAAACAAAAACATTTGTGTAAATGTCACCGAAGTCGAAGTTTTTAGCATTGTTTTTACTTAAAATTACATTTTAAAATGGGGAAAAAGATTTTGACATCCCTCACATGGTTTTTTAAATAAATTACAGGCATATAGTATATACTGCACAATATTTAGTAAGCATTAAGCTAGTATTCAATTCCAAACACAACCTAAGACTTCCTTTCTTTCTTTGTGAATGAAATATTCCCTATTACCTTCAACTTTCAGCACCACCATCATAGAGTTTTGAGAACCCATGTCATTTTTGGCCGTGCAGAAGTACTGTCCATCATCTTTCTGACTGGCAGCTTTGATGGAGAATTCCCTATCAAATCCTATAAAAGAGATGTTTGTATCTCTGATCTTAAACCAAGTGTAGTTTGTCGCTGCAGGATTGGCATTGCTGTTACAGATCAGAGTCAGTGAGTTTCCTTGTTCTATCTTTGCAGATGTCAAAATGGTTATTTCAACATTCTTCGGACTATCTGTGGGGAGAAGCAACAGGATCTGTTTTAGTATTCGAGTACTTTTGTGCAGTTGAAATGAGATTTTGCCTAAAATATTGTGACTGAGGGTTAGTCAAATCATCTGAAAATATCTAGCTTCCTCATTTTTTAAAGAATTATTTAACATGGAAATAGAGGTCAGTAGCCGTTGCTCTGTTCCCAAACCTAGTGAGCGGGGTAATAAGTACTCATAAGTAAACTCATAAGTAACTGGTTTTGAAGACAGAAGGCACCCCATCATAGACCAGGAGCAATGCAACGCCAGGCACGACGCAAGTGTTTTTTTCTAGTTTCAGCCTGACGCAGTAATCATTTTCACATCCAGCGCCACGTTGTTTAAACAGCAAATGCACTCATGCCTATCTGTTCACCCATGGGCGTGGTGGTCTGAAAACGAGGTGTGTTCAGGCGTATTGTTGGTGCGTTGCTATTTTGAGGCAACTGAAAACGACTGCACCATTGACCAACTGAAACCTGGTCTAAAGTCAATAGCACAGTATTTTAGTGTTATTTAAAGGGCACGTTAGTAATATGAACCTATAGGCGGGTTCACAACGCGTGCACACACAAGAGCAGCACACAAACATGTTTAAATATAAAAAATAAAAATGTTCAGTCTTTCCACTTGCAAATTCCGCCATGTAAATAGCAAATCCTCCATGGTGTAAGCTCAACTGGCTTTTAAAGGGAATGGGAGATGAGACTCCAATTGGTTTATTGCACGTTATGCCCAAAACACACCCATGACTCATTAAGAGACTATAGGTACAACCTTTTTGGACCACGTGTCTTCCATGTCAACCGCTTTTTCCGTCGTTAAACTAGCAAAAGTGGATTCGGACACACTCTAAGTGCACCTGCGCCATGCACTTCAGGCCATACACTGATCATTAAAATAGGACCCTAGGTGTGTTTGACTGAAGCGGCCCTGCGCAGTACAATCTGTGTATGACATCAAAGTACCGCGAGAACAGTCAAAAGTATACAGAGCTGTATGTAGCTCTTACTTTAAAAATCGCAATTGTAAGTATATCACTGTATATAGATTCATGACTTTCTAAAACGTCCAGGTTATAAAATGTTCAAACAAACTCTTTATTTAAATTTTGTTTACGTTTATCTGGCGATGCTGATAGGCTTTCTCTGGCTTATTCCTCTCAACTGGACATTAATTTGCTTTTTAAGGAACTGAGCTCGCAGCTGTCACTGGACTCGTCGTTTTCCGACCTGAATGTCGACCAACATTTTGAGCTGGTTGGACATTTTAAATGTAACTGCTCCTTTGAAAGATTTTAAACCAAAACCTAGAAGTGATCGTGGTTAACTGCTGACATTCGCTCGCTAAGACAAGCTTGCCGGAAAGCAGAGTGAAAATGGAAAAAGGACAGACTCCGAACTTCATTTGAGCTGTATAATTACTGTCTTCAGGCCTACCAGACTGCTGCAAAGTCGGCAAAGGCTGCTTATTTTTCCAGTCTCATTTTACAACATAAGCTTAAGGTCTTGTTCTCAGTTATTAATGCTATTTTAAATCCATCTAAAATATACCAAATCCTTCCAATGCACTTTGTGAAAGATTTTTGAGCTTTTTTATTGATAAAATCTCAAAAAAACCCAGGTGATAACTGTAACGTAACTGCTCTGAGACAGAAGGTTTAGGATCCAAACGCAGCTTTATTGAGAGGGTTGTCCACAATTGTAGTCAAAAACAGGCAAAAGGTCATACACAGTCAAGCAGTCCAAACAGGCAAACAAGGCAGGAGAGACAGGCAAAAGGGTAATCCGAGAGACAGGCAAGAAATCCAAAACCTTCTGTCTCAGAGCAGTTACGTTACAGAAGACTTAACCATATCATGGATCCAGCAGTTGAACTCATCCGTTTGAAACAAGGTAATAGATCACTCGAGGACCACACCCGGGATTTCATGGACCTTGCTTATTTAACGGACTTTCCTGATTTTGCCCTTATTGACTTTTATTGTTATGGACTCAATGATCGCTACCAGTCCAAACTCAGCAGGGATGGTCCTCGAAGATCACTGGTTGAGTTTTTGGACTATGCACTGTTTATAAGTGGGTCCTCCTACACTGTTGGGGAAGTAGAGGAGGTAGCAAAACACGCTTTAATTATTTCTCGATTGGACTATTGTAATTCTCTGTAGTCTGTACTGTGGCATTTCAAAGTCCCAGGTTACCCATTTACAATTGGTTAAAAATACTGCAGCCAAATTTCTTAAGAATGGCCGTAAGTATGATCATGCCACTCATATTTTACGAGCTGATTTTACGAGATTGATTTTAAAATTCTATTTGTGTATAAATGGCTAAACAACCTTGCTCCATGTTACCTATCTGAACTGCTGCATCCCTACAGAACTTCCAGAGTCCTACGCTCTGATAATCAAAACTTACTCATGGTTCCCTGTACAAGGCTGAAACGCAGAGGAGATAGAGCCTTTTCGGTGGTCCCGGTTGAGGCCTGCCAGCTCAACTCAGTTTTTAAATCTCTTTTAAAAACTCATTTGTTTTCTTTAGCTTTTGACTTATGATGCTCTTATTTTGTTATTTTGTGTAAACAACAAGACAAGTTTCGAGCAAGTTTCAGTGTTTGACTTCTACATGTGTGTGGACCATTATGTGTATATTTGTTACTTCCTGTGTTTTTACAACTGAAGATGGTGTTTGGATGAACACCGAAACATCTTGATTATTTTTATGTAGTCCAGTGCTTTTTAAATAAAGAGTTTGTTTGAAGAGTTTATATCATGCGATTCTGAAGAAAAAAAAAGTCAGAATTGCGAGTTTATATCACGCAATTCTGAGAGAAAAAATGTCCACTTGTTACCACTGTTTTTCAGTAGGCCTTAAAAGACTGCCTACTTAGGCAGCTTACTCGGTTTTTGAACAATCCCAGCAAGCAATTTTGCGTTTAAAAGACGTTTAATAACCGTCCAAACTCAGCCCTGAGGCCAAAACGAAGCAAAATTTGGGCTGTCAGGGAAAATGTAATAGACGTCTAACCAAAGAAATTAAACCAAACACCTTGTAATCACTGTTGACTTTGTTTACATGATGGAATTTACTACATCATGCAAGTTATTTTGCTCGAAGTGGGTTACTCATAGCCGGACTATATCGGGTCTATAGTTAGACGAGGCGGCAGTGAAATGATGGCTATTGCTTGCTGGGAACCCAGGATGTGCTTTAAATAACAATCTAACCTTAGAATAAATGTAAACGTACATCTCACATCAAGCAATATTTCATCTGCTGAAGTTGTGTTGCTGTTCTTCAGACCACAGGAGTAGTTGCCAAAATCATTGTGAGAGACAGAAGCGATTCGTAGCACATCCCCAGTGGCTTGTGGAAGCAGAAGTTGGTTTTTAAACCAGGCAAACGGCCCTTGTTGCGGAGTACAGTTTTCTGTGCTGCATTTCAATGTCACAGAGTCTCCTTCATGGATGGGTCCATTCACCTTTTGCGTGGTCACTGTTACTCTGAAAGGTAGAACTGTTAAAAGTGGTGTAGATTAATAAAATATAACCAGAAACATGTTTTAAAACACTCAAAAAATATTTTATGTTTACCAGTGCATCAGATTATATCCTTGTCTATGGTGGTGGACCAGCAGAATTAAATTTATCAAATTAACTTAAACGGGTCCTTGATTATGATTTAACTTTTTGAACTTTAGTTAGCGTATAATGTTGCTGTTTGAGCATAAACAACATATGCAAAGTTACGACGCTCAAAGTTCAATGCAAAGGGAAACTTTTTAAGGACTACAACGATGGCTGGTAGGGACTAAGCTTCTTCCCGGGTTAGTGACATCACAAACCCTAAAATTTACTTAAACCCTGTCCCCGGGAAAACGCAACAAAGGGGGTGAGGCCATGTTGAGAAGAGGAAGAGTTGTTGTATAGTAGAGCACATTTAGGAGTTTGCTCTGTCGCATCAGTCTTTTCACACTTATTGCAAAACAGTTCGTAACACAAATGCAATAGCATGTCATAAACGCAAGATAAATTATAAATTATAACCGTAATTATCTTCATGCAGCATATATTCTCTGATTTATAGATTATCATGACAGAATATGCTAATTAATGACTTGAAGATAATTAACTCCATATCAACTATATAAATTCATCAACTAAGCATTCAGAAACGTCCTGTTGCATTCTACATGTTGTCACTTCTTCTTGAGTCTCTCCATCGTTGTTCGACTATCAGGGGAACGTTTCCCATACAACGACGTAACTCGCTGCTTAACTACCATAGAACAATGCATCGTTGAAGAAATCAACTACAGTACCTAGTCACAACTGTTTCCCAATCTGTCGTTCAACTTCGTTGGTTAATGATGTCGCTCAGGTGGTGGAGTATTAACTTATTTTATTGAATTAGTTTGAGATCGAATTCATGCTAGACATGCACACCAGCATCCAAAACTCAACATATAACAGGTACTGTGGTCTGAGATTTGATGCGTCATTAAAAAAATATGTATATTATTTACCTGCTACGTTGAGGTATATGCCACCTAGTCCAGTATATTTTCCATTATAAGACTTAGTTTCAAAGCGAAAGAAGTAATTTCCAATATCACTTTTGGAGACATTGTGTAATTGCAAGGAGCAGTTTTTGTCTTGATTTGCATACACTGTTCTGCTTTTGTACAGTTTGTCAATCTCTGCCGCCTCTGAGTTATAGACAGATATTCCCACCTGTGATCCGTCTTGTTTCTGGCTTTCTTTTGGTTTGAACCATTTTGTAGTTTTAAGTGTGTGAGAAGATGGATATTTAAATGAGCAGGTGAAATCCACAGATGATCTTTCGAAAACACATATGTAACCAGGTTTGTATGAAACTGACCATGAAGCCAAAACAGCTGAAACACACAAAAATATTTGTTAAGGCAGTAAATCACCATTGCTCTAATCATTGCTCCAGATTATTTTAATAGACTATAAATAATCAGATCTGACCAAAAAGTACAACGGCAAAATGATAAGTCCTCAAGCAAGGGGCCTCAGCAGTCAGCACACTTCCAAGGGAGCCACAAAAATGGCTTATTTTAAATAAGACAAACCAAGCTTTATAACAAGCTAAAACAGCTAAATTGTTCTTATTTTAAACTGTTCTTTCAACAAATGTCTTTTTATTAAGACCCAGTGTTCCATGTTTGGGAAAACTGTAGGCTATATGAGGGTATTTTAAAGAAATTGAAAAGTCATGAAAATTTCTAGAATTAATTTGGCCTTAGGCCTATGTCAAGCTCTAAAATATATTGGGTAAAAAACTCTTAATCATGAAGGACTGGAAACATCACGTAAATTCTTTGGTCATGGCGTGAACCCTGAAATTAATTATTTCAATTTTAATTATTTATAATTATTTTATTTCATTATTTCAATATATTCCTCTTCCTAGTTTATGTAAATTAAAAGTTTGAAAACAGCAGCTTTGACATTACAGCAGAAATATCTTAGCAGATTTTGTCTAGTAGTCAAAAAGGTTGAGAATAGACATTATTTAATCAGTAATATCTCAACAAATAAAAATAAAACAAAAACTCACCTGATAGAGGCAGCTGCAGTAATATGCTGATAAAAAACATGTGTTGGCCCTTCAAAGGTTTTGTCCAAGAAATCACTTGCTCCTTTAGATGCATAAGCTTTCCCCACGACAGGCCTGGATCAATAAACTGATATCCTTGTTCTAAAACTCCCTTAAATCAGTGCTTGTAATTTAACTCCAATATTTTATCCTTGAATTATAAGAAAATACTGTTAGATTTAAACATGGAGCCTAGTATGTTCATGTCTCTTTAGTGAAACTAAATGAATATGATGATACTGATGATTTTGCACTTAAACTAACTTAAACGGGAACTAAAACAGGAAATGGCAGCTGATGGTGCAATAATTAAGTGTGGTTGATGGAAGTCAGTGAAAGTTATTCTCAGTTTTGCCCTCCATGTTGCAGAAAACTGTGAGAATAACTTTCTCTTTGTTGCTGCATGTGCACAAACTGAGGATAGCATGGAATCTCAAGAAAACATTCCATGGATGTAAGATACTACTTGAAGGTGTATAAGTGCTCTGGGCTGCATTTCCCCGATAACGTTGTCTCTTAGCGCGCTACGAAGACTCTAAAGGTATAACTTAAGAACGACGTGTTAAGAAGGTTTTGGGAAATGCAGCCCTGGTCTGGTGAACATTTGTGACGGCAGCACATCTTGACTCATCTGTACAGATTTTGAAACATTTGGGCTCAAAGATAAGTTGTGGTTGTGGTGCTAGTCTATAGCGCCCCCAGCTGTCAAGGCAAAACAAGCCTCATTAAATTCTCATTAATGAACTTTCAGGGATGTTTGAGTGAAATAAACTCATTTAATTTGGTTATAAAAGTAAAAGTAAAATTAACCAAGTGAAATGAGCTTATTTCACTCAAACATCACTGAAAGTTCATTAATAGAAAAAAGTTAAGTGAACCCAAAAAACAGATTTGGCATAGGCTATAGATTAACTTAAAGGGATAGTTCACCCAAAAATGAACATTCTGTCATCATTTAATCACACCCAAGTTGTTCTAAACCTGTATACATTTTAACACAAAGGAAATTATATTTGAAAGAATAGTCAATGGCTGCCAAGATCTGCTTGGTTACAAACATTCTTCCAAATATATTCCTGTGTTCAGCAGAAGAAAGAAATGTATACACTATACAGGTTTGGAACAACTTGAGGGAAAGTAAATGATAACAGAATTGTCCTTTTTAGGTGAACCATCCCTTTAAACTGAATGAGAGCATCAGAGTTCCAGTTTCCAACATGCTTTGCCTGAGACTGCTTAAGGAAAATAAGCGCCATTTTGTGTGTTTTTTCACAAGATTAATATGCGGAGGTCGTAGGGACGTTTTAGTTTTTAATCTTCTGTTCTGTTGGGATTTATAGTGGACTAATTTCATAGACTAATTTAGGGAATGAGGGTATAGGAGCGATTTCGGACACAGCCATGATCTCATTTTCCTGCGCGCTGCTCCGAAGAAGGACCGAATGACGGTTGTGACGTAATCCCTCTGCGCCCAGACAAGCGGTGTCGTTGAGGAAAACAAATGATCCAGATCCGTTCATCAGTTTTATTGTTTTATTCCTGCATATTGTCTTGAATTTCTTCATAAGGACAGATAGCACGGCGAGTATGTATTTATTTGAGAATAGTTGACTTCGGTGGAGCTTTAGATGAAGTTTATTTCAGTTTGTAGATTTAAAACAGAATCATGTGGCATCTGAACATTATTGCTCAAACAATTACTAATCTGCTGTTTTTCCAGCGAACTGGACAGTTTAAGTTCAGTTTACTAAAGATGGTATCTAATTGTTTTGTTTATGCATTTTGAACTCTGTATTTTTTATTTTCTTTAACAAGACTAACACTGGTTGTGTCTCAACTTAGTGAGCTGCCTAGTTAGACATTTTTAAGGCAGTGCATGTTTGGAGTGCATGGGTTTGCATCTTCGTAAGCATCATAGCATGCAGAATTTTGGGGTATCAAATGTGCAGTGGAAAAAAGGTTATGATCCCCCAAAAAAGCAAGAAAAGCAGCTTGAACCACTCTCCAAGAAAAGCAGCTTGCTGTGTTTTGAGACATGGCTATTTATTGATTTATTTACTGAGGTTTTACTGTGGTGTTTTTGCAGAAGACGGCCAGTATGGCATTAAAATCTGGAGAAGAGCGCCTGAAGGAGATGGAGGCAGAGATGGCGCTGTGAGTTCTTCACATTTCACTCCTGTTCGGGTTCAGCTGTTTATTTGTGTATTTGAAGTATGTAGAAGTAGAATGAGGCATTTCTGTCCATATGTATGCTGATGTTGTTGCTTCTCCTGTAGGTTCGAGCAGGAGGTGTTGGGAGGACCTGTGGCATCTACAGTGGTTGAAGCTGTTCCAGTTGCTCTCGCAATGTCAGCCGTACCCATTGTCAGGCCCATCATTGGCACAAACACCTACCGAGAGGTATTAATTACTCAAAAATATTTTATATTGTATATTTTTGTATGTTGAATTTTTTTAATTTATTTATTTATTACTAATTATATTATTACATATTGTATAATTTTTTTTAACCTAACATTTTCTTTATTTTCAATGTGGGATATATATATATATATATATATATATATATATATATATATAGAATTTTTTTTTTTTTTTTTTTTCACACGCAATTATAGTTATTAGTTTCCTTAAAACATTCAATTCAAACTAGTCATTTATATATATATATATATATATATATATATATATATATATATATATATATATATATATATATATATATACATACATACACACACACACACACACACACACACACACACACACACACACACACACACACACACATATATAAAAATAAATAATTTTTTTTTTTTTAGGTCCAGCAGAGTTTGGATGCTAGAGCTGCTACTTTTGTTGGTCCACCGCCTACATTTGTTGGTCCTGGTACAACTATTTCAACCTCTCATTATACAATTTAAGTTAAGTCATATAGAAATCAGCTGACAATCATCTGATATCTATTTGTAGCTATGCCGGCAGTAGCGCCTCCTCCAATGATGCGTCCAGCATTTGTCCCGCACGTCTTACAGAGACCAGGTAATCAGGATTCCCATTATTGTGTATATATCACATATAAATCACATTAAATTGTAACATTTATATTTTAGTCAAAATTATATATATACATTTTTTATATATAATTTTGTTAATGTTTATATTTTAAGTAATTCATATTTTAGGTTTTCTATTTACAAAACACTATAGAGCCTTAAATATAATTATATATATATATATATATATATATATATATATATATATATATATATATATATATATATATATATATATATATATATATATATATATATATAATATAATATATTAAAAAATATATATATAATATATTTTAAAATATAAATATAATATCTTAAACATATACATTTTTTCCCAGCGGGTCAGAGAATGCCAATGATGCGTGGTCCACCTCCTCAGGGCATGATAGCACCTCCTCTTCCCAGACCTCCACCTCCTCCACCCATGATGATGGCTCCACCTATGCCAGGACCTCCTCAGCCCCCCATGGGTCCAGTTGGACCCCCCATGGGGCCAATGCCACCAGTGGGTATTTTCTGAATTGTAATCAACTGTCAGGGTATTTGCAATGTTGCTTTGGACTGTAACAATTGTGATGTGAGTATCACAAATTGTTTTTCTCAATTAATAGCAGGTTGGAAACATGAACCCTATGCCTCAGCCACCACCACGGCCCATGCCTCAAGCCCATGCGAAGATCACTCCCAGTGTTATACAGGCGGCCCCCACTGTTTACACAGCACCCCCTGCACCTAAAAGAATTGACTTCAAGAGCCTGAAACAAGCACGCATGGTAAAGTATCAACACACACTTGACTGTCCTGTTTCTGTGCTAGTTTCACTGATTTGCCTGAAACTTCGCTGTGGGCATTTTATATAGATCACACTCACAATTTCTAGCTGATGAAATATTTTAGATCTTGAGCATAAGTAGAAGGAAAAAATCCACTAAAATAGGCCTATGACCTTTTAAAGTCCCCCTGCAGTCAATAATTGTATCCCTTAAAACACCTCTTTGATAATCAAAACTACATAGTGAAACCTGTGAAAGCAATTTCTTCATGCCTTAAAATAGCTTGAATGTAACTCTACACCCTTGCTTTATTTAGTAGACGCAGAACTATGAATATGCAAATTAGTCTCTGCCTCCACGCAATCACACCAGCTTGGATGCCCTGATTCACTTGGTCAACTGTAAAAACGCTACACAATGGCAAGTGGAAATATTGGTTTAATTCAGCCATATATGTTTAAACCAGAAACTGATTCAGAAGATGAAAAGTGAATTATACAGGTGAAGGACCCTCAACGAAAGCAAGACAACTCTCAGTTGATACTGTAATAATATCATATTGCACTTTAGAGAACATTAAATGTTTCTATTTACTGTTTTTGAGTGTTTGCAGTGGTGAGATATGTAGCCAATCACAGACATGTTTATCAATCTCCTGAATGCAGTGACTAATCAGGGGTGTTTAATTTGTTCAGAATTCAGTGGAAAAACACTGGTCAAAACGTTTTTGTTTCATTTCTGACTCTTGAGTTCTGCACGGTTGTGAATACTCTAAGTAAGTATTGTAGAAAGTGTAGACGTGATGTAAATAAGAGATTCTTTGTGCAGTGTAGACAACTTTATTGATTATAATGGAGCTTTGTGAGATTGCGAACTGCGATGAGTAACAGCTTTTTAGTGATTATAAATGGAGCTGTCTTTGCATGCTTTCTAGGCTAAATATAATCCATTCAGAATTTGAATAAAAGTCTACACATAACAGCAATAGATATGATTAGCCTTTGATTTGACTGTCATCAAACAGCTAATAATTAGCATCCTTAGAAATAATGATAGGAAAAGCCCTGCCCCGCACATTGAAGGGGTTTGGCTACATATTTGTGACAATAGGAATTGGGGGCTGTTTCAAACCACATTTTTGAGTCTGTCTTTGGTACACTGCAGTTTTATGGAGGAAATACTCAATGCTGTTGACTGAGGAATTTGTGCATGGTGTGATTTAAAGCATATTAAACAGGGCTCTAGACTGCGACCAAAATGGTCACAAAAACGATGACTATTTGATAATATGCGAGTTAAAATTTCACAGGGTCGCATAGCTGCGAGTTATTTTACATATCACACATTTAAATACACAAGTACTAGTAAAACAATACAGTTAACATTTATAGTTTGTAAAATACA
Organism: Romanogobio albipinnatus; assembly: GCA_023566225.1. Lineage (NCBI taxonomy): Eukaryota > Metazoa > Chordata > Actinopteri > Cypriniformes > Gobionidae > Romanogobio > Romanogobio albipinnatus. The sequence continues at coordinate 43,611,194 of CM042252.1, read as the reverse complement.
CAGTGATGTCTATGGAAGCGGCAATAACAATCCATTGACAACATGATGTATTTATATCAGATACACATTGTGTAAGTAACTAAAAATTTTAATTTATTATTCTCCTACTGTACCGGCCACTTACTTTCATGTATTTCAGGAGAAGTGGATGAATTGACGTGTTGTAAATCTGACAGATCCGATTCTCTGAACTGCGCCGCAAACAAACATGGCGATGCCCATCATGCATTATAGATCAACTAACATGATCATTTATATTTTTCAACAAATTGATGACAAAGCCAGCAAGTTTGTGAATAAAAGAGAAACGAAATAAAAGCGATACATCTGCCATACAGCACTATTGTGCCTGCGGTGTGTCACGTGAAGGGCATGAAAATATTACTTTAATAAAATAATAACACCCATGGCAATAATACATATGTTGTGTGCTAATATTTGAGTAATATTTTCTTTTAAATTTATGCTTGTTGGAAGCAATGTTCAGATTAAAATATTTAGCAAACATCAAGCTTTTAGTCAATGCAAAAGCAGCATATATAAATCAGGAGAACGATTCATCAACACGCAAAATCATTATGATAAATATGAAAACAAGGGTGCGACCGACTGAGAAAGTTAGAGCACCAGAGCGACCAGTGGGAAGATTGAGTCTAGAGCCCTGTTAAAAACACCACACAGACATATAAACAACATTAAAAACCACAGGGCTATATCATCTTCAACATTTTCCATTACTTTCCCAGACCTGGAAAGCACAATTTTAAGATTCAATGGTATTTCCAAAGTTTCCATGACTTTGGAAAGTAAGATATCAAGTCAAGTCAAATTTTATTTCTATAGCACATTTACAGATGGCTGAGCCACACCAAAGTGCTTCACAATAAAGTGCTAAGTGCAAATAAGCAAAGGAAGGCAGAGAAATAAAAAAAAAAAATAATAATCATAATAATTAAAAAGAAGTAGATAAAAAAGAAAAGAAAAGGGGAACATGACAATGACTGCATTTGAAGGGTAGCCAGGGGGCACTATATACTGGCACTTAAAAAGGAGACACTAATCAAAGGCCAGAGAAAAGAGGTGGGTCTTTAAAAGAGACTTAAAAATGTTTAGAGACTGGGCTGCACGGATGTGAAGGGGGAGGCAGTTCCAGAGTCTGGGGGCTGCTACAGCGAAGGCTCTGTCCCCCTTGGTCTTTAGCCTAGACCTGGGCACTTCCAGCAGCAGTAGGTCAGCTGACCGTAATGCTCTGGAGGGGATATGGTGGTGAAGAAGATCAGATAGGTACGGAGGGGCCAGACCATGGAGGGATTTGTAGACAGTCAGTAGCAGTTTAAAATCGATGCGGTAGCTGATGGGGAGCCAGTGGAGCGAAGCGAGGACCGGGGTGATATGATCTCGCTTTTTTGTACAGGTAAGGAGTCGGGCGGCTGAGTTCTGAACCAACTGCAGGCGGCGGAGCTGTGAGAGGTTAATGCCAGTGTATAGAGCGTTGCAATAGTCCAGTTGAGAGGTTATAAATGCATGTATAACTCTCTCTAGATCACTCTGGGGCAGGTAGGCTTTGATCTTAGCTATGGTTCTCAAGTGAAAAAAGCTTTTTTTGACTACTGCACTGACCTGCTGCTCAAACTTGAATGCACTGTCGAAGATCACCCCCAGATTTCTGACAGAGGGCCTGACGTTAGAGGCTAGAGGGCCCAGGGCATCAGTGGAGAAGGCCGGGGAAGTTTTGCCAAAAATAATTATTTCGGTCTTACTCGCATTGAGGTTGAGGAAGTTTGCACCCATCCATGCCTTGATGTCAGTCAGACAGTCATGCAAAGGATGGAGTGTAGCCTGACCATCAGCTTTTAGGGGAAGATACAGCTGGACGTCGTCAGCATAGCAGTGGAAGGAGATGTTGTGTTTTGCCAGAATTTCCCCTAAGGGTGAAATGTACAACAAAAATAGGATGGGACCTAGTATAGAGCCTTGAGGGACCCCACAAGTGAGGGGGGCAACAGAAGATGTGAAATCTCCCAACTTGACAGAGAAGCTCCTGTCGGCCAGGTAGGACTGGAAAAACCTCAGGGCTGTGCCTTTGATGCCTACGAGATGCTCAAGCCGAGACAACAGAATCCTGTGATCCACCGTGTCAAAGGCTGCTGTGAGATCTAAAAGCACTAGGATCACAGGGCTACCTGTGTCAGTGGCTAGGAGCAGGTCGTTAAGCACTCTCAGGAGAGCAGTCTCAGTGCTGTGGGCTGATCTAAAGCCGGACTGGAATTTCTCGTAGAAGTTGTTATGAGATAAAAAGGAGTGTAGCTGGACATAAACTTCTCGCTCAAGGACTTTAGACAGAAAGGGTAGTTTTGAGATGGGCCTGAAGTTTGAGAGGATCGAGGGATCAAGGTTTGGCTTCTTTAGTAGTGGCTGCACCACGGCATGCTTGAAGGCATCCGGGACGCACCCAGAGGAGAGGATGGCGTTAATCAGCAGTAGAAGAGCGGGGGCAACCGTATCAAGTACTTTAGCATCCTTGAGTAGACGGGAGGGCAGACAGTCGGAAGGGCAGTTGGAGGGCTGCAGATGTCTGACTGCATCAGAAAGGGAGGATAGGGTAAGGGGCTCAAACTGCATGAGGACAGCTGGCTGGGGGAGGGGGGGAGGGGTGGGGAGTGGGGTGTAGGAGGTATCAGAAGGCCTAAGTGCTGCAATCTTTTCAATAAAGAATTTTTGAAAGCTTTCACAGAGGGCGGGTGAGGGCACAACAGGGGATCCATTAAGGGGATTTATGAGAGAATTTAGTGTATTGAAGAGAACCTGGGGTTTGTGACTGTTTCTGGAGATCATGGTGGAAATGTACTGTGATTTGGCGGTTTTAACGGCTCGGTGGTAGTCCGTCAAGCAACTTCGGAGGATTTGGAGGGACACGTGGAGGCGGTCCTTCTGCCACTTGCGCTCCGCACGCCTACAGGCACGTCTGAGGTCACGTGTTGCGTCGTTGAGCCATGGTGTTGAATGTGGTTTTTTACGTTTGGCCTTGAAAGGGGCAACAGAGTCCAGAATGCCAGTGCAAGCTGATGAGAACATAGAAAGAAGCTCATCAGTAGTATACTCAGAGCTATAGCTCAGTGACAGCCTACAAAATGGGGAGACATTGAAAGCGGCTGAAAATTGCCCAGCAGTCGAGGAGTTGAGCATGCGCGAGACCCGCTTGGAGACACTGGGGGTACTACCTGAGGATGGAACTGACACAGTGAACAGAATTGGGGAGTGATCGGAGAAAGACATAGCACAGATTTCATTCACAGAGACAGAAACACCATAGGATAAAACGAGATCAAGTGTATGACCCTTTTCGTGCGTTGGGCCAGTGACAGATTGCTTAAGACTGAATGAGTCAAGGAGGTTCAGAAAGTCCCGGGTCAGAGGCTGTGACTCACAACAAACATGGACATTAAAATCACCACATATTAATATGTGATCATATTTAACCATAAACCCAGACAAAGCGTCAGCAAAGTCATGGATAAAGTCTCTGTTGAATTTAGGTGGGCGATACACCACTGCACACAGAACGGGACAAGACTGAATAATTTCAAACAGTTGCAGCTCAAAGCTCGCAAAACCAGCGTGTGGAATCTGCCGACAGTGAAACCGCGACTTGTAAACAGAGGCCACGCCTCCGCCTCTCCCAGTCGCTCGTGGGGAATTTAAAAAGTTACAGTCTGGAGGAAGAAGTTCAGAGAATGGCGTGTTTTCGCCGGTGGAGACCCAGGTCTCACACAGAAACATAAAGTCTAGCTCCCGGGAGATAAAGAAGTCGTTGAGCATGAAAGTTTTGCTTGCCAGGGACCGCACGTTTATCAAGGCCAACTGGAGGGTTAGCTCGACGCTAGCCGATGGTCCGATGCGCTTCAACAGGCGTAGGCTAGAGTGGCCAACGCCACGGCTGCACCTGTGCGCTGATCGCCGTCGCGTGGGGACTTGAGTGCGATGTGGTCTGATATGCATAAATAATATAATAATCAATGATACAATTGAGGGATGCACAATTTAACATTTTTGTCTGATAACTGATATATTGGTTTGCTTTTTTTGTTTTAGTGTAAACTTTACTATTTTATTACAACTGTAAAACCAGTTATATGCATACATTTAATAAGCCACATATAAAAGGGATTCAACTGAATCCATATGAGAAATATTACATATTCCAGTGATATCACATGTGATAAAACAAGATCCATTCTTCCTTTCTTTTTCTGCATATGTTTTGTGCCCATGCTCATGGAAAACTTGGGGATTGCAGGAAAGGTTTACAAATTGTGGTTTCCATGCCTGGAAATGCATTGGTCAGGTGGTGTGGGAACACTGTTTCCACAGCATCCATTTTGACATTTAATATCAAAGCAGCACATGATTCATAATAAAAACTAGTAAGTGAGAAATTTAAGTCCCCTTGTGTTTCCTTTGGACTGCTTGTAATGATTATCTAAACCTTCTCTCGGCTTGTTTTCTCAGGAGGAGTTGTCAGCATTGGTGGCGGAGCAGCAGGCCGCAGTCAAGGCAGCTGGGCTCCTGGAATTAAAGAAGGAGGTGGTCACCGATGACAGCAAGATCGGGCCGAGCATGCCAGAGCCTGAGCCTACACATGTGGAGGTTTAAAATTAATCTATTAAATCTGCTCAAGACATTTTACACTTATAGGGGTTGGACAATGCATTTAATATAATATTATATATTTATTTTGTGTTTAGTAATTTTAGAACTGAGCCCCACACATTACATGCGAACAAAAAATGATATATTGCGGCCGTGAATTAAGAATTTGTTCTCGCAAATTAAGAATTCGTTCCCTCCTTTTTGTAAATCGTAGCCATGTTGAATTAATTTGTTCCCTCATTTTTATTTAACTAAAACAAGGGAACAAATTATTACAACGTGGCCATGATTTAGTAAATCGAGGGTCTTAAAATGTCTAAAATTATGATTTTTTAAATTTTATTTAAGGCCTTGAAATGTCTTAAAAACGGCCAGATTTTCATCCGAGGTCTTAAATTTAATTCAGTTAGGTCTAAAAAAAAAGTTTTTATCCTCGTTCATTTCCAGAAACGCTGGCCGCAGAAAGTTATTAACGTTACACAGTAGCAAAAAAGTATCGAATCGTAGACGACAAAGCAAAGCTCTAGAGTCTTTGCTACGCCGCCCTCAGAACGTTCATTCTGTGTGTTGTAGTTCTTTCTGTGGGATATTGGTGTTGGGACACGTACGCGGTGATAAAACTACAAATCCCGTAATAAAGGCAATTACCTGCCCCCTAAATACGTCTACGTTTAATAACGTTGTATTTTGTTGGACAGAATGAGGCAGACATGCATTGTTTTCTATTATTCTATACAGTGATAAAGTCTACACTCAATCAGCACTGCATACCTTATTATTATGAAAATAGTGAAGGCTTGAAGAACTCAAATACACCATATCTTAATGCAGTCGTGTTTGTCTTGTTTATTTCGTCAGTCAAAGCGTTTCTATCTTCTGTTTATCCTACATCGCTAGCTTCACCTTAGGGCTAATGATTACTTCTCTGAGGCAAATGTGGAGTTTCAGCTCCAGTATGAATGAAACGTTTGGGTAACAAATATGAAAAATAATACTTCTCTCTAAATAGCTTTATATGACAATCCATGTTTTTCCCCCACAGTGGATGCATAAGAGGCTCATATTTCATATTAAATACATAGACTTTAAGAAATTTATATCACAGATAAAAAGCACAGAATTTCATTTTTTTGTGTGTATTTTTTACAATAAATCCTTAGACCTTTCTAATGATTTTTAGTAATATGCTGTCTGCATATTAACAGGTAACCCAGCGGTTTTCTGTAAAATATAATTGTTATTATAATATATTTATATATATTCTTAAATACTCTATTTAATTTTTTTTAAATAATGAAAATGTTATTGTAAGAGTAATATTTCAACTTTTTTTAAATATTTGTGTTTATTGAATATAATAATTATTATTAGTCTCATTAATATATAAACATTAATATATAAAATATTATATGCATACATTTTTCATTTGTAAAAAACAAACAAACACATTTTAACCAGAATAATCGCAGTTTGGAGTAGCCTGTTCGATCTCTATTAGGCTATTCATATGCTGTTTTGTCTATATTTATTCTATTTTAGGGCAAGTTTGTTTTAGCCTAATTTCATTTTGCGCCTAAGGTTTTGGGCATTTGGCACGTTGTTGGCTGTGGAGGGTTACTAATGTCATTGCTTTATCTGTAAATTAAATGAAGGCTTTTTCAATGACTGAATTCATTGAAATAAAATGTGTTTTTTTTATTTTTTAATTTCTGTGATTTAAATAATTTTGGTAATGCGTCGTATAGGTCTTAAATTTCAATCTTTATGGTCTTAAAATGTCTTAAAAAGGTCTTAAATTTGACTAACTGAAACCTGCAAGAACCCTGATTTAATTAAAATGAGGGAACGAATTAGTAAAACGTGCTGACGTACTACTAAGTCATGGGAACGAATAGTTAACTCGTGGCCAAAATATGCATATTTTTTCCCACGTCATGTACAGGGCTCTGTATTTTAGCACTTCAACTTATTTATTGCAGTTTTGCATCTATTTATATTTAATTAAACGTAATTTCTAATAGTTTTGTGTAATGCTGCATAAAAAAAAACATTTAAAAAAACTGTTTAGTGTAAAGGAATTTTTGATATGAATATTGTTCTAATTATTTCTTATTTACATATGCATAGCCTGCTGATACCAGCACAGAAGATAAGAAGAAAGGGAAACAGGAAAAGCAGAAGAAATGCATCCGGGTTGCAGCTGGTGTCACATGGGAGGACACCAGCCTATTAGAGTGGGAAACAGGTGTGTGAACATTTAGACAATACAACCTTCTCTTTTTACTTTTCTTTTTAAAGAAGCCGAGGACATAAAGAAATTAAAATGTGTTCTTGTCCTCTCAGATGATTTCCGGATATTTTGTGGAGATCTGGGGAATGAGGTGAACGATGACATTCTGGCCAGAGCATTTAGCCGTTATCCATCTTTCCTGAAGGCGAAGGTTGTTCGAGACAAACGCACTGGGAAAACAAAGGGTTACGGCTTCGTGAGTTTTAAAGATCCCAATGATTATGTGCGCGCCATGAGAGAAATGAACGGTGAGTTAATGAGGATTAAAATACAATTAATTACATTTGCATATACATTACTGTTCAAAATTTGGGGGTAATCTTTTCCTAATTTTATATTTGAAATATATTTTTAAGCAAGGTTGCATTAAATTGATCAAAAGTGATAATGGGGACTTTAAATAAAAGATGTGGATGGATGGGCAACAGCGTTCTGGTGTTCTATTGTGCATGTGACTTTAACTGCTACTTCGTGATGTTCTACTATAACCGTCTACTACGGGAGAACAGCTGATTTGCTGTAGTCATTAATATGTGACAGATTAGATAAGTACATTTTATGTTTATGTGGCATTTTAAGTGTATCTGTATATAATTTAATGCCAAAAAGCACTGTTGCTTTTTTTAAATATAAAAAAATATATTTGCTTTATAGTTATATATCGTATATATAGTTGCTTTTTTGTATATTGTTAAATGATTAAATGATCCAAATGCCGTCCGCTTTATTATTGCTTAGTGATTTTTGTGTTCTTTGGCTACGGCAGTTAACAGTTTACTTCCAGTGGCCGTTGCCGTTCCATCAGCAGCTGTTGCTTAAAGTCCCTAATGTTACAAAATGATGAACTTTCTATTCATCAAAGAACCCTGAAAAAAAAAAAAAAAATCCACAAAAATAAAAGGTGCAATGTGTAGTATTTATGAGGAATCTATTGACATAAATGCAATATAATATCAGGGCTTAAAGTATTCCGGCACCGTGCCGGATCTCCCGCGTGCGGCGTTTGGCTGCGGAGAAAAATTCTATAAATGTTGATATCACGTTCGAGTTCATGAGTTCGCCTACCAATGGTTTGAGAGTAACATGCAGAGTCATCTGGCATTGGTGTTGACGTCGCCGACGAGCACACACTTCCAGCCAATCAGCGATCAACAGGCAGACGCGCTCATTCATGACTGAAGGGTTTTTAGCGCGATATCTTGTAGCTGTATATTCAAGTGATCGCAATGCTAAAGTGGCATAAATAATCTGCATAAATAAGTTGTATCTGTATTAGAGTAAAGAGTGGGAGAGTGATCCAGCGTGGATTAAACCTCTTTATAAACATAACCAACTCTGAATGACTTTAATTGAATGACGAATAAGTGACTCCTGTCCATCATCGTGTGCACACTGACCAGGACATCTGCAAGTTTTAAACCGTAGACTGCGCTGTACTCATCCCCCACAGCTGCTGAAAGAGTTTTGACTGATCAATGCATGACGCATTTTGGCAGTGGTGTGTGAATTAACGTGTGTGAAACAGTGGCTTAGCCATAATTGTATTTTTGAAGGGTCCCATCTAAAAAAAATAGGGGACCGCTATATATATATAATTCAATAATTTAGCCTACTTAATTTTGTTATCACAGGAAATGATGCACTCGAAATGTGAATCATTGTTGTCCACCATTTTGCGTGATCATAAAGAAAAATGCCACGTCAATATTGAAAATGTTTGCATCTTAAACCATGAGGGCAGGCCAGTGGATATCATATCGCAATGTGCAAACTTTGCGCGAGAGTTATGCCGGTGAGGGTCTTAAACATGGTCTTAAACGCCAGTCAATTATTCAAAGTGAAAGTAAAAAAACTAACCGTTTATCTGACGCTGCATTACGGGCGCATATTCTATTAGAGATGACGAGAGGTTAATCAAATTTATTTTTTAATATTTCACTAGTGGCCTATTGTGGGGAAAAAAATATTTTTGTGAATCGTGAAGTATTTCGTGTTAAACAAGTTGTTTTTGAAATGAGTAGCAGGATGTCGGTTGCATTGATGCGCTGTGAAATATTGTGGGGCTTATGAATTGTAGTAGGCCTACACTCTAAAAAAAAAAAGGTTCTATATGGCACCAAAAATGGTTCTTGGCTCGTAATCATAGGGGAACCTTTTTAGTGCTATGTAGCACCACTTTTGCTGCTTCAGTGGTTCTTCAGCGGTTCTTCACCGGTTCTTTGACTAAGGTGCTATATAGCACCTCTGAAGAACCACTGAAGCACCAAAATTGGTGCTATATAGCACTAAAAAAGGTTCCCCTATGATTACGAGCCAAGAACCATTTTTGGTGCCATATAGAACCTTTTTTTTTTTAGAGTGTAGCATATATTAATTTAATAATAAAAGTAGCGTAATCATAATAATAATTGAATATGCTTCCGTGCATGTCCGCTGCTCCTCTGTGAAGGGCTAAACGGCTTCCACAGGCACGACATTAAAGCAATTAATGTTTAAAATATCCGACTGAACTTTAAACTTTCAGTGATGTCTGTGAAAAAGGGATGTGTGCTTGACAAGCGCATCTCTGTTTGCCGCTGTGCGCTCAATCCATTATTTTATTTTAAGCAATCAGTAATCTGGGGGGCCAGACATGTAAATGAAGGGGCCTCGTGGCTATGTCCCTGGTGTGAAATGCCTGCGAATTACATTGTTTTTTCCCGATCTCTTATATTTGTACTTTTTGCACATAAATTGGCTTCTTCTTACTGTTGACATTGAAAATGATGTTTTTCTGAGGGTTTAGTCAATTAATTTCTTGATTGCCGTTTTGACAGTTTCCACCTGGGCATGTTAGTCATATTTGCTTATTCTCTTTAATGTATTTGACCTGTTTTGATCCAATTACCTGAGATTTTTTTTGTTTATTTGTCATCAACATTTTTTGGCGTTCTCCAACACACAACGGGCTTCCCCCGAGCCCCCGTAGAGGGCCATTGTCTACCCTACATAGCTTTACAAAATCCTGTGGGAAAAACTGATCATGATCATTATGAACTTTACTCCAGTCTAGTACAACAATGTTCCTCAAAGTCAGTAAAGTTGATAAAGCCAAATTAAAATGTCATTGAACAAACTAGATTTGGGCTAAGCCCCGAATCTTTAAAATGTCTGGCTCCGCCCCTGGCAGATATTGACATTATTATCGCCCCTGACATTATACTGTTGTTTTTTCTTTTGTTTGCCAAATAACGTATTTTTTCACTCACCCAACCCCCAACCCCACTGAAAAAAAAAGTTCAGGCGCAGGATTTTTTTTTGCTTTAACCCCTGTAATATACATAACTATGTTTTCAGTGGTGTATAAAGACCGTACATAATGAACCGTTGTTTTTTAATTAACTTAGACTGAGCCATTTCTATCTTACCCCTTACACTGAAGTCGCCATTTTGCACCGTCATGTTTTTACAGTAGCCCTAAACGGACAAAATGCTCTACAGAGCGCTAGCTACTCTCTGCTGTCTTCTCTATGGGCTTCGAAAGGGAAGGGTGAGCGCTGTGCGTTTGCAATTCACAACCTCACCGCTAGATGCCGCTAAAATTTACACAGTGCACATTTAAAGGTGTCATGAACTGGCTTTTTAAAAAAAAAATGTATACTGTTGTCTGAGGTCAACTTATGACGTCCGTGTGGTTTTTACATTCAAAAACATAATGAATAAGTAATAGGCTATTTTCTGCCTTTGGTTTTGAGGCTCTCGGAAAAACGCTTGGTTTTGATGGGCGTGCCGCACTGAAGACTTGGAAGTAAACGCCCACAGCTAGGATTGGATAAGATTTGCATATTTAATGAGCTTTAGCTCCCCTCAGTACATGTGGCGATTGTTTTGAAAGCGTCTGGGGAAACGCTCACAGGGCTCGCATAATGCCTTTATCAAACAAACACAATGATTTATGTCTCATCCACCCACGATTGATTGGAATGTTATTTTTGTATTACTTGGCCCGCCTGATCAGTGAATATAACCGCAAACCGTACACACACACACACACACACACACACACACGCACACACACGCAAGTGTGCAAGAAAGGAATGTTATTTCACTATTTAAGATAGCCTGACGGCAGGCCGGTGATACGTTTTGGTAGCCCGTCTGAAAAACACATAGCCCCGGGACGTTGGGCTTTGCGAGCACTGGTGTTACAAGCCCGAGTCTGATCACGAATGAACCAATAACACCTCCAGCCTGTGACAGCGTGCCACGGTATGAAATCAGTAGATATCAAACGATCTATAACAATGCAATACAAACGCATACAAAAAACAAGTTTTACTCACATAAGTGTGTTGCACCGTTCCTGTCGGATCCAATATAGAAGGCACAGCATTGTGTTTTAATCTCAATATGTCTGCAAATCCAGTCTCGACCTGTATCTTGTTTACAATCGATTCTGCTGTGAAATTAAGCGAACAAACGTGCAATGTCTTACACATGTGAGTTGGAACCGGCATGTTTATTGCTTGGTAGCACGACCCGTTTAGCTCCACGAGTCGGTGGGCGAGCTTGAGGCGGTGCTTCTGCATTCTATGACGTCAGTGGTCGACATATTCTGAGCTCTCTTGTTTTCTGGGCCTGGTGTCAATAAAAGCTTTTCTTTGACTAAGTATGACATGTTGAATCATACTTTCAACATGACACATACCATAGTATTAAGTTATCACTGGGATCCATAGAAAAACTGTAAAATATAACTTCTCTGTACTAGGACATCATCATCTGATAAATAAAGTTGACTTGACTAACAAGGACGTTTTCAGCTCTGAAACTTACAGGATATTCTTATATCATGGTGATCTTCTATATATCAAAGGCTCAAGGGAAAGTTGATTTCTCAATTCATCACCCCTTTAAGTAGCACAACTGTTTTCAACATTGATGATAATCAGAAATGTTTCTTGAGCACCAATTCAGCATATTAGTGAAGGATCATGTGAAGGATCATGTGACTCTGAAGACTGGAGTAATGATGCTGAAAATTCAGCTTTGCATCACAGGAATAAATTACATTTTAAAATGTATCACAATAAAAAAAGTTATTAAAAGTTTTTACTGTATTTTTTAATCTAATAAATGCAGTCTTGGTGAACATAAGAGGCTTCTTTCAGAAACAAACAACTTACCGTCCCCAAACTGTTTTCAACATTTTATTTGACAACAAAATATAGAATGTAAAAATGACAAAGCAAGCACCCCACTAAACACATTTGAAATGATCTTCAGGACATTTATTTTTTGAAAAAGTCTGACTCAAACTTGGGTCAGATCTCTATCCAGCATGTCTGGGACTGTAAAATTCACTCTCTCTTGTCTTTGTTTTTAGGGAGGTATGTGGGAAGCAGACCCATCAAACTGAGAAAGAGTTCATGGAAGGATCGCAATCTGGAGGTTGTGCGTAAGAAACAGAAGGAGAAAAAGAAGTTGGGACTGAGATAATCCATCTGTACTGAAACTGGACTTGATTTGTGACCCAGGACATATATAATGAGTAGGAGTCATCCACACTCCTCCATTAGTTGCAAATAAACAAACGTCAACTTTCCATATGGCCCTTATTACTAATAAATCTAAATTTATTTCCATGTGTATTATCACACACTGACCTCTCCCTCTCTCACTGCATGCTGTAAAATCTTTCACTTGTCCATAATGCTCTGAGAGAGATTTTTAAACGTATGAAGTGTGGTTATGAAACTGGTTTGGATGTTGAAAATGTTGGTTTTGTTGTTTTCTTCCTCAATTTATTTTTTATTTTTCAAAAATGTCACAAGCAACTAGCTTTAAAGTTCAGGTGGGCCTTTGCATTTGTTGCTATATCAGGTGGATGTTTGAAGTAATGTGTAAAAAAATGCAAATCTTTTCAATAAACGGAGGAGTTTCTTAGGTTTCATATGTAACTTGTTTATCAAAACTTGAATGCCTCAACTGATGATTCTTAAAGCAACCACCAGATGGCATCCCACATTTATGAATGATGCATATTTCTTTAAACTGCTCTTGCAAACGTTAATAATAATTATAATGTGAACACATGATAATAAAAATACCATTTATTCATTATTTGGGAAAAGCTCTCATAGTCACTGTTGATGGCAAACCTAATGGTTTTCTTTCTAACCACAAACACCCACTTGCATGTTTCTAAAAGACTCATTTCCTAATCTGCTGTGAAAAAAAGCAGAAATGGCTCGTGCATCAACCTGTCAGACAAACAACTGAGAACACACACACATCACAACGCCAGGAGAAAATGCACCATAGAGCCTCATGTGAGTTTTTAACTCTTAATCAAAATTACAGCTTTTCCGTTTGTTTAATGATGTCTGGTTGTTTACAGGAGCCTGTTTAAAAATATACTTGTTCTATTTGTACTGTCTCTCTTTATGCTTTCACATGCAAGTCTATTTATAAAAGGCATTTCCTGGTCTCTCTGTTAAACTTTCATATTTGGTTGTGTAGTTTCTCTTTTCACAAATTCATGTTGAGGTTTTACAAACTGTGTGCATCTTTCAGATTTGCTCCTTCAAATAAAGTGGTGTGTTATATAAAAGCTCAAAATATAAGTAAAAAATGTCCTTAAAAGTTCTGTGGTGCATGATGGTATCAGATGATAATGTCTTAGTACAGAGAATGGTACTATGGTACGTGTCATGTTGAAAGTATGATGGGATATAGAATATATAAAAGTATGGTAGTTTCCTCAGTACTTTTGTCAGGGGTGATACATGTTGTACTCTGAGATACACCTAAATAATATCTATGTACGGTAGCTATATGTTATTCCAAGGTAGGCTACAACAAATAATAGCGTAGTATGATTTGAATCCATATATATATACCATAGTAGTGAATGATTACCGTATATTTATGCAGGCTAATGTTTTAAAAATACCAAACTACTTTAAAAGAAAACCATGATACTATCATTTTACATGTACGAATTGTACTTTATGTGACTGATAGCCACATAAGGCCATAAATTCTGTTTAACCTCATTATTGTCGGTTTAAATTCTTGCCTTCATTATTTTGTTAATTCTACTGGATGACGATTGCGCGCCTCCGCCCATTGATCAGCGGCGCGCTCCAGGCTTCCTTTTGTCCAACGGGCCACCTCAGTGGAACATTCCATTCTGGAATAGTGGGGGAGAACAATTTTATTGTCTTTCTTAAAGTTTTACGTTATACAACAGTACAGCGCTGTTATCACATCCAGCGGAGACAACTACACAAGATTCTAAATATTTTGTAATGAATCGATACAGCTCGTAAAAAAGTGCCGTCGGTCGCGTTTGAGTAAAGCGAGGTCACCCGCAAGTTGTTTTGGGAGCGGCGAAGAACCCCTCAGTTCTCCCAGCGAGCAGAGAGATGAGATGGGCGGGAGAACACGCGGGGACGATGCTGCTGTTCCGGGGAATCTGCTCGATTTGACTCTCCCGTCTGAGTAAATTGTGTTTGGATGTCACAGTAGCGACAATATGTATCTGTGCGCGATTTGTGGAGTTGTTTGAGGACGCGCTGGACATATCTTCCTTCTCTTCCTCCTTTGGCTCTTTATTGGGGTTCTTCGCTCTAACGGCTCTCAGTCTCTGGCGTCTGCTTTTGCGCGATCCAGGTTATTAACACACTATTGCGAAATAAACCCAGGATGTAAGGAAAAGCGTTGATGTGGGAAGGAACTTATCCAAACACGGAGCCCTGCTGGTCCCTCCCGCCTAAGCTGGAGATAGGGATGGTGGTAAGTTCTATTTCTGTATTAAAACCCTCACAATCAACCTCTGTGTTTATTGGTTTTCCACAGCACACCATTTCAACTGCCTCCACTTTCCCCCACTGATAGAGTTCGTTGTACTGATGCAGTTGTTGCCATTAGTTACAAGATCAGCATCAGCAACACACTGCATCTGACAAACTGCTATTGTCCCTCATCTGATGTTGCTAGAAAGTGGTTCACTGTTTTTTTTGTGGGTTTGAGCCCCTCCCTGTCAACCATTCCCACCCAGCCAGCACTATTCCATTGGGAGTACAGCTTCTTTACAGGGTATAATTTAATTTATCTGCCATTGTGATGTGCTCATCATCAATAACCGCTTCAAATGGCATATGCTTCATCTTTTGTTTTGCTTCTAAGAGACCATCCTGATCTAACAAAGACACGTCCTGGAACTCCTTGTCCTCCTTGTCCCCAGGATACATGCATTTAGACATTCTAATACAAAGGGTATTTGAGTCGTCTAGACTAATGTTGTAGATCTGATTACTGTTTGTTTAAAAGCAGTGGACCTGCCGGTTCTCCTGAAGACTAACCAACTTCCAAACATACCCCGTTTGTTCATGCATATGGCTTGACTTCTTGGGAAAGCACTGGTCTGTGTTAATGCTTACTCAGTCAACATTGGCTAAGACCAGTCATCAGTGGACATGCTATGACATAGCTAAGCTTCTTTGTAGTTTGTACATCATGATAAAGAGTTGCAATAAGGGGAATTCTATGATTTCGACATGTTAAAAAGGTGGGATTATTACATTCACTAGGGGTATGTTTACACACAACGATATACTAAAATTGTAAAAGTTTTTCCTTCGCGTTTTTCGCGTACAGACGACAATGTTGTCAAAATTATCCCCATTCACACAGATCTGCGAAAACGCTGTATTATTCATGCCAGGTCAGTAGTTGGCGATGTCAAATTGTAAAGAAACACTACGCATCTAAAGCCCGACCAATATGGGTTTTTGGGGGCGATACCGATACACCGATGGTGAGTAAAAAAAGTCTGATATTGATATATCAGCCGATAGTCTTTGTGTATATTATAGTGCAGTACCAGTCAAAAGTTTGGACACACTTTCCCATTGGTGTGTCCAAACTTTTGACTGTAACTGTAGCCTATATATAATGCAGTATATACATACATTGTACATAAATACAACAGAACAAAACATAAAAATGAAAAACTAGATTTTCTGGTAGACTACAGAAATAGTAATCAAATGTAAAATATCACTTCATAGTCTTCACTGTATAAATATAGATTGGCCTTATTAAAGTTATATAGTCAAGAGCAGTGAGTGATTTTTTTTCCTTCTTTTTCTTTTGTTGTCTTGTCTTTTATGAGAACACTTCCCTGCCATTGACGATATTTTCGGGCTTTCCGCGTTTTCACTGTTATACGGTAGATGCCGCTATTATACATCTCCTGAAGGAGTACTGAATCTCCAGATCAAAACACAGGCTAAGAAGCAGCAGAAACAAGTGATCTCATATAAGCAGATAGCCTGGATGCCAGCCGAACTTAGCCCCACCCACAACATTTTAACTCGGGCAGTTCGGTCTGGACTTGATCCGTAGAGCAGTAATTATGCCCGAACAGAAACTGTGCGGACCAATGAAATTGTCAGGGTGGGCTTTAGACGATGATGTACAGATGATAAACAGTAACGTAATCATCCATGTCATCAAAGGCGCTTGCTTGGGTTGAATTTGTTCTAATCCTAAACGGAGAACTTGTTCGTATATGCATTCACCTTTACTATTTCTCTCAGAAATGATGATCGTGTTGGTAAGTACTCTGTGTATCCTTAAATTTTTTTTTTACAACACTGGCAAAGATCGTTTACACTCATCTTTTTCTTCTAACGTAACTTATTCCAGCGTGTGTGCAGACAGGGTTGCCAAGTTTTTACAACAAAACCCGCCCAATCCCGATTGCTACTCAAAACTAGCCAAAAACAAGCCCAATAGCTTTCCGGGGGGGTTCTCCGGAAAAAAAAGGCATTTGGGGGGTTAAATATGTGTTATTTTGGCTGGACTGCCTGCTAAAATTCGCATTCCTGGGTCTGTATATCACATAATTGGGGTCGCTTCAACCCGCGGACTTGGCAACACTGCAGTTGAGTTCTGTTGACATTTGACAACTAACGTTATGTGTCGCTCCGTTGTTCTGATTGGTTGTAGGTCTATCCAATTGAGGTCTTTCCTGGTTCGGTTGAAACACGCCCCATAATCACAGCCCAACGGAGCAGTATCAGACTCAAATTCTGACTAGAATTGAGTATGACGACGACGTCAGGCTAATAAGCAGATGCATTATGTAAAAAAACACGATCATCAACATTAAACCGCATATAAATCAAAACGGCTATGTTATTGAATGAAAGCGCAGCTGTTATATAAATGAACGGTCAAAACGCACAGTTTTAAAAATGGTCTTGTGTAAACGGCCCCTAAACCACCAACTAACCAAATTTGTTTGTTGTGTCTTTTAGCTGTGGCGTTTGCTCTGTTGCCTGAATCTATTCGCTTAAACGAATAGTTTTTCATCTACAAATTTTGTCAATGTTCTCTCTCTCTCTCTCTCTCTCTCTCTCTCTCTCTCTCTCTCTCTCTCTCTCTCTCTCTCTCTCTCTCTCTCTCTCTCTCTCTCTCTCTCTCACACCAAAGGAGAAGAATATTTAAAGAAAACAATGGAAGTGGATGGGGATCAGTGCTATTTTTGTAAAAAAATTTCAAGATTCATCTCATAAAACTGGATTATGTGTGAAACAGTAAAATTTAATTTCAGACTAAAATTTAAATCTTGTTTGACAGCCACGGTCCCTTTCATTACAAGGAAAAATTAGCTTGGACATTTCTAGAAGTTTACTTTAAGTTTTAAGTAGGGCTGAGCAATATAATTTTCCTTGATAAAACAATAACAGGCCATATGGCACTAGTTTTAAGTCCATAGAAGTGAATTCCTCTTTGATGATTTGATATCAGTGTTTTGTTAAGGTTGGGATTAGAGGGCATGGTCAGATTTTGAAAAGCATACAGAGAAAACTCATGACTAGAGCGAGTGAGAAACTGGGTGTGATGAGGCAGTTGGTGATCAAGGTGTTTAATTACCGCCACAGCATCCTGGTCTGGTGGAGAGTCTGTGTGGGAACTTGGCACTGTGTCGTGGACGTTCTTGTCTGCAAGATTTACGATGGATATTTGATATTTTTCATTCTTATGACTGCGTTGATTGGATTTTCTTGACACTGGCAATCGTTTGGCTGCGAGTGCAGTAGAAATCAATACAGTTTAACTCTAATGTGGTCTAAAGTTCCTCCTTAATGTTAAATGTCTAGGTAAAGCTTGGCACAGCCCACATGTGGACTATCTTGGAGACTAGGCACAATTAGCTTGTTAGTATTTAAAGGGCATAGGCTGCATTCCAGAATACATTTACTTTATATAATAGATGAAAGCTTGGATATTAAATTAAGGTTACCAATGCAAGCTTTGAGGAATAGTTCACTCAAAAATGACATTATTTATTCTTGTGTTCCTTGTGACATAAGAAGTTTGGAATCTTTACACAACTCTTTTTTTCATAAAGGCTTGGAATATTGCGCTTGAGTCATAAGTGTATATTGTTTTTGGAGCTTGACAACTTAAATGTTGGTGTATGGAAAAAAAAGCTGGATTAATGTTCTTCAAACATTTTCCTTTGTGTTCCAAAGAAAATATTACATATAGCATTTAGGTTTGCAACAAGTAATTATTGTATATATATATTAAAGGGATAGTTCATCCAAAAATGAACATTTTGTCGTCATTTGCTCACCTTCATGTTATTTCAAACCTATATGAGTTTCTTTTTTTCTGTTCAACATAAAAGATATTTTGAAGAATGTTGGTAACCAGACAGTTGATGGACCCCATTGACTTCCATAGTAGGAAAAAAAATATTATGGAAGTCAATGGCTAGCGTCAACTATCTGGTTAGCAATATTCTTAAAAATATCTTCCTTTGTGTACATCAGAAGAAAGAAATTCATACAACACTGTTATGGGAAAAAAAAATCGATTCTTTGATCGTTCAGTAGCAAAAGCCCATTTGGAGCCATAAAGGAAGAATGCAAATTAAAAGGAGCCTATCAATATGCAAATACAGCTCCACACGGAGACATGAATAGAGCATCACATGCTCATAACCTCAGAGAACATGCTGTTTGCATCAGAGACAGCTGTGTTACGCAACCCGCGCCTCCATCCTTCACTGCCACTTGGGCTGCTGCAATTACATAAAGATCTCCTGTATGTTAAAGAGAGAGGGCTGAGAGAAAGGGTAGGCCTGCATAATGCCCGCCAATCTTCATTTTCATCATTATCTCATCCATTTCCTGTTTACCGCTCGAGTCGTGTGTCTCTCAGACACGTCCTCCAACTGTTCTTTTCTCCTTGTATGAAAAGGTTGCACATCTATCTAGTGCATTCCCGGTCTCTGCGTTTTACAGTTGCATCACTTGGATTTAGGGGTGGTTAATCTGTCTGGTTTCCCGATTCGATTCGATTACGATTATTGAAGTCCCGATTCGATTACAGTCGATTTTCGATTATTAACGATTCTCGATTAGCGATTATTGATTTTCCATTTCACAACAGTAAACGAAAATACACTACAAAGTGATTGCAGTATAAAAAAAAAAAAGTCAGCTACTGAATTACTTAACTCTTTTATTGAGTAACAACAACTCAAAGCACTTGTCGTGTAGTTACACAGAAATGAATACATCACATTGTGTTGTGACTCATCAAGTTGAACTAAACAATAACAAATAAATGAAAGGCTTATTTCCTTTAGGAAGTAGATCAGAACCAACATACTGTAGAAATTGGACAATTTTCTTCTAGAAAGACAACGTGTTCAGGTGGAGGAAGACTGCAGGTTGCAGTCGAAACATGTCAAGGTAAAGAAGAAGTTTTCTCTCCAAACACCTTGTCTTTCTAGAAGAAAATTGTCCAATTTAATCATTAAGAAGACAAAATGAACATTTTTGAACAACTTACTGTAGCTTCAGCTTATATACTGTACTGTAGAACACAGTGACAAAATGTCAAGAGTGATGGATGCGTGCGCGCGTGAGGGGGGCGGGAACGCGACGCGTGGAACGATCGAGCTCCTCTCGTTCGTTTCCTGACGTGAGAAAGACAAAAGGGAAAAAAACGACAGGAGAAAAACGGGTTCGTGTCGGAGGAGTGTCGAGGCCCGTTCGGTTCCGTGAGCGGGAGCCGCGGGTCGGTGCAGCGGAGCTGCGGTGTGTTTCCAGCATCAGTCCGGCTGTGTGTGTGTGTGTGAGATCCGCTCATCGCGTCCTCAGGATCGCCTCGATGTGTGTCGCGCTCGCTCATCTGAAGCGCTCATAAATCTGCGGATTGAAGGCGTTTATTCGGTGTTTGTGCGCGAATCTGAGCCGTGCTAACGCGCTAATGCTAATGTGCCTGAGCTCCAGAGGAGGCGAGGCGGGAGGATTTCTAGAGTGTTCCCTCAGAATCATCTCAGCATTAACGACAGATTTACATTCATCTAATGAACACACACACACACACGGTGGTAGAGTCAGGTTTAGATAAATAAAAAAATCGATTTTTGAAAATTTAATGATCGATTCATGCTCGTCCATAACATACTCGCGATTAATCGATAATCGATTTTTTTCACCACCCCTACTTGGATTACATATTTACAGATTCACTCACAATTTGCTGCTGTTTTGGAGGCAGAAGATGTACACAGGTGTAGAGCTGGGAGATGGTTGGTGTTGTTGTGTGGTTTAATCTTCAGAGAAAAAGTGGTATTTGTAGTTCATGCTCATGCTGTTAGATATTCCTTTGTTTCAGATGTTGACATCTTAAATATACTCATCCTCATGTTGCTCCAGTCCAAACCCATATAGTTTTCTTTCTTCTATGAAGCAAAACAGGTTAGGCAGAATGTTTATGCATGTTTTTCCATACAACAGAATTAGGCTTTAATTTTAGAATAAAGAATTAGAATTAAGTTTCATCTCTAGTTTTTGAGTTCTGTTATCGACAAAGTGGAGATGTGTTAAAGTTTGTGAAATTCGCAATATCCAGTCTGTCTCAATCCAAGTAGCCTGATAAAATGGTGTGCGTAATGAAGTCATTCAAATAGTCGTCTAGAGCCTCGTTTCCACCAAAATTACCCAGAACAATTTGTCCCTGGAACTTTTTCCCTCAGACTGGCTGCTGTCTGTGTTTCCATAGCGGTCTAAAGTACCGTGAAGATTAGTCCGGTGACGTAGGACTGCGCGGGACTTTCCAGAGCCCACTGGATTTCGTCCTCCGCTAATAAACTTAATAAAGCCTGAACCTCGTCGTCAGTCCATCGGTTGTATTTTTTAAACTTCATTGTTGATTTGAATAGCAAACAACTCTTACTGCACGCACCGCAACAGACTTTTAGGTTGCAATAAAATGCTGCGTGAGCTCAACCAATCAGCATGTTCAGCGCCCAAGTCCCACCCCCGAAAGTTCCTGAACTTTAAAAAAGTACTACCTCACGAGCAGGGCTGTTTTGAGGGGGAAATCTTTACCCGTAACTTTATTTAGACCCCGGTTCCTGCGGTCGAAACACACCGAGTACCACCCCAAAGTCCCTAGTTCCTGGGGAAAGTTCCCGCGGTGGAAACGCAGCTTAGGTTTTGGTGTATCGAAGAAAGAAAACCTCTGGATTGGATTGTCTGGATTGTTTTGCGTGCATTCGACCAGTGCTATTGTGCTGCTACTCTTACCCCTTTTCCACCAAGGCAGTGCTAGAGCTAGATCGGAGCCAGAGCTAGTCCCAGTTCATAGTTGGTTCAACTGAGGAGCCTTCTAAGAACCGTTTGCTTTTCCACAGCCTAGAGAGCCACAACAGAGCCAGGTCTTACGTCACTGTATACGTCTCATCTTTCTCAGCAACGCTAGCGGGAAACACACACACACCAGGCTTGTTTGAGATGCATCGGCGCTGCGCAGACTGATCCACGTATAATATTTAAAAAACCGCATGAGTGAATCAAAAGCATAAGGAGTCGTGTGCTCTCGCTGGACTCGTTATCATACGGCGATCGGTCTCTGCACAGCACCGCTGCGAACAAGCCTTCCATCAACACTGCAAACGTTGCGTTACTATTGATTCACATGGCTTTACGATCCTACATCGGCATCAAAACACAACGAAAACACAGCGAATCCAACGCATTCATGCAGTTCGCCGTAATTTGTATAGACCGAGATTACAAACGAGCAGCAGCTGTTAGCTCCATTAGCTGCTATTTCAACAATGGCGGATCTCAAGTCTGTGTTCGTCATGTTGACCCCGCCCCCAGCGCCTGACGTAATCGGTTCTTACTTCTAGCCCTGTTCTATCCCAGCAATGTTTTGGTGCTACTTAAGAACCACTTTTCCTGGCTCGGAGCTGGGGCTTTGGGTGTGGAAACACAAAGAACCGATTTGAAACTAGGCTTTGGCTCCGAACTAGCTCTAGCACTGCTTTGGTGGAAAAGGGGTATCT
This sequence comes from Romanogobio albipinnatus, assembly GCA_023566225.1. NCBI lineage: Eukaryota > Metazoa > Chordata > Actinopteri > Cypriniformes > Gobionidae > Romanogobio > Romanogobio albipinnatus. The sequence goes on along the minus strand of CM042252.1, from coordinate 43,588,884 downwards.
GAAGCGGTCATGATTAGCCTCTCACAAGGTAACATGCTCTAAACAATGTGTAATCGCAGCTTTGAACGATTACGTAATTGTGGCATTCGTAATTGTAATCGCGAATAGAAATTTGATTAATTGTGCAGCTCTACACTAAACCTTTTTCATCAAAAAAATCTTTGAATGTAAACTTGGCTAGTAAAAAAACCCCACCACGAGGTACTAAATGTAGTCTATATAATAAATAATAGGGATGTGACGAGACGCTTAGCTCACGAGATGAGACGAGACCCGAGATGAGATTTTTGCACAGTATTTTTAAGAAATCCTCAATGACAAAATTCATGACAGGAAAAATAGTTTGCAGGTGCATTTTGAAATGTTTTATCTAATCATCTTGAATGTCATTTTAGTTCTACTTTCTGAATATGAATTATCAAATGCATTGAAAGACAACAATACTCACGCACTGGAAAAGGTTTTTCCACAAACTCAACTGACTGACTTCTCCGTATGATTTCACATGAGTCTCTTCAGACCTTACTGTACATGAATTATGAATTTCCAGAACTTCTGATTGAGGGTGTGTGTGACCTCCTAATTCAACTCAACAAATTGAACTTGGAAATAAAAACAGTGTAAATAAAAAAAACAATTTAATAACTGTTTTTTATTAGTCTTCTATATTTCTAAGTACTCTCTCAATATTCAATAGTGCAAACAGAGACCAGAGTTAAGAGGTGGTTGCAACTACTCAACCCAGCTCGCGTTTACTTTCGCTTTAGATTCGCGATTGCACATACTCTGTGTATAGGGAGCAGTGATGCTGAGTGAGCATTCTAGATGATAGATTTAGACATGTATCAGACGCTCTGTTAACACACAAATCTTCTGTTAATCTATCAATCATCTGTTGGTACTGTCAATCATCTCACCTTACTGTGACCAGTGAACTGTGATTCCTGCTGCAGCTCAGACGCAGTCGCACACAGTGCAGAGCAGACGTTTACAATAGTTTACAATTGAAGTTACCGTTATCCAACTGAATTAAAGGGTTTTTAGTTCCATAAAAGCAGTGGAGGATGTGAAGTAAGTGTGAACATTCTGCTAAACATCTCCTTTTGCGTTTTGACTGACAGATTTTTTAAATGAACTTTTCCTTTAAGCTTCTGTGTGTTTTAAATGGAGAACGAATTTTTAATTCACATCAATTATTGAGCCCTGTAGCAGGCCTGCAGTTATTCTGCATCATCAAAATGAGTGGCGTATTCATCTCTGCTTCAGCGTGCCTCTGATGTCATAGATTTGTAGCTTTTTATTTCTCTTGTCTTTATTCTGTGCAGTGGTTCTGTGCTTTTAGTTGCTCTCGCCTCAAGTTGGTGTCCGGGCTTCATCTCAAAGAAAACGTTAGATCTTAACAAAAGAGACAAAGGAACAAAGTGAACTTAGTGTTTGAAATGGTGCTTTTGTGATGGTGTTTTAGATGTCTTTTACAAGTCTTTCACAGATTTTTTGCAAACTACTATATACTAAAACCTAGTGCAGTTTTACGAGCGGATGCTATGTTGTATGACTAAATAACAAAGATATGGTAAAGTTGTGAATCTCTTTGAAAACACGCTGATAGTGATATCTAGACATGCATAAAATTGCCTGAATCTTTGCAAATATATTCCTACAGTTTTTGCAACAAAAAAAAAGTCACAATAGAAACCATGCATAATAAGGGGTTTTCATTAGCCTGACGTCGTCATACTCAATTCTAGTCAGAATTTGAGTCTGATACTGCTCTGTTGGGCTGTGATTATGGGGGGTGTTTAAACCGAACCAGGAAAGACCTCAATTGGATAGACCTTCAACCAATCAGAGCAAAGGAGCGACGCATAACGTTAGTTGTCAAATGTCAACAGAACTCAACTGCACAGTGTTGCCAAGTCCGCGGGTTGAAGTGACCCCAATTTTGTGATATACAGACCCAGGAATGCAAAATTTAGCAGGCAGCCCTGCCAAAATAACACATATTTTACCCCCCAAATTCCCTTTTTTTCCCCGGAGATCCCCCCCACCCGGAAAGCTATTGGGCTTGTTTTTGGCTAGTTTTGAGTAGCAATCGGTATTGGGCGGGTTTTGTTGTAAAAACTTGACAACCCTGTCTCCACGCACGCCCGGAATAAGTAATAAGTAGCCTAAGGTTAGAAGAAAAAGATGAGTGTAAACGATCTTTGCCGGTGTTGTAAAAAAGAATTTAAGGATACACAGAGTACTTACCAACACGATCATCATTTCTGAGAGAAATAGTAAAGGTGAATGCATATACGAACAAGTTCTCCGTTTAGGATTAGAACAAATTCAACCCAAGCAAGCGCCTTTGATGACGTGGATGATTACGTCACTGTTTATCATCTGTCCATCATCGTCTAAAGCCCGCCCTGACAATTTCATTGGTCCGCACAGTTTCTATTTGGGCATAATTACTGCTCTATGGATCAAGTCCAGACTGAACTGCCTGTGCAAAAAATGTTTGTGGGCGGGGCTAAGTTCGTCTGGCATCCAGGCTAGGTTTTCATTAGATTGTGGAAATTAAAGGGTTAGTTCACCCACAAATTAAAATTAGCCCATGATTTACTGACCCTCAAGTCATCCTAGGTATATATGACATTGTTCTTTCAGACTAATAAAATCTGAGTTATATTAAAAAAGTCCTGAAAAAGTGCATCTGTCTGTCATATAACTGTTCCATATGGCTCCGGGGGGGTTAATAAAGGCCTTCTGAAGTGAAGTGGCGCGTTTGTGTAAGAAAAATATCCATATTTAAAACTTTATAGACTAAACTAACTAACTTATGGTGGATTACTGTACGCATCGATTTACGGCGAAAGAGTAACCCTTGACACGTGTATTGACGGATGCAGAAGCACATAGGATAGAGCAAAACACCGGTCATGAATTATAAGTCTAAAACGAGAGCTTTTAAAGGGATATGGCGAAGCATTTCGATATAAGAGAAGAGGGGTTTGAGTTTGTTGCCCAGCACTATCCACGAGAGGCGTCAAAGCTTGCGATGCTCCTGTACATCATATCAGTGGGTTACTCATTTTTTTTGCCGCAAGTCGAATTGCGTAGTCTATAAAGTTTTAAATCAAGAAGGCTTCAGAAGGCCTTTATATACCCCCCGCAGCCGTGTGGAGCAGTTATATGATGGATAGATGCACTTTTATGGACTTAAAATGATCCATCAAGTCAATACCATTATAAAGCTTGGAAGAGCCAGGGCATATTTAATATAACTCTGATTTTATTTGTCTGAAAGAAGAATGTCATATACACCTAGGATGACTTGAGGGTGAGTAAATCATGGGCTAATTTTCATTTTTGGGTGAACTAACCCTTTAACCAATGTGGAACCACAACTAATGGTGACTGGCCAATTGGATACAATTATTGACCAATGTCAATAATCTAAATATGGCCAAATAGCAGCCAATACTTTTGTCTATCACTAAACTAAAATATTCCTAAATCACAGATTTTGTCAAAGTTATTTTGTAGAGGGTTAAGCTTAACTTAATGCAAAGTTGGCATCCATTTCAAAATAAGTTTTTTTTTTCTTTCTGAGGAGATGTGGATGCACTAAACTAAAAAGTGCACAAAACCTTTCTTATTTTGTGGCAATATAGAATCTAGATTGTGCTTTTCTCAAAAATAAAATGTCAGGTAGATTTCTTGTTGGCAGGTTAAATTGCGGTGTTGCACTTAAAGTTTTTTACAAATAAAATCTGTTATAATTATCAAGAAATGGGAAGTATCCAAGTATCAATCAGTCATTTTGCCACAAGACAATTGAGAATTATTTGTACAGTCCAAGTTTTTTGTACTGTAAGAACGTTGAACTAGATTTGTGGTAAATATTTCTTTGGCATTACTTATTTCATACTTATTTCATTATCCCTGAGCAGACACAGCTGTGCCAGTGACCTCTTTCCCATGCTTAAGTTAGATATGAGCTCTGATGCCCCCGGGGCAAATGACACAGAGTCACAGTTCAGCCAGTAGAATCATTCTGCCCTGTCAGCCCACATTTTCTCATAGACCGTGTGTGAGCCTCATTCTTTAACATACCTTTCATTTTCTCACTGAATCTCATAGAGTATTCTTGGGGATAAAGATGTCTTTCACCCTGTTATATTCTTGTCTACAAGAAGGATGGTGTGAGAATTTCGTAGCTGGTGATTATCGGGCCAGTGCTGCATTGTTACTACATCCTTGTTTTTATGCCTTGCTTCCTTAAACATTTAGTTTTCTGTGATGTTTTAAAAATTGTTTTGAAATATTGAGGTGTTTGAATTAAATAAGTGTTAATAGGCTCAGAGTTAACTTTATGTCCGTATTTGTTTAAAATATATAAAAAAAAAAAAATTATGCTGCATTTATTTGGTCAATTATACAGTAAAAACATAAATTATTATACAGGTGCTGGTCATATAATTAGAATATCATCAAAAAGTTGATTTATTTCACTATAATTCCATTCAAAAAGTGAAACTTGTATATTATATTCATTCATTACACACAGACTGATATATTTTAAATGTTTATTTATTTTAATTTTGATGATTATAACAGTCAACTAAGGAAAATCCCAAATTCAGTATCTCCTCATAAAATTAGAATATTACTTAAGACCAACACAAAGAAAGGATTTTTAGAAATCTTGGCCAACTGAAAAGTATGAACATGAAAAGTATGAGCATATACAGCACTCAATACTTAGTTGGGGCTCCTTTTGCCTGAATTACTGCAGCAATGCGGCTTAGCATGGAGTCAATACTCGAAACTTTACACTGGACCTCAAGCAACGTGGATTGTGTGCCTCTCCTCTCTTCCTCCAGACTCTGGGACCCTGATTTCCAAAGGAAATGCAAAATTTACTTTCATCAGAGAACATAACTTTGGACCACTCAGCAGCAGTCCAGTCCCTTTTGTCTTTAGCACAGGCGAGGAGCTTCTGACGCTGTCTGTTGTTCAAGAGTGGCTTGACACAAGGAATGCGACAGCTGAAACTCATGTCTTGCATACGTCTGAGCGTAGTGGTTCTTGAAGCACTGACTCCAGCTGCAGTCCACTCTTTGTGAATCTCCCCCACATTTTTTAATGGGTTTTGTTTCACAATCCTCTCCACATCTTTTCCTTCCCTTCGCCTCTCTATTAATGTGCTTGGACACTGAGCTCTGTGAACAGCCAGCCTCTTTTGCAATGACCTTTTGTGTCTTGCCCTCCTTGTGCAAGGTGTCAATGGTCGTCTTTTGGACAACTGTCAAGTCAGCAGTCTTCCCCATGATTGTGTAGCCTACAGAACTAGACTGAGACCATTTAAAGGCCTTTGCAGGTGTTTTGAGTTAATTAGCTGATTGGAGTGTGGCACCAGGTGTCTTCAATATTGAACCATTTCACAATAATCAAATTTTCTGAGATACTGAATTTGGGATTTTCCTTAGTTGTCAGTTATAATCATCAAAATTAAAATAAATAAACATTTGAAATATATTAGTCTGTGTGTAATGAAAGTGTGTAGTCAAACGCACTGCAACGCACCCCCATCCCTAGGAAGGCTGAACAAAGTGGACCTGCAATCCGGATGAAAATAACAGCGTTTCGTCGGCATTGGCAACAACACTCCAGCCTACCACAACTTTTTGAACTAGCCTACCACAACAACTATTCCCCGCGGCGATACAAAATGGCCTCGCCCCCCCTTATTTCATATTCTCGGAGGAGGGGTTTATGTAAATATTGGGGCTGGTGATGTCAGCAACCCTGGAGGAATGTATAGTAGTCCCTAGCGGCCGTTTGCTGTAGTCCTTAGAAATTGATTTCTTTAAAAGCAAATATCTCCCTTTGCTTTAAACTTTGAACGTTGTAACTTTGCAGATGTTGTTTATGCTCAAACAGCAACATTACACACTAGCTAAAGTTAGAAAAGTGAAATTGTGGTTTACCACCCCTTTAAAGCAGCACTAGGTAGGTTTTGCTCTCGGGGTCCCCCTACAGTTGGGGAACAGAATTGTCCTGTTGTAAACTCTGTCATCGTTCATCAGGGGATGCATCGCACGTGCAGTTGTTGACATGACAACTATGATAGCCCTGAACACTGCAGGAGGAGTTCACATGCAGGTGTTCTGCTTGCGTCGCGTGTGAAATGTCTTCATCCCAGGTACAGTGGCATATGTTTCAGCATGTCATATGAATATAATTTCATGGGTTTTATATATTTTTTTCAAACGCCAAATGATCGCGATGCTCACGTTTACAAGCCAGCGTCATTATAGTAGTCTAGTCTATTGGTTACCGTTTTACAGAATCTATATGATACTTCAATTCAATGTTTGAGTGGTAGGTAATAACCATATATCGTCAATATAATATATTGACCTCCTTCAGCTCACGCCAACGAGCAAACGCTGGCCCAATGTTGATCTTCGTCCTGCCTTTAATACGATCACTTTCTCGTTTCCTCTTTTTGCATTCCTCCGACAAAACCTTTGCTTTCTTCTTTTATAACATCCTGCAAACTATAAAAAGGATAGTTGGGCTCGCACGTCTGAATTTAAGGAAGTGGGGGTGATGATGGAAGTGACGTATATGCCGTAAAGTAGTCGAATTTTGTAGTTCTTTTTTTTTCTCGGGTTACTACCCGAAACCCGAAGTTTAAAAGTACGATTAAAAACGATACAGACCCCGTCAGGCTATGGCAGACGTGTCATTCAACTTATTGTAAGTGGATGTATCATCACAAGAGTCTTGAAAATATATTATGAAGGTTGAAAAGTTACCTAGTGCTGCTTTAAGTAATATTCTAATTTTATGAGATACTGAATTTGGGATTTTCCTTAGCTGACTGTTATAATCATCAAAATTAAAATAAATAAACATTTGAAATATATCAGTCTGTGTGTAATGAATGAATATAATATACAAGTTTCACTTTTTGAATGGAATTAGTGAAATAAATCAACTTTTTGATGATATTCTAATTATATGACCAGCACCTGTATATCTCATCTCTCTCAGCTCATGTAAACTCTCTTCTCCGTGGTGGTATGTTGCATTTCCTCCGGTGGGTTTATGTTGTGGTTCAACCTTTCGTCACGCTGCTCAGAGCTGAAATTTATGGTCTGTATGTTTAGCACATGAAGGAAATGGTGAGGTTTTTTTTTTAAAGTCTTTTCTTACAGTCCATGGACTCTAAAGTCTGTTTCAACACCATCTTAAATTTCAGCCTCCAAGTTTCCCATCACGTCATAGCCGCACATTCGCTTCTGTGTTCAGCATCGAGTGGTTTCGCATTCTTCGCTACACTTCATTTATCTGTGTTTTATTCTGAATGAATGAAGTAAAACCTCTAAAACAGTCGCAGGTCCTGTAAAAGCAGCTGCTTTGAACTCGTGCCCAGAGGAACTTTGCCAACACAAATGGCCTTTGCCCATCCCCACCGCTACATGCATGGCATACATCAGCATGCAGCTCTCTTTGTGGATGCTAACGTGGTAACTTGTGAGTGTAATGATGTTTAACACCCTGACATTCATTTCACACAGTAGTTAATAATAGTTTACCCAAAAATGTAAATGGCCTTGCATATTGTTTCAACCCTGTTTTATTTTCCTTTTCTTCGAAACACAAAAAGAGAAGTTAGGCTGAATAAGCAAGCTTATGAGCTTCTTGTTTCGAAATAATGAAAGTGGATGTTGATTTATACAGTTATATAATTTTTTTTGTGACTATCAACTTTTGATGATGCACCTTGAGTATTCTGCCTAATAGCACATTTTGTGTTTCACAAAAGAAATACAATTAATATCGGTGTCAAAATGAAAAGACGATAGAGTAAACTCTTAACTCTTCACTTATTTTGACACATATTTACCATTTAGTTTTACTAATGGTTATGTAGTTAGTCTTTTTGTTTTTCAGCAAATGATGGATAAAGTCCTTTGTAATGCATTATTATTTTTAAATCAAATCTAGATGTGACTTTTAATTATAGTAATAGTAATAATTACAATGATGATATTAGTATTGAATACGTTTTAAGTTACTTTTTGCTTAAAAAAGTATTAAATACTTTAAAACTGCAAAATAAATAAGTAGGTTCATTTTTAAATTTTTCAGGTAAAATTGAGAATTAAATCTTTATTACAAAAATCTTATTTTTCTGTAGTCAACTTTCTTGCTCTTCCTGTGTGTTTCACAGTTTTAGTCCATCACTGCCACTTATTCACTCCAATATGCTCATGCAAACAGACAAACGCTTTGTCTAACTGCAGAGACTTCTTCTCTTCTAGACTCTCTCCATCATTTCCTCATTTTTTTGTCGTCTTTTCTTCCTCCTACACTCACGTGGCCCCAGCTGGGAGAGCGTGTTTAGTATGCCGGCAGCGCTTCTGGGCCTTCCTGATTCTCCATAGAGAGCAGGACAGAACGTGAGGAGGGGGGTTACAACGCCACAGTGGACTGTGGGAGCAGAGTTTCTAAGATCCGCTCCAGGAATGTCCATGATTCATTTGACCTTGCTTTTACCCAATCCCCAGTTGTCCCTTGTCATCCCAGGCACATGAGCTCTGCCCCATGCTAGTGTCTGAGGGGAGTGTAGATGGAGGTTTTGGAGCAGTTGCTTCCCCGGGTGAGCGCGCAGCACTTGCGGGGACAGACGTGGATAGCGGTGGATCTATGAATGAGTTCCTTTAGAGTGCTGGGGGTTGGGTGGGATCTTTAAGAAGGGGCAGAGGAAGGAGTAGGGGGGGTCCAGGGGCCCTTAGAAGCCATGTGTGAATGGGAAGGCCAAGGCTGCTTTGTTCTGAGGTTAAAGGGCCTTGGGGGAAGAGTGGAACACAACAAAAATTTACAGGACCACATTAGGTGAGGGATGGAGAGGAAGTTTCCTTACCACATAGCAAACATAAAAAACAAGAACTGAACCTTATGAAGTAGTTCTCAACTGATGGGTCACAACCCAAAAAATGAGTTGTAGGTCTGTACTGAAAGTCTAGGAAAATGAAACTAAAATTGACTTTTTTGTTTGTTTGAATGATTTAAGGAACATGAAGAATTTTGTCTTGATACACCACTTGATGTCCAAAGTAAAATCTGTGTGCTGAAGCAAATGGCTAATGTTTGCTATACTAATGACAAATGATTTATGCTACGAATTTGGATTTGTAAGCCTCTGACACATCCGAGACTCGGATCTATGATTTTCCAGTATGTTTGATATAGCGTTCAATGGTTCTTAATGAGTGATTCAGAAGAAAAGGTTCTTTTGAGAAAGTATTATTATTTGGTTGAACTGACTTTTTTATTCAAAGATAAAATTATTTGACTGCAAAAGAGAACTAAAACTGAGGCGAGTGACAATCTATATAACCCGAAATAGAAAGCATTGTGATAAACAGTAGTATTTAACTACAAAAATGCAGGGATTTCGGAAAAACACTTTTAAAGGAAATTGTACAAATCTCTCAGATCTGAAACTGGCTAGATGTATGATTCACTAAAAGGCATCCGTCTTCTTGATGTTATTATCAAAAGTGTTCTGCTGTTATCTTGGGTTTCTCTCTGTGTTTTTGCACAAAACTGTCAGTTTTGTGTTTCAGCTCTGTTTGGCATCTTGGAATCGTTCTTTCACATCTTGATGGTGAGGAGTCATTGAGCAGAACGCACCCTCCCCCTGCCCTGTTCTGTTTCAGAGCACAATTCCCACTTGCACACCTGTAGTGTCAGTCTGGGATTCTTCTGCTACGTTTTTCAGTTAAGCCTGGGTGCTATAACTATTTACACCATACCATGGTAACTGGTTAAGATACTGCTATACCATTATACCTTATATTTGTGCAGAATGTGCACCCATTTCCAAATCCACCTGGTTTACCATTCCAATAACACAAAAGTACAGTTGTGTTGCTTCTTTGAAGTTCCATCTATCATATCACAATTGTTTTTCAGACAGGACCGTGATGCATCTTATGATTATTTTTCATGTTGGTCTTAAAGGATTAGTTTACATTTAGATAAACGTTTGCTAATAATTTACTCACCCCCATGTCATCCAAGATGTCCATGTCTTTCTTTCTTCAGTCGAAAAGAAATTATTCATGAAATAATTCAATAATTCATTTTTTGCTGAAAACTTTCCAGGATTTTTCTCCATATAATGGACTTCAATGGGCTCCAAACGGTTCAAGGTCCAAATGACAGTTTCAGTACAGCTTCAAAGGGCTTTAAACGATACCAGACGATGAATAAGGGTCTTATCTAGCAAAACGATCCGTTTCTGCGAGAAACCGAGCAGTATTTATGCTATTATTTTACCTCTTATCAGACGAACGTGATCATCTCTGAGCTCTGTCATAACTTCCGCTAAGTGAGGTCAAAATATGAGCCTGGTCATAGATATATAGTCGTAGATGCCTCATTCTACTGATCCGTGCAAGCGCTAATGAGGCATCTACGTATACATCTATGACCAGGCTCGTATTTTGACCTCAAAATGTTTGACCTCCTGTTAAACTACTTCACTAAAACGCTCCCACATTACTTGACTTTCCTTCCTTGTGTTTAGTATTTAATTCGGTAAATTTTGTAAATTAGTACCTGAAGGAAAAAATAAGCTTTAAATACATTAATATTTCCAATCGTTATGTTGAAAAATTCTTATCATTCTTATTTTTAGGTAAAACTGTTAAGTTATTAAGCAGTATCCCATGTAGGGTTTTCCCTTTTGTGTTTTATGTACTGTCCACTAGGAGATAATTTACTAGGTTACCTATGTGCTCTAGGCATATGCTATCCTTGATTTGTTTTCTCCCTGAAGAGATACATGCTCTTGTTGAAAACTAAAGTAAAAAAATGTAAAACAGTTGTCAGTATATTTGATCCGTTCGTTGCATTTTTACCGTGAAATGAGAGTTCCGTGTCTTTATTATTTGGTTCACCGGACCTGCGGATATAAACGCGATCCTCTCATCAGTATCACACACACACCAAGTACGTTAACATCGGCTAAACTTCACTGCGGACAAATCAGCATGAACAAAAAGTCAAGAGAATCAACCATGCAAATAATCAAGGAAGGAATTTTATTTCCCCATTTAAAATAGCCCATTGGGCAGGGCGCTGATAGATTTTGGTAGCCCGACTAGAAGATACTATAGCCCCGGGACGTCGGGCTAGGGATTTTTGCGAACCCTGGAATTAAATATACACTGATTCTTAAAGGTGCACTGTGTAAATTTTAGCGGCATCTAGGGCTCATTCTAAGGTAATAAAAACGTATCGGTTCATTATGTAAAGTCTTTATACGCCACTGGAAACATAGCTATATTTAGTATATTGCATTTCTGTCAATAGAGCCTCATAAATACTACACACTGCGCCTTTACAGCTACTGAAGTTATTCAGTCAAGAGCAGTGAGTGATTTTCTCATTCATTGTCTTTTGTTCTTTGATTAACCGTAATGACACAGGGAACAGCAGGTATTTTAGGCTGCTGTCACCTTAAAACCTAATGCACAGATCAAATATACTGACAACTGTTTTACATTCACTTAAGACATAAATGGCTGTTTATGTAAACCTTTTGTGTATTTGACCATTTAAAGAGAACTTGGTTCAGGACTGTAATTCACACGATGTGTTACAGGCTTTTAGAGTGCGTGTGCTTCAGGTGTACACAGTGAATCTAAGTTGAGTTGTATATTCATGTGATAATCATTCAATATTATGCCATCTGATGCCATCACTGTAATAGTAGCACCACAGTACTTCTTTGTGAGGGAAGTGTTTTTTTTGTCAGAACATTACATCTTACTTGAATGTGCTCGCTTGGACTTTTTCTGAAATGGGATCCACAAACTACACTTATAATCTGTCTTTTAATGGTCTTGGGAAAAAGCTGCTTAGTCTTGGAGATTTGGAGGTGGGGTTTTGGGGTGTCGACTCTCCAAGACAATTGACAATAGCCTGTATAGCCTCTTCTGCTTGAGTGACTTAATGGCTGCTGTCCTATTGTCTTGTTGTTTTGAGGTCAGATCCAGGACACCTGCTGCGAACAGCGCCCGAAGAACAATGATCCCACTAAAACAGTTCCTAAAACAGTTCCAGTTTGATGACATCTGAGGGTCATGTTTTCAAGTCATTAGTTCTGTTACCACTATCAACCTCTCTAAACCCATGTTTACCTGCGGCACGTCCTTAATCAGAGCGTGTAGAGAGGATCAATATGGCTCGCAGGGAGGGGTTTTTAAATGCAACCCCCCCCCATTTCATCCTAACAGCCATTACAAATGTGAAGTGAAATGCACAAAAAAATTATACAAATAAATAAATAAAATAAACAGAAGAAATTATCATATTTAATAATTTAAATTTCATTTATATGCATCAATATAACAATACATTATATAGCAATACTTACCTACGTAGATTTTTTTATGAAACGTATAAAACATGCCGTACATTGACTTCTCTGAACATTTGAACAATAATGATGTATTTCAATCGTTAAATTGATTTGAATAGTTATGAATTGATTCGTTTAAACAGACAGATTCATGCCAGTGAATCAAACCTCTTTAGGAAAAAGAAGTTGAGGGAATGCTCACCAAAGCTATAATTTATTTGATCAAAAAATACAGTAAAAACAGTACTATTGTGAAATATTATAACAATTTAAAACAATTGTTTTTTTGTTTTAATATACCGGTATGTAATATATTCCTGTGATGTAAGGCTGATTTTTCTGCATGATTACTCCAGTCTTCAGTGTCACATGATCCTTTGGCAATCATTCTAATATGCTGATTTGCTGCTCCAGAAACGTTTCTTATCAATGTTAGAAAACAGTTATGCTGTGTAGAGCAAATATTTACACTCCGGCTCATAAGGTCAAATGGCACTGTAGTGTGTACGTGCGCGTGTCAGTGTGTGTACAGCAGAACTACTCTGACAGCTCAGAGAGTGCAGGAGGAAGTGACAATAATAGTGTAGTGTGTGTGTGACCCATTTTATCCAGCGCACCTACAAGCAGACTTCACAGCGTGTGCTTTACTGGACACGGCGTGGGCTGCGCCCAGTTTCTAGCGTGGTTATATCACCAGGGAGACCATATACACTTTGTGACACTTACACAAACACAGCCCACTGTTCATTTGAATATTTCTCCCTCTCTACATCTATCCTGGTTTCTTTATTTAACAGCCATGTGGTTTCACCCTTCACACACACACATTGAGCCTTTCTCCATGGCCAAAGCTAGCACTGTTACTATAGAGACGCTGCCCACATGATGGTACAGACTTTGACAGCACGACTTCGCTATAATAAGCCTCTCTCGCTCTTCTCTATATCAGCACAATTCGGCCGCATTAAGATGACAACTGACAATTGCTAGCAGCTTTACTATGGTGACCCACAACTATCCCCTTGGTAAAAATGCACTGGTACCATAATACTATAATAGCGTATGAATTTGTATTTGAATAGCATGAGGTAATGCCTATATTTGAATGCTTAAGAGCTTTGCAAATAGTGGGGTTGCTAATTTTGGCCCCGTTTACACTAGTTATAATAGAAACTAAGGCCCTGTTTACACTAGTGCATTTTCGTTTCTATTATAACTAGTCTTATTTATACAAATCTTTTAACAATGATGTAATAGTCAAGCAAGATTCTACTGGATATACTGAAATCTCCTCTTGTTGGATATTTCTTGTTCTTTTTTTCTACTTGATTGGATGGATGAGTGACCAAAGATTTGATTTTGTTATTTATTTAACTTATTTGCTTTGCTTTTGTTTAGTTGAATTTTATTTAAATAAAATTGAGTGTTTCTTTGTCAGCCAAGCCAAACAAAATGTCAGTATTCTTATTTTAAAACTGGTTTATTTTTTAGAGGTTTTGTACTTGTTTTTTTGTTGTTGTTTTTTTTAAGATGTTTGAGTGGTTCTTCTAATGATAAAGCATATTATCAGCCAAGCCAAACAATGACTGATATTTTAATTTAAGTATAATTTTTAGATTCACAGAAGCTAAAAAACGTTTCTGTAATGTAATGTAAAGTGCACAGAAAAAATATGTTTTGAGTAAATGTTACATTAAAAAAAGTGCTCGTTTAACTCTTTCTCCATCAGCGTTTTTTTTTTTAAGTTGCTTGCCTCCGCCAGCATTTTTTATCATTTTCACAAAATTTTCATGGCCTTATAAGAATATTTTGTTATATGAATAAACATGAATATCAAAAAAACATTTATCAAATATATCATGCAAATATATCAAAAGAAAGAAAAGAGCCTCTACTTTAATGAAAATGCATTCTTTTTAGATTAAGGATTGGGTTTTTTTTTTTTTTTTTCATAAAAAAAAAAGCAACATTTTGAAGAAATATCTGAGAAAAAAAAAAAAAAATCAAAGATTACAGTGTGCATAAGCAATGTTCTATTGCTTGTTTCTGCTTATTCTTCACCTGTGTTTTGATCCAGAGATTCTGTACTTCTATTTCAGAAGATAATAGCCCTCCACCCCCCCGTCCAAACTTTTAGGATACCAGGTATCAGATTTTCCATAAATACAATGCTTCGGCATGTTTCCCTCGCTCGAAAGCTTGACAGACCTTCTGCGCCTAGTTAAGGTTGCTAAGCCACGATTGGCCTGTGGTGGGTTTCGGGCGTGTCTTATCGAAGGGTCAATTGTGGGGAAAGAGTTAACTTAAGCCACTGATATAGTACATACATTAGGACTCACCCAGCACTGTTTTTTTTTTTGGCTGTTTGGGCAGTAAGACCTTAATGTTCACTAAACAACTATGTAAAAGCAAACACATTTATACTGTAGTAGCATGAATTGCATTATCGACATTGCAGAAAGAAGCATTATAGTGGGAATTAGCTTAAATGAATTCCTAAAGTTTTTCTTTCAGGTCAACTAATGTCATAGCGGAGCACCACAAGATATTCTTACTGATCAAGTTAAAGTCAGTTAAACTTATATACTGAGGTTTGTTGCCACCAGAGTAACTCAATTACGCTTGTTCATTATGTACATCATGCTTGTAAAGCCTTGGCCAATCATTCATGTTTGTGTACTTGAGTTAAAGTCATTTTTTTGGCCTTAAAGTCTTTGTTAACTGGCTGAACTTAGTGCAACTCTCACACGGGCCAAAAATGCTCCCTACAAAAACACACTCCATTCCTACATCACTCGTTGCCATGGTTGCAGAAATACTCCCCATACCAGAGAATTCCTGCCTGGAGGTCTCATGGATTCTTTGCATTTGTTTACTGCTGTCTGCAGTTCAGTTCTACTTGAGGCTGACCTTGTGAAACACACGGCCTTTCATATCTTTACTGGAGTTTATTTTAATTAATTTGCATGTTAATCAAAGACAGTCTTAAAATCTTTTGTGCACAAAACATATAAATGTTGGGATAATTAAATCATTGTGGTGCTAAAATACCTTTTTAAACTATAAAAGATCAAAAGAGAACTACTTAGGGTGAATAAAACTGTACTGGGGAGACTGGAGAATTACTCCTAGTTGTGCACTAGTTGCACATTTGCTAATTTCAGCAGATTCAGTATGTCTTTCTCTCATATAAACCATCCTCACTGTATTTTGCTGATCTTGTTATCATGCTGGCACATTCATGCATTGTCATAATCCATAGTGTTATGGTAGGTACATGTGTGTATGCGATTATAGTGCAGTCTAATGGCTTGCATTAAATGGCCTTTATTCTCCTTTTCTGTGTCAAGTGTCAGGACCCCAGTGGGTTCGGAAATGCGCCATGTTTGTGAGAGCGATGAGCCTGGCAGACATGTCCGGTAAGTGCCGCTCCGCAGCCAAACGCACTTCACGCACAGGATGGGATCAACTCTGACTCTGTTTGTACACTGTTATGAACTGAGTAAGAGGAATAGTAAAATGATAAAATGCAGTATTTAAGATGATTCAGATGATTTTGATGAATAACAGGGTTTGAACCCATCCCTGCCTAAACTCTTATTGTGCATGTCATTTTTTACTTTATTGAGTCTCATTCACTCATAATTGCTTACTTTTAACCCTAATTCTGTTGTTGATAATTCCAGATTATTCTAAATTAGGGAGGGCGTGGCTACAGGAAGTGGTTATCTTAATACATGCCTATGTCCATATAAGGGCTTTTGTACAACCTCTCCTATATTAACATTTGTCAGCTTCTGCATATGATTTCATATCTTTAGCGTATCAAATTTCAAAACTAGTTGAGCTGCAACTATTTAAAGACGTAGTCGTATTCTAACTTTGAAATTAGACTTATTGTAGGGTCAGCTATATTATATATTATAAATTGTCTAATTTCATTTTTCCCCCAAATAAATGTAAGTGATAAACTAAACTTTTAATTATATATATTCAATATAATTTGCTTAAACACAGGTTGTACTCAGAAATACATGGGTATACATGGTTAGTGAATGAGACTCATCATGTTTTGTTTGTGTGTGCATGTTTCGTGATCTGTGTATGTTTTGCCTTTCCTTCTGTGTCTTACCTCTGTCTGAGTTGAAAGAGCCCTTGTTTGTGAGTAATCTATGCATATATTTTGCAAAGCAGGTCAAAAGACTGTGCTTAGCATCAGTATAGCCGGTCATTGATTGCTGGATAGAATGGATTGAGTAATCAGGAAGCCAGACTTTTTTTGTTTTTTTTTTGTTGTGTAAATATCCATGTTCAGATTTCTTTTAGTTGTGTCCATAGAAGGGCAATGCATTTATTCAGATGGAAAGATACGGATATAGTGATCTCATTAAAAGTTGAACCATGAAATCAAAACTGACTGTTTACCTTCTTAATACATGATTCTGGTCTTATTGTGGATACTGAGGATACTTTGTTTGTACTTTGTTTTCATTTATAGTCATGCATTTATTGATATGATTTCTATAGTATTGTGACGATACTGAAATTTCCAACTTTGATACGATACTTTGAAGAAAAAAAAATCGGTATTCGATACCATTTTCGCTTCCATGGGGAAACTGCCATATATACCACCCATACAGATCATTTATTATCTCATCATTTTGATAATTTGCGTAATTTTGTTGTAATAGCTTACACACAGCAAGGGAGGCTTTATTTGAATTGTTGAACTACATTTACAAGAAAAGACAAGTAAACAGTCCGTAATAAAAAAAAAAGAACAAATAAGCAAACGATAGCACAAATAAATACAATAGAATAAAGAGACAAATGAAATGAACAGTGCTTTAAGTTTTTCAGGGGGGTCTAACAGTATTCAGGTAAGAAATACTACAGAAATGAAAGTAATCAAATGTTTAATAACACTAGAAAGTTTTTTTCATTGAAAAAGTTAAATACAGATTAAAGGCCCGTTCACACCAAGAGCGATAACTTTAAAGATAACTATTTTAGCATCCACTCCAGTGGACGATATTATTCAAGCGCGTGCTTGTCTGCCACTTTAAATGCTTGTTCGTTACAGCAGGATGGATTCTGATTGGCTGTCAGTGTTTTTATCGTTCGTCACCTGGGAAAAAATCATTCTGAAAGTGACTATCATTATAGCTGTGGTGTGAACTTTGCTATTCATTAATATTGAGAATGATTTTTAGAACTTTATCTTTATCATTATCTTTATAGTTATCATCCTTGGTGTGAACGGGCCTTAATGCTTAAAGTTACTAAAGTTATTCAGTCAAGAGCAGTTTTTGTTAATTTCTTTGATTAACATTACAGACAGCAGCAGGTTTATTAGGCTGCTGTCACTTATGCACGGATCCAATATACTGTTAAACAACATGCGTTTTCTCTCAACTATTACGTTCCAAAACTGACTGTATTTACCTGAAAACTCAGCGCGACAGGCATTTTGACATATAAATTTGTGTATATTTGACAGTTTAATCACAATAAGCCACGAAAAAGTCAATTTGGAGCTTGCAGGCTTTTTGAGAATCGGCTTTATGAGAATGCCACTTATCCGTTTATTTAATGCTTATTACGCGCAGCTGGTTTCTGTGTATCGATACTGCAGAAAAAGAGTATTGGAACCATTTTAGATATTTTAGTATGGATACATAATATAAATAGCTATATTTTTGACTATCAAATGAAACCATGCACTTGATACCTTGCTTTTTTTGTAGATTTATAACAGTGAGAGTCAATAGAGAGCGTACATATCACCTATATAAAGCTTGAATGATCGGGATTGGTATTGGCCGATCATGATGACAAGAAATCGGTAGTCTGTATCGGATGCTAAAATCCTGATCGGAGCATCCCTAACCTGAATACTACTGTTAGACCTTACTTCATTTATAACTTTGTCATGTTGTATTTATCTATGCTTGTAATTTGTGTATTTTGTTCCCATTTTATTACTGACTGTTCACTTGCCTTTAATTTTTTATTATTTAACCTTTAACTTTATTAGTTAGGCAATTGTTTTGCTGTGGTATCAATGTATTTAAAGTGTTTTTAAGTAATAAATGAAAAGTAAAGTTACATTTTGTCAATATTTATTTTTAGTTTTTTTGCTGATACTATCTGTGACTCAAAAACCGTAATGTGTTCCATACCATGAGTTTTGTGATCCGTTGTACCCCTATATTGAACTGTCAGGACGCACCTAGATAAGACTGCCTGAACATCCTTAACATGTCCAAAAACCAATGGAGAGAACAGCACAAATGCTCTGTCATACGAGCAGCCCTCCTCTTCCTGAGAACAGCTGAGGAGTCACAGAGGCCTGGCGTTAACCCAGTGTTCAGATCACCACATCAAATATTCAACAGGTGCCTCTGAATGTGAGCTTTTTGTGTGTTCAAGACGGTAAGAAAGGCGAGATAGACGAGGATGTGAAGAAAGAGTGCTTTAACGCTTTCGAGAATCACCAAGGAAAGCCCACCCATCCGCACCTCATGATGGGTTCGACAGCAAGATTAGACACCAGAATGAACACGGATGCATCTGAATTGGTGAAGGCAATGACCTAGGGAGGTGATGACAGCTAAAGTGTGGCTAGTACTTGACCTTGTTGACCTCCAAACTTCTGCCTTAAAGTATCAACCGCAGAAGAAATGTTCAAGAGGAAGAGAATGCTCAAGGTATGAACCAATTGATGAAAAAGGATGATTCAGTATCCTGTGGAAATATTTACCTAGCTTGCTTAGGGTTTAATTGGTTAGCCGGGTTATAGATTACATATTTGTGTATGGCTTTTATGTCTTTAAAGTTTAAGATTTGAAGTAGCTGTGAAGAGCAGCTTGTGTTGTGTCCAACAGGGTCTGTCAGAGAAACATAAACCAGTCATGGAGAATGCGTATGAGGTTACCAGAAGAGAGACGCCATGGACCGGCATTTTTCCAGGCTTTACTGACTGGTTGAGGAGGTTTATGTGGTAGAAACTAGACGAGTTGAAGTTAAACCTATTTTATTGTGCAGCAGAGAAGAGGTCCACTAGATTAGCATGTTTCCATCCCAGGTTTATCTCAGGTGAACCCGTATGCCAGCCGCCAGGTGCGTCGTTTGTTGTAAATCGTCCAGCGGGTCCGACAGGTGTGTGTTTGCATAACATCACCGTGGCCTTGGTTGAAACAGCTGCGTTTACTGTCACTACACGCAGTACTACTCGTAGCCTTGGATGAGGAACACTTGAAGGTTGAATTGTGGTCTTTATTGTGGGCTGAATAAAAGCACGCTGCTTTTTTCAGTTTTTTTCAGCACTGTTAACGGGAGCTTTCGCATCTGGATGGGCGAGTCATGTGGTTTCAGCACACAATGTGCAATGAAACTTGGACTGAATGAGTTTGAATGATGCATCTACCATCTGCATTCAACATGGATATTTATCTCTTTGTTATTGTTGAGTATAAGAATTTGATATTCTTTAGTTTCATTTACAACTGAGGGTTTTTAAGCATATTATACTATATATTAAAATATATATTATGCTACTGTATACACTACTGTTCAAAAGTTTAGGCTCTGTAAGATTTTTTTGTTATGCCGCGTTCCAGGCAACCTGTAACCCGTGTTTTTCCAACCTTCTACCCGTGAAAGTGCACTGGAACAGCAGTCAAACCCGTGACTTCCCACCCGTGAACTCGTACTAAATCGATGTGCTCCCAGTTACGCGCTCTGACGTCACATAGCCTGTGAAACAACAATGGCAACCCCTACGGATGCGATTTATGAAAGTCGTACAGGGCAATTCCACGCAAAAATGTCACATCCATAACGCCAACTAAAAACCATGGCATTGTGTTGGTGTTATGGATGTGACAGTTTTCCACGGAATTGCCCTACACCGTTATTTATCTAACGTTATTTATCCGCAAATGTTATGCATTATCAGCAGCTTTTCTAGCGTTAGCTTGTTTTCAGTCCATTGAGTGAAAGAATAAATTAATACCAAATAAATTTCCAAATATACAAATACCGTAAAATAAAAGGTACAACAGCTTCTCTTGCCTTACGCGCCGTTTTTTTCTCCTCCGTTTCCCTCAAATAAGCATGGTGTAAGCACCTTTGGCGATAGAAATGATTGTAAGTGAGCATAAGCCCCGTACGGTCCGCCATGCTTTGCTTACATCTAGCCACCGCTCAGGTAGTTTGGCGTGACGTTGGCCAAACGACTACAAAGTCGTGAGTAGGGGTTTGAAATCGTAACTTACGGGCTCAAAAACCTGCCTGGAATGCAGCATAAGTCTCCTATGCTCACCAAGGCTGCATTTATTTGACCATGCAATAAATTTGAAATTTATTTGAAATGCAATAAAACAGTAATATTTTGAAGTTCACAGAACCGTTTTCTATACATCTATATATTTAAAAATAATTCCTGTGATCAAAGCTGAAATTTCAGCATCATTACCCCAGTCTTCATCACATGATCCTTCTGAAATCATTCTTATATGCTGATTTGAAGCTCAATAAACATTTATTATTATTATTTTTATCAATGTTGAAAACAGTTATGCTGCTTAATATTTCTGTGAAAACAGTGATTTATTAGATTTTTTGAAGAATTAATATAAAGTTAACAGCATTTATTTGAAACTGAAATCCTTTGTTACATTTTTAAGTGTCTTTACTGACACTCTTGATCAATTTAATGCGTCTTTGCTGAATAAAAGTATTAATTTCTTTCTTTTTTTTAATTGTACTGACCCCAAACTGTTCAGCGGTAGTGTACTTTTATATTTTATCGTTACATGTCAGACCGGATCTTTAAAGAAAACTTAAAACCGCATTTACAACAGATTTAGCCTCTGTGATGTGGTGTATTTCTGAGTGAAATTTAGCCAAGCATCACCATTACTGTTGCTTATCCTCATGGTTCGGGATTCGACAAACCCTAAGCCATATCTGGTGGCCAAAATTATATTAGAGACTTATAAGCAACCATCCAGTACACCCTAGCAACCACATTGCAACTTCCTGGCAAGCATTATTCATATTTTCCTTCAGTATATATTCAAAATTGTGATTTTAATATTATATTTCCCCATCCTTAATGTTAGCAGGAAGTCATTTCATTTGGAGAAACTCATTTGTATTTTTATGAAAGATTGATGAATCATGTTCAGTAAGACCAGGGACATTTGGGGTCAATTTTGATTTCAATCTGTTTTATTTATACTAATGCAATGGAACAAAAATTATTTCGGCAGTGAATGTTGTCACTTTTAAGCAAGATGCATGATGGTGTCTAAAAAGGCTGCTTTTGCTTCAGGTATGTTGACTTTTTTGGTAACCCTTCTGTCAATCAGGGACAGAGAGGAAACGTGGTGTGCATCTTTGTGTAATAATGACTGACACATAATCAGTGTGACTCCAGTTAACCTCTTCAGACAGGGCTGTGCACAGCGGTGTAAGTGTGCAATATATTGGCCCTGATTTATAGACATTGGCAGGCAGCTCTTCTAACTGTCACTGATTTGGCTGACATCTCTCCTCTGAGATCTCAGCTGATCCTCGAGCCGTGTGCTGTGAAGGCCGAGTTATCAACAGATTGAGGAATGTGTGCTCAGTCCAAAGCTGAATGGAAAGGTGGGGAGCTGGGTCGGAATGAACATTTTCCCCCGGTTTCACAGACAAGGCTTAAGTCTAGTCCCAGACTAAAATGCATGTTGGAGCTGTTTTAACCGAAAGCAACTTGCACTGACATATGTCAATGTCATTGTTTTGTGATGCACACCAGTAATATTTGCCTTAATCTAAGCCCTGGTGGTTTTCAATTTCAGTTTCTTTTAAATGTAATTCTTACTAAATTGTTTTTATTTTGTCTGAATTATTATTATTATTATTATTATTATTATTATTATTATTATTATTATTATTATTTCATTTAAGTTTTGATTAGTTTGACCTGTTAATAAATAGTTTTTATTTATTTATTTTATTTTCTTGTATAATTTGAAAATGGCAAATTTTATTTTAGTGTTATGTTTTAGTAATTTAGTTTTTTTTTTTTTTATTCAAGCACTGGTATTAGTTTTAGTTTCACTATTTTGTATTTAGAATTTATTTTTATTTTCTGTTTTTGTTTTTGTTCCAGTACATTTTTTCATAAATGTTTTTATTTATTTTATTAGAAAATGGGCAGTAAAAAAACTAAAATGTTTTTACTTTGGATCATATTTTTAAATTTCTGGTTAGTTTCAGTAACCTGTTGATAAATAGTTTTTACTTTGTTTGTGTTTTCAAAAACTGCTAGTTTTAGTTTGGTTTTTATTGCAATTCAGAGTATTAAAAAATAAAATAAAAAATAAAATAAAATACTTTGTATAATTTATTATAGAATATAGTATTTTTTTTGTTTTTGAAGTAACAATTTTTTTTTTTTTTCATGGCTAGTTTTCATCTTTCTAGTTCTTGTAATGCGTTTCAACAAACACAATATGAATTGTGAGTGATCAGGAGCTGTGTGGGCTTGCAGTCAGGTAAAGGTTGACAGAAGTGATTGTATCTTGAGGTTTGGTGTCCGTGTTTTGAGCTTTGCTTCCTTGTGTCCTCTATAAGAGATGCAGCATGCAAATCCAAACACAATATTTGTTTACAGGGCATCAGTGCTTTTGCTTTTTGCAGTCTGCATAGTTATAGAAGTAAGCACACATACTAAGGGGTTTATTATTATCATTAGGAAGGATTATATGAAGTTATTGTAAGTCACACACATCTGCTTGCTTAACTGTACAGTATATAGGTTAAATCCTTAATAACCTAAATATGCTTATGCACCACTGACCATCTCTAAAGGTTTCTTGCCCAGGGGAGAACAGCTAGCAATAAAGGTAAGTGTGACAGAAGTGCTCCTTTCTCCTGTACTGCCACGTGCATAAAGCTTACAGTACATCAATCTGACCATCTCCTCTAAAATGATTAGCTTCTCAATATGCCTGAGCCATCCTAATTTGCAACCCCTTTGTGGTATTCGCAAGATTGCATTGGATAAACTAGTAGACAAATCCACTCTTGTCATCCCTCATTCCTGTGCTTGAACTCATCCGTGACTGTGTGGTGTTGTGTAGAAGACTGCAGAGATCTGTTCTTCCCCGAGGGGATCAGGGAAGTGCTGTCTCGCAACCAAATGCTCCCGTTGCAATGTTTCCATCGAAACTGCCTGTCAGGTGGATGAAACTCAAACAGTCATCCTGACACGTCCGTTGTTATCAGAATTAATCTGCATGACTGAGCCATAATTCGCCAGGGCTTTTATTCATCAAGGACAAGCATCAAAATCTCTAATAAGGGTGGGAGGAAACATCCGGTGTGTACTCAACTCTTGCTCTAAGGTCCAGAGCCCTGTATTGTAATCCTGGAACTGTAACACTAAGTGTCTGCTCTGAACTTTTTAGAGCTGCACATGATACACACACACATACTCATGTTGTGTTTTCATGTTTTATTGGGACTTTCCATAGACATAATGATTTGTATACTGTACAAACTGTATATTCTACCCCTAAACCTACCCATCACAAAAAAAACTTTCTGTTGTTTACATTTTCAAAAAACCTGTTTTCCTCATGGGGGCCAAAAAATGACCTCACAAAGACAAGGAATTCAGATAGTGACATCTTTGTGGGGACATTTTGTCCTCATAACAGAGAGTTTACCTGGACCACACATACATGCATGTTAAAGGGTTAGTTCATCCAAAAATGAGAATTCTGTGATTAATTACTCGCTCATGTTGTTCCAAACCCGTAAGACCTTCGTTCATCTTTGGGAACACAAAGTTATTTTTGATGAAATCCGAGAGCTCTGAGCCCTCCATAGACCGCTATTTAATTAACACTTTTAAGGTCCAGAAAGATAGTAAAAACATTAAAATAGTCCATGTGACTCCAGTGGTTCATTCTTTATTTTATGAAGCAACGAGAATCATTTTTGTGCGTGATAAACAAACAAAAATAACTTTATTCAACAATTTTTTTATCATCTGTGTCAGTCTCCTACGCTAGTTGACGTAGTAAATACAGTGCGGCGCTTTTGAAGGGCTACGGCAGAACGCCGGCTTACCATTGGCCGATGCTGTTCACGTGAGCACCACGACGTATGCGTGTGATGCTGACGCAGGAGCTAGCCGATGGTGAGCCGTAGAACTCGGAAGTGCTGCACTGTTTACACTGGGTCAACAGTGTAGGAGACTACCACAGACGAGAAGAGAAAGTCGTTATTTTTGTGTGTTGTTTGCTCAAAAAAAGTATTCTCATTGCTTCATAAAAATCTAAGTTTGAACCACTGGAGTGACAGGGACTATATTAACCATGTATTAAATTAAAAATGGCCACTTACTGTAGCTCACGTCACAGGTCACACCAATGGTCGCGTCCCGTGAATACACAGTGTAAAGTGAAACCCATGCCAATCTACACTGATCACCCATTTTAATAGTGTTTAATGTAATGCTTGGCTTTTATTCCAACTGAGACCAGAGGTCAGCAGACGACTGGGTCGCTTCACAAGCTGCTTGCTGCTCCCTTGGCGCCTTTCTGAGTGTAATTTGAACATTTAAATTAAAGTGATTTGCTTGAGACCTTGTGAATCTTCAGAGAATCTCTCACTGTATGATCATGGTTGATTTAAGGCTTTTGTAATTGTAAACCCATCAGAGCATAATAACTTTCTTTCTTCTGTTCTTCTTCGTTCTCCAGGCTCGGAGCACTGATAATCTGGACAGTTCTGGGGAGCCTGGGACCCGATCGGTGGGCACCACTGCCAACTTGAAGGGGAAGATGAGCAAAAGGTGAGAAACGGCACATCTCTCCGCCAGTACAGTCATTTAGGGTGTTTTTAAACTAGAGATTTTAGTGAAGACACAGCTCTTTTTTTATTTCAGGGTTTGGTTTGTTCAAATCGTATAAATAGTTTAAATTTAATTTTTAATTTTTATTTTATAGTTTCAATGGTTTAATTAAAAAAATGTAAATGTAATGATCAAATAGGATGTCTAATCAATTGAGTTCATGAAACTTATTTACTAAATTATTAAAAGTGATTAATGTGGTTTTATGATTTAACATGACTATTGATTATTATATGATTATTATGTATTCATCAAATTAGTGATCAAATTGAATTAATAAAATGTTGACAATTTAGGTAATCTTTTAAAATGTAATCAAATGAAAATGTAACATTTTTGGGAACAAATTTTTCAACAAACTGTATTATTATTGTTATTATTACTTTGATAAGTTTATTCTACTGTATAATAGCAATATATTTCTATCATAATTTCTTCAAATCAAAACAAACTATTAAGCCCCTTTCACACACCGTGTCGATCCCATAAAATAAAATTACCGTAGCCATACAATTGCTAAAGTGTCTTCTGTGTGAACGCAAGCAAGTCCCAAGATTGACCTAGGATCGAGAGAAATCGCAGATCATAAGCAAACTTAAGACGCTGCGGACACACTACACGTCACGTGTCTTTACGGGATGTGTGTGAACATACACACAGATTCCAGAAAATCACTGGCAGTGTGAACCAAAAATCAAACGATCCAGGGACAAATCCCAGGACACATTATCAATGTTTTTTTTCCAGAATCTCTGTGTGAATGGGGCTTTATTTTATTTTGGCTGGTTGTAGTGAAGACCTTTTGAGTTTCTGTGTATCTGGTGATGGTTTTATCAAATACAATGGTGGACAGTTTGTGACATTCCACATTATATCTTACATTTTATTTTTAAAACTGGAATCCGCAATTCTGTCTGATTTCCCTCACGGAAATCATAGGTCCCAATAATAAAGTAGCTTCCCAGACTAAGGTGCCCACTTAGTAACCACACCCACTTGAACTGTTATTCCTGACCTTCAAACTCCGGTTCAGTCCAAGCTATTAAAACCAAGAGTAAAACAGCCTTAAAATGTTTAGAGACAAAAGACATGGGCTATATTTTAGTTTAATTGTTAATAAAGTGTCGCTGTCAGGATTGTAGCCCAGAAACTGAGTCCGGAACACACCAGCTCTGAACACACTGTAAAACAGGAAGAACTTAGTTTCACTTCCTTCTGAAAGAACTGATAATGGAATGCAAAGTTTCCCTGCGGTGTTCATGAGTACCTTATTGAAAACTGCCATGGAGAGCTTCTACATTCTGTGTAACTTGAAAATACAAACTAGATCTGAAGAAAATGTGCATAGTACTTTCCTGTGCAAAGCTAAGTGCTAGTGTGTGTGCGTTTACCAGGGCATTGATAAGTCTGTGGCATTTTTATTTTTGTTTTCCTGGTGAAAATCCTAAGAATGAACAATAGTTTTAGTGCCACTTAATAATGACTAATTTGGTTAACTAGACAAGTTAAACCATTTTAAATTCACTACTTTAAGCTTACTGCTACAAGCACAGCTCTCTGCGATGAACGTATATGGTGTGTTAACTCATTTGCTTCTTTGTTTGTGGTTCCAGGCTTTCTGTTGTGAAAGGTCACTTCCCCAAGCTTGTTGACTGTGCCCACTTTCACTATGAAAATGTGGGCTTCGGTTCTATCGAGGTAAGATCTTGACTTGTTGAGCAGAGGTTTCTTAGCTCTCTACTTAAATGTCAGGAAGGCCCAAAGTATACATACGGCAGCCGCTTATTATTCTTCTTCTTATTATTATTATTATTTTGCCTAAATGAAGATATTTTAGAGCCGCCATGTCAGGAGCATTATTGTGCATGCCTTAAAATACTTCCTATGAAGGCATTATTACTTCCATATATAAAATATTATTTAATGTGTTTTAAAAGTGGTTTCAGCTATTACATTTTAAATAATAACTAATGAATTGTGAACAATAACACCAAGAGTATCAATTAAAATGTCTATTAAAATGTTTTACTAATGTACATGTTCAGTTGTAAGGATTCATCACAGTTAGGGTTGGACATTAAGGGTTATTAGAAAGAAACAAGCAGATCAGCATACAGCCAGAATGTCTCCAGGCCTGATACTGCTCCTCGCTTTGTGACCTACACACACACACACACACACACACACACACACACACACACACATCCAGATTCTGTGTTTGTGTACTCGGAAAGAAAGGAGGAAACATTTACTTATATTTGATTCACAGATACACTGCAGTATGTCATTCTTATACTGCCGGTCACACAATGATCTATTTAAGCTCATCTAAAATCTGTGATCAGTTGAAGAAGGTTTACATTCACAATGATAGACATCCATTCTCAAAATGCATTTCACTGTCCCTGTGGCATTGTTTTTTGTGTTTGTGTTGCTTATATACCCATTCTGTGTTTATAATGGCAGAGTGCTGTATACACAGACACACACACGCACACACACTCGAGAGCACCTGGAGCACACTGACTGCACAGCATGATGGAGTGGGAGTCCGTCTCATTAGTGTTTACAGCTCCTAAAGAAAAGAGAAAAATAAAAGCCCTTTACATGTTTTCTAACATGACCCTGTGAAGCAGAACATGCCTTTCCTCTCCTCCTTTCCTCTGTGCTATTACAAAATGATATTAATGGTCATGTACCATACGATCACCATGGTTTCTTTCACGTAATACCATGGTATATGAATATATGATTACCATGGTATTACTATGTATTACCATGGTATATGAACGGTAATCATTCATATATTTTACATGCATGCATACTACCGGTCAAAAGTTTTTAAAAATGTTTTTGAAAGAGGTCTCTTATGCTCACCAAACCTGCGTTTATTTGATCAAAAATACAGTAAAAACAGTAATATTATAAAATATTATTACAATTCAGAACAACTGTTTTCTATTTTAATATATTTTAAAAGGCAATTTATTATTGTAATAGCAAAGCTGAATTTTCAGCATCATTACTCCAGTCTTCAGTGTCACATGATCTTTCAGAAATCATTCTAATGCGATGATTTGGTGCTCAAAAACATTTATTTTTATCACTGTTGAAAGCAGTTGTGCAACTTAATATTTTGGGGAAACCGTGATAATATTTTTTGATGAATAGAATAATTTAATGCATCTCTGCTTTTATTCAGCTTTTTATTCATTATTTGCTATGCTTTTATTCAGCAAAGCAAAAATCTTACTGACCCTAAACTTTTGAACAGTAAGTACCTTTGAATAAATTGACCACTTACATCTCACTGGCCCTGTTAACACCTGGTATTAAGATGCGTTTTGGATCACAAGTGGACGACACTAAATACAGGTGTAAACAGGTCTAAAACATTTTAAGCTGGTTCCCTTTCAACCACTTCCAGAGGCAGTCAAAAACGCATTCAATTGGATTGATTTCGTAGTGTAAATGCTAATGTGGTTTGCGGTAATTGCGTTCGAACAGCCACAAAAGCCCATCTGCTCTTGTACTTCTTGTGATCTGATCAACCAAAACGCGTCTTTATACCAGGTGTAAACAGGGCCACTGATCACATTCATTATCTAAAGTCGCATTTCCACTGCAGGAACTAGGGACTTTGGGGTGGTACTCAGTGTTTCGACCGCAGGAACCGGGGTCTAAATAAAGTTACGGGTAAAAATTTCCCCCTCAAAACGGCCCTGCTCGCGAGGTAGTACTTTTTCAAAGTTTAGGAACTTTCATGGGTGGGACTTGGGCGCTGAACATGCTGATTGGTTGAGCTCACCCAGCATTTTATTTCAACCTAAAAGTCTGTTGCGGTGCGTGCAGTAAGAGTTGTTTGCTATTCAACAATGAAGTTTAAAAGATGCGTCCAATGGACCGACGACGAGGTTCAGTCACTGGACTAATCTTCACGGTACTTTAGACTGCGATGGAAATGCAGAAAGCAGCAGGTCTGGGGGAAAAAAAGTTCCTGGGACAAATTGTTCAGGGTAATTTAGGTGGAAACGGGGCTCAAAGCGATGAGGAAGTTTGCACATGCTTCAGGGATCTGAAACATCATTTTGGTGACAGATTTATTGTGAAGGGATGTTCCCAGCTTCTCATAAAAGATCATGTGTTTGAACATGAGCATGATCTTAAACAGGCAAGTTTCTAATAATTCATCTGTGCAGACATAGTGATGTGACAAAATCACTGCAACATATTTATGTAGTTTTTATGTAGATTTTCCGACATCCTACTTGAAGTGTGCAATCAAATGTGCCTTAAAATCAGACTTACAACTTGGAAACTCGTACATAAATGCACAATTCAGTGGGATCCAGGTGTGTATTTTGAATTAACACCCACTGAGATGTACACCTTCTCCAAGAAACATGCCTTATCAGGGTCGGGTGAACACAAAATTATGCAGTGCTAGTCGACGAGTGGTTCTGGCAACATAATGCAGGACCATGAGCATTCCCTTTAAACATTTGTTTATGTGTGCTTGAACTTCTTCACACCTTCATGAATTAATGTCTGCTCTTTACACCTTCAGCTTCAGTTTGCCAACGAGCAGAGCGATGCCAGCTGGACCTCAGGCAGTGCCAAAGATCTGGTTTTCCTCGTGCAGGTGTCCTGCCAGGTGAGTGGGCGCACATGCCCCAGTCAGTGCTAATAATAAACAGCCCCTCCTGCTACAACCTCAGATAAAAACACAACTGACCAAATTGAACGTGACCAAAGTCAGTGCACTACATCTTGTTTTGCATCTTCCTCTCTTCTGTTGGCATCTTGTTTGTTGACTTCCCCCTCCCTCTTTCCCCTACTCTCTCTCTCTCTTTCTCTGAAATCTAGGGTAAGACGTGGATGGTGCGGCGTTCGTACGAAGAGTTCCGGACGCTGGACGCCCACCTGCATCAGTGCATTTACGACCGCCGTTACTCTCAGCTTTTGGTCCTTCCCGCCCTCTGCGAGATCGGAGACAGGGTGGAGGTGAGCTTGACTACACTGGATGCTAATGCTTCTTATCTCATTTAGCTTCAACGTAGCTTCATGTGGTACCGATTACAGTTAGCTGCTCAGTATTGAGGTCGTCGGGCCAGTTATGTAGGTTGGTGTCCGGATCCTTAGGGACAGTGCTGGGAAAGACACCACTTTATCGTTTACATCACTTTTTTTATTTTATTTTTATTTTATTTATTATAAGATATGTAAATCTTGTAGTCTGTAATTACCATTAGATACAAAAGTTTGGGTTTGGTAAGATTTTGTAATGTTTTTAAAAATCTTATTCTCACCAAGGCAGCTTTAATTTGATTGAAAATACAGTAAAAACTGTAATATTGTGAAATATTATTTTTGTAATTTAAAATATACAATTTAAAATGTAATTTCTTCTGGTGATGGCAAAGCTGAATTTTCTGAAATCATTACTCTAATCTTCAGTGTCACATGATACTTCCGAAATCATTTCAAACAAGGTTGAAAAATAGTGCTATATATTTTTGTGGAACGGTTTCAAGGATTATTTAGAACGTTTAAAAGAACAGCATTAATTTGAAATAAATGTATATAAATGTCTTTATTGTAAGTTTTGATCATTTAATGCTTCCTTGCTGAGTAAAAACAAAAAAATCTTACTGACCCAAAATAATTTATTTAAAAAAAGATTGAGATTGTCAGTTTGAGCTTAACTTGTATTGAACCTGGAACATTGCTTCAGTGATATTTTTGAGTAGTGTTTGACAACTGAATGAATTTGCTAATTAACATGCATGTTGTTCACACAGATCTTCACACCACTGTTGTCGGAGTATCTGAACCGCCTCTCCATGATTGTGGACAATAAGCTGAACTGTGGGCCGGTTCTCTCCTGGATGGAGGTGAGAGACAAACAGAGAGATGAGATCGCAAACCTATATTTCAATTCTTATCTACTCTAATATATAAGACATTTATTAAAAATGATAGTTCACCCAAAAATGAAAATTGTCATTTGCTCACCATGTCATTCCAAGCCTGTTTGCATTTCTTTCTTCTTTGAAATACAAAATATATTTTAAAGAATGTTAGCAACTAAGCATTATTGTAGACCATTCACTCCCATTGTATTGACTTCTTTAAAGTCCCTGTAAAGTCAAAATTAAATGTGTTCTGAGTTTCACACCACAGAAAAAATGTGTTATTAACCACCCAGCCAAATATGGAATGTCATGAATGATAAAAAAAGGGCAAGTAAATATAATAGCTTATCAAAATCTTGAAAAAATAAGCAGTATTTTCTGCTCTCAAGCGCTGGGGGCGTGTCCGCTTGCGGCGCTGAAGCCACGGCCA
This sequence comes from Romanogobio albipinnatus, assembly GCA_023566225.1. Lineage (NCBI taxonomy): Eukaryota > Metazoa > Chordata > Actinopteri > Cypriniformes > Gobionidae > Romanogobio > Romanogobio albipinnatus. Next base: position 43,557,181 of record CM042252.1, on the reverse strand, counting down.
CTCGCGGAAAAGCTGCCGTAAGCACACAAGACAACCCTCATTGATGGGCACATGCTGACGACGATGCCACCAGTGGTCGGCGGAATGGGAGGATGAAGGCCGGGGCGACAGATAGTCAGTTCCACCCCATTCTGTAGCTAGTTAATTCTGCAGGATTATCAGTGAATCCCACTTGTCTCTGATGAAAGTTTATAAAACTATCCGTTGTAAACGGATCACTGCAGAGGCAGGTGTTGGTGGTAATCCTCAGCTTTTCATCAAGGTGGCTTTTCATAAAATTAATCCACCTCTTGATATCATAGTTTTGGTTTTGTAAGCTGTTTTGTAAGTTATCGCAACCAGGTAATATGCATTTACACGACGAAGGAATAACTAACTAGCAAACTGTGGGCTGAAGTAACTAACGTGACTGACATTAGCACTAACTCGCGATAGACCCTTTTCACAGACTGTGATGACGCGTTTTAACGGTCATCAATATCGTAAATCCTGCAGCGTTTTTTTGTATTTTCATTTTTAAAAAAAAAAATGTACATTTATAACACTAATACTTAGTATTTTATTACTTTTGCATCAAATTACAATAAAAAAGTTACCGTTGCTGTGAGGGTGTTTAGTAATAGCGTCTATGGGAGTGATGGTAAAATTGAACATATTTCTCTCTTTTCACTGCCGTTATCAATCTCACTCTATTTTTTCCCTCTTTTTGAAAGTTGTGAAATCACAACTGTGGCGTTTTTCTTTTGCTATTTGAGCAAATGGGCACACAGAAAAATATTTAAAGGTCCCGTTCTTCGTGTTTTTTTGAAGCTTTGATTGTGTTTACAGTGTGCAATATAACATGTGTTCATGTTTCGCGTGTAAAAAAAAACTGTATTTTTAACACAATTTACTTATCTGTGTACCGCTGTTTTCACTGTCCTAAAAACGGCTGACGAGTTCCTTGTTCTATGAAGTCCCTCCTTCAGAAATACGTAACGAGTTCTGATTGTGCCAGCGGTTCCCGTGTTGTGATTTGACCGCAGCTTAGCGAACGTGGCACGGTTCCTGTGTTGTGATTCGACAGCAGCTTAGTGCACGTGGAAAGGTCACACCTCTTAACGGGAGATGAATGCCCTTAATGAGCTCTACAGCGTCCCTGGGAAAGCCAAACAAAGGTGATTTGACTCCGGGATGAAAATAACAGCGTCTCGACGACATGGCGACAAACACACTCAAACGCAGCACTTCCTTTTCTCCACGCGACACGTCCTCTTCTCCACGTGGGACAGCAACAAGACCACGCCCCCTTTTTTCGTGTATTCTTGTGGGCGGAGGTTAGTCTGTTCTACTGTTCTACTGACGTCATTTATGAAGGAAGTACCAGGATGTAGTCCAAGCCGGCCGTTCGCTGTAGGCTTTGAAAGGGAACTTCTTTTAAATAAAATATCTCGCTTGGCATTGAACTTTGAGCTTTATAATTTTACAGGTATTATTTATGCTCTAACAGCAACATTACACACTAACTAAAGTTTGAACAGTGGGATCACGAAGAACGGGACCTTTAATGTATTCTCTCATTCACAGCTATAATATTTAACCCAACTATGACGACTTCCGCTCTGAGAAACCCAGAAATGTGAAAAGGGTCTATTGAGGGGGGCGAACTGATGCTAGTGTTAGGGGAGGGACCAAGCTCAGTGGCTCCAGTGCGTCATCGAGCCGCCGTTTTAGCCCCGTCCAAAAAATCCTGAACACAAATAGTGAAAACTGTTTAACGGTCTAACTCCACAATTCAGTACTACACAGTTCACAGTCTTTTTTTCAGCAATACATTTCTTACATTTATAATGTGTTTAAAAAACAAATCTCAGAATTGCCTTTACAGGGACTTTAATGTTCCACAGAAGAAAGTCAGTCATACAAGTTTGGAATGACATGAGCATTAAATTCTCGTGTATAACAGGAGATTTTAAGTATTTTTTGTCATTTTTACTTGCTATTTTTCTTACCATATCGCAAATCATTTTAGATTTCTTTGTAAAACATGGCAGTTTTTGTTGAAGGTAAATTCGCTCTGAATCTTGCGGAGATTTCGACCACCTGAAGTCTTGCAGTATTATTGATAATTGCTTTTTACAATCATTGCAGATTGACAACCATGGCAACAGGTTCCTGCTGAAAGAAGAAGCATCTTTAAATGTCCCCGCCATCGCTGCTGCTCACGTCATCAAGCGCTACACTGCCCAGGCTAGCGATGAGATCTCCATTGAGGTACTCAGACCACTTACTTTGGGAGATATGAAAGAATCCAATGTTTTAAATAAAGTGAAAGTGACCCACACTCAGAATTTGTCCTCTGTATTTAACCCATCCAAGTTAGTGAACACACATTAGGAACAGTGAGTAGTGAAAACACACACACACACACACACACACACACACACTGCAAACTGGACACACACACACCCAGAGCAGTGGGCAGCCATTTTGCTGTGGCAACCGGGTAGCGGTTGGGGGTTAGGTGCCTTGCTCAAGGGCACCTCAGTCATTTCCTGCTGGTAATGACAAACAAACCCGCAATCTTTGAGTTACCAGTCGGACTCTCTAACCATTAGGTCACAACTTCCCCCAAATAAATCGCTTTTCGTCAAAGCTGCAGCCGACTAGCTGCTTGTTCCGTTCAGTGTTGTACATCAAACTACATCATAAACTCCAAACTCTTCCAAAAGACCTTGTACCCAGTTTGAGTTCTCTCTTTCTCTCGTCCTGTCCTTATTCTGCACATGCATGCACAGTCTGCCTGGTCCTGGGACACAGTTTTGTTCTCTCTACTCTTCCTCCTTTTCTTCCTCATCCGTCAGGTCTATTCCTGTCCCCCCCCCCTCCCTGTACGCTGCTCCACATACAGCGTCTCTTTCTGGGCCAGAGAATGGGGTGACCCAAACTTAGAACACATTGAGGTCCCTTCTCTCTCTCTTTTTCTTTCTGTCACTCTTCAATTATTTTGCATATGTATGACATCATTTTTGTAAAATACACCACATAGCAATAACCACATACCAGTGCTCTAGCAACCTCTCCTAAACCACATGGGAATGCCTTAGCAATCACCCGGAACAAACTAGCAGCCACCTAGAAACACCTTAGCGACCATGCCAAGGACCTTAGGAACTACTTATTTATGTCTGTTTTTCGATTCTTCAAGTCTCTCAAATACACTTTGGATGCCCTTTGTAAAAAACAAATCGCGAAACCCTAGCAGCCAACTAGAATTGCCTTCGCAAGCACCCTAGCGACCACTTGGCAATCTATTGGTCTGTTTGTCTATCTATATGGAATCTTTGAGTCTATTGAACATTCTAGTTACCCTTTGAAACCACCCAAACAGCCAACTAGAAATTCCCAAGCACCCAAACAGCTTGTTAGTAATGCTGTATTTATCTGTCTGTCGAATCTTAAAGTCTGTCGAAAGCCCTAGCAACCGCTCTGAATTCTTTTGCAAACACCTAGCAAAGCCTTGGCAACCACCTAGAACAACTTAACAGCCACCTAGAAACACCCTAGCAACCACTTAAAGCATTTTAATAACTTTCTGTCTGTCAGTTGCATTTTAAACATTTAGGCAAGGCTTTTTTAAGCTAACATCAACATTTATCTGGACAAACTTTCCATTTTTAGTTTCTTGTTTTTCTGTTTTCTCTCCTCTCAGGCTTGATTCGTTCTCTTTCTGCTCTCCAGTGCAATATAGGAACTGATATTTTTTCCCCCTTCCTCTTTTTAAAATTTGGGTCAAAGTGTATTTCGGTACGCAACAGTGCTTTTGAATAGATATATTGTTAGAAATGTATGTTTTTTTGACACCCTCAGTGCACAAGTAATTTGCATATATCTCTTATTAGATGCGTGTGTCAGTTTGCATGTTAATTGCTTGTATGTGTCTTTCTTCCTCTTTCTAAAGGTTGGTGATATTTTGTCAGTGATTGACATGCCGCCCAAAGAGGACACCACGTGGTGGAGAGGGAAGCATGGATTCCAGGTACCAGTCTAAACCTCAGGACCTGATATGGGCCATTTTCAGTAACACTGACAACTTTGAGCACAGTGTTCCCCTCTCTTTTCCTCAGGTTGGCTTCTTTCCCAGTGAATGTGTGGAATTAATCAATGAGAAGTTGCCGCAGTCGGTCAGTGCTCCTGTCAGTAAGCAAGGTACTACGCACACTGTCTTTTATCTAGAGATCAAAGACCGGAAGTAGAAATGCCATTTAAAGTCTCTTTAGCAAAATTGATTGAAAAATGTACTTTCAGAAGATTGCTGAGAAAGTGTTCTGTCATTTCTGATCTCAACTTCCTGCTGCTTGACCAATGTTTCAGTACACATCATTTAGTTGTTCAGCCAATCTTCATTGGCTGTTCTTCTGTGTTTCAGAGGTGGATATGTTGAGCTCCAAACCTGGTGTTACCAACACGACTGGGCCTTCCTCTCCAACATCAGGTATGGTCGAGTAATTTTTTACTTTTCAGTAGTTGCAATTAGGGCTGGGCATAGTATTACAGACGCAATGACACGGAAGTAGCAACACCTCTATTCTTCTGTATTGTGACGTTCATCTGAGTGTAAGGGATTATTGAAAAAGAGCGGGGATTTGGTTCTATGCATCGGTTGTTGATTGGATTTTGAGATGTACATTGCACTCAAAAGTGGAGGCAGATGAAGGTGAGCTTGCAGGTGCTGGGTTTAAGCGACTGGAGAAATCCTGCAAACGTCACGAGAGCGAAGTCTGTTTTACTGGAAGGTCCAGTTATGACATTTTGATTTAAACATTACAAGGTCAAACCATTTTTAAAAAACAATTTAACTTATGCATGGATGAATTGTTCACAATAAGATCTTTAACATGCATTTAGAAAATAGATAATCTTAATTTGAATTTAATTCCAAGTTTAAACAGCAATATATGGCTTGTTGTGCATTATTATTATTCGATAATTCACTGTCTGAAATCAATTATTTTGCTTGTATACTACGGTTACTGCACCTCAAGACATCTTTCAGGATTTTGTTATTTTTGAGAGCTAGTAAAGGAGGCTTGAGCCAGTGATATGTAGTTGTTAGAGAGTGAGAGACATTAGCAATGTCTCTACTAATAGTGAAGCTGTAAGTTTAATTACTTAAATAAAATTACATTGCAACCCCGCTTCTGAGAAATGTCACATACTGTAGCTCTTCAGAGGCAAAACTGTTTTATTGAGAAAGTCATGGGCCTGAAAAGTTTTTGTGCATGAGAGAGATTGTAAGGCCCTGTCCCAAATGAAATTTAAGCCCTTGCAATCTTCCTCCGAGTCCACACTTTCGTGATGCCGCTTTGATCGTCAGGAAAGAAGTCTGCTGTGAAGCTCAAAAGTCGAGGGCGCATATCGACCATAAAGGGGATGCTTGGGAGCAACCTTCTGAAACCTAAAATGACAAATGGGTCACCATACAGTCTTGTGGACACAGTTACACATGAAATGTACCATTTGACACAGGACATGAGAGTGTGCATGAGAGGGAGAAAGCATAGATGGAGCATGCTTTCCATAGATAATAATATATTTGTCATATTTATTTCAATGTCTTTGTGGTTTTTCATTCTTTTGCTGTGGTAGGCTGCAAGAATCTTTGAAATAACTGAAATAATTTGGTGAAGTATATCTATATCGAACTGTAATGCAGTCATGAAACTACTTAAGCTGTGCATTTACTGGAAAATATTGTCAAAGTATATCTATATTGAACTGTAATGCAGTCAAGAAACTACTTAAGCTGTGCATTTACTGGAAAATATTGTCAATTGTCAGAATCAAGCATTCAACAACCCCTAATAAAGTATAGATACACAACCAGTCAAAAGCTTGGATACACCCTATGTCATTTATTCCTGAGGTGGCAAAGCTAGATTTTCAGCATCATTGCTCCAGTCTTTACTGTCACTTGATCCTCCATTCTGGAAACCATGGTAGTTGGGGGGGACGACTTAGCATTATAAAGGTCTTTACTGGGACCTTTGTTCAGTTTAAATCGTCCTCAATGAATGAAAGTATTAATTTCTTTCATTATTTATATTACTGCCCCCAAACTTTTGAACGGTAGTGTATATCAGCCACCATCTAAATATTGGTATCTGCACCAACCCTTGAAAAACCTATATCAGTCAACCACTAATGGTGAATAGGTGATATTTCGCCCAGCCCTAGTTGTTTTCTATAAAACATGCTTTGGTTACTTGATGTTTCTAGCACAGATGATATTGTAGCCTTTGGTGGCACTGCTGCTGTTTTTAAGGTTATTGTTATGGCCTTGAAAGCCACTGCAGTCAAAACAATGTCTCTGTTATTATTTGTCACAAATGTATGTCTAAGAATTTTGGTTAGTCTTCTGTACATGACAGCAGCATCTTCTAATGAAATGCTTTAACAGTGAATTTATTAGTTTATAATAACACTAAAGATGCATTTGATGTTTCTGTCGATTGTGTTCCCTTCTTTTTCTCTCAGTTCGTCATCCTTGGTTCCTAAGCCTGGCTGGTAACAACTTCAGTGAATTTACCTAAACTAACATTTCTGTAACCGTCTTTTTCTAACGCCTTCTATCCTCTGAGACACCTAGGGTTTGTAATACAGATTGTGGTTGTTTATACAGTAGGCAAAGAAAGTGTGGGAGGTTTGGAGAGGATGAGCTTGGGTGTTGGATGGTGAAGACAGCAAAAATGTTGTATAATTCATTCAAGTGTTCATGTGGGCATCAATCTCTAGCATCTGGTGAAAAATTGCAGGCTTCTTGTTGTATAAATGAAAACGTGTTAGTGGGCTGTGAGGATTGATTTTGATTGTGCTTGCTCCATGTCATATCGAACTTTTTAACAATGTGTCCTAACCAGGCATGATGCAACAAAATTCCAGCGGCAAGCAGTGGACACCATTAGTCAAAAACAAAATGTAGTTTCACTCCTCACACGATGTCCTAGAGATGTCCTTTTCACACATACATTTCTAAAAGTGCTGCTTCTTAGATGGCATTAATGATTGCATAACAGATGTCAGAGGCCCTCATTTAACCCAATTAAAGGTATGGTAGGCAATTTTCGGAGCGGCTGGCAATGGCGAGCTAGCTTTGAAAGCATGAGGTCCCACCCTCCCTTCAAAGCGTCTCCAAAGCCACGCCTCCTTCAAAACACATGAACACGTACAGCAGGGAGCAAACAAAAGCATCACGAGAGATGCCATTAAACTACCTCAAAGCACACAACATTACAATAATAACTTAGAGCACTGACCCGTAACACCTGACTGCTACAGATTAATTTTGCCGTTGATAGTGTTGCCATTGAAATGCATACATTCGAGTCACAAAGTATAATGTCACGGGTTTCCATATCTTCCAAATTACAGTAGTGATGGCATGAATGCAGCATAAGCTGGTTGTTTTGGTTCAGGGGGAACTGTAAAATGTGGCTGATGTTTCGGTTGCGGTGCTTGGTGACTGACGTCTAACTCGGCATAGCATGAAACGAGCTGTGACGTGGGCAGGGTACGTGGAGGTATGAAAATGCATATGTTGACAGACAGAAAGGGCATCGTATCATTGCATTTGGACCGAATCAGAATGTGAAGAGACTTTTAACCAGCATAACAAAAAATGTTTCTGGAACAAATTGCCTACCCTGCCTTTGACCTGGAAGACACATAAATGTAGGATAAGAAAGTTATTGACCTTGAGGCCTGTGAAGTGTCTATAGCAGTGGTTCTCAACCAGGGTGCCAGGACTATTTGGCCCCAGCACACTTCCAATGGGGCAGAAGATGGCTTAAAATTATTTAAAATAAGAGAAAACATAAGCTAAAACGGCTAGATGTTAGCAACTTTAGCCATTCCTTAGCCACCAGGGTTCTTCAAACCGGATATAAAAGGGACTTTTAAAAAGAAAGTCATGAAAAATTAATAAACATAATAAATATATATATTTTTTTTATTATGACATACAGACAAACATATATATATATATATATATATTATAAGTACGATAATTCAAATATACTACCGGGTTTCTACGGATACAAAGCTTAATGCTAAATCACTGAAGTGACCCTTTAAATCAAAAGAATGAATTAGTAAAACATGCTAACGTGTTAGTAGGTCATTGGAATTAATTAATTTATTGCTACGATATACACTCACCTAAATGATTATTAGGAACACCTGTTCAATTTCTCATTAATGCAATTATCTAATCAACCAATCACATGGCAGTTGCTTCAATTAATTTAGGGGTGTGGTCCTGGTCAAGACAATCTCCTGAACTCCAAACTGAATGTCAGAATGGGAAAAAAGGTGATTTAAGTAATTTTGAGCATGGCATGGTTGTTGGTGCCAGACGGGCCGGTCTGAGTATTTCACAATCTGCTCAGTTACTGGGATTTTCACGCACAACCATTTCTAGGGTTTACAAAGAATGGTGTGAAAAGGGAAAAACATCCAGTATGTGGCAGTCCTGTGGGCGAAAATGCCTTGTTCATGCTAGAGGTCAGAGGAGAATGGGCCGACTGATTCAAGCTGATAGAAGAGCAACTTTGACTGAAATAACCACTCGTTACAACCGAGGTATGCAGCAAAGCATTTGTGAAGCCACAACACGCACAACCTTGAGGCGGATGGGCTACAACAGCAGAAGACCCCACCGGGTACCACTCATCTCCACTACAAATAGGAAAAAGAGGCTAAAATTTGCACGAGCTCACCAAAATTGGACAGTTGAAGACTGGAAAAATGTTGCCTGGTCTAATGAGTCTCGATTTCTGTTGAGACATTCAGATGGTAGAGTCAGAATTTGGCGTAAAAAGAAAGAGAACATGGATCCATCATGCCTTGTTACCACTGTGCAGGCTGGTGGTGGTGGTGTAATGGTGTGGGGGATGTTTTCTTGGCACACTTTAGGCCCTTTAGTGCCAATTGGGCATCGTTTAAATGCCACGGCCTACCTGAGCATTGTTTCTGACCATGTCATCCCTTTATGACCACCATGTACCCATCCTCTGATGGCTACTTCCAGCAGGATAATGTACCATGTCACAAAGCTCGAATCATTTCAAATTGGTTTCTTGAACATGACAATGAGTTCACTGTACTAAAATGGCCCCCACAGTCACCAGATCTCAACCCAATAGAGCATCTTTGGGATGTGGTGGAACGGGAGCTTCGTGCCCTGGATGTGCGTCCCACAAATCTCCATCAACTGCAAGATGCTATCCTATCAATATGGGCCAACATTTCTAAAGAATGCTTTCAGCACCTTGTTGAATCAATGCCACGTAGAATTAAGGCAGTTCTGAAGGCGAAAGGGGGTCAAACACAGTATTAGTATGGTGTTCCTAATAATCCTTTAGGTGAGTGTACATATTTTTCCCCCATGTCATGCACAGGGCTTCGTATTTATAAATAAATGTGTACAATTTTTTTTAATTTTCTGTATAAATTGCTACTAGGTAGTAAACTTTTTTTTTTAAACCCTGTAATCACTAACTAGAAATGTCATTGAAATCAGTGGTAACAAAAAAAGTGCAAACCCTAAAGAACATTCAGATATTGAAATAATAGAATTTAATTAATTATTTTATTTATTTTTAAATCATACCATTCCTTATTTCTGTAAATAAGCAGCTTTGAAATATGAATTCAAAAATGTTGAGAACCACTAATCTATAGCTATATCGCACAGTCCAACTCACAGTGGTATGGTTTTTAGACATATGGCTGATCTATACAAATGGAACACAACCTGCAGGAGTTGTAGACTTCATAGAACAGAGTTTACTGGTTGGCTTTTTTTTAGGTGTTTGTGGTGGGGTTTTCTTCTCTCTAGGGGTCAGAGTGCTCATGCGAAGCTGCAGAAATGTTCAGACTTCTGTTGTGCCAGTCACCTGTTAGTGCTTTGCAAAGTTGAAGGCTTCAGCCAACTTTAATACAATTCTGAATAATAGGGAGCATATGAGTTCATTACGGCCCTGTATAAAATTTGGCTACTATAAACACGGTGAATAGTAGATGTAGCATTTTATTCAGCTTAATACACCTCAGATTCCCATTCCCATTTATTTACATATTAAACATTGAAAAGGTAATTTATAAATAAATGTAGAGGTTTTGAGTATATTAAAATGTTTTGTATATATTCTAATTAAAATGTATATTCATATATTTTGCATTAATACTATTGGATGTATGATATAGTTTTTTTCCTAATGACAGTTTGATTGTATTATTATTTTTATGATGTCCTACTCAAAACCCCTCATCTGTGCACCTCAAATGTTGTTTTTGTTTGAAGGAAATCCCAAATGAACACATTTTACAGATATTCCCTGCTGAGTGTGTGCGTGTACTGTGTATTGTGTGAAAGTGTTCTGTCTACATTTTTAATTGCCTCTGTCGCCCCCTTTTGGCAGTGTCCAAGAAACATGGCAAACTGATGGGCTTCCTCCGCACCTTCATGAAGTCCAGACCCACCAAACAAAAGCTAAAGCAGAGGGGAATCCTGAAAGAACGGGTGTTCGGCTGTGACCTCGGCGAGCATCTCCTCAACTCTGGTCTAGATGGTACAGAAACAAAAAATGTTCTCTATGTGCTATGAAAGGAATGTATGGGTGTGAAAGTGTAATTTCAAATGTATAGTGATTTTAATTTTTTTGTGGTCAAACTTCAGTGCCGCAGGTGCTAAAGAGCTGCTCAGAGTTCATAGAGAAGCATGGTGTGGTGGATGGCATCTACAGACACTCTGGCGTGTCCTCCAACATACAGAAACTCAGGTGTGTCAGTTCATGTGCCAGATTTCCTTTTCAGGATTTTGTTCAAGATACTTTATTCCGGAAGTTTATATAAAGGTCGATAAACGATCATTTAAGGGTAATCAATGTTTTCTTCATATGCATGGATATGACATATGTTCTTCTCTTGGATCTCATCCCAATCAGGCATGAGTTTGACAGTGAAAATGTTCCGGACCTGACGAAAGACATGTACATGCAGGATATTCACTGCGTTGGCTCGCTGTGCAAACTGTACTTCAGAGAGCTGCCCAATCCTCTGCTCACGTACCAACTCTACGACAAGTTTGCTGTAAGCAATTCTGGCTTTAGAATAAGTTATGTTCAAAGATGCTGCAAAATGAGGGTTTCATAATGGTAATATCACGGTACTGTAAAGCCTTTCCTGGCCGAAGAGGTCTTGTTTTCAGATTATAATCTTGGAAACAGTTGGACACAATATCAATGACAATGAGCTATGTATCAAAAATGTGTAATGGACCTTTTTTTTTGAGCACCAAATAAATCAGCATAATTATTTCTGAAGGATCATTTTACACTAATTCCTGTGTTGCAAAGCTGAATTATTCCAGTCTTCAATGACATTTCAAAATGTACTAAAATAGAAAACTGTTATTTTAAATCGCAATAATATATCACAATATTACTGTATTTTTGATCAAATAAATGCAGCTGTAAATGCAGCATAAGAGACTACTTTAAAAAAAACTAAACATTAAAGTTACCCCATAATTTACTCACGCTCAAGGCATCCTAGGTGTATATGACATTCTTCTTTCAGACAAATACAATCAGAGTTATATTAAAAAAATTTGGAAAAAAAAAAAAAGGTAACTGGCTCGACGATCGTGTCAGATGTAAGGTAAGCATTTTGAACTGCAAGAGACATTACACTTTTTTTGTAAGTTGAATACGGGAGACGGTCTGGCAGAAGATAGATATTTTACTTTATAACATGTTAAATATGGATATTTTTCTTACACAAACCCATCGATTCACTTCAGAAGGCCTTTATTAACCCCTGGAGCTATGTGGAGTACTTTTTATAATGGATGAATACACTTTTTTGCTTCAAATTCTGGCCTGCCATATAATGATTGGATTAGCCAGGACATTTTTTAATATAACTCGTATTCGTCTGAAAGAAGAAAGTCATATACACCTAGGATGGCTTGAGGGCGAGTATATTATGGGATCATTTTTTGGTGAACTATCCCTTTAAAAAATTCTCCAAGCTTCCAGTAATGTAATAAGAGAGCTGTATCTTCCTGTCTGATTAGGAATGTATGGGAGAGATGACAGATGAAGAGAGAATGGTGAAAGTACACGATGTTATCCAGCAACTTCCTCCTCCTCACTACCGGTAACCCCAATACTTACTACACATGGATCAAGTTGTGTCACCTGTTATCGACATTGATGTGAAAATGAAGTGTGACATAAAGAGCTGTGTTTTCTGACAATAAGTAATGTGTTTGTGTTTGTCTCACAGCACTTTGGAGTACCTCATCAGACACCTGGCCCATTTGGCCACCTGCAGTGGAGAGACTAACATGCACATTAAGAATCTGGCCATCGTCTGGGCCCCTAACCTGCTTAGGTAACTTTTTGCATGGAATTTTTTCTAAATATTATCAATGCACAATGTATTGGTTATGATATTCCTAATTGCTAATAGTAGGGTTTTTATTTATTTAATTGTATTTTTAACTATCAGCATAACCTTGATTAGCTTGATATTAGAAGCAGTTAATGTAATGGCTGTCTTGGATTGGTCAATGACAGAATAATTGATACTTATTGGTCATTCACAGCATTCTGCAGTCAGATATTTTAGTATAATATGTATATTACTTACAATTGTACCGGACTAGTTTTATATTTGTCATAACAAGGGTCTCTTTTTTTTTTTCTTGTATAGTAAAATATTTTTGGTTCAAATCAATATTTTAATTTGTTTGTTTATTTCTTAGCCATAGTAGCCATAATATACTTTGTAACCAAATTATTTTTACTTTTACTATTTCTGTGCCGGATATTTTTTAAAAAGTTATCTTTTCGGCATTTATAGATAGGTCTAATATTTAGATGCCTATTCTCATTTAAAGCCGTATTTTTTGTCATAACATAAATAACTATCAATCAAAACAACATTTTCAAAAATATCAGTGTTTTGTTTTTGTCCTAAAATATGAACGAACTGAACACTCGTATATACTGATTTTTGTTGTAGCTTTTACTAGTATAGGCTCAGGGTTCAAATTAAACCTCTTTTGTCTGAATCAGAATCTCCTGTTGTTCTGTGTCAGGTCCAAAGAAATTGAGGCAACAGGCTTAAGCGGCGCTGATCCATTTAAAGAAGTGCGCATTCAGTCCGTGGTCGTGGAGTTTCTGCTCAGCAATGTGGAAGTTCTTTTCAGTGACTCTTTCACTTCTGTTGGACGTTTCAGTGCAGGTATGTTGAACCAGAAAACAACAAAATGTATTTTTCCGCTATAGATATTCACACTCATCAGTAAACCACTCATTCAGTCTTCAAACCAGAGCATGTGAGTGCAGCAGTAATATTTCTGAAGATTCCACTCCGCTCTGCTCACTCAATCTACTCGGGGCCACTCACTCAACCCAGAATACCCTTTTATGCTGTTTCGAGAACATGTGAAATAAGCAATTAGCCTGGCTCCGCCCTCCTACGTACTTCCGCTCAATTTTCATTTTCCTTCAGTACTCCGTCTGGGATTGCGGTATATTCTTTGGTTTTCTCAGATCAAATTTTAACCGGTCCAATCAGCGGACAGAGGGAGTGGCTGAGAATGATGACGTTGATGTTGTGCTCTAGTTTGAGATGACATACGTCCATAGGCGTCGATTTCGGGGGGGATGCGTACCCACCAGATTTCGTCCTGAGTCCTTTTGTACCCACCACTTTTTCTTTTTTTTTTCTTTTTTTTTTAAACCTCAAGTTACATTTTACGGTGAAGCATTGCTGCCACACGCATTATTTTTATCCACTCAATTGTGTCGTAATAACGAGATCTTATGTCATTTTAACGACATCTTTTGTCTAAAAACGTTTGAAAAGCAGAAGCAAGCTCCGTAAAATAGGCTCTTCCACGGCCTGTATCAGTGGCAGTGCCCATAGCACGAAATTGTTGTAATGTATTGATGTAGCCTACAGTTCTTAACAGCCATGGGTAGCAGGTGCCATGGACCGCTCATGATTAGCGTAAAGACGGACCCCGGTGCAGCCACAAATATCATAACTATCTATAGGCCTACTGTAATTAAGACATTCAAGAAATGTATTAAAAAGAAAGACGCTTTCAGCCTTACTCAAAGTAGAGCCCTACATTTCTGCCCGAGCCCGACGGGCCCCGACTTTTTTACGCCCCTAGGGCCGGGCTTCGGGCCAATTTTCCAGTCATAGCCTACCTCAGACACGGGCCGGGCTTCGGGCCTTTTTAGGCTATTGGACAACGCTATGCAACACGCATCGCCGCAAATGAGTAAAGCAAGCCAACATGCAAACTGCCACAAGTGAAAATGAAAATAAGCTAAGTCTTAGATGCTCAAAAGCACAATCATCTTCATTAAAATTAATGAGACTAAAGGCTCTTACCAGTGTTTAGGTCGCTCGTTCTTATAATGCGGACTTTGATGTTGAAATGAGCTGATGAATAAAATGCTCATATCTGTTGCTTTCGTTGACATGAACTCCGTTAAATGTGCATATAGCACGGGAATTGAAGATCGGATTTATATTCATTTCGCGGATAGGTGTAGCCTGAGGTAAGACAACCAGCATGTTTTTTTTTATTATTTGTTTAGATTGTGTAGCCCGTTTCATTTGCGCGCGCCGTTGCGATCTGCCTGCCTCATCTTGTCAAAAATGCCTTTTTACTGTGATGGTGGTGATAGTAGGCTAAACGTTTAAACGATGCTTTAATTGTTTTATATGGATTTTATAAGCAAGACAAGTCAAGTGTTGATTTCAGAGGCTAAAGTGTTGGGTTAACTCACTGTCTCGCTTGGTCGTCACTTTAAAAAGCAAAAACTTTAGTTTAACAAACAAAAAAATGCTTCATTTTTTTCTAAATTAACTTAATAAAGAAACAAAACAAAATATAGCCTAACTACTTTGACATGTGTTGATTTGAGAGGCTAAAGCGTTGGGTTGATTTGAGAGGCTAAAGCGTTTTAATGGCTGCAACTAATAATAATTAGCAATTGGATAAAAAAAATAGCAAAAATGAAAAATATTAAAGAATTCACGGGGCGCTTTTGTCGGCATGAGTTAGATAGGCTATAAGACCCGCAATATGTCTCTCAGCTGACATTTTTATTTATTTACATTAGTAAGCTACAGGACATAGTCTTTCAAAACATGACCTGCGCAAAAGAGAAAAAAAAAATAATGCATCATGTACCCAGCACTTCTGAAAATGCACTTCTGAATGAGTCTCTGTCCCCAGCACATTTCAAACCAAACTGACGCCCATGCATACGTCACAACCAAACGATTGGCGATTGGTTATGGCAGATCCAGAGTGGCTCTGGGCAGATCCAATAGTTTTAAACTTCAACAGAGTACCTGCCTTCAAGGAAGTAAACGCTTGTCAATGCAGAGTGGAAATTCATTACAAACAGAAAGACGTATGGTAAAGAGAGGTTTCATGTCAGAGCGGGATTTGAGCGGACGTCGTTTTACCGGTGAACGATTGAGCGGAGCGCACTGGCATAGAGCGGAGTGTCACACCTCTCCGCTTGGCTCACATGCTCTGCTTCAAACAGTACTTTCATTAAACAGGCAGTGATGTTGGTTTTGTTCCAAAACTTGGTGAGCTGCCTAACTAAGCAGCATTTTAAGCATTGTAAGCAAAAGGGTATGCAACTTAATTTTGCTGCCTTCAAATGTACTTTCTTTTGGTAGCCAAGTTGTAACCTTCAAAGAGAAACCAATCCGGTAATGTGACAAGCTCAGTGACAAACTTTAGTAAGGATGCTGCTTATGTTGACTGTGCACCATGTTTTGGAACAGAGTTGTTTGGAACAGAAATGCACTAGACGTAATGCTTCCTCTGGCTTGTTTTCATTACAGAATTGCCACCAATTAAGACAAATGTTTATTAACTTCCTCTGCCAGTCTTTGGTTTAAAGTGACATCTGATGCAGCCTCCAGGCCTTTATTCACCACTGTTTTTTCCCTTCTGAGATGCAGCACTTTTTTTCTTTTCTTTTTTCATAAAAGTGTTACTACTCCAATCAGTCCTGTGACTTCATCTCTTCTCTCTCTCTTTTTTAATCCCTTATGACACCGTACTAAATAACTGTGTCTGTAACAGATTGATCAACATTAATTTAATATATTAGGGCTGGGCGATATGACTAAATAAATGATTGCGCTATTTTGTTATATTATTGTAATATTTTTAGCCTTTTGATGGTTTTTATCATGATATTTACACTACCGATCAAAAGTTTGGGGTCAGCAATTTAAATGTTTTAAATTGTAATATTACATATAAATATATAACAATATTACTATTTTTACTGTATTTTTGATTATAAATAAATGCATTCTTGGTGAGTATAAGAGACTTCTTTCAAAAATATTAAAAATTTCACAGACCCCAAACTTCTGAACAGAGTATTTTGCTCTGAAATGTCTTATTATAAAATAGTGATATTTATGCAAAAGGAACCATAATTTCAAACAAACAGCCACTGCTGACATGTAAATTCATAATATTTAATTTGTCATATTAGTGTTGTCAATCAATTAAAAAAATTAACTAATTACACATTTTTCTGTAATTTAATCGTGAATAATCGCACCTAACATTAAAGTTTTCTTCATATATTTTTATAATGTAATGATTTCATAATTTTTAATGCAGTATTCACACAGACAAAAGATTCACAGACACGCACCAGTACTGCACTGCATTCTCTTTTGTGTCTTATCACGCTTGAATGGCTTGAAAGGATTTGCATGAATAAGAGCATGATCATATATTGTAACACTGGCCAGAGGATGACGGGAATAAAACGGATGCTGCATTAATTGCGTTAAATAATTGTAACGTGTTAAACTGGAAAAATGTATCGCATGCTTCAATGCATTCATTTTGATAAAATAAAAAACTAGTTAAAATGATCTAGGCAGATTTGTACAAAATTAATAGAATAGTATTTTTTTTATTTGCATCCACAAATATGCATTATACATAATTACAATAATATTTACTTGCATATGCTTTAATTAAGCATTTTAAAATATGTATGAACCTATTAAAATCTGTCATATTGCTCACATATTTGCAAATCGCGGGGCAAGGAGATGTAACCCTTATTTCCTTCAACATGATTCAAAATGAATTGTGATTATTTAATGTCTCCCAGCCCTATTATACATGTGATTTGATAAATTAGTCTCTTGTGATGAACTTGGCTAGCATACCACAGTTGAACTTATTTACAATGGCCTGACTCACCCATGTGTAAGTGAGGTTTACTGAGAGCGAGCTGTGTGTTTCCATAGCAACAAGAAGGGCAGAGCACAAGATCTCACGCCTGCCCCGAACACGCCTGGTTAGTCTTCAGGAGGCGAGGGGGGAGTCCTGTCTGATTGACCCCTCTTATCTGGACCCTGAGCTACGACGCTTCTCCATGATATGAGATCCAGACTGACTCTGACTCTACAGTGGACACTCAAATCACAGTCTGGTCAAACCAGCTTAAGGGGCTAGTGCTTATTGAGATTTTAAAAAAAGCTAACTCTGAAAACAATTTTATAGGTGTATTACCTTCCTTATACTGTTTCTGAAAAATCTGTAAAACAGTAGGACATTTGTACATGGATGTCCATTAAAAGAAACAGAATGTGTCCTGTGAGAATGTCTCAGCTTGGAGTATGGTTTCTGGTTTGTTGTTGGTCCAAGGTGGTCTACCAGGTACAAAGCAGGTTCATCCACTAGTAGATGCTAATCAACCAGCTAATGACCAGCTATCTATGCTCACATATGTATTTTTTTTTGTTCAGATTCAACACAACTGTGTTTACACTACTGTTCAAAAGTTTGGGGTCAGTACAATTTTTTTTTTTTTTTTTAATGTTTGGAAGAAATTAATACTTTTAGGCAAGGACACACTAAATTGTTCAGAAGTGGCATTAAAGGCATTTAAAAATGTATAAAGTACATCCGTTTCATATAAATGCTGTTCTTTTATACGTTCTATTCATCAAGGAATCCTGAAGAAATTCTTCTTTCTAAAATCTTACCAACCTCAAACTTTAGAACGGTAGTGTTTGTCATTAGCAATGTCATTTTCCACATGGATGGATTATTTTATGACCATTGTTTATGTTCAAGGACAGCTGTAAAGACATATTTTGCCTATGTAAATGATATGTTAAAATTGTACAGCACACAGATGGATATAATGCAATAAATCCCTATGTTGACATTTATTTGTTTATTTTGTAGGAGAACAAAGTTCCACTACTACTTACTATTTGATCTTTTCCACCATGTAAATTTGGTTTTCGTTAAGTAGGACATTGTGGAAAATCAGTTGGTAAGATGGTTGAATGGGATGGATGCTATAGTGAAATTGAGCTATAGAGTATCTGTTTGTGTCGACTTGACTCTGAGACATTGGCAGCAGGTAAAGTGTTGTTTAGATTTGTTTTCTTCTTTATGTCAGATACTTTTTGCAGGCTTTGTTTTTGGATTCCTCTATTCGTCTGATGTCCCAGACTTTACAGGCTTGCTGAGGCCCGAAAAACTCTATGCAAGTACACAAACAGAAGCGCTTCTATCTATGCAGGCTCAGTTTCACACGTTGTTGCATTTGGAAATGTGTCTGAGCGCATTCATAACGCAATGCACATACACATGTTGTATTCTCAACATTGCCACAAGAGGCGTTATAACGTGCATTAACCTGACTCAACACAGTATTGCAAGAATGCATGGTAAATTTTAATAAGCACCAGCAGAGTGTGCATTTGTGTACTTGCGTAGACTCTGTTTCTGGCCTTAACCACTCAAGATTTTGTCTGTTGGCCCGCCCTTGTATTTCTTCTACAAAGCTTGTTGCAGTACAGCTGTACAGGCCATGGAAGTGTTGGAGCAGCTGATGTTTTTTTGTTGATGCTTAGATGTCTTGTTGTTTGCCATATAATTGTATCATGTTTGTTTGTTGTCAATCACTGTGCTCTTCGCTGCTTTATTGCATCAACTCGCATACCGGTATGTCCTTTGGCTTGCTGGATCTGAATTTGAATCTTTTTTTTCTGTGACTCCACAGCACGACAGTCTCTGACCAGGCCCAAGTCGTTTGTGTCCACCAGGCTTCTGTCTCTGGAGGAAGCACAGGCTCGCACACAAGCTCCTCTTCTCCTTCAGGGATCTCCTCATCACCACGCTATCAGCCAGTTTCACACTGTACTGGACCTGCCTGCCGACAAGTGGGTTTCTTTGCACAAATCAATGACTTATAAAGGAATGGTTAACCTACAAATTAAGTTCTTTAAGTTTGTTAGTAAATAAATCTTGTCTTGTTTCTTTTAGGAGGAAAAGAGGGATGAAGGTCCGGAAGTCAGCAGGCGGGAGTTGGAAGACGTTTTTTGCCATCGGAAAACCTGCTGCTGCAGGTCGACGTAAACCCACCAGGATCACCTCTCTGTTCCAGCCCACTACCTCTCATGCAGGTATAAGAAACACCATACTAATTTATTTAAATTTTAATTTATCCTAAATAGATTTGCATGTCCTGATGTCAGAGGAAAATGGCTCCGTTTTTAGTGTTGTGTGTCTGCTTTAGGTTGCAGGGTAGACAGTGTGACGCTCAGGTCAGCAAAGAGTGAGGAGTCCCTGTCCTCTCAGCACAGTGGAGCAGGTATGAATGACATTTGGTAACGCTTTAATGCCCTAGTTGACCAATCAATTTCCAGGGAGCAGTGTAATAAGATACAAGACCTAACAGATCAATACTTTCACTCTTTCCCCGCCATTGATTTGAGAAAATGCTTTCCCACCAGTGACGTAATTATCCGGCTTTCTGTGTTTTCACTGTTCAACGGTAGGGGGCGCTATTATGCATCTTCTGAAAGAGTGAATCTCCTGATCAAAACACATGTGAAGATGATGCAGAAACAAGCATATTAAATAATAAAACTTCTTAATGTTACTGAATGGAATGTCGACCCAGGACGGGCTATAGGACTGTTCAAGCACAAAGGGGTGTCAATCTACTCCATCTATGTTTTGATCATCGTTCTGAATCTGATCTGGATGTAGCCGATTTTGTTGTTGTTAACAAAAAAAACATGTTTTTTCTCAGCTTTTTGCTCAATGTTGCTTTTTTTAATAAACATACCTACATTCATGTGTTGATAAAAAGATAATACATGAAGCTTGAATAAAACAGTTTTTTTGTGTAAAAAAGGCTGGTGGGGAAAGAGTTAAAATGTGAAAAAATGTGTGTATGTATAATAGATTTATTTAATAGATAATTAAATAACACATTTTTATTTTTCATTCTTATAAAATTGTTTGTATATATAAATAAATGCTAAACTTTTGACATTTTTATTCATCAAAGAATTCTATTCATCAAGTGTGTGTGTGTGTGTGTGTATAAATCATAATACTAAATGTTGATGCTGTTTTTCTCTCAGGTCAGGGGAAGATGCAACGCTTGCGAAGACCTCGCTCCAGCAGTGATGGTCTCTCTCTGGCTGCTTCTGTTGATCCGCAGCTCCTTCCCCAGCACTCCCCATCTAGAATCCATCCAAGCCGCTCTTACGACAGCCTGCTGCCTGAGGAAATGCGTGATGCTGATGAGGAAGAAAATGAAGATGAAGAGGATGAGGAGGGTGTGTACATGTTGCCTGATTTCTCCCAGGAACCAACCATCTCATGGATGGCAGAAGATGTCATTGACTTTAGCCCCACCTTCCTGGAAGATGGGCCAATAGGGTTAGGGAGCACGGCTGTCGCGCCTAGCGGCAGGGAGTCCCCTCCTCCAGCTGCACCCCCTCCGTACCGTTGTCTGAGCCATCAAGGCCACACCCGCTCTGGTAGCCAGCGCTCAATCACAGAAGATCCAGACTCAGTTCTCAACCAATCAGAGGCCGCAGCCCGTCGGAGTTTGATCCTGGCTGCAGCAGCTCCTCCTCAGCAAGTGTTCTGTCAGCACAGGCCGTCTGCAGTCACTAATGCTCCCGCAAGCACAGCCCAACAGGGCGAGTCAAACTTAAGCCCATCCCATAGCCAGACGCCGGCTCCAGCGGCATCTGCTCCCCCTTCTCAGCCTCCTCAGGAGAGGCGCTCTTTTACACGTAAAGTGGTTCATGCACTTTCACCTAAAGCGCCTAAATCCCCCCCTATGGACATCTCTGATCCAATCTCCATCAGTGTACCTGCCAAGGTAAAATTGAACGTAAATATTAACTTATTTGTTGTGTGTATGGTATAATTTGGATTAAGTGAACCATTTTAACTTTCAAGGTTCTGGAAATGATTGGTGGACGAGCTGGCGAATTGCAACCTGGACTTCCAAGCAGTGGACCGTCTCAGCCACCCCAGATGATATCTATGCTCCTTAGGTCATGTGACTTTCAGCTCACGGAGAGCTGCCAGCAAGAGCTCAACAGTAAGTTGGGCCCCATCGCCAAGATCAAGGGTCCTAGTGAGTACACACTCTGATTATGGTCTAATGCAGTGGTTCCCAAACTGTGCAGACTGCACACCCTTTGACTATTGTCAAGTACCACCATTGCATTTTTCTGAAAATATGGCAATATCTAAAGCCATGTTTACATTTTTAAATATAACCAAATACATCTTGGCATGTGAAATTTTTATTTAGTTTATCAGAAGATGGTTGTATTTCAGCTATTAATATGAATTATTTAAGTGTGATAGATGGGCCTGAATTCTTACATAAGGTTTATTGAAATATGTCATGGAAGACAGTTTTAAATTGCCATTTGTATGTTGACTTCCTGAAGAGTGTAAAGAATTAGGAAGACAAGTATTTGAAAAATGTAGTGATTATACGTTTTTTTTTTTTTTTTTTTTAAACGATCAATCAATAATTGCTTTAAATTTTCCAACATACGCTGTGTATGTTTTGTCCAATTTCTGTACATTTATAATGACAGAACTTTCTGCCAAAATTATTTTCTTGTGCACCCCACACTTGGGAACCTCTGTTTTAATGTTAAAAATAGATAATTGATTAAAGTAACTACTTATTTCTCAATTCCTTACTCTCCTTATTTTTTCAGGTATCTTGGGTCCCACTGGTGTTCCCCTTCCATCACAGCAGCCCCCTCCTCCTCCCCCCAAGAACCCTGCCCGCCTCATGGCTCTGGCTCTGGCTGAAAGTGCCAACAAGGCCCTGCGGCAAGGTGCCTCTCCCCCATACCGCCCCCGTCAGAGTGGAAACTCCCCTGAGACAGACGTTCGCTTCCAGAGGTCCCTCTCTGCTGATGCAGGAGTTCTGCTGTCTTCTGATCCTAATCAGATCTACTCCACGGTGCGCCCCTTTTCTGTGTGGAAGACTGAGGGTGATGATGATGATGATGGTGGAACTGCTGCTGAAAAGGCTGCAGACAAATCACATGGTACAGAGTCAAGGTCACCACCTGGTAAGGACTCTGGAACACTCTCTTCTGACAGCTCGGTCTCTGATTCTGGGACATCCAATTCTGAGTTGTCAGCTGCCAGTTCCTCCGAAGACAATGAGCAAAGCCCAAGCCCCATTTACAAGAACGAAGAGCCAACTTCAGCACAGCCCTCAAAATCCAGCCCACCTTCCTCCAGCGAAGCCATCCTTTCTCAGAGAAAACCCCCTGCGTATGGGCGGCAGTTTTCTGCTCCACAGCTTCAGCAGGAGAAATCCAGTGGCCAGTCCAAACCTGCAGCCCAGCCACACACTCAGCTTCTGCACTCCAAATCAGAGAGCTCTCCACTGGCCCAGGTACGGGCCTTCCAGCCCACTCGCCCTAAAGTGCCACCCAAGCCCCCTGATCTTGCTCCCTTGAGGGCTCCACTCTCTCAGACTGACCGGCATGATTACATGCGTCGCTCCTTGGATGCCAGTCGCATTCGACGCTTGGCAGGACCTCCACAAGGGAACACACCACTTTCCAGAGCTTTCTCTGAGCGCATCAGCAGTACCTCTGACATGTTGTCTCGCTATCATGCAGCTAGAATGGCCAGCCAAGCTGTCCAGGTTGCACACCTTCCCCAACAACAGCAGCAACAAACTCAGTCCACTCAGATCAGAACCGTTGTCCCCTCCGAAGACCCATCCAAGATGGAGAACTTCTACTACGAGATTGGTGCACCTGAGCATCCACAAGTGCCACCCAGCTATGCACGCCACAGCTATCAGAATATGAAGCTGGATCTGGAGGGAAACCTCCGTCTCACTGACCCAGCCAATCAAAGGCCTATTTCCAGGGGTTACCCTCCTCCCTACAACCCCCAAGGACCTATGGGCAGTAGGGCTCCCCAGCTGTGGTCATCTGAGGCCACACGAGCTTGGGCCGCAGCACATTCTCACTCTTTCTCCTTTTCCCATTCTCATTCTCACCGTCGCTCCCAGGACGGATCATCAGGACATCCTGCCCACCCTCGTCCTCAGCGACAGACATCATCATCTGTCAGGTTGTCCCGCAGTGAAGTGCATCCCTTACCCGCATCCGCTGGAGTGAGCTCCTCTGTGGGCATAATGCCTCTGTCCGTTCACCAACGTAATTTGCACCGGTCCCAGCGTTCGCCTTCAGCAGACCACACTTCCTCCCAGCTTCACCCCTACTTTGAAAATGGAAAGGTGTGTTACCGGTACTTTGAGGCTTCCAGGCCAGAAGACTTGGCACTGAATCAGCCTCAGCATTCTGTATTAAAACCACCTCAGCCTTCCCCGGTGCAAGGAATCACAAAAGAGCAGCCTGAGCCCATCTACGTCAACTATCCTTTCACAAACCCACCAGGATCTGGGGTTAATTCAAAGGGCTGGGCCACCACAAACCTTGACGAAAATGATCATCAAGCATCTGAGACACTGGAACCACCTTCCAAGTCTCAACCGGATGACAAACAGAAACTTTCAGAGCATGAAAGCCCCACCGCTAGCTTCGACAACCTTGCCCAGAGCGATGCATCCTCAGATTTCAAAGAGATAAATATAGCAGCGTCAGCCTCCACTGCCATGCATTTCCGCAGCCGCTCAGATCCCCAAAGTACCAGCTCAGAGCCTGTTAATGTCCTAACTGGGAAGGAAATTGCCTCCTTGTTAATTGAAAAGCTTGCAGAGGATGAAAGAGAGGGTCCTTCTGTGCCACCATCTTCGTCTTCTTCTCTGCACATCGAGCACCCTCCTAATCCCTACCCTAGCCAGCAGCAGCAGCAGCAGCAACCACCACCTGCATACAATGTCTACACTCCAGGACCCTCTCGAGGGCGCTTTGAAGGTCAAGTGCCACCTAGAGAGGTATCTGGACCTTTCCAACGTCAAGACCCCTTGCGGAGATCTTCTGGAGTCCAGTATAGACAAGCTTTTGACGTTATGCCATCTGGCGACCAAGTCCTTAAGTTTTACAGAAGCCAAGACTTTGTCCCAGTCTCCCAGGGAGAAAGCACAACCGCTAATCCTTACCCACCAAGACCATATTATCAGGACCCCCCATACCCCAATTGGGGCCCTCTAGGCCTCCCAGAAGCTTCACACACATGCACTCCACCTACAGTGGCCTTTTCAAACTTAGCTCTTGGATCAACAAGAGGATACGGGCCCCAGACAGTGGCAAACCAATTTAACCAATATCCGTACCAGTCAGGGTCAGTGCTTCCCCAATATCCCAACACACCACGACGAGATGTTGTCCTGGATCCTTCTCTCCGACCTCAGGGGTTGCGGAACCAGAGAGGCTTAAACCGACAGGGAAGCCTGCCGGGACCCAATTGGACTATCCGAACTGAAGGCCAGACCCGGAGTTATTGCTAAAGAGCACAACTGCCACAAAAAGTCTTTAGACTTAAAATGAGATATGAAGTAGACCAGTATAAGCACTAGACTTTTATGTTTCCTGTACAAGTTAACATGTTGTGAAAAGAGAAAGTGTTAACCTCCCCAAGGGGAGAGAGTGTACAGAAACAAAATTTAGTGGGGTATGTCTTTACTAGGGTTTCTGTCTCAGAAAGACCCCACTGCTGTCCTGCGATATCGGAGTGGAAAAAGTGTACGAGAATAAGACATAAAGCAGAAAGGATCAAAGAAGTGAACCATAAAGTGGCTTAGATATGAAAACATTCCAGAACACACTGTGCTGTCCAGCAGAGGGAGTCAGAGAGGTGCATAGCTGCTATTCCTCTGACAGGACGTTGCTCAGTGGCGAATTTTTGTTTTTCTGCTTTCAGTTTTGTCTGGTTTAAGGTTCTTTTTGACACTAGATCATTCTGTACAGGGGCACAAGCTTAATATGTCTTTCTTCCTCCTCAAAGTACGATAAAAATAACCTCAAGATATGCTAGTGGTTTTATGAAACTTTATGAAGATGGTTAGTTTTTGTTTATCTTAATTTTTGGCAGCAATGTGATATTTCCATTTTTTTAATTGCTTTTTTTTTATGTTTCTAAGTTATTGTAAGTTTTCATTGGAAAAAGTTATTGTGAAAAGTTTTATTTTGCCTTTCTTGAATTTGTTTCAAAGAATGTAAAGTTTAGAACTTTGTGACCTTTTTGTCGTTTTAATTTCTTTTAAGACTGTGTGTGAATTTGAATGAGTGTGTCTTGCCCAGAGTGTCTGACATAAGCACATAAAAAGGAACAGTCATTGCTGATCATTTTGGGAAGGGTGCGTAATTGAGAGTGCATATTTCTGTGAGGTACTGTACTGCGCATTCTCAAGTAATGTGTCGGATGACTTTGTATCAATATTGGTGTTCTAATCCAAAGCAAGTATTTCAGGTAGGTCACGTCACCCTGTGTCACTCCCAGACATCCCTGTGAGGAATCCCAACCTAGCAACGTAGAATAACTGGTACTATTCGCCGCAAAACACTGAAACACTAGTCTTAGATGACTATAAGATTAGATGTTTTTTTTAGATACCACATTCTGGGCTCGGTACTTTTCCAGTGTTTTTTCAGTTCGTACTACAATATCTTTCAGTAGTCCTGGAAATTCTTCTAAAATTTGACAGGTGTGCTGCATTCTATATAGATTTGTATAGTAATTGGTGCCTTCTGTTAAATAATTGATCATCTTTGAAATAATCCTTCGTTACGAAAGCAAATGTTGAAGAGTTAGATACAACCCTGAGCCCAGTTGCTACTATTTACAGTTTTCCAAAGCTCCACACCAGTAAGCCCTGAGTATACAAGGTTTAAATGAGAAAGAGTGTGTGTATGAGTGAGCGAGTGACACGGTGTGTGTTTGCATGTCTGTTAACTCTATTGTTTTAATACATATCTATGCAGTGAATAACCAAGGGGGATATGTTCCTTAAAAAAAAAGAAAACACTAAAAATATTAATGCTACCTATGTATGTCAGCAGACCTGTGAGCGTGTATCTTCCAGTGAGAGAGGTCATGCATGTGGCTTTGAGGGTATATACATGTCCAACAATCTCCCCTTCAGCCTTTAGCACTTTGCTAAAGGCAGTTCATCCTATTTTGTATAATTTTCAAATATGTGAATTAAAACCTTGGACACCGTCATTGATGAAACCTGTAGTTTGGTGATTATTTTTCAGATTGTTTTTGTACACCAGTCAGACGAGGTAAAGTGAAGAGACGTGTGGCCAAGTATGGTGACCCATACTTGGAATTTGTGCTCAGCATTTAACCTATCCAAGTGCGCGCACACACACACACACCGTGAACACACACCCGGAGCAGTGGGCAGCCATATTGCTGCGGCGCCCGGGGAGCAATTGGGGGTTCGGTGCCTTGCTCAAGGGTCACCTCAGTCATGGTATTGAGGGTGGAGGAGAGCGCTGGTATTCTTATAGGAGGTAGCTTAATGATTGATGGGTGTTATTTAAAGGTCCCATGGCATGGCATTTTTCTATTATTTTATGTTTCCTGAGGTGTACTTATATTGTTAGTATGACTTTTACATCATAAAATGTCGTAATTTAGAAATAAAAGGCATTTTTTCAATACTGCTGTCTGCCCTGTGGCTTAATGCCCTGCTTCAAGAGGCGTGTCTGCTGTGAGACTTCAGTAAAAACGCCCACTGTTGTGATTGGCTGACATCTATAACGATTCAGTCCGATTTGGTGAACTGATTCGGTTCACTAAAAACAGGTTCAAAAGAAAGATCGTTTGCGAACCGGACATCACTAACGTACCAGAGACGGAGCTCAGCGATCGCTAACAAAGTTATTTATAGTACCTACTGAGTTATGAGAGCGCTGTCAGTCAGCGCGAGTTTATTGTGTTTGTATCTGAGAGTTCTGAATAAACACGAGTCCCAGTTACACCGAGTCCGTCTTCATCATTATTACCAACTTTGTAACACATGATAAGTACCATTACAGCTGTCGAGATGAACGAGTTAAAAGTAAGTGTTGATAATAGCATTATTTTTAAAATAAAATAAAAGCGTCAGTGACGCGCGTTGAGTACACAGCGCAAACAAAGACACAGCGCAGTAATCGAATGTAATCCAGTTTATTGTGGGGCTAGGCTGGCTAGCCCGTATACGCTCACGCTTACCCCCCTTCTGCTTAATCTCACGCCGCGTTTGGTGCCTCCGCTGTGGGCCAGATGCAGTACTGGGGGTCGGGGATGTTGAAGGCCAACGGCCAGTGCAGCTGAGCTTCGGCGTGTGTGAGGCCGATGTTGAGCAGAAACTCATGACTGTATGCACATTTTAGAACCGGTAGACGCGACGAGGACGTACAAAAACACTGACTCACAAGATAGAAAACACCGTTCTGTCTGGAGAGAGAGAAGCCGCATTGTGTGCACGAATAATAAATAATTAGCTACACATCAGAAATTACTGATCACAGATCAGAAGGAACTGAAAAAAGACTTCTGTTTTCATTTGTACATCCAAACACTGAGAAACTGCCAGCATTCACTCGTTCACAAGGAATGATCTCTCGAGCGTTTGCATGGGCGTGCCAGATTCTCTGGGCGGAGGAAAGGGAGGTAACCGTTCCTGCTTGGACGTCAAACCAGGAGACTTCAGGATTGGCTTGTCTGGCCTGTCATTTTCTCAAAGGCAGAGAGAGACAGCCAGAACTCGGGTTTACACCGATCAACATTTCTATCCACTTGGGGACAATATTCAGGCTAGGGGAACTCCTATTAATGTTGAAAAACCTCATAAAATGAAAATTTCATGCCATGTGACCTTTAAATCCTCATATAACCGAAACTCATTGGAATGCAGGAAAAGTTTTTTTTAATTAATAATTTTTTTGGTGATCTTGGTACTAATTGCTATGTAACATTGTGATGACATAAAAATAACATTCCTATTGTTGAAGCAGATCTGGATGCTCCTCCTGAGGCTGAATGTCTGCTATTAAAAGACGTGTTCTTTCTAGGTGTTGTGTTATTTTGAGATTATTTTAATTCGCAGCGCTGCAGTCTCCACCCTCTGAGCTGGGAGCTTCTTTGTAGGTGGTAATATGAGAGAAGTTGATGTCTTTCCTGAATGGATATCCTGCAGAACCAGTCTGTTTCTGAGTATCAGGCGACACTCCCAGTTGAGTATAAATTAAAGATGATGTATGAAAGCTAACATTCCCTCCTCTGCGGATACGTGAACGCATTCTATTGGCATTAGATAATTAGCCTGAGCAATAACGGTTTGGGTGGTTCAGGGTGTGGAGAGCCGTCAGGCTTTTATTGTTTAAGGATTGTTTATTTCCCAGGGCATGTACCTGCATGCAGCCTGTGACAGGTTTAACTGCACTCATTTGCCTTTTACCAACTAAAGGCAGTGAATGACACAAGAAGAGTCACCAGCACATTTGCATGTTTATTTTATCAACAGAAACATTAAGAACGTTTTAAACACAGATGTGCAGTAAAATACAAAACAAATGTCCTATTCATTGGTAAAAAGCTAAATTTTATATTAAATATTCATGTAGAAAAAAAATACAAGTGTAGACTCTGGCATAAAGGAAAATGGATTAATTCATACAATCATTTGATTTAAATTATCCCATAATAACTACACATAAATGATTAAACATAAAAATCAGTTACTTATACAATTATAGAAAAACAAAAAGTGTTAATCTAACCCCAAATGATACTGCTCCCCAGTTTTTAAAAATTGAACATTATTGCAATGTATTATGCCATAATTGCTTTTAATCAAGATCATCTTGTTTTGACCCTGGAACATTCCTTATGTGACAAATACACTTTTAAATGTTCAATAAAACAAAAATGGGAAGAAATGCTGTTTATAATTGTTTAGATTAAGTGTGTTATGCTGCAGGACACTTTGATTTGTATTTATTATGTACAATCTGCATTCATCTGTATTTTTCTATGACTCCACGAATGGAAGCACCTGTGCGGCAGATGCAGATGTGTCTTGTGGAGTCCGGACGATCAATCCAGCTGCATGAAGTAGATCATGGAGATCACTAATGTGAAAAACTGTAGGACAGATCAGAAGTGCATTAGAAGAGCGAATATCCAGTAAGGTGCAACTGAATTTTTCTCTAGGGTAGAATAAATAACCAAAATACACTATATTGGCAAAAGTTTTGTGACGCCTGCCTTTACAAGCACATGAACTTTAATGACATCCCATTCTTAATCCGTAGGGTTTAATATGGAGTTGGCCCACCCTTTGCAGCTCTAACAGCTTCAACTCTTCTGGGAAGGCTTTCCACAAGGTTTAGGAGTGTGTTTATGGGCATTTTTGACCATTCTTCACAAATCAAGCGCATTTGTGAGGTCAGGCACTGATGTTGGACGAGAAGGCCTGGCTCAAAGTCTCCGCTCAAATTCGTTCTGTCAGGTTGAGGTCAGGACTATGTGCAGGCCAGTCAAGTTCCTCCACACCAAACTCGCTCATCCATGTCTTTATGGACCTTGTTTTGTGCACTGGTGTGCAGTCGGAACAGGAAGGGGCCATCCCCAAACTGATCCCACAAAGTTGGGAGCATGAAATTGTACAAAATGTCTTGGTATGCTGAAGCGTTTATAGTTCCTTTCACTGGAACTAAGGGGCCAAGCCCAACCCCTGAAAAACAAACCCCACACCATAACCCCCCCTCCACCAAACTTTACACTTAGCACAATGCTGTCAGGCAAGTACCGTTCTCCTGGCAACCACCAGACTTGTCCATCAGATTACCAGACAGAGAAGCGTGATTGGTCACTCCAGAGAACACACGTCTCCACTGCTCTAGAGTCCAGTGTGGCGTGCTTTACACCACTGCATCCGACGCTTTACATTGCACTTGGTGATGTAAGGCTTGGATGAGCTGCTCGGCCATGGAAACCCATTCCATGAAGCTCTCTACACACTGTTCTTGAGCTAATCTGAAGGCCACACAAAGTTTAGAGGTCTGTAGCTATTAACTCTGCAGAAAGTTAGTGACTTGTGCGCACTGTGCGCCTCAGCATGTGCTGATTCTGACTCTGTGCATGGCCTACCACTTCGTGGCTGAGTTGCTGTTGTTCCCAATTACTTCCACTTTGTTAACACCGCTAGCAGTTGACCGTGGAATATTTACTAGTGAGGAAATTTCACGAATGGACTTATTGCACAGGTGCCAACCTATCACGGTACCACGCTTGAATTCACTGAGCTTCAGAAGAATTCACTTCAGATGTTTCACAAATGTTTTTAGAAGCGTCTGCAAGCCTAGGTGCTTGATTTTATACACTTGTGACCATGGAAGTGATTGGAACACCTGAATTCAATGATTTTTGGAGGGGTGTCCCAATACTTTTGGCAATATAGTGAATGATATACAGTAATAATATAGCCTATATCAATAAAAGCATGTATCAGTATTGAAGCACCCAAATGAAGATAATCGTGAAAAAGAATTGGTAAATCATACATAAAAAGTCTATAAAAGTCAATATATTGTTTAATTTCCATATCCTTGAACATTAGATTGTGACTGGTTTTCATTATCTTGTGATGTGTCAGAACTTTCAAAGCAGTTTGGACTTTGAAAATGCACCTGAAGACCGTTGTTCCATCTGGATGTTTTAAACACAAGAACATGTCCTGTGTGTATGTATAGAGGTCATGATTATACTGTATGACTTACCACAAGCATGAGAACAGAGAACCCATACCAGCTCACAGCCCAGGTGTAACGGCTTAACACAGATTCAATGTGCTTGAAGCAACCCTGAAATATCAAGAAAAAACTAAATCATTGACATAGAAGCACCACCTAACATAAAGTGAGGCATCTAAATGTTTGACAAAGAATCTGAGAGATGTAGCAAAAATAAAGATATCGTTCCATAAATATGTCAGTAGCAAATCTTTTTTTCTAGAAACAAAACAGTAAATGTATTAACCTTGCCATGATCTAAATAAGCCCAACATCATGTAGAATTATTGTGAAAAATAATTGTATAATTCAAAAATATTTGATAAACCTCTTATATTAGACAGTTAGTTATTTGCATTTAAATGTACATTCTTTTCATTTTTTTTGTATTGTTTATCAGAAGAAGTCCGCATTTTGTTGTGACTAGTTGAGAACCACTGTCAACGAAAGTTGTAATTTTATACCCTGCAGGTCATAAGTTTGTTGCTATCTGTTGAATTCGGTAAAGCAGGTGATGTGATGTTACAAGACTTACCTCTGTGAACATGGCGCTGCTCTTGCCAGCGATACAGTCTTCTCGATCTTTCATATTATAGATATTCTTGCAGCAGTTGAGGGGCCAGACGGATGTTTGACCAAGATTCTTTTTGAAGGTAGAGTCAAAATCTAACCAGTCCGTCGGACTGTCTGTTCCACAGCACTCGGCCTTAACACAAGAGAAGAGTGATTTAATCAACCTGTCTAGTCAAGAGAAAAAAACACATGTGCACCAGTTGAATTCTATATCAATCTAGAAGTTAGTTGTGTTGTGTCGTGTGTAACACTTCAAATGTGCGGTAATATTTAACTACTGTTAAGCACATTTTCGCTGGGGCGAAATCCAGTCAGGAATTTTGCATCGCGTTCACGTTTTTCACGTAAATTCGTTGCTTTGGTTTGAAAGTCACTTGAAACGTTAAACTATTGACAATAGACATTGGAACTTTTTTGCCAACGTAATTTTTGCTAATATTTGAACAAATAAATAAAAGAGAAATGTTAATTTTTGATTGTCACTATTGATTTTGTTTCTTAAAGCAATAGGCCTTAGTTATTGTAACCTTGATTTATGATCAATGGCTTTGTGAAATTTTAGTCCTGCCTAACGTTACCCAACTTAATATGTGGGAAACAATATGTGAATAACACTGATGTACACTTGACATAAACTGTAAACTTGTCTCGGGAGGAGAAAAAGGTACAAACCTGTCACTATGTGGGTGCATACCTTTTAAAGGGTTCACCCAATGAAAATGGTATCATCATTTAGTCATGTTGTTCCAAACCTGTATGAGTTTCTTTCTTCTGTTGAACACAAAAGAATGTTGGTAACCAGTCAGTTGACGGTAGCCATTGATTTTCCTGCTATGGAAGTCATTACCGTCATGTGTTTGATTGCCATCATTCTTTTGTGTTCAACAGAAGAAAGAAACTCATACAGGTTTTGAACAATGTGAGGGTGAGTAAGTGATAAGGAAATGCATGTTTTATGGGTGAACTATCCCTTTAGTACTTTTGACAGCTTTTTTTACCTTTTTTTTTTTTGAGAGTGAACCATGACTCCCTCAGCCTTCGTTTCTTGTGATAAAATTGCTGTATGTCAGTGTCATGGCTTGCTGATTTATATGAAGCCAGCAGCAACCCATCAGGAGGATATACTATCAGTCTTTTGCAAGTTATCCTCACAGGTTTGTGCGAGGATGAAACTGGTCTCTCCACTATCACGATTTAATTTGAGAGGCAACAGAAAAGCATGTTGTATCAGGTTCGGGTTGAAGATGATTCAACATTTTCCTTCCCTAATATTATGCAAGTATGTGCAATGCATCTGTTTTAGCCACCACCCTTTGACAGCTGACAGGTGATTGTGTTCATTGAAAAGTCAAGAGGTCATCACAGGTGTTCTGCTTACCTGTTCCATCACTCTGTTCCATGTCTGAGTAATCTCCTTCCCTTGTGTGGAGGAGTCTGCGTAGTATTGCAGCATCTGTTTCTTTACAAGGTTACTGTTCCCAACCAGCTACAATAAAGGAAAACAATTCTCTCTATTATGAACCTGCTGATTATCACATTTGATCAACATCATGAGAAGCTTTTAATGGGATTTTAGAGTAATTTGTAGTGTACAAACGACAGAAAAGTGTTGGAAGAGAGAGCAGGAATCGAACCTGGGTCCATGTGAGCCAAGTGTGCTACCACTGTGCCACAATTCTGATGTGTAAAATAATTTTTTACATTACAGAAAGGCTGGTGACTCTACTCACATAATCTCGGTTGGTCGCAGCTGTGATGGCGGAAGCGCATTCGAACAGAAAGATGACGAACATTACGATCAGGTACTGTGGGAGGATAACAGCATTTGGTTAAAAATCAAAATAATTCCTTCCTTCTAAATTTGGTTGTCTCACTGAAGGTGATATTGAATAATAGTGGTCATCTGCAAGATGGTAGGATTGCTGTTAAAAACCTACCACCATCATGAGTGTACGGCTCCTTCTCAGGGCAGCGAAGATGCCAAAGAGGCATGTGAGGAAGAAAGCAAAGCCTGTAAAAATGGCAATCCAGGCTGCAGCAAAGATGTCATCTTTTCCTGAGACACCAGATATGGGGTAGAGTTTATACCCGTCCACTGCTACCCAAATGGCCACTGCGAATAATGCCAGTCCAGCTGCCTGAAGAGGAAAATACTTATAAGTATAGGGAACAAGATATTTGACAACATTAACATATTATTATTTTATTTCAGGCTTACAGCAGCGAATGCATTAAAGGCAATGACTGCAATCATCAAACATGTCACGGCTCCTGCTCCCATGGCTGTAGTTTTCTGTTTCTCTCCTGAAGAAAAATAATGGTCAGCATGGACATCCAGCACAAGAATATCAGGTGAATTTAAAGTTCTATAGACTCTAGTTCTACTTCCAGTTAGAAAGTATTTGTGCATAAATAGAATTATTAAATAAAGTATTTTGGATGTACCACAGTACTGTGATGGTATCAAATACCATGGTAATAACATGCATATATACCCTGCTATTTACATGCGATTTCAAAGAATACTGTGGTATTACCATGATACATGTCTAAAAAGCCTTTCATACATTTTGTTACTGTATAATCAAATACGTACTGCAAAAGGAACCTTTAGATAAAAAATAGGTTTGAAGTCAGTTGATTATGGACTATATAATTGATTATAAATAATAGACAATAAATCCCAAACAAACATAGAAGCAAAAGCGGACTAATATGCCATTAAAAATAAACAAATAGAAATAAGTAGCTGCTCAGGGACCAACCTGTTCCAGTCTGAGATTGCACCTGCTTTCCCTCTACCTGCAAGTATTCGCTTCATTTACTTTTGTGGACACTTTCATGACGTCAAAACTGTTTGTCATCTGTTGTACAGACCTCATGAGATGGGATGGGCAATGTCACTCCCTGTGTTTCATCAAGTACTTTCAGTTATTCCAAATGGAATTTACTTCTTCTAGTCTACTTCCAAAAACATCTCAATCTGCACGTGAACAAACTTTGGTGCTACTTTGGTGAACTTTGGATAAAGGATATGGCATTGAATACAAAAATAATAGTCCAAGCCAATCAAAGTAGGATTTAAATTGAAAAAGCCTGTAGAGAAAAAAATCCAAATACTGACTTGGAACTTTTTTTTATATATATATATATTCTCCTGGGACCTAGAAAAAAGTAAATTGAATAGAGTATTTAATTTCATTATATTGTTTAGAGCATAAGAAGCAAACGGGGGATCATTTTTTAAAAATGATTTATAATTCATATGTTATGCTATGTCCTCATAATTGGACACCGGGACTCGGTTGTTTAAAAAATAAAATGACATGAAATTACATGTATAGGCAAAATATTTTTTTTCATTCACCAATACATTTTTAGGTTTCAAGATTTGTTTTTCTTTGTTTAAAGATTATTCTCAACTATGTTGTGAAAGCCATTTTACTTTATGCAATATGTGGGTAAAATGGCCATACATGGGTTTTCCCATTCAATGGAGAAAAGGAATTGTTGCGTGTGAGTGTGTTTGTCGCCATGTCGTCGAGACGCTGTTATTTTCATCTCGGAGTCAAATCACCTTTGTTTGGCTTTCCCAGGGACGCTGTAGAGATCATTAAGGGCATACATCTCCCGTTAAGAGGCGTGACCTTTCCACGTGCGCTAAGCTGCTGTCGAATCACAACACAGGAACCGTGACACGTTCGCTAAGCTGCGGTCAAATCACAACACGGGAACCGCTGGCACAATCAGAACTCGTTACGTATTTCTGAAGGAGGGACTTCATAGAATAAAGGAACTCGTCAGCCCGTCTTTAGGACAGTGAAAACAGCGGTATACAGATAAGTAAATTGTGTTAAAAATACTGTTTTTTTTACACGCGAAACATGAACACATGTTATATTGCACACTGTAAACACAATCAAAGCTTAAAAAAAACACGAAGAACGGGACCTTTAATAGAAGTTCCCTTTCAAAGCCTACAGCGAACGGCTGGCTTGGACTACATCCTGGTACTTCCTTCATAAATGACGTCAGTAGAACAGTAGAACAGACTAACCTCCGCCCACAAGAATACGCGAACAAAGGGGGCGTGGTCTTGTTGCTGTCCCACGTGGAGAAGAGGACGGTCGCGTGGAGAAAAGGAATTGTTGCGTTTGAGTGTGTTTGTCGCCATGTCGTCGATACGCTGTTATTTTCATCCCGGAGTCAAATCACCTTTGTTTGGCTTTCCCAGGGACGCTGTAGAGATCATTAAGCGCATATATCTCCCGTTAAGAGGCGTGACCTTTCCACGTGCGCTAAGCTGCTGTCGAATCACAACACAGGAACCGTGCCACGTTCACTAAGCTGCGGTCAAATCACAACACGGGAACCGCTGGCACAATCAGAACTCGTTACGTATTTCTGAAGGAGGGACTTCATAGAACAAGGAAGTCATCAGCCTGTTTTTAGGACAGTGAAAACAGCGGTATACAGATAAGTAAATTGTGTTAAAAATACTGGGGTTTTTTACACGCGAAACATGAACACATGTTATATTGCACACTGTAAACACAATCAAAGCTTCAAAAAAACACGAAGAACGGGACCTTTAACAAGTGTAATAATGGGAGTAATAGTTGGCAACATTTTCATAATAATATCTAATATTTCATAGGAATATTGATAAGTCATTTCTTTCCCTATTCACTTGTTGTGTCTCCAAAATGAAGTCCTGGTGTCCTGGTATAGTGGACATGTATGAAATCAATTCTCTGTTTTGTAACAGAAAGTCATAGTTTGATTAGAAACCCCATAAGATTTTCATGAGATGTTGATTTATAACAAACAATTTGAAAATTAATCAGATTTCAATTATGCTTACAAAATATTATATTTCCATAGGAGGGGTAAATTTGATCACTAAATTAATGTCATTTTTAAAGATCAAGGAGAAGTGTGTTGTCCTGGTGAAACCTCCAAACATTTGGTATCTCTGGTATCCCTGAATGTGCTCTTTTCAGGACATCCAGACTGTGACTGTGACGTGGCAGATAAATTGACTATGTCCACTGCTGTGGATAAAAGTCTATCCCTGGGTCCCAGGAGGATATTAATTTTTTTAATAAATATATTTTAATATAAAAGTTTTTTTCAATTAAAATCCTAGTGTACATTGAAGTGCTATTTTTGTATTACATCTAAATTTACATTACAAGTTGCTCTTGTGCTCAGGGAGAAATGCTGACTCCTGCTGGCTACTCCCACCCCTCACACCATACACATCAGCATATAAAATACTTTCATACAGGACATGCCACAATATTTTCATTTTCATTAATAGCTCTGACTAGGGTAAGCATCACTGCATTTATTTCTCATACTTAGCATTGAACAAACCCAAGTCATCTAATGGACGAATGCATGATTAAGACTTGGGCCAATAAGCAACCATCCAGTTAACAACATACTGAAACACTCAAAACACCTACATCTGGCTAACAATGTGCTAAAATGCTCAAAACACTTTTTAGGAGTGCTTAAAAAAACATGGTAGCACTTTATTTGTGCTATCATCTATCACATTCCATATGTACATACTATGTACATATTATAGTAATTGTCCTGAACCTACCCCGAAACCTTACCTAACCCAGGCCATGTAGTTACCTTATTATGGTAAATGGACTGCATTTATATAGCGCTTTTAACAGACCAATGGCCATCCAAAGCGCTTTACATCTTGCCTCACATTCACCCATTCACACACCGACGGCGGTGTCAGCCATGCAAGGCGCCATCCAGCTCGTCGGGAGCAGCTGGGGTTAGGTGTCTTGCTCAAGGACACCTCGACACTTGGTCAGGTGGAACCGGGGATCGAACCACCAACCTTCCGGTTTGTAGACAACCTACATGAACCACTGAGCCACTGCCGCCCTATTATTATCAGGTACTTTCTTAGGCAAAAACATTAGCATTATGGTGGCAACATTTGCATGGACAATAATCCCTCACATTTTCCACAAAAATGTATAAATCTAGTTAATGTTTAGCTTTAAGGGAGAAATATAATGTTTAGAGTTATAAAGACTTCAAATTCTGTGGTGGGGTTGTGAACTCTACCTCTCCTAAAACATTGGTCTGTATATGTTAGGTTTCAAACAGAAAATTCAGTCAGAATTTCACAAACTTATGTGGAGAAATTGTAGGAATAAAAGGGTTAACTGAAGTTAAGTAAACCAAGATTAAGTATACCAAACTTAAACGCCCTGAGAACTGTTTACAATGTCGTCTTGAAAACTTGTCAAACAAAGTGTTGACTTTAGCGCAGCTGACTGTCCTGCAAACACACTCATCCATGAGGACTTAAGGACCGAGGACACACTTTTGCAGCTCTTATTGTTCGAGAACAGGTGAGTCAAATACTGTATTATGTTTTGTTGACCATATTTTATCTGTGAACACTATTTGTCAAATTCATTCATTAGGCCTGTATAGTAGGGGTGGGGGAAAATCGATTCGCTTATTATTCGCAATTCTATCTTTTACCGATTCGCATCGATTCACAAATGTTTTACTTCGCAGTACTACTTAAAGTGATTGACATGTTAAGAGTGTTATTAATCACAATAAGCTGCGAAAAAGGACTCAATGCTGTGCTCGTGCTGACAAACGCAGCCACTTTCACTGCTTATTGTGCTTGCATGGTTAAATACATGTACACAGATTTATGTCAAAATGCACATTGTGTGGAGTAGCCTATTTATGTAAATACAGTCTGTTATGACCTACGCGAATGAAAGCGGTTAGGAGAAAATTGATAGTAACAGTTGTAACGTCTTAGGGTTACATATATTATTAAATTCAAATTCAGCTCAATAGGGGTTTTTGGGTATTAAAGGTCCCGTTCTTCGTAATCCCATTGTTCAAACTTTAGTTAGTGTGTAATGTTGCTGTTAGAGCATAAATAATACCTGTAAAATTATAAAGCTCAAAGTTCACTGCCAAGCGAGATATTTTATTTAACAGAAGTTCCCTTTCAAAGCCTACAGCGAACGGCCGGCTTGGACTACATCCTGGTACTTCCTTCATAGATGACGTCAGTAGGACAGTAGAACAGACTAACCTCCGCCCACAAGAATATGCGAAAAAAGGGGCGTGGTCTTGTTGCTGTCCCACGTGGAGAAGAGGACGGTCGCGTGGAGAAAAGGAATTGCTGCGTTTCAGTGTGTTTGTCGCCATGTCGTCGAGACGCTGTTATTTTCATCCCGGAGTCAAATCACCTTTGTTTGGCTTTCCCAGGGACGCTGTAGAGATCATTAAGCACATATATCTCCCGTTAAGAGGCGTGACCTTTCCACGTGCGCTAAGCTGCTGTCGAATCACAACACAGGAACCGTGCCACGTTTGCTAAGATGCGGTCAAATCACAACACTGGAACCGCTGGCACAATCAGAACTCGTTACGTATTTCTGAAGGAGGGACTTCATAGAATAAAGGAACTCATCAGCCGTTTTTAGGACAGTGAAAACAGCGGTATACAGATGAGTACATTGTGTTAAAAATACTGTTTTTTTTTTACACGCGAAACATGAACACATGTTAGATTGCACACTGTAAACACAATCAAAGCTTCAAAAGAACACGAAGAACGGGACCTTTAATATTTTAGGGATTTATGATTAATCACAACAGGTTATAATTGAATCACAAATCTCCAAAATCACCCAAAAAGGGGGAATACCCAGCCTAAATATTTGAACAAATACATACACAGTTAACCACAATGAATTGCAATTAACTACGAATATATAAGCCAAGTGCGGAGGCTATAGAATATCCTTTTAAGAATGAACTCAAATCGGGTCTGTCCGTCTAACGAACCGACACGATCTTTATCAGCCCTCGCAAGGTCTTATTCCCAATTTTCGGGAAGTTTATCCCTCTGGCCACAAAGGACAAACTTTCCGAGTTATGGTATTAATTAAAGCATTCAATGATACTTATAAGAGCTCGTAGCTTAGATCTGACATTAAAGGGACTCATGTTTTGTGAGCAACAACAATGACAATCAAAACGTGGATACAATGGTTTTAATAGTGATGACTACTACGATTACATACGACTAAATAAAGGATACATGTATATACAGAATAAAGAAAAGTAAAGAGGGAGGATGAGGAGGAGAAAGGGAGTGAGGGTGAGGAAGAGGAGAGGGAAGGAAAGTAAAGAAGGGCATGGTCCGGTCAGAAGCTTTCCCAAACATAACCGCTAGAGCCAGCAAGAACAATTATCACCATAAATAGGGGTACGATCTTAAACGCATCTAAATTTCGATAGAATTGATACTTGCATGGTTTCTTTGTGTTGTGTGAAGCAAGATGCGTGCGTTGCGTTTCTCAGAGTGTTCATGCGCTGAAGCTCTCCCTCCGTTCGGTCCTTCCGGAGCGGTTGGTCCGCGGGAGATTTAAAGGGTTTTCGAAGCGATGGCCTTGGAAGGAAAAGTTCATCTCTTCCCCGCGGGGATGGTTCGTGCAGTGATGCGCGCGCTCTGATTGACTGAGCGTTGAGGTGCTCGAGTTACTGTCCTTTAAAGTCCACTAACCTACGCCCATCTTCTCCGAGCTGACCAATCGTTGTTGTGAATTTGAGGCGGGAGACCTTCTTTGTTCGGACTTTTATTACTCACTGGAATGTTCTTTTGGCAGCCCGGATGAGTGAGGTTTTTGCTCCAAAAGGGCTAAACATACTAACGATACATCTCATAATCATATATTTTGCACCATTGATTAAGACAGAGAAAGAGGAATCTATAGACATCAAACATGCTAGTTTAAATGCATAAAAGACAGTGTATCTCTTTTCCAGAGCCATTTGGAGCATTTAAGATTAACATCACACAAACACAAATATATACTTTGTGGTCAACATACATATAACACAAGGGTCATCATATATATTTCTGGGATGGTTCAATTAAAGGCTAAAAAGAGGAATACTGTGTGTGTGTGTGTGTGTGTGTGTGTGTGTGTGTGTGTGTGTGTGTGTGTGTGTGTGTGTGTGTGTGTGTGTGTGTGTGTGTGTGTGTGTGTGTGTGTGTGTGTGTGTGTGTGTGTGTGTGTGTGTTGAGATCATTCCTGGGCATTCTGCACAGAGAGGTGAGTTAGATCGTCTGGCTGATTAGAACCTGTTTGAAGTCCTCACAGGGAAATAGTGGTGCGGCCTGCGTTGTCTCTGCCGGTCGTAAAGGGTGATAGGTCGGCCATTTGGCCAGCCTCGATGGCACCACTACAACTCATTTATATGCTAATACTAATTCATAGGCAGAGCTGTGGAAAAGATCTGCATCTCCGGTGTTTCTCGAACGACCCACCACTTTGATCTCACGTCAAGAGCGACTCCAGACGCTATACAGTATATTAGCTTTCCTGTAGCTCAAACAGTAGAGCATGGCGCTAGCAACGCCAAGGTCATGGGTTCGATTCCCAGGGAAAGCAAGAACTGACAAAATTTTAAATGTGTACCTTGAATGCAATGTAAGTTGCTTTGGATAAAAGCGTCTGCCAAATGCATAATGTAAATATTAGATCAGTGCATTTATTCTTAGAAGGGACAGCAGCCAAACTGTTGCTGTCAGTTTCATTAATGTTAATTCAAAAAATCACGCACTGCTTTTGACTGAATCACTTTTGTATCTTTAATATTAACACATTTATATTTAATTCATACAGCGAAGACTATACAGTGTTTTATTTTTTACATTTGATTATTCAATTTCTGTAGTATTTCTTACTACGGTACATGTTAAACCTAGGCTACTGTAATTGAAAAACTTTAATTTTGTATTTTTTTCTATTGTATTTGTTCTGTTTGTTATTTGCTTCTTTGTTCTTATTTTTTATATAAAAAAATCTAATAAAATTGCCTTACTTTATTACAGACGTGTGTAATGATTGCAGTTAGCTTAAAGGGGTGGTAAAACTCATTCTTTCGAAGGCTTGATTGTGTTTGTGGGGTGCACTGTAACGTGTTCATGCTTCGTTTTTAAAAAATTGCATTATTTTTCATATATTTTACCTTTATTCTACACTGCTCTCTCCCTCCTTGTAAAAACGGTCTGATGGTTTCCGGGTTGTATGAAGCCAGTCCCTCAAAAATACGCAATGGGCTCAGATTGGTTAGCTGGCCCAGTGTGTTGTGATTCGCTAACCGCCTAGTGCACGTTTGTCGGAAACGCTCCTTACCTTTACCGGTAGACTGTGCTTTGGGTAGTATTAGAAACAATGGCGTCAATAAAACCATATCAATTTGAGCCCGAATCAGACCCAGACAATATTAGTGAAGATGATCGAGCAGAACCTGACTGCGGATCTATAGTGATCGCTACTGAATGGCACTGTTACTTTTGTATTTTTAGAACGATTATAGCCAAATATCTGTTGCAAGAACGAACACTAAACATGGGCTTTACTAGTAGCCAAATCAAACACAGAACCATGTTTAGCATGCCTGTAGATAAACAATACATAAAAGCTCTAATCAAAGAATAATTTACACTAATGCCAAGTTCGCTGTTGAGATTTTTAAAAAAGTTTGTAACGTTAGGTGTTTGTCGGATAACGTTAAGTATGAATGAGCATTTAACAAACTGGTTTGCAGAGCCAAACAGCGCTGTCATCTGTGTACTTCCTTGCTACAACGTACAATTAACAATACGAACTATTACAGGAAAACACATTGACGAAAAATAAATCATACTTACAGGTTGTGGCCCGTAAACAGCTTCTGTTTTTAAATCCATCTTTCAGGACAAG
The DNA here is from genome assembly GCA_023566225.1 of Romanogobio albipinnatus. Classification (NCBI taxonomy): domain Eukaryota; kingdom Metazoa; phylum Chordata; class Actinopteri; order Cypriniformes; family Gobionidae; genus Romanogobio; species Romanogobio albipinnatus. The sequence continues at coordinate 43,514,672 of CM042252.1, read as the reverse complement.
CCGTTGTGCGAATCCTTCATTGAACTCGCGAAGATTGTGGAAGCTTTCCTCCGTGAAATGTGCAGCGGGAGCCGCGCGCACCCATCGTTCATTCACACACTGGCAGTGTTTGTCTCGCGCAGCTGAACCGCGGCGCGTGTATTGCAAATACAGATGAATATTGTCCATTATGTCACATTTTCCGGTCTTCTCCTCCGACCCCTGTCTGTCTCGTGCTTTGATTTATGATGGGCAGCATAGATATGCTGCAAATGCGACCTGTTACCCTCTGTCTCATACACACATGCATATAACGTTGTATGTTAAACGCACTGCAACGCACCCCCGTCCCTAGGAAGGCTGAACAAAGTGGACCTGCAATCCGGATGAAAATAACAGCGTTTCGTCGGCATTGCGGCAACAACAATCCAGCCTACTTACTATACCACAACAACTATTCCCCGCGGCGATACAAAATGGCCTCGCCCCCCCTTATTTAATATTCTCGGAGGAGGGGTTTATGTAAATATTGGGGCTGGTGATCTCGGAGGAGGGGTTTATGTAAATATTGGGGCTGGTGATGTCAGCAACCCTGGAGGAATGTGTAGTAGTCCCTAGCGGCCTTTGCTGTAGTCCTTAGAAATTGATTTCTTTAAAAGCAAATATCTCCCTTTGCTTTAAACTTTGAACGTTGTAACTTTGCAGATGTTGTTTATGCTCAAACAGCAACATTACACACTAGCTAAAGCTAGAAAAGTGAAATCGTGGTTTACCACCCCTTTAATAATAATATTGGGTTGACTAAAATGTGAAGAAACATAAATTTAATTCAGTGGGATTTTTTTCTTCAAGATTCTATTAAACTGTCTAGCACAGTCAAATTTGAAAAGTAACACAAAGCAGTAAACTAAAATTGAATCTATGCTTATATTGAGTCAAATTTTGATTAAAACATTTTTGGAATCGAATCGTGACCTCAGTGAGATACCAAAAGATTCCCACCCCTACTTTATACCATCGGTGTTAGCAGTAGGTACAAAGTCTAGCTAATTTAAGCAATGTTATGAATTTTTATTTTATTTGTTTGTTTTAGGGTAAAATTGAAGATGGAGGAAAAAGTTCCAAATGAAAAAGTGAAATATTTGCTTGCCCCATGGAGGTTTTCCTTCAGGGCACCTGGATTCGAAAATAGGCTGGTGGCGGCTCTACAACTATTTGAGCATTTCCCTTTAGATATCGCTGTGACCGGAGGAACCCAGGAGGCGAATGCTCAACTGGCTTCTGCAATCTGTGGGCCGGATGAGGAAATTGAAGAGGGGGAATGGGAATCTGATGATGAAGAGGAAGAAGAAACTGATGAGGATGAAGCAGAAGACTGGGAAGAAGATGAAAGTGAAGATGAGGAACATAGTATAAAGTCTAAGATAAATACTAATCACCAGAGCAGCAGGAGGAAACGTGTACGGATATCGGAGCATACAGAATATATAGGGAGTGGCAATCCTGATTTCAACTCTGTGATTTTACACCGTCAAATCTCAAATGTTCGTGTATGGACTGTGCAGGGCCATCCAACTTCAAATTCCATTATCAAGCAGACCAACCAGCAGTATGACTCCACATGCTACGATGTTCTGGTGGTTCTCACTACAGAACGGCACAAGGAGGACCACATGTGGTTCAGAATGGAATTGCATGACAGAGATCAGTCTTTTTTTCTGGTTCAAGCTGAGCATGACTGGGACGTGGTCGAGGAGAAGCCTACAGGGCCATGCATGACCTGCGCCTGGGAGCGAATGAGAGCTCGCAAACTGGAGTTGCAGAAGAGAAGGAAAGAAGCATATGGAGAGATGGCTGATTCAACAGATGGCCAGAGTCCTTCTGACACCTCCCAAGATCCAGAGTTAGTGAAGATGAAGGATATTGCAGAGGTGCTTGCTGAAGCTCTGCCTGAGCTTCGGAGGAAAGCTTTTAGTCAGTTTCTGGTGGCGATTACAAAGGAACTTCGGGTTCCGAAATTTCTGACTGATGACACGCAGTAAGTCAACTTCTTTGTGTTTAAAATATGAAATGTTAAAATGTTGTTGTGTGACACAAATTGATTTCCATTTGAACCTCACTGAAAGGACTTCCATTGCTGGTTACGCACGTCCTAAGTTCCGGGGTCAACGTGTTTTGTTGGTTAACTCTGCAAAATCAGGATGTGCGTTTCCAACATGGGCTGCTGGTGTGCTTGTGCCCTTACTAGGCTGATTAACTTGCTTGTAGTTACCTCACTCAACCAGCTTCGTTACGAAATCTTTGTTGGTCCACTAGCTCACTTTTGTTAGTTGTCATAAAAGAGCCTGAACTAGCATGAAAATTAGTTGTTATCTAACAAATTCGCCTGGTCTGTCTGACTGGGATAGGTGTCTACATGTATCTAACAAATTCACTACATTTGCTTCTCAGGATTGTAGTTTATACTGCTTTGAAATCCAGGAAGATAAACCAGGATGATCTTGACCAGATCTCCAAGCTCTCACAGCCAAGAGATCTCACAGACAATCCTTCCAAGCTTCAGTCAATCCTTGCAGCCCTCGATCACTTCCGTCTGGATATCGGTGTGCTGGGTGAGACGGGCTGTGGCAGCTCCAGCCTGGTCAATGCCCTCTTGGGCCTGGAGAACGGTGATGAACAAGCTGCCTCAACCGGTGTCATTGAAATCACCAAAGAGGCCGTGGGGTATCCCTACCCTGAGTCCCCCAACATCCGTCTTTGGGACCTTCCAGGGCTTGGAAAAATAAGTGATCTTGACAGCCTGTCCTCTGTGTCCAGCGCTTCTGAAGCCCAACACATAGCATCTGTGCTCGCTTTGTGTGACGTATACATACTGGTGTCTCCTTTAAGGCTTAGATTGGGAGCCATACAGTTGTTGCAGCAAGCGTCCTCCCTGGGGAAAGAGTGCTACCTGGTGGTTTCCATGGCGGACTTGATTGAGGAAAAGTCTGTCGTGGAGTTGAGGCAATGGGCTGAGGCAGTCTTGGGTAAACTGGGTCTCCAGCAGAGCTTGTTTCTGGTGTCTGCTCACCATCCAGAAACTCTGGACTTACCCAAGCTAAAAGAGACATTGAATTCAGCCTTTCCAAGTCATAAGAAAGTCGCTCTTGCCAGATATGTATCAAAGCAACTGGATGGGGATGTTTTCTGGAAAAGATCGGATTCTTGCAAATTCATGTAAATAATTAATTCTTTATTAAATTAGATTAAAAAAAGAGCAATATATTCCCATGCTCAAGCATGTTTTATTAGGGAGGTTTTCCTGTTTGTTTAACTACTCATCATTCTCCAAACATATTTAAACCCTATATGAGATCCACCCTAGTCAGATGCAACTAAAGTGTTTTTGCATGTGCTGTTTATTATTTGCACTTTTTTAAATTTTCAGGATAATCACATCTTCCTGAATTATTTTGTTTAGGCAAATGTTTTAAATCTATATTTAAAAAAATGTTTGGACAAAATCCTGCACAGATTTGCAAAAACGTACACTATTTCATTGATAGCTACGTATCAGGCAAGGTTGTAAATATTGTCACTTTTTGCAAGCTATGGGATTTTTTCTTCCCCGTTTATGATATTGGTAAAATGTTCTCTGTGATATTCTGGACTATAGATATGTCTTGGGTTTATTTTGCCCATATTTTATTTTATATTTTTTATTATTTTTGTTTAGTTTAATCACAATTCTGATCATAAGTAATAATGCCTCTTTCTTCAATAAGCCACAATGTTTTGAGTTATCATTTATGTATGTAGCACAAATAGTGCGGGAAATGTATGCTGATGTTTTATACTTAGGGGGTTTAGAATGACTGACTTTTTAAATGACCAAATAACCAAAAATGATTTTTCAATACCACGAGTGCTCCATCTACAAAGCCATTACGCAGTTACATTAAGTAAGGCGAGTCAAGAAAACAAGAACAGGTCTATTGGTTCCTCTAATCTAGTGAAGCGTGTGTGAAGTGAATCTGACAGACGTATCTCCATCCCTGCCACTCACGCCATTTCATTTCTGTGATGGGAAACATGGAAACTTCAGTCTCATTATTCACTCAACACCTCACCTGCTAACTACACGACCCCACCCACCAATGCCTGCGGGTGAAGCCATCTGTGAATGCGTCTACTTGCTCCCTTTAATCTGAGGAGGAGCCACAAAGTACTTTCCCCAGAGCCTTAGGGCAGCACTAACGTTCACATTTAAGCTCACAGATCATGAAAATATGACTAATTGGTTCAGAAAAGCTCACTGTGCCGTGAAATGCCTGCACTGCTGATGAAAAGACGCACGGTGAATGAATGTCTCACAGAATAATCTGATGATCACCTGAATGGATGAACATTTGCCTTAGCGAAGCACGAATGATGACTAAAAAGTAAAGCTGCATGGACAGTCGAGGACTCGTATGCGATCAACATGAACCTTGAAAGTAATGGATTGTCTGTGCGGTGCTACCTGAAGTCGAAGCTGATGGGAAAAATAAGAAGAAGAGTTCAGGAGATGAGAAACCGAAACGCTCCGGTGTCGTCAGTGGATCTGAGTCACAATGAAAGCACACGACTGGCTATGGATGCTCTCCTGGACAAAGGGCTTGATGGATACCAGGAAGTGCTGATCAAAGAGAATGAAGCAAACTTTCTGTCTGCGGAGGAGAAAACATACATCTTACACAACATTAAAAAGCCTCTCAATGACGACGAAGAGGCAGACAGGGATGAAGAGATGTCCAGTTCTCCATCGGTTTCTTCCGAGACATACTTTCCTGCAGTCACAGAGAGCGAACCTCCAGTTCTTGACTACGGCTGGCCGGTGGCTGACTGGAGTTACCATCTGCAAGGGATTCCTAGTGTGGAAGTGTTCTTCCAGTCAGTGAAATCCTCTTCCATGAAAGACCTGCTGCGTGAACTCATCAGGAAAGCAACTACAGTAAGAACCTGTCATTTGATAGCAACATTTTTAGATTGTGTACTGCCATTATTGTTTCAAATATTAATGTTGTGATGCAAGGAAGATGCACAATGCAATTACAAACAATTACAAACATATTCACTTTCCGTGAATATGGTACACTTTGGTGTCTCGCACCTTTTGTGTATTAGTGGCACAAACTGCATGCTTTTTTTTGTTTCAGTGTTTGTTGTGCAACTATTCTCCATCATATTAATGTTTTTATTAAAGGGTTAGTTCACCCAGCAATGAAACTTCTGTCATCATTTACTCCCCTTCATGTCATTCCAAACCCGTAAGACTTTCTCTCATCTTCGGAACACAAATGAAGATCTTTATGATGAAATCTGAGAGCTTTCTGTCCCTCCATTGACATCTACGCAACTACAACTTTCAAGCCCCAGAAAGTTAGTAAAGACATAATTAAAGTAATCCATGTGACTCCGGTGGTTTATCCTCAATCTTATGAAATGACGCGAGTGCTTTGTTTGTGCAAAAAAATATAATTTACCACTTTATTTACAAAATACACTCACCTAAAGGATTATTAGGAACACCTGTTCAATTTCTCATTAATGCAATTATCGGTAACGCTTTAGATTACGGCCCGGAAAGTACTGCGTAAGTAAAGAGAATTTACAGCATAATTTTCTGTAATTATAGTGTAACTATAAAGTAAGTACGTATAGGTATAAGGGAACAATAGGTAATATTGAGGGAATAAAGGGGTAACTATCAGGAAAATTAACACATTATTTATACTGTAAGTATTTTTTTAATTAAGGGGTAATTATCTGTGTAGTTACAGGGTAAGTATGAATCTGCGGGCTGTAAATTAAAGTGGTGTTTGTTCCCTTCTTGTTTCGTGTAGTTACAGGGTAAGTAAGCCTACAATATAAACATGCACACAATCTGATATCACTCAGAAACCTTTATTTAAAAAAAAAAAGTTTTTTAAAACAGATTTACAACACTTATTCGTTTCTCTTGCTTGGCTTTATCCTCGTCTTGTTCCTCTACTTTTTCGTCCTTGCCACAGATGAAACTTAAGAAGGAATCCCATGTCTCTAGCTATCCTATTATGTAACTACACTGAAAATACAGTGCACGCAGAAATGTCCTCACCGTTTACTCGTCTTTCACCCTCATGCCATCCGAGATGTACATACGACTTTATTTCTTCATATGAACACAGAAAAAATAAACAATCTCTGCCAATGAAAACTCATTTGGGTTCCTAAAATTTCAAGCATCAAACAGCACATACAGCAATAACTACAGTAATCCATACGATCCCAATGGATGAATCAATATCTTCTGAAGTGAAACGATCATCTGCGTGAATGAGAGGGTTGAGTTCACGCTTGAAGTAACTTGAAGCGTGACGTGAGCGCGCCGAGAAACTCTGGTCATGCGGATGTTGGATGCTGTCGTTTTTATTTTTTTAATGCTCACAGCAGTATACAAACAATAACATAATATATGTTAATAGCAATGAGAAACAAACAAGACTAGAAGACAGAGACACCAGTTCTCATGTGTGTTTCAGATGAAACTTGCGTGAGAACGCCATGAAAGCTTGAAGCTTCTTTACTCATGCACACGCTGGTAACAGCTGATCGGATGCGAAAAGATTAGTAAATTATGAGAGCATTTCTTGGTGTACTTTTTATTTTAATAAATAATAATACAAAATATCAAAAGACCTGGGATTCCTCTTAAGATCCATCAATGGAAATAACGATAAAGAAGAAGAGGAAAATGAAGAGGAAGACAAGCAAGAGAAGCAAAAAAGGGACAAAACGTGCCTCTTTCTGTCCGGATGTTATTATTTGAAATGAAAAGTTTATTTAAAAAAATGAATAAGTGTCAAATCTGTTTTGGATTTAGTTGTTTGTCAAATAAATATTTCATTACATGTATGTGTTGTTTATCATACTTACCCTGTAACTACACGAAACAAGAAGGGAACAAACACCACTTTAATTTACAGCCCGCAGATTCATACTTACCCTGTAACTACACAAAACAAGAGGGGAACAAGTACCACTTTAATTTACAGCCCGCAGATTCATACTTACCCTGTAACTACACAGATAATTACCCCTTAATTAAAAAATACTTACAGTAAAAATAATGTGTTAATTTTCCTGATAGTTACCCCTTTATTCCCCCAGTATTACATATTGTTCCCTTATACCTACACGTACTTACTTTGTAGTTACACTATAATTACCGAAAGTTATGTTGTAAATTCTCTTTACTTACGCAGTACTTTCCGGGCCGTAATCTAAAGCGTTACCCAATTATCTAATCTATCAATCACATGGCAGTTGCTTCAATACATTTAGGGGTGTGGTCCTGGTCAACACAATCTCCTGAACTCCAAACTGAATGTCAGAATGGGAAAGAAAGGTGATTTAAGCAATTTTGAGCGTGGCATGGTTGTTGGTGCCAGACGGGTCGGTCTGAGTATTTCACAATCTGCTCAGTTACTGGGATTTTCATGTACAAACATTTCTAGGGTTTACAAAGAATGGTGTGAAAAGGGAAAAACATCCAGTATGCGGCAGTCCTGTGGGCGAAAATGCCTTGTTGATGCTAGAGGTCAGAGGAGAATGGGCCGACTGATTCAAGCTGATAGAAGAGCAACTTTGACTGAAATAACCACTCGTTACAACCGAGGTATGCAGCAAAGCATTTGTGAAGCCACAACACGCACAACCTTGAGGCGGATGGTCTTCAACAGCAGAAGACCCCACCGGGTACCACTCATTTCCACTACAAATAGGAAAAAGAGGCTACAATTTGCACAAGCTCAACAAAATTGGACAGTTGAAGACTGGAAAAATGTTACCTGGTCTGATGAGTCTCGATTTCTGTTGAGACATTCAGATGGTAGAGTCAGAATTTGGCGTAAACAGAATGAGAACATGGATCCATCATGCTTTGTTACCACTGTGCAGGCTAGTGTTGGTGGTGTAATTGTTTCTGACCATGTCTATCCCTTTATGACCACCATGTAGCCATCCTCAGATGGCTACTTCCAGCAGGATAATGCACCATGTCACAAAGCTCGAATCATTTCAAATTGGTTTCTTGAACATGACAATGAGTTCACTGTACTAAAATGGCCCCCACAGTCACCAGATCTCAACCCAATAGAGCATCTTTGGGATGTGGTGGAACGGGAGCTTTGTGCCCTGGATGTACATCCCACAAATCTCCATCAACTGCAAGATGCTATCCTATCAATATGGGCCAACATTTCTAAAGAATGCTTTCAGCACCTTGTTGAATCAATGCCACATAGAATTAAGGCAGTTCTGAAGGCGAAAGGGGGTCAAACACAGTATTAGTATGGTGTTCCTAATAATCCTTTAGGTGAGTGTATAAATCTCTAACGCGCATTCACAAGAACACCACAATGCATGCATGCATGTTGTGTTGACACGAGAGCAGATGTCGCGTGAACGCGTGTTTTAGATTAATATTTTGTAAAAACCAAAAAAAAACCTTTGTGCAAAAGTACTTGCGTCACGTCATAAAATTGAGGTTAAACCACTTAAGTCACATGGATTACTTTAATAATGTCTTTACTACCTTTCTGGAGCTTGAAAGTGGTAGTTGCCTGTCAATGGAAGGACAGAAAGCTCTCAGATTTCACCCCAAAAAAAAAAATTGGGGTTACAAATATGAACCAATCTTTTACAGCTTTGGAAAGAACTGAGGGTGAGTAATTAATGACAGAATTTTCTTTTTGGGGGTGAACTAACCCTTTAATATATATATTATAAATTATGACTGTCTAATCTTGATGATTGTTTATTGGTAGAAAATTGCACAACAAACACAAATGAGACTTATTTCCATTAATTTGTCAAATTGTTCATAATAATGTATTTGTATTCTAATTGTTCAATTGTTTGAACCCTCAACATTTTTAAGCTGACCTCCATATTTTCTAAAGCTTAAGCACCTCTTTTAATTTGTTGAAAAAGAACAAAAAAACTAAACCTATTTTGTATCCTGTTTGTGGAAAGTGCCTGACATTTTTTACTATGCAACAGTCTAAAAACACACTATTGCATGTAACATTTGCTGCCTAAATTCCACTCATTAAAGGTTTTGGCGATCGTTATGGACACATTCAGCGATGTGGAGATTTTCTGTGACATACTGGAGGCGACGAGAAAGCGCAATGTGTATGTGTATCTCCTTCTGGACCACACCAATTTACAGCTGTTTCAGGACATGTGTGAAAATGTAAAAATCAGCAAGTCACACCTTACAGTAAGTGATTCTATCTATTCTAGTCAGAGCCCTTATATTTACATTAAAGGAACACTCCACTTTTTTTGAAAATAGGCTCCGAAAAGAGTTTTACCGTTTTCGAATCCATTCAGCCGATCTCCGTGTTTGGCGGTAGCACTTTTAGCATAGCTTAGCATAGATCATTGAATCTGATTAGACTGTTAGCATCTCGCTCAAAAATGACCAAAGAGTGTCGATGTTTGTCCTATTTAAAACTTGACCCTTCTGTAGTTTCACCGTGTACTAAGACCGACGGAAAATGAAAAGTTGAGATTTTCTAGGCCTATACGGCTAGGAACTATACTCTCATTCCTGCGTAATAATCAAAGAACTTTGTGCTGTACCATGGGTGCAGCGGCACAATGATATAACGTAGCTATAGGCTAACTTCTGTCAACATAACCAACGTGACAACTTGCTTGCACAGGGAGCGTGCTGGGGACTATTTTCAGGCGCTGCGTAATATCATTGCGCCGCTGTACCCATGGTATGGCAGCAAAGTTCCTTGATTATTACGCAGGAATGAGAGTATGCAACATTTCTGTCAGTTCAGCGAAAAGAAACAAAAGTGGATGAGTTCAATATAATTATAGCAGTGTGCTTACATGTATGTTTAACTCTTTGTCTTCATCTCCTCATACAGAGAATGTCCATTCGAAGCATTCAAGGTGAGACATATTGTGCCAAATCGGGCAGAAAGTTCACTGGACAGATGAAAGAAAAGTTCATCATTGTGGACTGCACAAAAGTGCTGGTCGGCTCGTACAGGTACCATCTAAATTAGTTTGCAACTTTAATCTAGTTATAATTGCATGCTGTTTTTTTTTTTTTTAATAATTGAGAGAATATAATACAAGAATATTTGTACTTTTAGAAATGCATTAGTCCGAATCATTATAAGTGAAATAAAATTACATAGCATTCACACTTGCCTTTATACATTCATATACATTTTAAGCTTGAATTATGATAAAATATAGATCTTTTTTTCCTTTTAAGTAGCAGCTCTTTACTTTCCAATCACAGCATTTAGATTTACAACTAGACGTGGTCAGTTTCTGCACCACAAGCAGCATCAAACACAATTGCAATAAATAATTGCAAATCCTCATCTGTCATTGTAGCATGTAACCCCACCTCAAACTTGGGTTGGGCCCTGTTTACACCTGGCGTTTTAATCCATCTCTTTTGTCCACTTTCAACCACTTCTGTCCTGATTTCTTCAAGGGGAGGGTCTATGGGCGGGTAAATGTATGGGTTTTTTCAGATCTTTCGATCTAATGGATGAAATAAGCTCACGCAATGAACGCGCCCGGAGACAACAGAAAAAAGCCGCAAGACCAGCCGAACGCTGTGAGTGTGTGTTAGAAATCAGGAATGGTGAGAGAACTTTATGCTTGGTACGTTTTTCATCTTCAAACCAAACTTGGGTCTCCAGCCAACAAAGTTTAAATCCCGTCTGGCTAGCGTGCTTCCCTCAATTATTATACGTTAGGTCAGTAGGCGGTCTTTTGTGGCTGTTCGAACATATTAGATCACATAAGCATCTACACTACAAAAGCAATCTGGTCAAATGAATTTTCGACTGCCTCCGGAAGTGGCCCTTTTACACCTGTATTTAGCGTTGTCCACTTGGGATCCGATCGACCAAAGCGCTTCTTAATACCAGCCTACCAGGTGTAAACAGGGCCTTGGATTGGGTTTCATTTATATTGATTGCCGCTCTATGTGGTGTTACAGAAACTTCACCTTTAACTAACTCTCTTGGTTGTGAGTTCTTTCACTGATTCCTCTTTAACCCTGTCACAGTCTCACCTGGCTGTCCTGGCAGGTGCACAGAAGCTTGGCCGTACTCTTCAAAGGCAGCGGGGTTAAACCTTTCGACCTGGAGTTTCGCAGACTCTACGCACTTTCTCAACCAGTGCCAGGATATATCTGGCACACATCAAATCCTGCCGATCTCCACCTACCCTTTGAGAGACTCCAGATCCCAACGTGGCCAGCAGGAATTCCCGGAAACGCTGCCGACCACCAACAGCAGAAGTGGTTTAAACCAGGCATCCCAAGTTTCCAGACACCTCCTGTCCTGGTCAAACAGACCAGCTATCCAGGCGAAACCACTGGACCACAAAGATTTCAATGGCTTCCACGGAGGAACACAATCCATCATCCCATTGCTTGTCAGTCCCCCCTCTTCAAAGATTATAATATGAGAAGCCAAACATGGCGCCCAAAACAGGGCGATCACATCAACAGATGTTCCCACTGGAGCTAGAGCAGGTTATTGCGATGCTTAGTAAACAATGTGATGCTGTAAATTCGTATGTACTTATTGCTTGAATTAGCAGATGTAGCAACTTTAATTTCAACGTTATTGTTCTTTGTAACCGTAAAAGCATGTACCTCCAATAAAAGAAGACATACATTTATTAAAGTACAATCACAATATCCATATCATTCATTTGTCTCCTCCAGCTTTCTGTGTGTGGATCAAGCTGCCGTCTCCTCCTGCAGTTTAGTGTGGAGTTTGTTCCACCACCGGTCATCAAAGTCTTTAATATAAAGACCCGATAAACTCTCTCCATCTTGGCTTTCCTCCCTCATTCTCTCCGGATTGAGGTCTTCTGCCATCACCTAGTTATAGATCAGAATAAATAAAATCAGTTCCAATGTGGATTTTCAAAACAAAGATTTTAGGGTGTTTTATGCATAACACAAGCCAGTCGTTGATTCAGAACACATTTAAAAGAAATAACACTTTTGTTAAAATTGTATAAATACAACATGTTTAGTAAATTAAATAACTGAATAAAAAAAAAGGTTAAATATTTGCCTAAAATGATTAAAATAGATCAGCAAAATAAAATAGCATCAGTATATTAGAAATGATTTTTGAAGGATCACTTGACTTGATTGATGGGTGCTGAAGCATTCAAATACACCAATCAGGCATAACATTATGACAGGTGAATATCACTGATAATCTCTTCATCACGCCACCTGTTAGTGGGTGGGATATATTAGGCAGCAAGTGAACATTTTGTCCTCAAAGTTGATGTGTTAGAAGCAGGAAAAATAGGCAAGTGTAAGGATTTGAACGAGTGGACAAATTTTGATGGCTGGACGACTGGGTCAGAGTATCTCCAAAACTGCAGCTCTTGTGGGGTGTTCCCGGTCTGCAGTGGTCAGTATCTATCAAAAGTGGCCCAAGGAAGGAATAGTGTTGAACCGGCGAAAGGGTCATGGGCGGCCAAGGCTCATTGATGCACGTGGGGAGTAAAGGCTGGCCCGTGTGGTCCGATCAAACAGATGAGCTACTGTAGCTCAAATTGCTCAAGAAGTTAATGCTGGTTATGATAGAAAGGTGTCAGAATACACAGTGCGTCACAGTTTGTTGTGTATGGGGCTGCATAGCCACAGACCAGTCAGGGTGCACATGCTGTCCCCTGTCCACCATGAATTCGTTGAGGAGCACAACAATGAGTTTGAGGTGTTGACTTGGCCTCAAAATTCCCCAGATCTCAATCCAATTGAGCATCTGTGGGATGTGCTGCAGGTCTGATCCATGGTGGCCCCACCTCACAACTTACAGGACTTAAAAGATCTGCAGCTAACATCTTGGTGCCAGATACCACAGCACACCTTCAGGGGTCTAGTGGAGTCCATGCCTCAATGGGTCATAATGTTATGCCTGATCGGTGTATATACACACATACATTTAGGAGGTAGGGTAGGCAATGTTTTCATAAACACTTTGTTATACTTGTTGAAACTCTCTTCACATCCTAAAAGCAATCAATAATAGAAGTGGTCTAAATATTAAAACATGTACGTCTTCTGTGGAAGTCTGAGGATCAAATTCGATCCAAGTGCAATGATACAATGTCCTACCTGCCTGTCAACTTATGCATTTCCATACCTTCGCCCAGACATCACACGTCATCAGCGTGTTTCATTGTTCACTGTTGTAGACAGACAGTCAACAAGCACTGCGACCGAAACAGCAGCCACCTTTTACACTTCCTCCTGAACCAAAACAACCAGCTTATGCTGCGTTCACACCATGTTGTAATCGTAATTACGATATGATAGGGCTGTAACGACTTGACCAAGAATAAAAACCTCAATTAATTGAACATTTTACCTCGATTACGATTAATGAACGATTATTTTGCTTGTCTTTTTTTTGTTTGATTTCCCTTTTTTGGTTTTTTGAGGAAGATCCTGATAAGGTTTTTACTGTAAATATTTTCTACTATTAAAAGGTGGAATTTCTTTTTCTAATGAAAGTGCATTTCTTTGTGATTTTAAAATACTTGAAGGAAACAGTTCACTTTCAGCAGTTATTGTCTATGGGGCAGATTTCTGCTTGTTGTACATCAGATACAGATAAATTAACACAGTAGGCCTACCTTACATTTATTTGAATGCATTAAAGCTGCACTATGTAACTTTTCCGTCCACTAGAGGTCGCCTGTTCAAAACAAAGGCGTAGTTTGATGACGCCACGTTTGAGCGCAGAATCTTGGGACTTGTGGTCTTCACCTCACAGCCGGTGGAAAAGAATCGGGATAGGACTCGGGCAGAAATCATGTTCATGGACGTGATTATTAACATTACTATAGTGTGTAGCAGAGCAGGGCAGAGTGTTGTGGAGCTGAGCAAGTCCATGGAGCAATTGAAGAGCGGGACTGTTATTATGACACGGTCGCCGGCGCCACTTCCTCTTTTCCAGTCATGAGTATGAGGTAACGCAACTCTTTTTATCGTATTAGATACATCTGAGTGTGTTGAAAAGGAAGTTATGACGTTCGCTCGGCGGCTGCTATGACACTTGTTCACACTGCAGTGAGAGTAAAGTGTTTCTGTAAAACCGAGGGTAACGCAGATATGACGCAATCGACAGGCAACTCCATCAAACGCATGGCTCACACGTCCTCGGTTCCTTTGTTAAAATAGCAATTTCTCACGATTTACAAATAGTTGGAAACATTTGGGATATTGTAAGTACTCAACTGAACAAAATATATAACACTCGCCTAGTGGTTTTTGGATATTTTACTGCAAAAATCTTTCATAGTTCACCTTTAATGAGAGAGTGATTGTGTGTGTGAATTACTCATACCATTTCTATTCATTATGAAGCTGTGGTTTGTACTTAGGCTTCAAAGGTATTAAATGCCTATAACGGTTGAGTTTCTAAGCTACTTTAGTGACTTAACTTTAGTCACAGGACGGCGTTGACACTGCGTTTCTGCGCGCGATCTTCACGTGATGTGCGAGCTACTGTCTGAGTGTTTGTTTGTCACAATATATCAGGCATTAGTTCAACATAATACACCTCTGATGGTCTAAAACAATTTAATGTTAAAACTGGCAGGCCTTAAAACACATACAAAGGACAAAGCTTTGTGAGGACGCAGGTGAAAGAGATCTGCCTTCAGGGCGCGCGCGCGCATTGTCAGAGACACGACTCTCTGTGACACAGAAAAAAGCTGAGCACTGAACGGATACGTTTTCCGTATTGTCGTTTTTGAATAGTGCACAATCGCTTTAAATGTTCAAGCCTTTAAACGCATTTACTTGACAAACTTTATGAGGATGAAAGTGATCTGGCTTCGGGGCAGCGCAGGCTATAAGAACGGCAATTAACTGACCTGTATAAACTGTGTAAAACATGCAGTTACTATAGTGATTCTGGGTATCTATAAACAAAGATAACTGCTCCTGCATCTCTCTGTGTGCCTGCAAACTGCACTTGATGTGACTGACGGGGCAGAGTCACGTGACTAAAACCAAAATAACCGACATGGGAAAAATACGTCGGTAAGAGGTTCTGAATTTCGGTTTCGATTATTTTTCGATTAATCGTACAGCCCTACGATATGACAAAACAAAACGTTCTACTCTGAGCTGATTTATGCATTTCTCTGGCAACACGATCAACGCCGAAATGAATCTGCAGCAGTCAGGTGGTACAAGTAAGAGCTCTGCAAGTTGTTTATGTTCATTATTATTGTAATGTTATGTGCTTTAGAACATGAGGTAATTTAACGTGTCTCTCATGAGTCATGACGCTTTGCAAACTGCATGTATTTTGAAGGAGGCGTGGCTTTGGAGACGCTCTGAAGCGAGGGCTGGATCTTATGTTTTCAAAGCTAACTTGCTATTGCTAGCCTCTCTGCAATTGCCTACCCTACCTTTTAAAGTGGTTATAGTTGTCTGACCTCAGAGATAGTTTGAATCATTTTCTCCGTTGGCTGCAGAGCATGTAGAGCTTCCTCAATGTCTTGTAGAGCCCTCTGGCTGTTCTCCAGTACGAACGAGAACTGCTGAATCCGCAGGATTTCAATTAGCAGCCTGACGAAAATCACAAGATAAACAATCCCAGCACTGAATTCATTCATCTGTTAAAGGTGGGGTAAGTGCTTTCTGGTAACCGATGTTGATTTCAAATCACCAAAACAAACACGCCCTTATTTTGATATCTCCGCCCCCCCACATATGCGTAACCCAGGCAACAACTATGGCGGAATCTGCTGAGCCAGCCGGCCGAGGGTATGATGTCATAAATAAGTGAAAGCAATGTGTGTTACTATGGTAATCCAGGTCGAATGTTCAGTGAAAAAGTCATCGATTAGCATGAGTAATATTAAAGGGGTTATCTCGATCACGAAAAGAGGAAACAAACATATATTAAGAGTATATTATCTTACTTTTCGGACACACTTTGGGAGCTGACGCTTGTAACAGACAGTGGAGGAGGTTTAGATGCTCCAGGCTTATCGGGTGTGGAAATAAATGGGTAATTATCATAGTTAAAGTGAACGACAATACGATTGCAAATGGACAAGCAAGCAAACAAAAAAACAGCATATATTAGTTCTGTGAAACAAAACAAAATCAATGTTACTCGTCTATCGAGAAGAAATAAAGCAACCTCTGCCTTCGCTCCTTGAGTTCTCTCCAGCGCTGGAAAGCTGATACTTTTTGCCTGATCGTAAACCTTCTTTTGTTCCTCAGACATCTTCCACATTTGTTTTTTTTTTCGCTCGGCTAATGTCTGTCCTGTGTCGTGTCTTTTGAATAATGAGCGCTCTCACCGTCATTAGTAGACACGCCCCCTTACTGCTGATTGGCTATAAGTTTGTTTTGGTACTCGGCCCGAGACACTTTTCTAAAGCAGTTTTGAAATACTACTTACCCCACATTTAACATCAAAGTCAATAAATGAATATCCAGTTCTCTTGTGGTTGACGTACCTTGTTCTAATCAAGCACATGATGGTCTTTAGTACTAAAATGCTATTTCCCCCCCGCTGCTTTTTGTGTTCTTCCTCAGTGCTGGATCTCTCTGGACAGCTATCAGACTCCAGGAGTCTCTGGAAGCTCATGGCCAGATTCAGCCAGTGCCACGGATGATACGGATGAAGGCAGACCAGCTGCTGCAGGCTGGAGATGCAGTTCGTCAGCTGCAAGTAGTGATCATGAATACTCAGTTCCAGCTGAAGGACGCAGGTGAGGTGACAGGTGTTGGATACTTCTGACCTCTGTCAATAAAAGAGGAAGATGTGCAGAGATAAATGTCAAGTGAAGTTAACAGGGAGGACAATGTCGGTTCACAACATTATGTGGGGAAGGAAAGGGGTATTGTGCTTGCAATAATTTAGTCCAGGAGCTCTGATTGGATGATGCACATTTTGCGCATATTTTAGACTAAACAAAAGTCATTCTACTGGAACTTCTCCATTTTTTTTTTTCTTGTTATGGAAAGACAGGCCTCGCTACTCGCTTGTCATTGGTCAGCTGTCAAAATGGCACTTGACGTAAGGCGGGGGTTTTTTTTCAGAAAAGTTGAACTTTTTTCAACTTGAAAAGACGCTTTGAGCTGCAGAAAAAGACGTTGTGGTGTTTAAAAAAACAAAAACTACGGTTTACTCCATAGGATTATAATGTAAAACAGACGCTGGCAGCTTTAAAAAAGACGCCAAGTGTGAACACGCCCTAAATCAGCAAAGGGATCAACAGAAATTGGAGTTAGTGATTTAATATATTCACCAGTTTCTCGCAGGCATTTAGAGCCTCTTCTTTTTTCCCCAGATGACAGCAGCATCGTGCGATCCCTTCCAGCACATCTCTCTTCACTGATGTGTTTCCTTCAGGTATCAGAGAGAGGCAGGACGCATACTCATCCAGAGCCGCCTGTCATTGACACAACTGACAAATGAGCTTATGAATCAGATAATAGTGAGAGCAAACGCTGAATTCAGCTCTTTATACCTGATACTGTTTCCTCCTGTAAGCCAGATCACCTCGAAACTTGAAGGATTTTTGTTCTTCTAATGCATCCTCGACATTTCCATCAGCACAAAACCACTAGATACAATAAAACAAAGAAAAATGTGACCTGTCAGAAGTTATTTTTTATTTAATACTTGAAAAGGAACTCTTTTCGGTTTCTGATTATCTGATAAGGATTTTATTTATGATGTAAGGGGTATGGGAAGGCCAGGAAATGCTAGGATATATACAGTACAGGATATATACAGTATATATCATGAATACTCAGTACAGGATATATACAGTACAGTATATAAAGGACATTTACGCCAGGCGGTGTGTGAGGAGAGCTCAGAGGATCATCAGAGACTCTAGCCACCCGAGCCATGGGCTGCTCTCACTGCTGCCATCAGGCAGACGGTACCGCAGCATCAGAACACGCACCAGCCGACTCCAGAACAGCTTCTTCCCACAAGCAATTAGACTACTTAACTCCTGATCCATCAGGATCATAACACACACTGGACAGAATATCACTCAGCACAACCCACTGTAGATACACACACATTATATACACATTTATTTATCATACAGCATCTATTGCACTTTGGATTTCAATTTTTCAATCTGTGAATAATATTTTATACTATACATTGTATATTATTATTACTATTATAGCGTAATGTATATTGTTTAGTGTATGTTTAGTGTATATTGTTAAAAGTATATGTATATTGTAAGTATATGTATATTGTTTAGAGCTGTGAGAACTACACTCACATTGTGTAAATTATTTATTGTTCATTGTAGTGTATACTGTGCTGTGAGTAATTGTGTGCGCATCAGATGTGTAATCTGATGCTGCTTTAAATGTTGTACATGTCATGTCATGACTACTATGTTGCTCGGAACTGCACCTAAGAATTTCACCTACTGTTGCACTTGTGCATATGTAGAGTGACAAATAAAGTGATTTGAGTACCGGTCAAAAGTTTGGAAACATTAGGCTACTGTTTTTAATATTTTTGACATTATGCTCTTCAAAAAAATCAACGACACCAAACTTTTGAATAGAGTGTATATTGTTACAAAAGATTTCTATTTTAAATAAATGCTGTTCTTTTTGAATGTTTTATTCATTAAAGAATCCTGAAAAAGTAGCATAGGTTATTAAAAATAAGCATCACAACTGTTTCCAACATTGATAAATCAGCAAATGATTTCTGAAGGATCATGTATATTATATATATACGATATACACTCACCTAAAGGATTATTAGGAACACCTGTTCAATTTCTCATTAATGCAATTATCTAATCAACCAATCACATGGCAGTTGCTTCAATGCATTTAGGGGTGTGGTCCTGGTCAACACAATCTCCTGAACTCCAAACTGAATGTCAGAATGGGAAAGAAAGGTGATTTAAGCAATTTTGAGCGTGGCATGGTTGTTGGTGCCAGACGGGCCAGTCTGAGTATTTCACAATCTGCTCAGTTACTGGGATTTTCACGCACAACCATTTCTAGGGTTTACAAAGTATGGTGTGAAAAGGAAAAAACATCCAGTATACGGCAGTCCTGTGGGCGAAAATGCCTTGTTGATGCTAGAGGTCAGAGGAGAATGGGCCGACTGATTCAAGCTGATAGAAGAGCAACTTTGACTGAAATAACCACTCGTTACAACCGAGGTATGCAGCAAAGCATTTGTGAAGCCACAACACGCACAACCTTGAGGCGGATGGGCTACAACAGCAGAAGACCCCACCGGGTACCACTCATCTCCACTACAAATAGGAAAAAGAGGCTACAATTTGCACAAGCTCAACAAAATTGGACAGTTGAAGACTGGAAAAATGTTGCCTGGTCTGATGACTCTCAATTTCTTATGAGACATTCAGATGGTAGAGTCAGAATTTGGCGTAAACAGAATGAGAACATGGATCCATCATGCCTTGTTACCACTGTGCAGGCTGGTGGTGGTGGTGGTGTGACACTTTAGGCCCCTTAGTGCCAATTGGGCATCGTTTACATGCCACCTGAGCATTGTTTCTGACAATGTCCATCCCTTTATGACCACCACAGGTGGTCAGGATTTTTTATTCAAAGATCAACAGTCTGTCATTAGTCTGTAGTCTGCCACAAAAAAAACAACATTAAAATCATGAACTCAAATGTCATTGTGAAAAGAAAAAAAACAAAAACAATGACTGTTAGTAACAGTGCGTAAATCAGACCTTTCTGTATAGCCTAACGCTAATAAGCTTAAACGAAAATAACGAAATAATTGTGTAGTGAAGTATTTTTTGTACACAGTGCCCGCGAACAATCAATCACTTCTTTACGCGTGCATCACTGTCCTCCTCGCGGCTGCAGCAACTTGCGCTCTCTTCACCAAGGCTTAAAACAAAAAGGGGACAAAAAGGTCGTATTGTCTTTACTTTCATCGCTTAAGGCTGTGGCAATCCATGGATACTTCCCCACCCACTCCTCCCGGTACCTGCTGAGGCGGTTTTGCTTTTTAGCAGCGTGTTGGGGTTCCGGTAAGCTACACCAGTCATGCCAACGGAATGAATGAAAATTAGCTTATCAATGCATATCTAAATTCGCGCCTAGACAGTTTTTTTTTAACTTAGAAAAAGGATGCTGCAGCCAATGAGCAGCCGGCGGGGGCTGGTTGCAGGACGACTCAACCTCCGCAGAGTTTTTAATGTGTGGCGCGGGAAGTGGGGGTGCTGAGGGTGCTGCAGCACCCCCTGTCTGTGGGCTACTGTTTAACTGCTGGAAAAAAAAATATATATATTATTATTATATACTGTATATTTATACTGGAATATATGAGATTTTTCTATGAAAAGAGACTGTGCAGATATATGTTTGAGTTGAGTTGAGTTGAATTTATTCAAATAAAATCAAGATGTGTATTAACCAATCAAATGTAGACTATCGTTGCCGTGCAACGTGAATGAGGGACGTGATTTCAGTTAGACACACGGAGCGCTGTGTGAATTTAAGCATGTCGCAAAAGAGAATTTCTGAGTTTTTTAAAAACCCTAAAAAAATAAAAGTTTCAAGGACGAGCGTGGATGATTCAACTGCCACCAACTCCGTGTCCAACTCAACCGCTGGCGACTCCGTCAACGTTAGCCCTTCTTCGGATAAACCCGCCTGCGCTGATCAACTCCGCTGATATTACTCCAGAGCGCAAATCCACGTTTGGAGTGCCAAAATTGTCATAAGGTAAAATGCTGTTTTTTTCCGCATATGACAACGTGTCAGCTTGCCATGCAGAATATTTGTATAATATTTAGTCTCTCTGGTTGTGATTTGTGGCCAGTTGCGTTAAGTCTGCTTTAGTGGTTGGCGTGGTTTAGCCTGTCAGCTTTTGTTGCATTGAGACTCTCTTCTCTTCTCTTCTCTTCTCTTCTCTCTCTCTCTCTCTCTCTCTCTCTCTCTCTCTCTCTCTCTCTCTCTCTCTCTCTCTGTGCGCAATTTCTGTAGTTGCTCTGATGTTTATAATATTTAGTTTAAGTTGGCTATTTTTCTATCTATTTCTGCTCTTTGAAATATTTACCATCGCCCATTAATTCAGCAGTTGTGTGAATTAAAGTTATTAAACTGGTGCATACTTGTTAATGCTGCTTTTTCAATTGCCTATCATGGGTTTGTCACGCTGGGTTTGACTATTCTTTTTGTGTGCATTTTACAGCTATATCATCGTAATGGCTTTCTGCTTGTGTGGGGTTCTTATAAGGGCCTCATTTATTAATTTTGCCTGGGCAATGTTGGTTCTTGTCAAGAGACAAACAGTCTGACTCTCATAACCTCCGCCGAGTGAACGTTGTGTATCGGTATCCAGATACATTTGTGATCTGTACAGTATGAAGTGCTTGTATCAGAACTGTCATTCGTATAAACTATAATAACCTGGACGTGAGTCACATCTCTCATCCGCATCCATGCATTTGCCGTTTTTATGCATTAGTTCAGTGTTGTTTGCTGCTGTGGCTGCTTCGACACAAAGTGTGTTAGTATTCAAGTTTGCCGCCTGTTGTAGTTTACAACGTTCAAAATTGAGTATAAAATATTGTCAATAACTTAAATCTAAATTATCTGGGCCATTCAAATTAATTCTAAAAAATGAATATCGCTTAGAATAGAGCTTTTAGTGTGACGTCACTATATAGACTGACTTTCTCTCAGCACCCCCAGCTGTGACTGACTTCCAGCGCCTCTACTCAAGATTATGCTATAGTATAACTTTTTTGGGACAATTAGGGCCAGATTCGGGATTCGGGACAACAGTTTAGATTTCGGGACTGTCCCGAATTTTTCGGGACGTCTGGTCACCACACACACTGACATTTCCTGGCATTCCCAGGTTTTCCATGACCGTGTGAACCCCGCTTAAACATCTGCATACCTGCATAATTATACGTTATAGTGATGTGATAATTATCATAAATCATATATAATTATAACTGTTATATAGTACGTTACATTGACATCAGCACATCTTTAATTTATGATTATAATGTGGTGAAATATTGCGGACCAAAATTATTTGTGTATATATGATACCATACTAACATGGTACCGTACTTTCAAGTAACTTGAAGTGAAAGTAGCATACTATTGTACATAGCGTGGTATGTATGTGCCATGGTATCAATAGTTTCTTGTAAGTGTTCAGTGTGATACCCACCAGAGGTTCGCAGAGTTTGGGCTCGTATGTGGGCAGAGCAGCTGAGACTCTGTTCCGTGATTCCTCAAACACAGAATCATCAAAAGTGCTGCCCAGAATCTCCATGATGAAAACACACGAGCCTCTGCAGACTCTCCTCACACACTCGTGTAACGCGCGATGGAACACGTGATCGCCGCAGCCAGCAACCGCGCTTTACAGTAATATGCAGGAATCCAACGAAAAGGCGATAACTTCGTTTATTTGTTCGTATATCAAAACGTAATATCCTTTCATGAGAAGGAAGCTGTACTTGACTGAATCCACAATCCAATGATACAAAACTGTTTTGCCTCTAGAGGGCGCACAGTGGCTCAAAAAGCCAACTGCTCATTTGAGCATTTGAGTCGCAGCAAGATTTTTTTTTTTTTGCTAAACATAATCATTCATCTATTAATTTCAAAATTAGTTATTTCAGATACACATTTTTTAAAAACTGACTCTTAAAAACGCATTTTAATATATATGTTTAAACCGCCTATGTCTTCAACAAACGACTATGTTTGGTCAATCATGTTACAGCGCTTAGAAAAACAATTGGTACCACGTGACAACGCCGTTTGCGTGACCGATATTTTTAATAATAAATGAATCACTATTTTTATTTACTAGATAGCATCATTTAACACCAACGAAAAGCAAATGTTTATTTAAAAAAATTACAGAAGTATTTTTAAAATTAATTTATCTTTCTATCTATCGTCGCAGCACCCGGATGTATAACGTCACATTAAAGCGCCCTACGTCATACAAACACATGGTCCTACTTTTCTCTGAACGCAACAGATTTGTTCAAGATTTTGGGGTTTAATTTTATAATCCGGTGGGATGAAAGTTAAAGTGCTTTGTAGAAACCCGGACGATTATGTTCGCGAGACAACCAGAGATATACAGAAAGGTATGTAAACAAGTGATTAACGTTATATGAACCTGGCGTATTAGGAAGTAAACTAACTGTAGTATGTTCCCTATCTAGTGCCTAGGAATTATGACCCGACCCTGCATCCTTTTGAGGTGCCCAGGGAATATACCAGAGCCCTGAATGCCACTAAACTTGAGAGGGTGTTCGCCAAACCCTTTGTGGCTTCACTAGATGGGCACAGAGATGGCATCAGCTGCATCGTCAAACATGCCAAAAGCCTTTCAACAGTCCTGTCTGGTGCCTGTGATGGGGAGGTAAAGCCTTTACCTTGATATTGAGTATTAAGACTCTTTCATTGTGCATGTTCTATCAAAATGTTTTCAGTTACCATACAAGAACAACGTGCATACCCAACATTCAATAATACAGTAAACAACAAGACCAGGAGCACATAGAATGAGCTTAAATTTTGCAGTTACTTTGCCCAGTATGTCAAAGGAGTGTGCAAACGACCATCTATATTCAGGATGAATGAATCAGTGGATTCATTATTCTTTTCTGACAGGTGAAAGTGTGGAACCTTCCTAAGCGTGAGTGTTTGAGGACAGTTCAGGCTCATGAAGGATTTGTAAGAGGAATGTGCTCCCGCTTTTGTGGCACCTCCTTTTTCACGGTATTTTAACCCTACACGTTCCATATTCTTCCTGTTGAGGCATTAATACAGATGATGACAGTCCAGTTAGTAAGTGAACGTGTAGTTATGTTATTCTGTGAAATAGGTAGGAGATGACAAGACCATCAAACAGTGGAACATGGAAGCACCAGGATATGGCGTTCGAGAGGAACCAATAAACACAATTCTGGGGAAGGTACGGTTTCAGCTTGCATATTATTTAATTATATATATATATATATATATATATATATATATATATATATATATATATATATATATATATATATATATGAATATGTGTGTTTGTTACATTTTTATAAAAATTAAAGATTAATGTATAGGGATGCACCAATAAGAAAATTTTTGCCGATACCGATAATTCTTTATATTTGAAGCCGACAACCAATTTATTGGCTGATAAATCTAAAATTGTAATATAATTTTTAAGAGCCTCATTACAAAAACAAAAGTCTCACCATTAAATCCATGTCCCAAGCACACAATTATAATGTTGCACTATAATGTTTTCCTTTTTACATTTACATTTATGCATTTAGTAATAACAATTGAGTGCAGCACAACACGGCAAGTAAAATTATAAATAAGTACAAAATTGAAATGTATCCTCCTACTAGCATGTAATGCGCTAAGCAAAACACAAAAACACTTACGGCTCACGCTTCTTTACTGTCCAGACGCTTCTCCTGTGATTTTGTGGTTCCAATCATATTTCAAGCAATTCAAAACCATCATGGCGAACGGTTCACATATAAAATGTCTTAGCTAAAATAAATAATTACTTATTTATCTGTGTTAATATATTGGCCAAATGTTCTTATTTAGCCAATAACGGTAACATTAAAAATTGGTGGCATATGGTGGCTGCTATAACGTGCATCCCTAATTATGTGTATGTAACTATATGCAGAAAGGCTTGTATAATGTATACAAATATTATCAGTGGATAGTTAAGACATGATTTCTCACAATGTTTTCCACTAAATAAAATTATTGTAATACTTTTTCATGTGCACATACTTTTAGGGTTCTTTACTTTAGGTGGTCAGCTCATGTTTTCAGCTTCTAATAGGCCTGATGTGTTTCGCAGGCGGTGTTCACTGGCATTGACCACCATCATAGGGAGGGCACGTTCGCAACCTGTGGGCAGACTGTGGATATCTGGGATGAGCAGAGAAGCAGTCCCATCCGCTCCTTCAGCTGGGGTGTGGACAGCTTCAGCTGCGTACGCTACAACCCTGTGGAGGTGATCAACAAATTCAATTTAATTTCAGAAGGGTTCCCACACTTCTTGAAAGTACTTGAAAGTTCTTGAATTACAGACACATGGATTCAAGGCCTGGAAAGTACTTGAAAACAAACATAGGTCCTTGAAAGTGCTTGAATTAAGCATGAACTGCATTTTGTTAGAGTAGCATGGTGCTATTTCAAAAATTGGCCTTCATGTGCTGCCAAAGCCAGAACAAAACAGCATTACGGGAGGAAGCCATTTCAATATATTTCTGCTGTTCCATAAGTGCCATCTACTGTCATAAGCCCTATTCAGATGGTAATTGTTTCTCGTGGGGTCGTAAGGTATTTTCATCATTGTCAGGGGCTAGTCTGTGATTTTTTTATTTTTTTATTTACATTTTTTTAATTGCCGCCTGAATCCAGAATGTCAGTGTTTTTCTCCCACCACCCGCGTAAAAATCCCCGGCCGAATTACCTACTGTTTATAGATAAACACCAAGGACGTGTGGTAATTTAATTGCCGTCCGAATCCACATCTCTGAGTTTTCAAGATGAGATCACTTCAAAATTCACTGTTTAAATCCTTTTTTGACCACTGCAGAGCACCGTACGGTTGCACTTTGCTCTAATTTGGATGCATTTTAAAGATCTAGACTTTCATTACTGAAATGCTGGCAAGTATTTACAAGAGCAATATATTTAATCACCGCTCAAAAAATAAAAAGAAGAAAAGCCTGTAAACATTTGAAATGGGCCATTATTACGGCAGCAATTATATATGTTAAATATATATGTGCAGGTCTTAAAAGCCTTCAAATTGATTTTTAAAAAGGTACATACAGGTGATTTAATAAATAATTTTGCATAATTTTAATGCCTAAAAATTTAATTTTTTTCATTTAATTGGAAAATTCATGTATACAATATTATCTCTATATTTTGATGTTTTAATCAAGTAATGATTTATAAAACTAGTGTGGAATAAATGTTAAAAGCAGGTATAAGAGCGCTGCAAACTGCATCTCTCGTTAAAACTCACTCGCTCTTGTACACCAGCCTCTTTCCTCATTCGATTTAGTAAAATTTGACATTTTTCCTCATTGGAAATTGTATTTTAGTTGTCAGTATATGCCTTAGCGTTACTGCATTAGTGATAGACACAGGTACAGTAGGTATTTGATATATTGGCAGTAACACACCCACCTTTATCGTATTTATTGTGCTTGATTTTAAATAAAAGGTGCTTTAAACAGTCCTTAAAAGTCCTTGAATCTGGTGTTCATGAAAGAGTGGGAACCCTGTTTCAGTTTAAATCTGTGGACATTAATAATGCATTGTTTCAAAGCAGCTTTACAATGGTGACCACCATGGGTTTGATGAGCACCACCATAATACAGCGCTGTTCTCAAGCTCAAAGCAAAATAGGGAGGTTTTTACTAGGACTGGGTAAAAAATAATCAATTTAATCGAGTCTCATTTTTATGAACCAATATCAATTCTTAAATCCCAAGAATCGATTAGTCATCCTGTTTTCAATTGATGAATGAATGGAGCAATGTGGCTTGACAGATCGCTGTAGTTCACCTGAACTGATCATCTCCGCTTTAACACCAGTTACAGAGCGAAATAAACATGAATGAACATCTGAAGTATGTTAAAAGATACAGTACAACTTACCGAAATCTGTATCATGCCTCATGGAATCGCTCAATCAGTGTTTCAACAACGGAAAGACGTCAATAAAGCAGTTTGTGAACAATGCCACGTAACTTCACATTTACCTCAGAAAAAAACTCGTTAGTCAGTTAGAAAAATGCATTTTGCTAAATGTGTGCACAATATTCATTATAATTTTTAATGTTCTTCAATATTTAATGCATGTTTGAGTATATCCTTCAGGTTTTTATGACAGCCATTTAAATGTTTATATAAAAAAAACGAATTGGAGTAATCTTTTTTTTTTTTTTAAAGCTAGTATTATAAAGGTATATGTATAACTTTATTATTATACAAACTTGCTTGAGTGTAATTTAAGTGTTTGTATACAAATCAGTTAATTTGAATCTTCAATATTGTAGCAACTGTCTCCCATGTAGCCTATAGTTTACAGAATTAGTTGACTGAATTTTTTTTTTTTCCTTGAGAAAATTTGCCATGTGCTGTACCTGATATATATCCAAAATAATCAATATCGAATTGAAATTTAATCGAATCGAAAGCTTGTGAATTTAAATCTAATCATGAAATTTGTGTCAATACCAGCCCTAGTTTTTACCATCCAAGTGGGGGTTATGGAAGTAATTGAGTAGTTTAGACACCGATGTCACACATTTCTTTAACTTAGTTTTATCACTAGTAAATTGTCCCTTTGTCCTTTGCAGACCGAACTTCTCGCCAGCTGCGCATCAGACAGAAGTATCATCTTGTATGACACCAGAGAATCTGCACCACTCAGAAAGGTCTGCAATATTTTTACTTTTCAACCACAGCTTTTAGGGGCATTTCACACAACAAGCTTGAGCTTCGCGTCAGCTTTGCATCAGCTTCGTGCCAGCGTAACTACATCGCCGCTGCAGACTCGCGAGAGTATTCACACTGGAAGCATTTGTACAGCGTCACAGCAGCAGCTCCAAAGCTACACAGAGCTTAATAAAATACTCAAAACATCGGGATACATGGTGATTGATGATATGTTAGGATGAAACACCAGAAAAAAACATTTAGTAGTCAACTTTCCTCAAATGAAATATAAATATATATATTAAATATAAAACTTAAAACCAAGCAACTTCAACCCAGGCTTTTTCCTTGGAAGATGTATCCTTGTAGTATTTATTTTTAGGATCTTAAAGGGTTAGTTCACCCAAAAATGAAAATTCTGTCAGTAATTACTCACCCTCATGTTGTTCCAACCATGTAAGACCTTCGTTCTTCGGAACATAATTTAGTATATTTTTGATGAAATCTGAGAGCTGTCTCACTCCTCCATAGGCTTTCAGAGGGACTGAAACTTGATGGCCCAGAATAGTAAGTAAAAACGTCATTTAAGGAGTCCAAATGACTACAGTGGCTCTGTATTAAGTCTATCATGCGACGAAAATACTTTTTGAGCGGAAAAACAACAAAAATAACGACTTTATCCCACTATTACTGTTGTTCAATTTGAGTGCCACGACACATGCGCGAGAACTGAGATTCTTCTTCTACTACTACTTGACTGGCTGCTCACTCTTTCGGAGTAGGGTTAATCTCAGTTCTCGCGCATGCGTCGTGGCACTCCCGCGAACTCTCGTCAGAGACTCAAATTGAACAACAATACTAGTGTGATAAAGTCGTTATTTTTGTTGTTTTTCCGCTCAAAAAGTATTTTCGTCGCATGATAGACTTAATACAGAGCCACTGTAGTCATTTGGACTCCTTAAATGACGTTTTTACTTACTATTCTGGGCCATCAAGTTTCATTCCCTCTGAAAGCCTATGGAGGAGTGAGACAGCTCTCAGATTTCATCAAAAATATACTAAATTATGTTCCGAAGATGAACGAAGGTCTTACATGGTTGGAACAACATGAGGGTGAGTAATTACTGACTTTATTTTCAATTTTGGGTGAACTAACCCTTTAAAGCACTTTGTGTTTCTCGACCTCCATGTTCAGTCTCATGTCATTCATTGCTGCACACGAATGAGGTAAACTGTGTGTTTTCGTCATCTGTTTAAAAGATAGCAAACTCTATTTTGATTTGTGTAGTGTTAGAGCCTGTGAACCTGTCTGTGTATTACATAATAAACTAAAAGAAAGTTGATATATCATAATTTCTGACTAGTTTACTTTAGTTTTTTTTTTATAATCCAATTTATAATCCCACTTTTACCCAAACTGAATAATTAAAAACAAGTTTAAATGGGTAAGTCTTCTATAAATATTTTTGATTCTTGATTTTCTCTTCTGACATTCTCCAGTTCTTGTTCAAACACACTAGACATGCTTTTTCTGTGCATTTTGAGCACTTTTTGTGTGAAATCATTTATTTTGTTCATCAAAAGTGTGCTTTCATTTTAATTGAGCAGAGCAGCGCAGCGAAAATAGGCTCTGCGTTGAAATTCCCGCTTCACTGTTTCTCATGCGACGTTCCTGCTTGATGCTCACGCAACGCTCTTGCTCCCAGTGTGAATGCACTCATTTGTTAATATGCATGCCGGAAAAAAAATATGCGCTGCTCGCGTGCCACTCAAGCTTGCGGTGTGAAATGGCCTTTACTTTTCACCCGCATGTCTGAATAGTTTCATTTGACTACAATGGAATTACACTGTTTCAGGTTATCATGCAATTGAGAAGTAACACACTTTGTTGGAACCCAATGGAAGCGTATTATTTTACCTGTGCCAATGAAGATTACAAGTGAGTTCATTTTAGCGTAAACCTTCACATGAAAAATTCAGTGAGAGTAAATAAATCATGTCACCTTTTTCTGTTTCTTCCACAGCCTTTATACTTATGACATAAGGCATCTGGATAGTCCTGTGACTGTGCACATGGATCATGTATCTGCTGTGCTGGATGTGGACTTTTCACCTACAGGGAGGGAGTTTGTATCAGCCAGCTTTGACAAAACCGTCCGTATCTTTCAGAAAGAGAAAGGCCACAGCAGGTGAGTGTGGTGCAGAAAGGCCAAGGAGATCTATAATGTCTGGAGAAAGTGATCTAGTAGTATTTCCATTCATGTCAAAATATTTTCACGGATTTGTTCCTCAAATTATCGCCTTAAAAGTCTTTAAATTCGTAAACAAGTGGCAAAAAATGAAAATCTTCCTATGTATGTTTGTTTTGTTTTCCCATTAAAATATCTGAACATCCTTAAATCAATATACATTTGCTGGAGATGACATGAAGTCTTGTTTTTTAAAATTGAACAAAATTGAGTTTTAAACAAGAACAATTGCAAAAAAATCTTTCTTACTTTTCAAAACTGAAATATCTGAAAAGCTTCCAATACTCATTTTTCTCACTCTTTCATCACTCCGAGCAAGTTTACACACAAACCCGCCTCCCCTCACTTGTTCCATTTGCTCCGGGATGAATATTTTTGGTGTTTAGGGCTTGAATTCAGCGTGGGATTGCGTGCAGTGTACATAACTTTACTCATTATCGCAGATTTTGTGCTCCCACTCATAGTGCACATAAAGTCGCCACTCAGTACTAAATTGAGCTATCCGTTGCTTTATTCTCTTAAACCGTTAAATACACACAAAATAATGCCAAAATGCCGTTCTTGGTGAGTATTCATGTAAACACAGTCTAAGTTTAAATCATAGACCGTAAAAAAATATGGACGACGCAACTTCATTGACTTCCGCTGACCAGAGTTTAAGCTTTCGGAGGCCGCACACGGAGCTGACATCTTGGGGCCGAGTCTGCGCAGTAGTGATCTCGGGACCGGAGTTGCGCAGTAGAGAGCAGGAAGTAGAGGCGCGATTATCAAAAGCCCGCCCACACTCTCACAGATGCAGAACAATTCATTATGATGGTGTGAAATAAACAGTTATGAAAATGTAGAAATTAAAGCTCAAGCTCCAATCTCCTCCCAAAAATCCAGAAAAAAGTCTGATAGTGCCTCAGTGACAACTTCACTCAGAGAAGCCCGTTTTTATAGCATCAACTAACTCACTAAAACTAAACTTATTTAAAAAACGGACACTTGAAATTAAATCATCGTGATAAAAACTGCCTAAAATGACAGAAACCATCTTTAGGAAACAATTATTTGAAGTGTAATTGAATTGTTTAGTGTGTCTCGCGTCCATTCTAATACATGGAGAGGTGGAGTTTATGAGCTATACTGGGACCGGCAACCGGGGGCGATCGAGGCGCGTAGGCTTCAGTTTCTGAGAGGAGCACTATAAGCTTGGTTTAAATGAACGTATATAGTTGAGAAAGAAAACGCGTATGCAACAGTATAATGTATCCTTGCGTCAGGTCTTAAAGTGAAATCCGCCTAATCTACCTGCTGCCAAACTCTGAGATAATATTAAAATTATCTATAGGGCAGTTTTCCCTTATGGTATTGATGTCAAAATTGTGACCAGTGAAAATGTTGAGTGGCTAGTAACTTTGGAAAACCACTAACCACAGTGGAGCCAGATTTACTAACAGCTTGCGCCTACGCAAACCCTCTTTTGGCATAAAAAAAAACTTCTGGCAGGATTTACTAAAGGCGCGTAGTGGAAAAAATAGTGCTGAAAAGGCATGGACAGGGTTTTATTTTTACGGCTGACCTTATTGCATATGCATTTGTAGGAGTTTCCCTTTCAGACGCAGCATTTATGGGAGGAGAGTGTTTAAATGAATCATGCAAAGTGATTTACTAAAGTTTGCACTAGTTAATTTACTGGTGTTTGCGCTATTATTTACCACCGTAAAAAAAAGGATGTCTTAAACCAGACGCTAATTTGCACTGCTCTTGGTAGATTGCGTTAGTCATTATGGAAATGATCCAGCTGCATCTGTTCTTTAATTTGATTTCACGCTAACTTGCCCTGTTTAGTTATATATATGTAATTTACCACAATCCTCAGGGAGGTGTACCACACCAAACGTATGCAGCATGTCATCAGTGTGAGGTGGTCGGCTGACAACAAATACATCATGAGCGGTTCCGACGAGATGAACATTCGGCTGTGGAAGGCCAATGCCTCAGAGAAACTCGGATTGGTGAGTGCCTGATTCCATTTTATATGCATTACCCACCCAAAATGAGTTTTAACTCGCTGATTTCAGGTTCCATCCTTGATTGTAGAGCTTTGTGAGTGTGTTTAACTTGTTGCAAATGCACTCAGGTGGTTGATATGGGCCACATTTGGCCCTGTGGTCACCCCACCAAGCACTTAAAATGAATTACACCCACAAATCACTTTCATTAAGCACTTCTATGGCAGTGTTGCCATGGTCTGAAACCTGGCCAGGAAAAAGCTCTAGAGTTTAATGTCTCTTGTCAAAGCAACTCTTGTAATAGAGTGCCCCAAAGTGCCTACACCTATTTCATAAAGTGAAGTTTGCTTACAAGGAAATCCGCACATGTCCATAGATGTTTGTTTGATTGAGGCACTTTTATGCTTCA